>JAYESA010000018.1:71520243-72207926 GCA_036927795.1 Iris macrosiphon | reverse complement strand
CCCGCATCATCATCAACTGCTATTGTGTTAAAGTAGCAGTACTTGCAAACACGCAGTCGATATTTCAACTACTACAACCAAGAGCACCCGTCCGATAGTATCCCCCAAAATAGATGCAAACACCAGAAGAGGAGGAGTTACCCTTCGTCTCATGTTGCTCCACTTGGTAGTCTCCTTCTACGAGGGGAGGCCAAAAGTCCAGCAGATCCAATTATCACGCCCCAGTCCCAAAATACATAGGACTAGGACACGTAAGTATGCCAGCCGCATGTATATGGCAACTCCAATATATGGAAACCATAACACATGCGTACGCTGTAATATGAATGATAAATCCACAAGTAGTATAAACATATGTCACAAGTCACAGGGTATAATCTAAATCTCATCCACAGAATCATATATAAATAAATAACCAATATCTATGAAACTAGATCTCAATATAAAGTATCTAAGATGACAGTCGGATGGAAACAAATCTACTGCCGAACTAGAATATATAAGTACAACACAACAAACACAATATAAGAATATCAACTAACAACCACGGGGCTCGAAGAGAAGACCTCCTCGAAACATATGTAACTATCCGAATCTGTGCTCCTACGAATACTCAAGAACTGCTACACCTGGAAGGGGCCAGGTCCTCAGAGGGACATAACAAGATACATAGAAGCATGCCAATAAAGTACTGAAATAAATATCCAATAGGTCGCCTAACCGTCTAAGTGAATGCAGTTTGAGAACAACTTTCTAACAAGTGGACTATCTGGCCATAAATAGGATTGGCATGACTCAGGGGCCTACAAAGCATCTCGTCTTTTGAACGGCAGAGGCCGCCAAGTAGTATAGGGATCATCACCACCCGTATCTCCAGCGGAGCTTCCGGGTTACAATAAGAAAAGTGCAAAGGAGCCCAAATGCGGTACTTGTTGTTCTCCCCACCCCATGCTCTAAGCATGTCACATCCATGACACGATAATACCTCTAATAACTGCCAAGTCTACTAGCATACAAAGTTTTTAACAGCAGTAATTCCTAACGCACGTCCCACACGTATCAATGATCAGTCAATACATGAGTCCATGATCTATATGAGACTCACAACTCGTATAAAATGTGTCACAGCCAAATAAAACCTATTGATACTTCATGATAATGGGGCGGTCTCATAAACAAGGTTAATGTATATACATAATAAAAATAAATTACGACGACACCGTCGTTGCACCCAAGTTTTCTTGGACGCGCAGTTTATATAGCAGTTAAAATATATGAACTAAAGATAGAAAATAAAGATGCATACAACATATAGAATATAAATAACAGTACAATGGCAAGGTATACTTGCCTGGCAAGAAAGCTACAAAATGTACGTCCAGATGTCAAACACCAAGAGTCAGAAACTACAGCATCAGAATGAATATCTCCGGATGCTGAAATAAACATCACCAACGTTCCTAGAATAAGCAAAATAGCTAGAAAATACTACCCTTTCATCAAATTTGGACATAGGGGCAAATCGGTAATTTCGGGTCAAAGCGAGATCCACTAGTGGGCCACTTTGCACCGAAAAGTGTGCCAGGGGTAACGGTCTCTAAATAGGACATATTATAGGTCAAATAAACTCTAAAAGTTAGTACGAACTCAACGGTAGGTCCAAATGTGTATTTCGGTGAGCCGAACACAATTTTGCCCAAAAAGTCAACCATGGAGCCCGCTAATAGGCGACTTGGTCAACTATCTCAGAATTGTATAAAAATTAGGCCGCTGGATCGGCGCGATACGACGAGTCCAGTGGCACAAGTTTTGTCACATTCTGACGAGCGTGCACTAAATGCGCAGGACTTTTGCAAAAGTTGCGACATGGGGGATTTTTTACGGATACGGGTTGATTCCGACACGCACACGCGTCCGAATTAGTTTCTGCAAAAACTCACATGTCCGGGTATACTGTACGCACCTTTTGGTACACTTGGTAAATGACGGGGCACTCCCGTTAGCGGGGCGCGCTCCGTATCATAATTTCTGGAATTTAGGAAAAATCAGGTTTTCGGGGTTTTCTATCTAATTTAATTCTGCACACAACAATTAATAAATTATTATATTTAACAAAAAATAAACTAGTTTAAGTGGTCTTCGCATACCAACAAGAAAAACCGAATTCGAATCTCTATGGTGGGAGATACGAATCCGTGAACATAGGTAGTTGCCGCAGTTTTCTGCGATACCCAAAAGTTGTCATTTTTCGTCAACTTGGTCGCTATTTTCGTCTAGGTTTACGCGCTGTTCGAGATAAAATAATGTACAGGATTAGAAGGGGGATAGTTGAGGATCATACCGGTGAAGACGGGGGCGAGTTTGGTCAAGCGAGGGCGCGAAAAACCGAGCGTGAACAGAACTTCGCTGCTGTTAAAAATCTGTCGCCCGCTTGGCGTTGTCGTGGACGCGGTTCTTCGACGAACGGCGGTTGTGGACGTGGTGGTCTGCAGTGTCGAGGCGGCGCGGCTCCGGTGCTCAGGTCGGCGGTCTTGTGGTGGGGAGAGGGAGGAGTAGAGATTAGGGTTTGGGGTTTGTTAACCGATATATATAGAGAGACATGGGGGGGGTGAAGCCCGCCCGGGGGGGGGGGGTTGAGATGGAATCGCAGCTGCTGTTCTCTTAATTGCGGGTTGGTGGGGATTAAAGCCGGTTTCGGGTTTAATATCCATTAGGATTTATTTATTTCTTTCTCTTTTTCTTATTATTTCTTTTATTTTCTATTTACTAATTCTAATTTCTTTTATTCTAAATCTTATATATATATTTATATTTACATATATATATATATATATAGAAAATTATAGGAATTATATTAGTGCATACCATAAATCTACTCAGCTGTCCAAAGGGTCTCCTACATGGAATTAATTAGAAAAAATTTATAATTGCTCCATAGATCCCCTAAATGCACAAACACTTAAAATAAAATTAAATAAATTCTATCTCTCATAATTAGCTCATTTTACTATAATTCAATTAAATAATTAACTAAAAAGATAAATACGTTTTTTTAGAACTACGGGTTTTACATTCTACCAAACTTATAAAAATTTTGTCCTCAAAATTAAAACTACGCCATGATAGAAATTCAAGGATGGTATAAGATAGAGATTTGCAGCTTATTCTGTACCTTCCTCCATCCTAACCTCCATGATTTTTCAATTGCCATGGGAATGTTTGGAGGGCTATAATTTGTATTGTTTAAAATTCAAGGCTAGGTTTAAAGGAGTAGGCGGTGTTGCACGTTGCACATTCCGAAAATCATAGAAAAAAAATTTATATGAACGAAAAATAAGTTTTTTCATGTGTCATGTCCAATGGTGTGGACACCTTAATGCACATTTGCATAAAAGTGCCTGACAATTGGAAAGTTTACACAAAGATGGAAATTGGGTTAAATTAATTAAAATTAATGCGCAAGGTGTTCTTGAATTAATTAGAAGTACATGGAGATACAATTAGGGAGAACACAAGTGTCATGGACATAGAGGGCTCAGGATAGAATATTACTCTAATTTGGGTTGCACGAAACGGGTCAAGATTGTATCTCCAATTTCGATTGGAACACACAAGGACACAAAATTAGAATTATTTAGAATTAAATAATAACGTCCGCAACGAATATTGTGCGACTAAAATGTAGCACAAGAGAGCATAATTATAAGTCACGCAAAGGTCAGAATGGAAGGCGGGCACGTCTAGAAAAAGGGTGTAAAATTTGTAGGAAGACAGTGGCTAGTGTAGTGCTCCAAGTATCGAAGCAACGATAAGGTGTGCTAAGTGATATAATTATTACAAAATTAAATATCGTGTCCTATTTTCAATTAGATACAGCTAGCCCTAATTTCTCTATCTAACCAAGTAGGCCTAATTTTTGGGTGAGGGGGTATACAATCTAGCCAATTTAAAAACAATTTTATCCTGAAAATTAAAATAAGGAATAATTGTTAATTCTTCACATTCGCATATAAGACAAGTCAATCACAATCTCTTCCAAGATTTAAAATATATTCTAATCCATCGCAATCACTTTCCAAATTAAGGTAATCTCTGTTTAATCAAAATTTAACATATTATAATCTCTTCTCGATTTTTAAATCCTCAACATCCGAATTTAAATTGAATCCATATAACATCTTCAATATTTAATTAACCTACATAAATTTTTACATCACGATCTCCAACTATCATAATCTCCTAACAAACAATTCTAATCCAATATTATTCCTATTTTTACTTATGAATTTTGTATTCTTCAAAATTTTAAATTCAATTCACATCCTCAATATTTCAAATAGGAAATCCAACAATAAAATTTTAACCTTTAATTCAAATCATTAGATTTGGAATTCAATCCGTCAATGTTCATGTTTAGAGTTCTATTTATTTTTCTCACAATTTAAATCGATGATTCAACCTTCAATATTCAAATTTTAAATTATGTACTTAAAGTATAAATATTTGGTCCTCAATATCAAGATTTTAAAATTTATTAAATCCTCATCATCTTAGTCATTCTCCTAAAATTCTCAAAATTAAAATGGCTTGAACCTCTCCCAATCTAATCTTACTCGATCACAATCTAAAAGAAATTCCTCTCAAGTTGGCAATGCACTGCTACCCAACTTAGAATTTACCCATCTATCACATAAGGCTCTTAAATTTTAGAAAAATTATTCCTCAAATTTACTTAATCATGTTACTCAATCCTCAAAACTTTAACACCAAATATATCATATATGATATGCCTTTAATTACGAAAAATAATCACCAAGTATTATGATTGGCCTATGGGGTATATCTAGTACTATATGTATATCAAACTTATACTAAGCACGAGGTTCGTCTTTCCAAAATAGGGAAAGACGGAAAACAATAAATAAGAGTTCAAGGGGGAGGTGATATAATACAAGTATGGGGATCAAGGCGTTTATGGAATTCAAATGACAATTGTCAAGGCAGTTGTGGATTAAAATCCTATTTTGGTAAATTTTCTATTCACATGCTCACATCAGTACGGCTACGTACTTGATATGATATGCTCGAACATATCTAGAGGGCGAGTATATTCGTCTACTGGTCAACTGTATATCTCAATCCACGTGAAATAGTTATGCGAAGGAAGAACCAAGCGCACTAAGGTTAGCTAGACCTTAATACACTGATTCTGAAATGTATTAATGTGTATACCCAATAATACATATATCAAGATCAAGCTCGATAGAAGAGTAAGCTTGCAAACTAGGCTATAATAGCAGCATAAGTCGAGGTAGTTCAGAAACTATAAATACGCTGGGTTATAATGAAAGAAGGTACATAATAATTCAAGTTCACGAAAAGATAAGACTCTACAATCTCTACAGTTGTCATACAAACTCCTTGTCTAAGTTGCTAGTTGACCGAATAGGGATATGGGCCTCCAAGTTCTACAGTTTGAATCAATATTATCTTATTATGCAAGTCTATAGTTAATGTCATTCAGTCACACTTCTATAATAGGTCAAAAGACTATGTGATACTAGGTTGTGTGATATACTACCCAACATAAAATAATTAGCTAATAATACGACAGCCTTAAGGGAAATCTACAAAATAACCTTGCACATGTAAATAAAGCAGAAACTCTTATTAGGGTATATGAGGAAAGATCTTGGTACTTATTAAGGTCTCCTATTGCATTATATAGGTAATGGTCATCTTAAGTCTTAATCATAGTGTTTATAGAACAAGTGTCAATAGTAAGAATGAAAAAGTTACTGGCCTTCAAGGGAAAAGGGGATATAACTCGTATCGAGGTGGGGTACAAGTTACGCGATTTAAAACTAAGGGATAATTATTAGGTCACAATCTACAAGAATAACTTAAACTGTCAAGTTCTAACTACTAATCACATAATTCAAAATTTAAGAGTAACAACTATAATCCTATCAAACTATATATCCTTAACATAAGATAAAATCACTTGGTCTATTATCAGAGGTGTCAAGTGGCACGAGTTAAAAGATGAAGGAAAAAAATGTAATTAGTCGTCACACAATAGCGAGTGCGATGGGTTTAGAGGAACAAGACATGAAATAAAATAGAGAGGCTATTGATAATGTCATGGTTTCCTAAGGAAAGATGCTATGCTAATCTCTGTGTTTGAGGTATGATCAAGAAAGATATTATATTCATTCCTCTTGGTTTCCTAGGGTACTGTTATGCTAATAATAAGACAATGATCTAAGTTTATAGTTCTAATATTATCTTACTATAAAAGTTAGGTTTAGTCCAATTGTTAAATCTTGGATCTCTATTGGTTCCTTCATGCTAGGGTCAAACACTATGGTCAAATTTCTAACTGACTCTAGTAGTGTTTATACTATCTCAAGTCATCCCTAATTATCAAGAGATAATGGTCAATCCATCTACAGGTAAGGGTGCTATGGTTTATTAAGTATTCTAACTCAGTGATGTGTCAACACTCTAGTTGTACTCTTAATAGGAAGGTTACCCTACTTATCATCTAACAACAGGGAATTCTATATTCTAGGAGGGGGCTATACTCAAGGAACTATTAGGGAAGTACATGAATCAAGCATGATGCAACTATTCAAATAGAACAGATTGGAAGAATGTGAGTCATAGTCAATAGTGGATGAGATCCTATATTCTAATCCTATTTGCAGGCTTGCTCGGTACAGTAACATAACCGAGACAATATGCTCTCGACCTGAATGGGCTACCACAAAAACATCTCACGCCCCAGTCCTAAAATATGTAGGATTATGACATGTAAGCATGCCAGCCGCATATATATGGCAACTCCAATATATGGAAACTATAACACATGTGTACGCTGTAATATGAATGATAAATCCACAAGTGGTATAAATATATGTCACAAGTCACAGGGTATAATCTAAATCTCATCTACAGAATCATATATAAATAAATAACCAATATCTATGAAACTAGATCTCAATATAAAGTATCTAAGATGACAGTCGGATGGAAATAAATCCACTGCTGAACTAGAATATATAAGTACAATACAACAAACACAATATAAGAATATCAACTAACAACCACGGGGCTCGAAGAGAAGACCTCCTCGAAACATATGTAACCATCCGAATCTGCGCTCCTACGAATACTCAAGAACAGCTGCACCTGGAAGGGGCCAGGTCCTCAGAGGGACATAACAAGATACATAGAAGCATGCCAATAAAGTACTAAAATAAATATCCAATGGGTCGCCTAATCGTCTAAGTGAATGCAGTTTGAGAACAACTTTCTAACAAGTGGGCTATCTGGCCATAAATAGGATTGGCATGACTCTCTCGGAGAATCAGGGGCCTACAAAGTATGTCGTCTTTTGAACGGCAGAGGCCGCCAAGTAGTATAGGGGTCATCATCGCCCGTATCTCCAACAGAGCTTTCGGGTTACAATAAGGAAAGTGCAAAGGAGCCCAAATATGGTACTTGTTGTTCTCTCCACCCCATGCTCTAAGCATGTCACATCCATGACACGATAATACCTCTAATAACTTCCAAGTCTACTAGCATGCAAAGTTTCTAACAGCAGTTATTCCTAACGCATGTCCCACACGTATCAATGATCAGTAAATACATGAGTCCGTGATCTATATGAGACTCACAACTCGTGTAAAATGTGTTACCGCCAAATGAAACCTAATGATGCTTCATGATAATGGGGCAGTCTCATAAACACGGTCAATGTATATACATAATAAAAACAAATCACGACGACACCGTCGTTGCACCCAAGTTTCCTTGGACGCGCAGTTTATATAGCAGTTAAAATATATGAACTAAAGACAGAAAATAAAGATGCATACAACATATAGAATATGAATAACAGTACAATGGCAAGGTATACTTGCCTGACAAGAAAGCTGCAAAATGTACATCCAGATATCAAACACCAAGAGTCAGAAACTACGACCTCAGAATGAACATCTCCGGATGCTGAAATAAACATCACCAACATTCCCAGAATAAGCAAAATAGCTAAAAAATACTACCCTTTCGTCCAATTTGGACACAGGGGCAAATAGGTAATTTTGGGTCAAAGCGGGCTCCACATGTGGGCCACTTTAAACCGAAAAGTATGCCAGGGGTAACGGTGTCTAAATGGGACATATTATAGGTCAAACGAACTCTAAAAGTCAGTACGAACTCAACGGTAGGTCCAAATGTGGATTCCGATGAGCCGAACACAATTTTGCCTAAAAAGTCAACCGTGGGGCCCGCCAATAGGCAACTTGGTCAACTGTCTCAGAATTACGTGAAAATTGGGTCACAGGACCGACGCGATACCATGAGTCCAGTGGCGCAAGTTTTGTCACATTCTGACGAGCATATACTAAATGCGCAGGGCTTTTGCAAAAGTTGCGACATGGGGGATTTTTTGTGAATACGGGCTGATTCCGACGCGCACATGCTTCCGAATCAGTTTTTGCAAAAATCTATACGTACGGGTATACTGTGCGCACCTTTTGGTATACTTGGTACACGACGGGTCGGTCCCGTTTGGCGGGGCGCGCTCCGTATCACAATTTCTGAAATATAGGAAAAAGCAGATTTTTGGGGTTTTCCATCTAATTTAATTCTACACACAGCAATTAATAAATTATTATATTTGACAGAAAATAAACTAGGTTAAGTGGTCTTCGCATACCAACAAGAAAAACCGAATTCGAATCTCTGTGGTGGGAGGTAGTTGCCACAGTTTTCTACGATACCCAAAAGTTGTTGTTTTTTGCCAACTTGGTCGCTGTTTTTGTCTAGGTTTACGCACTGTTCGAGATAAACTAATGTACAGGATTGGAAGGAGGATAGGTGAGGATCATACCGGTGAAGGCAGGGTCGAGTTTGGTCAAGCGAGGGTACGAAAAATGGAGAGTGAACAGAGCTTCGCTGCTGTTAAAAATCTGTCGTACGCGCTTGGCGTTGTCGTGGACGCGGTTCTCCGGCGAACGGCGACGACGGACGCGGCAGTTTGCGGTGTCGAGGCGGCGCGGCTCCGGTGCTCAGGTCGGCGGTCTCGTGGCGGGGAGAGGGAGGAGTAGAGATTAGGGTTTGGGGTTTGTTAACCGATATATATAGAGAGACATCGGGGGGGGTGAAGCCCGCGTGGGGGGGGGTTGAGATGGAATCGCAGCTGCAGTTCTCTTAATTGCGGGTTGGTGGGGATTGAAGCGGGTTTCGGGTTTAATATCCATTAGGATTTATTTATTTATTTATTTCTTTCTTTTTTTATTATTATTTCTTTTATTTTTTATTTACTAATTCTAATTTCTTTTATTCTAAATCTTATATATATATATATATATATATATATATTTATTTACATATATATATATATATATATATATAGATAATTCTAGGAATTATATTAGTGCATACCATAAATCTACTCAGCTGTCCAAAGGGTCTCCTACATGGAATTAATTAGGAAAATTTTATAATTGCTCCATAGATCCCCTAAATACACAAACACCTAAAATAAAAATTAAATAAATTCTATCTCTCCTAATTAGCTCATTTTACTATAATTCAATTAAATAATTAATTAAAAAGGTCAATATGGTTTTTTTTTTTAGAACTAGGTGTTTTACACCAATCCTCTAATCTTAGCAAGTATGCCGAGGAGCCGGAGACAAGCAGCGGTACTCGCAGAAGAAGTTTTCCTGGGCATCCGCTCGAAGGCAAAACTATAAATAACTAGGGGTGGTACTTCCTCAAGACCCAAGATGACTCTGCAAGCTGGGGGTAGCAATCCTCTAGAACTCTACAACAACCCATCGCTCCAAGAAGATAGTGATTCACAAGGAACATACGCTGAGATTTCTAGGGGTAGGCACCCTCATCACAGTGAAGAGCCTTCTTACGTTGGGGGTAATATTTCCTCTGAATCCGAGGAAGATGCGACACTGCCAACTTTCCCTGAGGACTACTTAATGCAAGATTTTGAGGCAGAAAGTAAGCGATCCACCAGCCCGTCAGTTTCTCCCCATGTTAGGACAGTATATGTCACTACCACATTCTAAAATAGGAGTAATTTTGATATTTTGTTAATTATAAGTATTGTGTGTATTATTTCAAATAATTGCATGATATGTGTATATATATATATATATATATATATATATATATATATATATATATATATATATATATATATATATATATATATATATATAGTGTTCTTTAATGCATGAGTTAGTAGACTTGACCTAGAAGCCCACTAGATGAACCCCTGACCGAAGTATAGGATTATGTATTTAATTAGTAATTTTTGGGATTAAGTATTGAGGATTAAAATTAATTATCGTGATTTTATTTAATTGTTGTGCCATACCGTTGATTCGATATTTGAAGCTCTACCCTAGTTTTTGCCTTTCAACAAATTTCACACATTTGTCCTAGACGTGCCCGTCTTCCATTCTGACCTTTGTGTAACCCATAAATATGCTCTCTCGTGCTTTATTTTAGTCGCACAATATTTGTTACGGACGTTTATATTTAATTCTATATAAATCCAACTTTACATCTTTATGCGTTCCAATCGAAATTAGAGACACAATCTCGATCCATTTTGTGCAACCCAAATTATGATAATATACTAATCTGAGTCTTCTACATCCATGACACTTGTGTTCCACCTAATTTTAGCCCCATGTATTTCCAATTAATTTTCGAACACCATTTACATTAATTTTAATTAAATTGGTGTAAGGACCCAACTTGACCTAAAACTAGATCCAACACCAAACGAAACTCCCATTCACCCCCTCAAGCTTCATACTAAATACCACACATTCTTTTTAGCTAATACATCACACCAAATATGGTGTTTTCCCTCATTAAATCCTAAAACCCAACTTTTGTACAATTTTTCAATTGTTGAGGAATTTTATGCAAAAGTGCAATGATGTGTCACCATCCTATTGGTCAAGCACATGAAAAACTCAACCCCCTTCTCCCTTTGACCGTTAAACTCTCTTTCCCTCTCTCCTTTTTTTGTTTGTACCCGCTTCCTTCATGTTTAATCTTGACCCCTCATTCAAATGTAACCACATCCTCACCACACACACCATCATATATATAATTCCTCATCCTCAACCCCTTTTCCCAAAGCAACCCCATCCCAAGGCATAGCCGGCCCTAATCCCTAGGCTAGCATCACCATCAACCCTCTCTTTCCTACATGCAAAACTCCTCCATTATTTTGACCACCACCTACATCAAACAATATCTTAAACCCAATCCTATATATCATCACCCTCACCCTTTCCTTCCTCCGGTAAACCCGACCCCGCCAGAACCCGGCCTTCTCCGCCGCCTGAACCCCAACGACTTCCCCCACGCCTCCATCTCCGACTGCGCAGCAGCCACCCGGCCGTCTCTACCCCGATCTCCTTCTTTTTCGCATGCACAGCCACCCACCACCACCATCCCCCATCAATGATGAGCAGCCCACGACCGCCGATCCGCCTGATCACAGCGTCCCGTCTTCTCTTGCCTGAGCCGAGCCATCGCTGCCAGTCATCCTGATCCCTACCGAGCAGCCAATACCGGTGCTGACCCTGACCCGCCCGAACCCGACAATAACCCGCGGACATCCCTCCTTCGCCTGAATGACATCCCTCGCTGAACCTTTCCCACTCGACTGGAGCCCGACAGTACGACCAAGACCGTCTGAACAGCCTCGCCATCCTCGCAGGAAGCCTGACCGAAGCACTCGCCGGAACCCGACTTCATCTTCTCCCTCAACCCATCCCGTCGACTGACCCGCTGAACTTCCATTAATGCCTCGATCGAGCACCCCATCACAACTGAACCTGACTTCCCGGTCATCATCCCTGCCACACCACCAATAACACCACCACCTCTCCTCCCTACCCTCTCCTCCTCCTCGCCAGATCTCCGACTCTGACAGCCTCCTCCTCCTCATCATCATCACCTTAATCATCATTACCATTATCATTACCATCATCATCACCACCATTATCATCACCTTAATCATCATCATCATCACCATCACCATCATCATCATCGTCGTTATCATCATCGTCGTCATTGTCGACCCCGTGCGTGCATGCCAGGTTCGAACTGCCCTCTCGTGATTTTATGTATACGTGTGTGAATGGTAATAGGTTTAGCATGTCATTTCATGATAGTTTAGTTGATGTGCGTTGTGTGATCCTGTGTTAGTGAACCCAGTAACTAGTGTGCGTATACTTACGCGTATGAGTATTATATTCAAATTGGTATATATATATAGATATATAAGTATATAAGAAGTTAAATGCTAATACTAGTTAGGAATATATAAGTGTATATATGCTGTATGCCCCTAGGTTAACTGTGGATATCCAGTAATTTCATTGACCATGTGACCCTGAATATTATGAGTTGACTGCCTTATGTACACTGACGTACTGGTAAGACATATGTTAGTGTTTGACTGTCTGATTATGCACAACATTGAAGACATGACACCAGTGTATTTAGATGCACACTTGACCCTGCTAGTTGACTTGTTGACTAGTTGACACCCTTGCGTAGTTCTGAGCGTAGTGTAATTATGTTTGTATGTGTGCTAGTGTAATGGCTGATGCTATATTGTATTATATTATATGTATATAGGACCATTGGATCGTCCTACGAGACTTCAGGAGCAGGACATTGGTATTACCAGCTAAGGACCCCAGGCGAGTACATTCTCTAATAGTTTCTTTTTTATGATATCCTCTATGTTAATTATATTTGTGTAGATATCCATATTTCTTGACACGATAGTTACACGGATTTGTATATTCGGATCTCGTCATGAGATATTATTCCTTGTATATGGTGTATCTTGTGCAAGTCTTGTTTTATTGATTATTTTGTATATGTACAGACACTGATTCTCGGGAAGAGTCGTTATCTTCTTGGGGAACCCCGTGCCATAGCGTACCATGGTTGGATCTACTATACCAGTCGGGGGTAGAAAGTATTTTAGTGTAGATATGTGATCATATCCTTCATGTACAAGTCTTGTTCTCATGTTAGTGTTGGTCATACACCGCACACATGACTAACCAGGCTATTATTCGTGTACAAGTTCCTAAGCCGATCACATGTTAAAGCTAGTACTCACACACTTAGTAATTAGTATTCTTGTTCATCGTCATATTGTTCATTCTTGTATTTATTTCTAATATTTCCTTTATTGTGTATCTCTTGTACATGTATATGCATCTTGTATATTTATATCTATTTACTTCTACATAGTTTATATCATTGATTTAGAACTGTTATTAGAGATGTACTTCGTTCCACCCTGACTGAAAATATTTTTCCAGATTGCGACTTAGAGGACTTGTTTCCGGCATACGTGGAGATTTGGGATGTTATTGATTGCAGGTTAGACTATTATTGTGGTTTAGACTTGTCTTGTATTTTATTTATTTTCTTTGACATCTTATCGTGCTTTAGTTATGTGTTGAGTATTTTCAGATTATATTGTGATATCTGTGTCTCCTTATGGAGTTGGATATTCGTGTGAGAGTGATTAGATAGTATTGTGACCTAGACAGCGTTCTACCGCTGATGCTGCGGTGTAGGCTGGACGTACCCACATAATGGTGCCCTAAATTTCAGGTATTGGCCATGGCACATTTTTAGTGGCGGTCCATGCAGGTCAGGCTTCGCAATTTGAGCGTTGTCGCGGTAGTGTAACGTCTTAGTTGTACTGCTGCATGCCTGCGATAGGATATAGGACATAGGATACTAGGATGAAAGCGAATACTCAATGACAAAATTCTTAAGAGATTCCTGGGACAAACCTTGAGAATCTTATTATAATTTCTAATTTAAATCTTTTTCCTTGTTTTCGTCCGTTCTCACTTGTTGTTATTGAATTTGATTCTTGTTGATTGGTTGTTAAATTTAATTCTTGGTGTCGTTGTTGAGTTTAATTTTTTATCGAGATAAATTTTACGGACTAAAATTACGGTATCATCTGATAACATATGTAGATAAGGACAGTAAGAAAGATTAACATTAGAGCTATTGGACTACAAGATGTGTATTTACATTTATAATTTGAAGATTGGAAATAAATTTTAATTTTTAAGAATTTTTGAGGAGTTGAGATTTTATGTTATTAAAATTTTGAGGATTCAAATTCAATTCAATAAACATAGTCAAAGCCATAAAGATTTTTGGAAGTAATTAAAATTTTATTTTAATATTTTAATATTTGACTTTTGAGGAAAGTATATACATTTTATTTTAAATTGTTTGAGAAGTTAAATTTTGAGAATTTTATTTTGAGGATAAAATTTTATGGTGGGTAAGAAATGTATATCAGTATGTGAGTGGATGAAGTGCATGTGTAAGGATCTGTTGTCTTGAGCATGTCTGATATGGCACTGCAAACTGACTTGGGTATCCATCTAAAGTTGTATTAGAGGGAGTAGTACTTAGTATGTTGTATTACACTTGGTGTGCACTTGAGTGATAAGAATAACTGGTATAAACAATTACAGTGGATAATAGATTTAGCAGTGAGTGTGCTTGTAGTAGAAACAATGGTACCAACGGATACAGGTATTAAACTTGGATGCAATTGACCTATGGTTGTGTTAGAGGTTCTTGGTATCAGATTTTGGTATTAATAGACATGTATGTGCCATGTGGACATATATATCTTGTGGACTAGTGATTAGTTGTTATGGGTATCAGTGTATAGGGATAGAAATTTGTGAATGAATGTGCCAGAGTTAAGTGTATGATAGAGGTTGAAGATGTCCAGGTGATATGTTAGAAGTTTCTGTTCTGTTCTTTCCTTTCCTTCTGTTCCATTTTTGTCTGTTTGATTGATTGATTGATTTCTTAGTACCTTAGTTTGTATCAATGATTCTCTTGCTAGAATATAGTTAGTAGTACACCCTGGCATAGACTGCAATACCATGACAAAATAGACCATAAACCACATATTTGTTTTTAATTGTATGTTGTATGACTGTAGGTAGGATTTTCTTAGACTTGATTGTTGGGGGTTTGACTGTAGTGAAGATTAATGAAGAGGTTATGACTGGACAGAGAGAGACAAGGTGCTTTAAATTTCAAGGATAAAATATTAATTTAAATAAAGAGATGAGAATTTAATATGGCAGAATTGACGATTTTGTTAAATCATAGATTTTTATGAAGATTATGATATGATTGAATTTGTCATTAAATTTTGAGGAAATTATCATTATATCAGTCATAACTGCAAGATATAAATTTTAAAACTTATATTTTGAATTTTGTATTTGAAGATTTCGTAAGTATTACATTGTTTGAGTATTGTGTGAGAAAAGAATCGAGGAATAAGATCACTAATGGATTAGAGCTTGGATTCAAATTTTGGGAGAAGATTTTAATTTTCTAAATATACCTTGATTGGATTTAAATTAGAGTATTGGATATTAAATTTTTGAGTATTTAGTTATTAACTTAAAATTTTGGAGGAGATTGTAATAAGAATGGAATTTGATTTTAATATTGAAGATTTTCAGAAGTATGATATTTATAGAATTTTGAAAATTTTGTGTAATAACAATATGGATTTACTTCATGATTATATGGTTGATAAATTTAAATTTTGATGGTAAAAAAAAAGTAAATACAAAAATTGAGGATTTTAAATTTTGAGAACAAAATTTTCTAAGGAGGGTAGACTTGTCACTACCATATTCTAAAATAGAGATAATTTTGATATTTTGTTTATTATAAGTATTGTGTGTATTATTTTAAATAATTGCATGATATGTATATATATATATATATATATATATATATATATATATATATATATATATATATATATATATATATATATATATATATATATATATATATATATGTATAGTATTCTTTAATGCATGAGTTAGTAGACTTGACCTAGAAGCCCACTAGATGAACCCCTGACCGAAGTATATGATTATGGATTTAATTAGTAATTTTTGGGATTAAGTATTGAGGATTGTAATTAATTACCGTGATTTTATTTAATTGTTGTGCCTTACCATTGCTTCGATATTTGGAGCCCTACCCTAGTTTTTTCCTTCCAACAAATTTCACACATTTGTCCTAGACGTGCCCGTCTTCCATTTTGACCTTTGTGTATCTCATAAATATGCTCTCTTGTGCTTCATTTTAGTCGCACAATATTCGTTACGGACTTTTATATTTAATTCTATATAAATCCAACTTTACATCTTTGTGCGTTCTAATCGAAATTGGAGACACAATCTCGACCCATTTTGTGCAACCCAAATTATGATAATATTCTATTCTGAATCTTCTACATCCATGATACTTGTGTCCCATCTAATTTTAGCCCCATGTAATTCCAATTAATTTTAGAATACCATTTACATTAATGTTAATTAAATTGGTGTAAGGACCCAACTTGACCCAAAACTAGACCCAACACCAAACGAAACTCCCATTCACCCCCTCAAGCTTCATACTAAATACCACACATTCTTTTTAGCCAATACATCAAACCAAACATGGTGTTTTCCCTCATTAAATCCAGAAACACAACTTTTGTACAATTTTTCAATTGCTGATGACTTTTACGCAAAAGTGCAATGATGTGTCACCATCCTATTGGTCAAGCACATGAAGAACTCAACCCCCTCCTCCCTTTGACCGTTCAACTCTCTCTCCCTCTCTACCCTTTTTGTTTGTACCCTCTCCCTTCATGTTTAATCTTGACCCCAAATTCAAATGTAACCCCATCCTCACCACACACACCATCATATATATAATTTCTCATCCTCAACCCCTTTTCCCAAAGCAACCCCATCCCAAGGCATAGCCGGCCCTAATCCCTAGGTTAGCATCAACATCAACCCTCTCTCTCCTACATGCCAAACTCCTTCATTATTTCCATTACCACCTACATCAAACAACACCTTAAACCCAACCCTATCCATCACCCTCACCCTCTCCTTCCTCCGGTGAACCCAACCCCGTCGGAACCCGGCCTTCTTCGTCTCAGACTGTACAGCAGCCACCCGACCGTCTCCACCCTGATCTCCTTTTTCTCCGTATGCACAACCGCCCACCACCACCAGCCTCCATCCACGACGAGCAGTCCCCGACCGCCCATCCGTTTGATCACAACATCCCTTCTCCTCCTGCTTGAGCCAAGCCACCGCTGCCAGTCATCCTGATCCCTGCCGAGCAACCAACACCGGAGCCGACCCCGACCCGCCTGAAGCCGACAATAACCCGCGGACATCCTCCTTCGCCTGAACGACATCCCTCGCTAAACCTCCCCCACTCGACCGGAGCCCGACAGGATGGCCGAGACCGTCTGAATCGTCTCGACATCCTCGCAGGAAGCCCGACCGGAGCACTCGTCGGAACCCGACTTCATCTCCTCCCTCAACCCATCTAGTCGACTGACCCGCTGAACTGCCATTAACGCCTCGACCGAGCAGCCAATCACGACTGAACCCGACTTCCCGGTCATCATCCCTGCCACACCACCATTAACACCACCACCTCTCCTCCCTGCTCTTTCCTCCTCCTCGCCTGAGCTCCGACTCCGGTAGCCTCCTCCTTCTCATCATCATCATCACCTTAATTATCATCACCATCATCATCATCACCTTAATCATCATTAGCATCACCATCATCATCATCGTTGTTATCATCATCGTCGTCATCGTTGTTATTGTCGACTCTGTGCGTGCATGCCAGGTTCGAACTTCCCTCTCGTGATTCTATGTATACGTGTGTGAATGGTATTAGGTTTAGCATGTCATTTCATGACAGTTTAGTTGATGTGCGTTGTGTGACCCTGTGTTGGTGAACCCAGTAACTAGTGTGCGTATACGTATGCGTATGAGTATATAGATATATAAGTATATAAGAAGTTAAATGCTAATACTAGTTAGGAATATATAAGTGTATATATGCTGTATGCCCCTAGGTTAACTATGGATATCCCATAATTTTATTGACCATGTGACCCTGAATATTGTGAGTTGACTGCCTTATGTACACTGACGTACTGGCGAGACATATGTTAGTGTTTGACTGTCTGATTATGCACAGTATTGAAGACATGACACCCGTGCATTTAGACGCACACTTGACCCTGCTAGTTGACTAGTTGACTAGTTGCCACCCTTGCGTAGTTCCGAGCGTAGTGTAATTATGTTTGTATGTATGTTAGTGTAATAGCTGATGCTATATTGTATTATATTATATGTATACAGGACCATTGGATCGTTCTACGAGACTTCAGGAGCAGGACATTGGTATTACCAGCTAAGGACCCCAGGCGAGTACATTCTCTGATAGTTTCTTGTTTATGATATCCTCTATGTTCATTATATTTAGTGTAGATATCCATATTTTTTGACACGATGGTTACACGGATTGGTATATCCGGATCTCGTCATGAGATATTATTCCTTGTATATGGTGTATCTTGTGCAAGTCTTATTTTATTGATTATCTTGTACATGTACAGACACTGATTCTTGGAAAGAGTCACTATCTTCTTGGGGAATCCCATGCCATAGCATACCATGGTTGGATCTACTATACCAGTCGGGGGTGGAGAGTATTTTAGTGTAGATATGTGATCATACCCTTCATGTACAAGTCTTGTTCTCATGTTAGTGTTGGTCATACACCGCACGTATGACTAACCCGGCTATTATTCATGTACAAGTTCCCAAGCCGATCACATGTTAAAGCTATTACTCATACACTTAGTCATTAGTATTCTTGTTCATCGCCATATTATTCATTCTTGTATTTATTTCCAATATTTCCTTTATTGTGTATCTCTTGTACATGTATATGCATCTTGTATATTTACATCTATTTACTGCTACATAGTTTATATCATTGATTTAGATCTGCTATTAGAAATATACTTCGTTCTATCCTGACTGGAAATATTTTCCAGACTGTGACTTAGGGGACTTGTTTCTGGCATACGTGGAGATTTGGGATGTTATTGATTACAGGTTAGACTATTATTGTTGTTTAGACTTGTCTTGTATTTCGGTTATTTTCTTCGACATCTCATCGTACTTTAGTTATGTGATTGAGTATTTTCAGATTATATTGTGATATCTGTGTCTCCTTATGGAGTTGGATATTCGTGTGAGAGTGATTAGATAGTATTATGACCTAGACAGCGTTCTATCGCCGATGCTGCGGCGTAGGCTAGACGTACCCACGTACTCGTGCCCCAAATTTTGGGTGCAGGTTGTGACAGTATATATGGATGGGGATGACATTGAAGGCACCAACGACCATCAATGCGTCGACACTCTAGAGGCAATAATGCACACTATGAGTGCCTCAATGCAAACCTTGACCCAAACAATGATAGAGATCAAGGCAAGCATGGTCTCACAACCACCCAGGACCTCTGCACAAGCAAGCCAGGACCCTGGGACCAACAGAACTCGAACGTAATCGCTCCTCCCGCTGATGGAAATCACACTCTGCGAGGATCGTCTGCCCCCTCCCCCCTAGTAGATAAAGCTCGGGATGTAATACGAAAAATACAAGAACTTTGAGCCCGACTTGACTCAATGGGTAGTCGGGACACACATCACGAGTTCGGGATACGACAACAATGTCTCCTCGAGTGGAAAGATTTGCCTTATCCTCCCAAGTACAAGCCCTTCTCTATGACTCTATTTGACGGAAAGACATCTCCTCATCAATGTATGATTTATTTTGAGACGGCGATGGGGTGTCTGCCTTGTAATGATTCTCTTCCCACCAAGTTCTTCGTCGGGGCATTATCCGGAGTAGACTTAGACTGGTTCTGTAGTCTTCAAGATAATTATATCTCGTTATTTGAAGACCTCAAAAGTCTTTTCCTTACCCGATTCTATGATGGGAAAAATGACAAAACGATGTACTCTCTGATGGATAACACTGCTCTAATGCTTCCTCCCTGCAATCCCGAGTCCACGTTAATGGACATATGCTGGAGAAACCTACTTCTAAAAATAAGGCTTTGGACAGGTGCCACCAAATTCAAAGACTGTACGACATTCATCACAAGTGATGTCGCTGCTAAGAAGAATGTGAAGGAAGTCCGGCTTCTGGAAATATAAATCCCCGTCACTGATGATACGAGAAAGCACCCTTACAACAACAACAAAACAATAACAATAATTAAGGCAATAGTGGCCATGACGGCAAAAGGGAAGCAGGCCCTCACCGTTAATTTATCCAAAAAAATCCCCCACGCCGGATCAGAAACCGGCTGAAGCTCCCAAGCCGAGGAAGACCTATTCTTTTGATGACGATGACATCATGGCAATTTTTGACGTACTGATAAAGAACAACAAGCTTCAGCTGCCCGAGATTAAACGACCTTATGAGGCAAATAAGGTCGATAATCCCAAATACAACCACTATCATCGGTATGTCCATCATCCAACACGAGATTGCTACGTGTTGGTACGATACATCCAGCTCCTGATCGATTCAAAATCCCTTATCTTGGACTTTGATGACAAGATGGTCGCTGCTAATATGATATCTCTCCAGTTTGGTGACTTCCCAGCGACGGAGGCCCAAGACGGTGTTGTCCCAATTTTGAGGGCAAGTATGGAGGTTGTCAACCTCCCTCTAGCTCACAACCAAGCAGCCGGGATGGTACCTCTTAGCACACCATGGGACGAGATCATGTGGGTTCACCCAGATCTTATCCAGGACATGATGCAGCAAGCACCATCTTCTGCCACCAAGTCCAAGAGGAAGAAGTCCAAAGCCTTCCATATGGTTTCTTCCTCCATTGAGGAAGCCATAGCAGGAGCAAGAAGGTCGGGCACGCTTACCAGCGTAATTATAATGCTCCTAAAGATGCCTTTCTCCAACCGTTGCATCTGATCCGGGTCCATCTCAGCCTCCCGCAACGGACAAACAAAACCAAAAGAAGATGCACTTTAACAAACTATTGCAGAAGGATACATCACAAGGGCTGAAGAAGCCTTACAACTTCGACATATTGGCATAACTTGCCAATACTTAGGCAAAATTGTCACTCTTTGAGCTTCTTCGACTCTCAAAATAAACCTGTGATGCCTTAAGCGAGGTGTTATAAAATGCCGGCACCTACCTGGTCCAGGTCAAGCCACCGGCTGAAGATCCCGCTGCATGTTCCCATTACAATAATGTGATGGAGACAATACCCAGCATCACGTTCTCGTAACAAGACATGCTGCTAAAGAACAACCGACACGATCGTCCACTATATTATACAGGGTACATCAGGGCCATCAAAGTGGATCGCATGTACATCGACCTCGGTTTATCTATTAGCATTATCCTACGTAGTCTACTTTAGACCTTAGGAATCCTAATGCATCAGTTGACAACAACCAGTACAACCTTCAGTGGCTTCAATACAGGAAGAAGCTACCCTCTGGGGAATATTCGCTTCAAATGTTAGATCGGCAACCTGCTGTAGAAGCATAAAAAATACGCTGGGAAGCTCTACGCAGCATATTGATGTAGAGCAGCGTAAACAGAGGCCTTCAGAGCCATCAAAGCGTGTAACAGAGCTTTTTTCGCTAAACACAGCGTGAAATATTAAAAGCTCAAAGGACCATCCACGTAAGTGCAGTATGTCCAGGATGCTTCAGCGTAAATAGGGTGCTTCATCGACTCCTGGACGTAAAACCCATCTGCTTTTAATATAGCATTAAAGTGTACAAGGGAAGCTTCGTGTTCTCCGAAGTGAACATGTCAGATCCTGCAATGAACTTGACGTCTGGACTTCTGACAAAGGGATACTGCACGGCTACCTAGACGACGGCTATAATGATGGCACATCACTGCAACCCAGGCTGTCATTTACCGCCATCTCCTTTGCGTAAACTGGTTTTACGTGCACAAAGGGATACGCTGCCTTGTTTTACACAAGCAGACATGAGCTGTTTACGCTCCGCAGTAGATAAACCGCCTGCCATATTAAAAGCTGCACTTCGTACGGGGCTCAAGGCACGTCTCTTCGTCTAAAGCACAGAGCGGTGACAGTTTCTCGAGGCACGTCTCTACGTCTAATACACAGAGCGGTGACAGTTTCTCAAGACACATCTCTGCAACTGATGCACAGAAGGGCTACAGACCTTCAAAAACATGCCTCCGTATTTAATGCACAGGATGGTGGCAAATCTCGGCATTTAATGCAAGAGATTTGATTATATCTTCAAAAGCCGTAATTCCGGCTAAGACGTCCACATCAGCACTCTGGTACGGTACGCAGCGGCTTCAACCCCCATCAGCTCCTGTGCTCACTTGGCTTCTACGCCCATTTGGCTTCTACGCCCACTCGGCCTCTATGACCACTCGGCTTCTACGCCTATTTCGGCTTCTATGCCTACTTGGCTTCTACGCCATGGTGACAAACATTGGCTTCTACGCCCACCTCTTCTACACAAGGGATACCTACCTACGTGGCTTCTACGTCGTGATCTTCGTAGCGATTATACGCATTTTGTCCCTTAGTTGGACCCGCATCACACCCTCATTCAAAGGATCATCTATACGCAGGCATTGGTTATTTTAACCGTTGTGTAAAAGGGTGTTGTACTTTCTACTCCTCGGTTTCTATACCGACAGAGTGGTCACTGTCACTAAAACTCTATAAATAGAGACCTCTATCAATGAGGAACAAGGTCGACAAATTGGAAGGTCGAAAATTGGTCAAGAAAACCAATATCAGATCCACGGTAGAAAGATCGAACCAGAGGTCAAGAGAGAGAGAGAGAGAGAGAGAATCCGGAGCTCAGGCAAAAGAGTAAGGATCGACGACTTTGGTATCGTGCATCCATCCTCTTCTGCAACCTTCGAAGCTGCTTCCTGTCTTCTACGGCACTTCTTCATCATCGTGTGGTCCAAGGGCTAAAGTGATCGACTGCAGATCAGATACCTATAGCAATATTTACCCAGATTAAATAAATTGTACTCTCACATCCTCGTATAGGATCAAATTGTACAAGTTTGTTTGTAAACCAAAGAAGGCAGGTTTCGTATAAACCCCATCTTGAATACATTTTCATTCTTTCGTTTAATACCACAAACAAGATGGCGACTCTACTGGGGACGTCTTTCTCTTCTGATGAGGAAGTAATTACTCAACACGATACGGTATCTGTAGGAACCGTGAAGAAGACACTGGTCGTCCAATTTGACCAGTCTGCCTACGAAGACATGCTTCGAACCGGGGGTAGCTCTCACCCTCTCTCCGTCCAAGACAATAGGAAGCTGCTTAAGGCCTGGATGCCCAAGACCTCCTCTACCATTTCTGTGGACTCTCCGATCTCTCCGATCTCTCCGACCAATGAGGTTGTAGCATTGCTCCCTCCGTGCCCCGCACGTAAAATTTAGTCTCCCGCTACGCACGGTACAGATGAAACTTCGGACAAAGCCTCAGCGCTAACCCAGAAGTATCCACTGTGCTCTACGTGTAGAAACCAGTCTCCTGCTACGCGCGGTACAGAAAAAACTTTGGACAAAGCCTCAGTGCTAACCCAGAAGTATCCACTGCGCTCTACGCGTAGAAACCAGTCTTCCGCTACGCGCGGTACAGACGAAACTTTGGGCAAAGCCTCAGCACTAACCCAGAAGTATCCACTGCGCTCTACGCATAGAAACCAGTCTTCCGCTACACGCGGTACAGACAAAACTTTGGGCAAAGCCTCAGCGCTAACCCATAAGTATCCATTGCGCACTACGCATAGAAAACAGTCTCCCGCTACGCGCGGTACAGACAAAACTTTTGATGATGTCTCAGCGCCAAATCGGAAGTACAAATCATACTCCGTGCGCAAAACAACATCTGACCTCTACGGGGAACCAGATGAGCGCTGTGATCTTCGCAAGGGAAAGCAAGCGGCAGAGTACTCAACTTCTCGGCCTTTACGCCAGCGAGGGAGCAATCTGCCTACCCTCCAGATTATGCGGGAAGCCGATGGCCGACTGAGGATCTCTTCAGCTTTACGCCAGTCTGAGCAAATCTCCAAATTACGCCAGGCAAAGTCCCACGGCGTAAAGCAAGCTCAGGTTGCGGAAAGACACCCTCCCCGGGGATTATCCGCCACCCAGATGGCCAACCTGTTGTACACAGGTGGCACAGGAAAAACTATGGTGCCCAATCTCCGCATGCCCACTGATGGGAACAGAAGGAACAAGCCTTCGTCTTTTTCTTCTACTCCTTCTGACTTGCGCAAATATCTAATCCAGAAGCCAAAACGGTCGGTTTTTGACCGGTTGAGCTACTCTCTGTCTTTCCAGGAAGAAGAGCCCGCGTATGCATCCGTGAACATGGCTTCACACATACCTAGATGAGGGTTGAGCTCAAGACGTCATCCCTTTTGTAACCTCCGATTTTCAATTTCCAAAATAATTAGATTTTAATTTATTTTAAAATATCAAGTTTATAAAATAATTCTCCTTAAAAAAATTTATTTGATTTTGAACGATGTTTGATTGTAGAAGGTAATTTAAAAAAATCTTTTATAAAAATCATTTTTCATAAATGTCGCTTTCTTATAAAATAAGTAAATAAATAGTAATATATATATTTCTAGTTTCAAATATTTGTGGCTTGAACCATAAAAATTATTGTTTTAACTAAATATTTATTTAAAAGACTAGTTGATAAAATAAAATAGATTTTTATTTATTGGGATAGTAAATAAATAAATGTCATACTTTCTAGGACTTTGCAAAATATATTAATTAGTAGCCAATTAGAAATTAGCTAGCTTTCCTAAAAAAACATTTTCTGAAATTATAATCTTTATTTATTTATTATTTTTTTTTTTACAAGTTGTCATTCCTATTAACTAGCCAGCACACCCTTTTTCCCCACGTGAGAGACCCGTTTAATTAATTCTGGGCCATTCATTATTGGGCCAACCCGCAACCCTTTATCCCACACCCTTCTCCCTATTTAAGTTTTCATTCTCACAATTCCCTAGAAACCCTAATTTTTAATTTATTGGCTAGCCCCCACAATTCCTAGAGCCACAGCCACCACCATTTTTGTGTGCTCGTGTCCGTGTGTCCAGCATCCGTGTCAGCCGTGATGGCCTCGGGTCCGACCCCGGGTGTCCCACAGTATCCATTCATTTTCTGGGTTCGGTTACACTATTACAAATCAGATTTTTGTGTCCGACACACCCGGACACATCCACCTCCACAGCAAGCACCCACCCCGTGTCCAACACCCGGACACGCCCACAGATCAGCATCCCCGTGTCCGGCAGACCCGGACACGTCCACTGTGCATCGAGTCCCCGTGTCCAGCCCCGGATACGTCCCCCACAACAGACCCTCGTGTCTATCCCGGACACGTACCCGACCCCGGACACACGACAGAACCCTAAGCCTAACCCTAGACTCGAAGCCGCCGCCCGGAGTCGTCGTCATCGTCGCCGCTGAAGCCGGGAAGCCGCCGCCGCCGAGAGGAACCGCCTCCTCGAGCGTCGAGCCCGCCTCCTCGAGCGCCGAGCCGTCTCCTCGAGCGCCGAGCCCGCCTCCTCGAGCGCCGAACGCCGCTGTCTCGAGCCGAGTCGACCGCCGAGTCGAAGCCGCCCTGTCCTCGAACAGCCGCCTCCGCCGAGTTCGACGCCGTCGCCGCGTCGACCGAGCTTCGCTGCCACCACCGCCTGGAGCATCTCGAGCCGAGCTTCGCTGAGCCGGTCGCCTCCTCGAACGCCGCCGTCCCTCGGTGTCGACCACCGTCGATGCAGACCGCCACCGCCCGGCGAACCCCACGCCGGCGACGGGAAACCTCCCCATCGTGAGCCTCTTCTTCCCCCTTTCTCTTCTCTGTTCTGAATAGTTAATTAATGTATATGTAATTAATTTTTTAGTTAATTTGTAATTTGTTAATTAAGTAATTTATAATTAGTTATTTTATTTAATTAGTTGGTTAATTAATAATTAGTTTAATTAATTTATAATTAGTTTAATTAAATCATAAAATTAGTTTAAGTATATAATTAGTTTAAAAGTTATAATTAGATTAGTAAATTAATACTTTATCAGTTAATTAAATTTATAATTAGTAGTTAAGTATATAATCAGTAGTTAAATTTTATTAACTAATTAATTAATCATTTAGTTAAATTAAATTAGTTTAGTTAATGATTAAATTAGTTAATTATTAATAAACAGTAATTTGTTATTAATCAGGAATTTATTTATTAACCAGTTAGTAAATATTAATTAATTAGTTTAGTATTTTCTTATAATTAGTTTATTTGGATCGGTGACCGATTTTACCATAAATAAAAAATATTGGCTTTTACGTAAATCCTAGATTTTTTATAAATAAACCTTTAAATTGTAATCTTGTTCAAAGGGAAGTTTTAACAATTATTGTTCAAAATGATTTCCAAATGATTTTTCATAAATTAAGAAGTTACCTTGATTACGAACAATCGACCCTTTCTCTTATTAGCTAACTTGTAAATCTTAACCTTAGCTAAACCCCAGTGAATTTCTCTATGTATTAAGGACTCAGTATCCTTATCTCGATTTTTGTGCCGAGCTCCGATCTTGGACTTCTTTATATAGTTTCTAGCTAATTGGACTACTCCGGACCCATTGGAACTAACTGCTACTTCATTTGGGATCACCTTGAGAAGTGTGGCATGATGAACATTCTCTGGTTAGTCAAATATGTATAAAATATATTTGATTGATATATATATATTCAAATATGTATTTTGGTATAAATATATATTATATACAACTATTAGTGTATATACACAAATACGTATTTTGTACAATTACTAAGAGACACTTGTATATATATTTTATACGTTTTATTGGTATACTTTGAGTGTAGATGTATATTATATACGTGTCCCTACTAGATGACCCTAGTTGACTAGTGCCCTGCCTGACATGGCCCTGAGACCAGTATTTTTGACTGTGTTAGTGTAGCATCTGATGCAAATGTGGTTTGCTTGTGTTATGTTTATAGGACTGTTGGTTTACCCAGGGGATACTCTGGAACAGGACATTGGTTTTACCAGCTAAGGACCCAAGGCGAGTACATTCTCTGATTAGTTTCTAATTTATGATATCTCCTATGTTCACTGTATCTAGTGTAAATATCCATGATCTTGACACGATGGTTACACGGATTGGTATACACGGATCTCGTCATGAGATGTTATTCCCTATTCATGGTGTAGCTTGTACGAGACTTGTTTCCTTGATATCTTGTGTATGTACAGACACTAATTCCCGGGGAGATTTGCTACCTTCCTAGGGAATCCTGTGCCATAGCGTACCATAATTGGATCTACTATACCAGTCGGGGGGTTTGGGGAGTACTTTAGTGTAGATATGTGATCATACCCAACTTTATATGCACCATAGCTCACCCCACATCTCACGTCGGGTGCGGCCTGACCATTTACATGTCTCCTCACTGTTACATCGGTTAGCCCTACTAACCCATGTAATGAGTTTACATGCCTCCTCACTGTTACATCGGTTAGCCCTACTAACCCATGTAATGAGTTTACTAGTCCCAAGCCGATCACATGTTAAAGCTAGTACTCACACACTTAGTCATAGTATCTCTTGCTCTTGACATATGTTTTCTTTTCCTGCATTTACTTACAGTATTTCCAGTATATTTCTTTTCTTGTACATTCTCGTACCTATACATGCATCTGGTATGTTTCCATCTAGAACTGCTACATAGTTTATGTCATTTATATAGAACTGCTAATTAGAGATGTACTTTGCTCATTCCTGACTGGAAAATATTTTTCCAGACTGTGACCTTAGTAGACTGGTTTCTGACACTTGGGAATTTGGAAGTTAAGGATTGCAGGTATGATTATGTTGTCTTTAGACTTGTATTGTATTCTTTTGTTTCTTCAATTCCTATCGTGCTGTAGTTGTGATTGAGTATGTTGTGAATATTTTTATAGTATTATCCGAATCTTCTTATGGAGTTGGATACTAGCGTGAGATTGTTAGATAGTACTTGACCTAGACAGCGTTCTACCGCCGATGCTGCGGCGTAGGCTGGACGTACCCACGCTCTCGTGCCCCTAAACCGGGTGCGAGTCGTGACACGTTTTTAGTGGTGGCCCATGCAGGTCAGACTTCGCAAGTTGTGCGATGTCGTGGTAGTGCGACGTCATAGTTGTACTACTGCGTACCTGCTATAGAATATAGGACATAGGATACTAGGATGAGAGAGGATACTCAATCACAAATTCTTGAGAGATTCCTAGGACGACCCCTTGAGAATCTTATTATAATTTCCAATTTAAATCTTTTCCTTGTTTCCGTCCGCTCTCGCTTGTTGTTACTGAACTTGAGTCTTGTTGATTAGTTATTAAATTAAATTCTTTGTATCATTGTTGAGTTGATTCTTGTTGACCAGTTGTTAACTTTAATTCCTGGTATCGTTGTTGAGTTGGTTTCAGATTGAGATGAATTTTACGGACTAAAATTTACGGTATCATCTGATGACATATATTGATGAGGACAGTGAGAAAGGTAAAAACGTCTACTTTGGTTATGGAACCTAGAATTTATCGCAGCCATATTAGCTGTGGTGACGAGAACGTAGGAACCTGACTTGGATGTACATACTATAGTTATGAAGCTTAGAGTCTTTCGCAGCCATACCGGTTGGCGTGGCGAAGATTCTAGACGACATGATTATAGAGAGCATACCTTAGTTACAAAACCTATCGTTTATCGCATCTATGCTTACTGGCGTGGCGAGGATTCTGAGTGTCATGATTTCAGACAGACGTGTATGATTATCAGGTTGTATCCTAAATTGGTTCTTAAAATATCATCTCAAGACTTATCTATTTCTGTTATTCCAGGACTTTGTTCCACCGCTTCTTTCTTTACTAGCAGTAAAGATACCTTCTGTCCTCAATTCAGTCTTTGAGCTCCTATTCCTTGAGGATTTCTTGTTAAGCATGGTAATTAGTAGCTTGTAATTTTGTTGTGTCTTGTATTAGTATTGACTGTGTTGCTAGTGATTTGTAAGTGTTTCTTAGTTGGGCATGTGAGCAGTAGGCTTTAATCTAGAGTTAGCCCTTAGCATAGTACCTTGTACCAATGATTGATTCTAGGAGTAGTGTCATTAGAGACTGAGAGTTAAGGAGAGTATAGAGTATCAGTGATAGTTCTCAGAGTTAGCATCAGAGCCAATTACCCGTCCTGGATAATCATGATTATGTAATTGAGTGATCTATGTAAACGATTAAGTATCCAGGAATTGCGTTAAGAATTTATGGAGCATGATGTTCAATTTGATGATTGATATCGGAAATGTTAAAAAAAGTATATGTATAAAGGGTTTAATGAGATGTCATAAGTAGAGAAATATCAGGATTAGTAATGGAAGTTGTGAAGCGTATCACGGATTAGTTTAATAGGCTTTAAAGGATTGAAGGAAATACATATACAACCATCGAGATGAGGAACCATACACATACCCATGAGAGTAAAGAAACATGAGTGTTATAGAGGATACAGGTGATCATGAGTCTAATGAGCTTGATGAGATAATCCATTAATGCAGCTAGTGATATAATACCAAGAGTGCTAATGATTCTACATCGAGGATGAGTCGAGAATAACGTTAATAACAGTGAGCACTCTGGGTGAAGATAATTAAATGATATACCAGTTGACATAAATTGAAAATCATGAAAGAAATTACAGGTGATGATAACTTTGAATCAATGGAGATAATGGTGCAAGTGATTTAGGTAGTACAATTTTAGTACACAGTTATAGACACTAGATGCATTGAGTGCACCTTGAGTATCAGAGACCGTGAGCACTGATATGTAAAATTGTGGAGTTATAAATTAAAAGGTGGGAAATAAAATTTTATTTTAATGGAGGAGTTGAGATTTCGTTATTTAAATTTTGAGGATTCAAATAGGAATTCAATAAACACGGTTAGGGCTACAAAGATTTTAGGAGTGATTAACTTTCATTTCGATGTGAAGTATCTAAATTTGAGGAGGTATATGCATTTTATTTTAAGTTGATCGGGAAGTTAAACCTTGACGATTATTTTGAGGATTAATTTTTGGTAGATGAGAGATATGAATATTAATATATGATTAGTTGATATGGGTACCAGTGTACATGAATAGGAATTTGTTAGTGTGCTAGAGTTAAGTGTTTGTTAGAGATAGTAGACACTACAAGTAATATGTTAACATGATCCTTCTTCCTTCCTAATGTTCCTTTTCTTTCGCCTTTCGATTGATTGATTAATTTTCCTAGTACTGTGGTTCACATGCATGATTTTCTTGTTAGAATATAACTAGTAGTACCCCCTAACAGAGGCTGAAATACCATGACAAGACACATGACCTATATTTTCTTAAATTGTATGGCTGTAGGTAGAGTTTTCTTAAACCATGATCATTGGGTTTGACCATAGCAAAGATCTATGACGAGGGTATGACCGACAAAAAGGGACAAGATGATTAAATTATGGATGAGCATAAATTTTTAAATAAAGAATTTAAGGGATTGTTATAACAGAGTTGATGGAATTATTGTTTTTACGAAAATCGAGGTTTGATTGAAATTAGAGGACAAACATTTATTTAAAGGGAGAATTAAGAAATTCACAGAGCCAAAAATTTGAGGAGATTATGATACGACTGTAATTCAATTAAAATATTGAGGATTTGAGTAGTAAAAATTTTACATTGGGATAATAAATTCAGTGGATGAAAAAAAAATATATTAGTTCAAAATTCGGAACCATTATACATACGGATAAAGAAATATGGAGTGAAATGAAGCTCATGGTAAAGAATATTATAATATAATTGATTATGGGATCATATAATTGAAGGTCCTAAGGTAAGATCATGGTATATTGAGGTTGTGATCTAAATTAAAACCTTGACCATGATAGTAACATTCGAAATCAAAGAAAATAAGCGAGGTATAGTTGATGTAAGATAAACAAACTCGAATTTGATGATAAGGATTTTGGACAGGTAATAAATTTTGATTCAGAAATTCTAAGATCTAATCTAATAAAGTTTGTGGGATTTGAAACTTTTATAGATATTAGTTAATGATGAATCACAAGATTGAGAAAAGTAAAATGAACGAGGATAAAAAGGAAGGATTATTTTCAGATGGTAGTAAAGACTACTCTTTTCTTTCTTTTCCTAGAAATTAAGAAAGGCAATTAGATGTCTCTTGATTACATTCTGAGGGATGTATTTAAGTTTCTTAAATCAAATTGTCGACCGTATCTTTCGAAGTAGCTATAACTTTCATGTCTATATCATTCATATACTGGGTCTTCCTTGGTTTAGTTACTTTGAAAAGATAACGTGCATTATTCAAATTATCTGTTTTTGTGATCGTGTCTACTCCCCAAACCTAAACTTTCTAGAGGATTCAAGGCCGAGCCATGATTCCTTCAAGTTATTCCTGTCTTAAACCATATTTTCTTTTTCTTCATGTTTCCTTCTGTTTGGTAAATATTCTCCTTATAGAAGTATTTTCTTCAATGATATCTTCATCATTATGAACAACAAAAAAAATTTTCTATCCTAGTCATCCCTAAAATTTCGAGGACGAAATTTTTCTAAGGTGGATAGACTTGTAACCTCCGATTTTCAATTTCCAAAATAATTAGATTTTAATTTATTTTAAAATATCAAGTTTATAAAATAATTCTCCTTAAAAAATTTTATTTGATTTTGAACGATGTTTGATTGTAGAAGGTAATTTAAAAAAATCTTTTATAAAAATCATTTTTCATAAATGTCACTTTCTTATAAAATAAGTAAATAAATAGTAATATATATATTTCTAGTTTCAAATATTTGTGGCTTGAACCATAAAAATTATTGTTTTAACTAAATATTTATTTAAAAGACTAGTTGATAAAATAAAATAGATTTTTATTTATTGGGATAGTAAATAAATAAATGTCATACTTTCTAGGACTTTGCAAAATGTATTAATTAGTAGCCAATTAGAAATTAGCTAGCTTTCCTAAAAAAACATTTTCTGAAATTATAATCTTTATTTATTTATTATTTTTTTTTTACAAGTTGTCATTCCTATTAACTAGCCAGCACACCCTTTTTCCCCACGTGAGAGACCCGTTTAATTAATTCTGGGCCATTCATTATTGGGCCAACCCGCAACCCTTTATCCCACACCCTTCTCCCTATTTAAGTTTTCATTCTCACAATTCCCTAGAAACCCTAATTTTCAATTTATTGGCTAGCCCCCACAATTCCTAGAGCCACAGCCACCACCATTTTTGTGTGCTCGTGTCCGTGTGCCCAGCATCCGTGTAAGCCGTGATGGCCTCGGGTCCGACCCCGGGTGTCCCACAGTATCCATTCATTTTCTGGGTTCGGTTACACTATTACAAATCAGATTTTTGTGTCCGACACACCCGGACACATCCACCTCCACAGCAAGCACCCACCCCGTGTCCAACACCCGGACACGCCCACAGATCAGCATCCCCGTGTCCGGCAGACCCGGACACGTCCACTGTGCATCGAGTCCCCGTGTCCAGCCCCGGACACGTCCCCCACAACAGACCCTCGTGTCCATCCCGGACACGTACCCGACCCCGGACACACGACAGAACCCTAAGCCTAACCCTAGACTCGAAGCCGCCGCCCGGAGTCGTCGTCATCGTCGCCGCTGAAGCCGGGAAGCCGCCGCCGCCGAGAGGAACCGCCTCCTCGAGCGTCGAGCCCGCCTCCTCGAGCGCCGAGCCGTCTCCTCGAGCGCCGAGCCCGCCTCCTCGAGCGCCGAACGCCGCTGTCTCGAGCCGAGTCGACCGCCGAGTCGAAGCCGTCCTGCCCTCGAACAGCCGCCTTCGCCGAGTTCGACGCCGTCGCCGCGTCGACCGAGCTTCGCTGCCACCACCGCCTGGAGCATCTCGAGCCGAGCTTCGCTGAGCCGGTCGCCTCCTCGAACGCCGTCGTCCCTCGGTGTCGACCACCGTCGATGCAGACCGCCACCGCCCGGCGAACCCCGCGCAGGCGACGGGAAACCTCCCCATCGTGAGCCTCTTCTTCCCCCTTTCCCTTCTCTGTTCTGAATAGTTAATTAATGTATATGTAATTAATTTTTTAGTTAATTTGTAATTTGTTAAGTTAAGTAATTTATAATTAGTTATTTTATTTAATTAGTTGGTTAATTAATAATTAGTTTAATTAATTTATAATTAGTTTAATTAAATCATAAAATTAGTTTAAGTATATAATTAGTTTAAAAGTTATAATTAGATTAGTAAATTAATACTTTATCAGTTAATTAAATTTATAATTAGTAGTTAAGTATATAATCAGTAGTTAAATTTTATTAACTAATTAATTAATCATTTAGTTAAATTAAATTAGTTTAGTTAATGATTAAATTAGTTAATTATTAATAAACAGTAATTTGTTATTAATCAGGAATTTATTTATTAACCAGTTAGTAAATATTAATTAATTAGTTTAGTATTTTCTTATAATTAGTTTATTTGGATCGGTGACCGATTTTACCATAAATGAAAAATATTGGCTTTTACGTAAATCCTAGATTTTTTATAAATAAACCTTTAAATTGTAATCTTGTTCAAAGGGAAGTTTTAACAATTATTGTTCAAAATGATTTCCAAATGATTTTTCATAAATTAAGAAGTTACCTTGATTACGAACAATCGACCCTTTCTCTTATTAGCTAACTTGTAAATCTTAACCTTAGCTAAACCCCAGTGAATTTCTCTATGTATTAAGGACTCGGTATCCTTATCTCGATTTTCGTGCCGAGCTCCGATCTTGGACTTCTTTATATAGTTTCTAGCTAATTGGACTGCTCCGGACCCATTGGAACTAACTGCTACTTCATTTGGGATCACCTTGAGAAGTGTGGCATGATGAACATTCTCTGGTTAGTCAAATATGTATAAAATATATTTGATTGATATATATATATTCAAATATGTATTTTGGTATAAATATATATTATATACAACTATTAGTGTATATACACAAATACGTATTTTGTACAATTACTAAGAGACACTTGTATATATATTTTATACGTTTTATTGGTATACTTTGAGTGTAGATGTATATTATATACGTGTCCCTACTAGATGACCCTAGTTGACTAGTGCCCTGCCTGACATGGCCCTGAGACCAGTATTTTTGACTGTGTTAGTGTAGCATCTGATGCAAATGTGGTTTGCTTGTGTTATGTTTATAGGACTGTTGGTTTACCCAGGGGATACTCTGGAACAGGACATTGGTTTTACCAGCTAAGGACCCAAGGCGAGTACATTCTCTGATTAGTTTCTAATTTATGATATCTCCTATGTTCACTGTATCTAGTGTAAATATCCATGATCTTGACACGATGGTTACACGGATTGGTATACACGGATCTCGTCATGAGATGTTATTCCCTATTCATGGTGTAGCTTGTACGAGACTTGTTTCTTTGATATCTTGTGCATGTACAGACACTAATTCCCAGGGAGATTTGCTACCTTCCTAGGGAATCCTGTGCCATAGCGTACCATGATTGGATCTACTATACCAGTCGGGGGGTTTGGGGAGTACTTTAGTGTAGATATGTGATCATACCCAACTTTATATGCACCATAGCTCACCCCACATCTCACGTCGGGTGCGGCCTGACCATTTACATGTCTCCTCACTGTTACATCGGTTAGCCCTACTAACCCATGTAATGAGTTTACATGCCTCCTCACTGTTACATCGGTTAGCCCTACTAACCCATGTAATGAGTTTACTAGTCCCAAGCCGATCACATGTTAAAGCTAGTACTCACACACTTAGTCATAGTATCTCTTGCTCTTGACATATGTTTCTTTTCCTGCATTTACTTACAGTATTTCCAGTATATTTCTTTTCTTGTACATTCTCGTACCTATACATGCATCTGGTATGTTTCCATCTAGAACTGCTACATAGTTTATGTCATTTATATAGAACTGCTAATTAGAGATGTACTTTGCTCATTCCTGACTGGAAAATATTTTTCCAGACTGTGACCTTAGTAGACTGGTTTCTGACACTTGGGAATTTGGAAGTTAAGGATTGCAGGTATGATTATGTTGTCTTTAGACTTGTATTGTATTCTTTTGTTTCTTCAATTCCTATCGTGCTGTAGTTGTGATTGAGTATGTTGTGAATATTTTTATAGTATTATCCGAATCTCCTTATGGAGTTGGATACTAGCGTGAGATTGTTAGATAGTACTTGACCTAGACAGCGTTCTACCGCCGATGCTGCGGCGTAGGCTGGACGTACCCACGCTCTCGTGCCCCTAAACCGGGTGCGGGTCGTGACACCTTTAGGCCTCCGAGCCGAAGGAGATTCAAAGACCTCCTCAGGAACGCTGAAGCTGGGGTGTTCCAAAATACCCGTGCAAGGTCACAACAACCAGCTTCGTACTCGTCTAATTCCGACCCTGGGGGTCGCCAGTCTTCCGGGTCAGATGCTGAGAGTATAGAGTCGACTTCTGCAGCGACCTATACTAATCCTTCAATGACGCCCAGGGAAATTGGAGTTTATGCCGTTGAAGATGAACGCGAGGAAGCTTCGCCGTCAGGAAACGCGGAACAACGCATCACTACACTGGAGACATCTCTGAAACAAATACAATCCATAATGGAGAACATGCACCAGATGATGCTAACTCAGCACGCAACTGCCATAGCTCAAGCATCGGTCCCGCCAACTCAGATAGGTATGGGGGTGGACTTACCACCATCCAACCCGAGCCAAGATCCTGCTCTAGATCAAGAGTCAGCAGTTCCTCCGCTTCCTCACTCGGAGAATATATTACCTCCCGTTGGAGTTACGATACAACCAACTCCGCACTACACCGTAGTCCCGTTTCCAACTGAAAATCCAATACAGGCAGTACGGGAGTTGAAAGCCCAGTTTGACGCCTTGAAGCACAAAGATCAGCTCAAGAAACTGGGAATCAACCAGCCTTACCCAGCTATCTGGAAAGAGGTCCCTTTCCCTCCAAGGTACAAACCTCAGACTATGGCTCTGTTCGAGGAAAAAATATCACCAAGTCAGTACATGAACTATTTTAGTATGATGACGGTGTTGCTACAAGGGAACGATGCCCTCCTCACTCGGGTGTTCAAGGACTGCCTCTCAGGAGTAGCCTATCAGTGGTACCGTAGCTTGGCGGACAACTGCATTACTTCCTTCGAGGACTTCAAAGCTTTATTCTTCACGCGATTCTACGAGGGAGGAATGGACATGTCTATGTCCTCTCTCATCGAAGTCAAGCAGAGGGAAAAGGAGGACGTTCGCACCTTCGTCGAACATTTTCGTCAGGCCACCTTACAGATGCCTCCAGGAGTTCCAGACTCTGCGTTAGTAGACATCTGCAGGAAGAACCTCCTACCCGTAGTCTCGGTGTTTACAGGACCATATCAGTTCCATAATTGGCCCTCGTTCATCATCTCGGCAGTAGCCGCCAAAGATAACAGTCGCAAGACGCATGACATGGCATCATGATCTCCGCCTCTGACAGAGGCAAGAGGTCATCTCCCAGCAGCGATCATCCTCGCAGCTCCAAAGGAAAAGAAGCTCTGGCGATCAATACGGCAAGACAAAAGACTGCGGCAACTGCACAAGCGAGACCCGGGATTTCCAGGCCCGTCGAAGTCTACTCTTTCGACGACAATGATATCCCAAGTATATTCGAGTGTCTCGTCAAAAGTGGCAAGATCACCCTTCCGGAGCTGAGGCAGCCCCAAGAAGTCGGCAGTACTAACGACCCCAAATACTGCATCTTCTATAGATACGTACACCACCCGACAAAGGCGTATTACATACTAAAAAGAAAGATCCAGGGTTTGATCGATTCTAAGGTCATCACTCTGCACAACACCGAGAAGAAGGTCACGACCAACATGATCTCTCTACGGTTTAGCAATCTGCCTTCCCAAGAAGTCTCGGAAAGTGTCACACCCATTTCTCGGACCACGATGAACATCGTCAATCTCCCTCCAGCTAGGGTTCAAAATCATGATCTGGTACCCCTAACCACCCGGCAGGGCGAGATTATGTGGGTTCATCCGAATTTGGTGTCAGAGCTCGAGGAGGAGACTAAAGCTACTATGGCTACATCTAGAAAGAGCTCCAAATAAAAATTATGCTATATGGTCGCAACTTCTTCGCCATCAGACGAAGATGAGGTATTTGCTGCAACCCGTTCAAAGAAAGCCTACCTCAACGACTACGGAGCAAGTCAGGAAGATGCACCGACGGACGCTTCAGCTGCCAAACCTTCAGGACCAGGCCCCGCCGTACCAGATGCCGGTCCTTCAAAACCAACTCCGGCGGACAAGGGGAAGCAAAGAGAAGTGCGCTTTGATAAACCTGTGAAAAATATTCCAAACAAAGGTTTAGAGAAGCCATACAACTTTGACATCCTGGCCCAACTGGCTAATACACCAGCCAGGCTGTCCATCTTCGACCTACTCAGGCTCTCCCAAGACACTCGTCTAGCCCTGAATGAAGCACTGATGTAGGCGGAGGCATGCTTGACCCAGCTCAAGTCCCCCGACAAAGAATCGGTGGCATATCCTCAATGCCACTGTGTAATGGAAGTGGTCCCAAATATTACTTTCACTCAAGACGACATGCTGTTAAAACATAACAGGCATGACAGGCCCCTCTATTACATAGGGTACGTCGATTCCATGGAGGTCGATCAGATTCACATAGATCCGGGATCGTCGATCAGCATCATCCCTCATAGTCTGTTCAGACCGCTGAGGATTCCTACCAGCGAATTGGCTTACACCTCCACTACAATCGTGGGTTTCAACGCTGGAAGAAGTAAGCCGTTGGGGAAAATTCGCCTGAGGATCCAGATTGGAAACCTCAGATCGGTGGCCACATGTTACGTCATCGATTCAGAGGTGTCCTACAATATTTTGCTGGGAAGACCGTGGATCCACGACCACAATATCGTTCCTTCAACTCTACATCAATGTCTTAAATATGTAGACCCCCAAGGAACAGTACAAACGGAGTAGAATCCTACTATTCTGATGCTGTGTTATACTCTCAAGACCACACGGGAGAAGTGTCAGGCGAGGCAGAGAAGGAATCCTACCGAAAGCCAGAAGAACCCTCTGCCACACTACCGCTGTCAATCAGAGTGAAAGGACGAACCACTCGTCCAAAAGCCATGGGCCTATGGCTATTCACCTGAACAAGACCAAGTCAGGAAAAGGGAGTGATCCTTTAGTGATCACTTTGAACCAAAAGCCTCCACCCTTGGTCATCAACCTTCGGCGTAATAGGCAGCCGACCGATGTAAATGCAACTAGGAACGGAGTTCCAGATGATAATAAATATCCTCTTTTCCAGTATATTGACGCTCAAATTTTAAATCAGGAATCCACTCCCCGTGACGAGGTAGAACCCATAGCACAAAACTTCTTGGAAGTTATGAACTCTTATCATCCGTATGTCTGGGAAGTAGCGTCATCATCCAACGTCGTCACGACGTATGGACGACATGAGGATTCTATCTTCATTGTCCTGCCTACCTGCAGTAGCCAGCGTTTAATAGTCTTCGGCCGCATGCACAATCAACCGGCTATCCAGGAAGATTCTTTCAATGACGATGCTAGAAAAATACAAGTTCACCGATACAGCCCGCAAGCATTGAGGATCATGCAAAACATGGGCTACGACTTGAAGCGAAAGCCAGGCCTCAACTACGGAAGAGGCAGACGAACGCTGCTGCGCGGCGACCCCTACTATCAACGAACTCATTTCGGGTTAGGGTATGCCACCTCCTCTAAGTCGGACGAGGATATCTTCTCCTCTTCTTAGAACGGCTCGTCGCCCTCTGACTCACCTGATGCTCTCGAACAAACATTATCGGTGAATATGGTAGTGACAGATTTCTTCGAATCAGACGAACAAGAATCTAAACTGTTTGAGAATGACTCTTGGGCCCAACAGATGCATACGCAGTAGGAATTCTGCTTCGAGCAAAGGGAACCTCCCACCAAATACGAAGTTATCCAGGTTGATGTTGGGGTTGAACTTTCTCCAAAGCCGATATTCATCAGTAACAATCTTTTTCCAGCTGAAAGGGAAGATGTTATCCAGCTGATAAAAGAGTATATCGACGTCTTTGCATGGGATTATGAGGACATGCCGGGCCTTGACCCAAAGGTGGCTACTCACAAACTTAACATATTGACCGATTCAAAGCCTGTGAAGCAGCACCAACGCCGGTTCTGCCCGGATATGATGGACGCCATCGAAGTTGAAGTCAAGAAGTTGATAGCCTGCAGTTTTATCCGGGAAGAACAATATCCCGAATGGGTCGCCAACGTTGTCCCAGTCATAAAGAAAAGTAGGAAAATATGTATCTGCATCGATTACCGAGATCTGAATACAGCCTGCCCCAAGGATGAGTTCCCTCTTCCCATCATGGACATCATGATCGACAACACCTATGGTTTTGAATGCATGTATTTCATGGACGGATTCTCAGGATACAATCAGATCAAGATGCATCCTGAAGACGAGAAGCACACTGCCTTCCGGATCCCGTTGGGGGTATATTGCTATACGGTCATGCCCTTCGGATTAAAGAACGCCTGGGATACATATCAACGGGCTATGAGTAACATATTCCATGAGCATTTACTCAAAATAATAGAATATTATGTGGACGACATAGACGTCAAGAGCCGCCTCAAAGATGATCACATTCAAGACTTGAGGACGGTATTCGAGTTAATGCGCCAACATCAACTCAAGATGAACCCTACGAAGTCCTTTCTGGGTGTATCTAGTGGCAAATTCCTAGGATTTATTATTACCGCCAAAGGCATCCAAGTGGACCCTGACAAAGTCCAGACCATTGTAGAAATGCGACCGCCCCATAATCTGAGGTAACTCCGGGGATTTCAAGGCCGTCTGGCTTATATCCGGAGATTCATATCCAACCTCTCGGGGAGATGTCAGCCCTTTTCGCATCTCATAAAGAAAGGTGTATCCTTCGTATGGGACGAAACCTGTCAGCAAGCGTTCGGAGATATCAAGCGCTATCTCACCAGTCCGCCAGTTCTGGTGCCTCCCGTCATGGGAAGACCATTCTTGCTGTACGTTCGAGCGATGAATCATTCGCTAGGAGCTTTTCTCGCACAGAAGAACGATATGGGTCATGAACAGGCTATCTACTACCTCAGCAGGATGATGGTCGGAGCCAAACACTGGTACAACCCAGTGGAGAAAGAATGCTTGGCTCTGATGTTCGCTATCCAGAAGACGCGGCACTATGTCACCGGCCAGACAATTCATATCATCTCCAGGATCAACCCTCTTCGAGTACTGATGAGCAAGCCAAGTGCTCTTTATTCCTGACTTGCCACTTAGGCGATACTGTTAACACCATATGACATGGTATACGTCCCGCAGAAGTCCATCAAAGGCCAAGCGCTGGCCGACTTCCTAGCTGCTCATCCGATCCCGGAGGCCTCCAAATTATACGAGGACATTCCCGATGAAGTTGCAGAATATAATTTTGCAATAGAAAGTGACGCATGGCAACTATTCTTCGATGGAGCCTCCCGAACTGGTCCCATAGAAAACGTGGTTTCAGGGGTAAGAATCGTCCTGGTCACTCCTGATAAACTCGTCATCTACCGAGCATATTCTCTTAGCGAGCCATGCTCCAACAATGTGGCAGAGTACAACGCTCTGCTAATCGGGCTCCAAGTCGCCAAAGAGCTGGGGGTCGAGTCCCTGGAAGCTTTCGGTGATTCTCTGCTTATCGTCAATCAAGTCAGGGGAATATATGAAGTCCGGAATCCAGACCTCATCCCCTATCACCAAGCAGCGGTCGAGATAGCCATGACATTCAAAGGGTTCTTCCTAGAGCATGTACCTCGATCTCAGAATCTGGAAGCTGATGCCCTAGCCAGTCTAGCTACGGATTTAGCCATTCCTATAAGAAGGCAAAATTCGGTAATCCTTCTTAACAGAGATTTATTCTGTGTGAAGAACAACCTTCACATAGAATGCAGCTATGCTGTCACGACCCGCACCCGATATAGGGGTACGAGAGCGTGGGTACGTCCAGCCTATGCCGCAGCATCGGCGGTAGAACATTGTCTAGGTCATGTAACTATCTAATCAATCTCACATGAATACCCAACTCCATAAGGAGACGTGGATATCATAAAATAATGCTGGAAATACTCAATCACATAAACTAAAGCACGATGAGATATCAAGGCAAGCAAGAAATACAAGACAAGTCTAACGACAAAATAGTCATACCTGTAATCAGTAACATCCAATCCCCAAGTGTCAGAAACAAGTCCACTAAGGTCACGGTCTGGAAAAATGTTTTCCAATCAGGAAGAAGCAAAGTACATCTCTAAATAGCAGTTCTATATTAATGATATAAACTATGTAGCAGTTCTAGATGGAAATATATGAGATGCATGTATAGGTACGAGAAATGTACAATAAAGAAATACTAGAAATACTGAAAATACTGTAAGTAAATGCAGGAAAAGAAACAATATGTCAACGAGCAAGAATTCTATGACTAAGTGTGTGAGTACTAGCTTTAACATGTGATCGGCTTGGGAACTTGATCAGGCTGGTTACATGTGATTAGCTATGATTCATGTAAGGTCAGGCTAACCATTGGTAAGCTATGATGCATGTATAGGTCAGGCTAATCACACGTAACAGCTATGAAGCATATAAAAGGTCAGGCCGCACCCGACGTGAGATGTGGGATGAGCTATGATTCATGTAAAGTTGGGTATGATCACATATCTACACTAAAATACTCCCCACCAACGACTGGTATAGTAGATCCAATCATGGTACACTATGGCACGGGATTCCCTAGGGAGGTAGCAAATCTCCACGGGTCTCTGTGTCTGTACATGCACAAGATAACAAGGAACAAGTCTTGTACAAGCTACACCATGAATAAGGAATAACATCTCATGACGAGATCCATGTATACCAATCCGTGTAACCAACGTGTCAAGAGTATGGATATCTACACTAGATACAGTGAACATAGGAGATATCATAAATTAGAAACTAATCAGAGAATGTACTCGCCTTTGGTCCTTAGCTGGTGAATACCGAGGTCCTGTTCCAGAGTGTCGCCTAGAGGAACCAATAGTCCTAATAACATATCAAAATAATACTTGTATCAGATGCTACACAACACAAAAATACAACTCGGGGCTATGCCAGGTACGATACGGGTCAACTAGGGTTATCTAGTAGAATATATAAATATACATATCATTAATTAATATATATATATTAATATCCCTTAATTACAATAATAGATATAAGTATATATATATATATATAATTTAAATAAAACTAATACTTGTATGTGCATACAAACATATATCATGGGAAGAGATATAAAATACGTATATATATATGTCTATATACTGAATAGAATTCAACACACCATAAATATATATGCCAAAAATACGTTTATCAAACATATACTATACATATACAGATATATATATATATATATATATATATATATATATATATATATATATATATATATATATATATATATATATATGTACATTTATATACCAAATATATATATTTACTAAATTAAATATATATATACAATATATACATGTACCATTTAATAATACATACATATACTAAATATATATACATATATACCAATTAAATACACATACAATACATATATATCAATTAATCATATATCGTATATATATATATATACTAGTTGAACCATACGTATACGCATATATATGCAAAAATACAGTTTAGAATATACATATATATTGTCAACATCATTATTAAAATATACTAATATTAATTTACCAAATTAAATTTATACTATATATATATATATATACAGATGCCAATTATATCATATATTAAAAATATGTTTTATTACACATATACTACATGAAATTTAATTATACATATATATATATATATTAAAAATATATTTTATTACCCATTATATATATATATATATATATATATATATATATATATATATATATATATATATATATATATATATATATATATATATATATATATGTAAGTATATATATATATACAAATTTAATTATACATACTAGAATACGTAATTATATATATAAATCTTGTTAAATATATATACATATATATATATTAAATATATACGCATACATATACATTTACACACATATACGTATTTACATACTAATCCATGGTGTATTATAGTAGTTATATACTAGTTAAAGAAGGAGGGAAGAAGGGAAGGCTCATAGGGGGTGGAGTATGAACAGGAGGAGATGGCCGGGGAGTCGCGGCTGAGGAGGAGCAGCGGGAAGTTGGGGTAGATCCGGGCCGCGCCGGAGGAGCAGTCGGCTGCGGGGATGATGCTGATAGGGGAGGAGCTAGGAGGATGAGCTGGTGGGGAGCTCAGGGAGCTTGGCTGTGTCGACTCGCCGGAGTTAAACCGGGGTCGGCTCGGTTGGCGGTGGGGTGAAAGGAAGATGGAGGGAAGTGGTGGTGGATGTACGGTGGGGAGTCAGAGCGGGAAGTTCGCTAAGTATGGAGGAGGAGCAGCGGGAAGTTGCTCGGGTCGAACTCCGGCGGGTCGGCCGGTGGTAACAGTGTTGGTGGTGGTGCTGGGGGTAGCCGGCCGGCGCAGCATCCGAGCAGCAGCGGCGGCCGAGCAGTAGTGGTCGGCGGAGAGTTCCAGTGGGAGCCAGCCGGTGAAATAGCAATGAGGAAGGAAGCCGGAGTACGGGGAGGGGCAGGCCGGAGCAAAGGGGAAGTATGCAGCAAGAATGAACAGTGTTCCCCCTCCCCTTTATATTTAAAAAATCAAAATAAAGAGAAGAGGAAGAAGAAGGAAGAAGAAGAAGAAGAGAAGAAGAAAAAAAAAATGAAAGGGAGAAGGAGAAGCTACGGTTGGTGCTTGGGGGCTAGTGGGGAGGTATGCTTCCCTAGAAAATTTGGGGATTAGGGCTAGTGTAGATAGGACATTAAATAGGGGAGAGTGTGGGTGAAATCAAGGGTGAGGATGCACCCAATTTAAATTGGTGGTCCAGATTAAACATGAATGAATTTTCATGTGGGGATGAGGGTGAGGTTTAGTTAAAAAATTATTAGGGCTCCCTCATTGGTTTAAACAAATGGGTGTTGACACCAAAAATATAAATGTGCAAATTAGCCCCCTTAAATTTGGGTATTCGCACAGACGCACGAAATGACGAAAATTTGGCGGGCGATTCGGTGTCCGGTGTTTTGTATGGTCAAGGGCGCTGTAAGTTTGGTATGGGCTCAATTAGCAGGGCACTGGAATTAAATTGAGATTTTCAGAATTGGTTTAAATAGTATCCTCAATTTAATTAGAATAAAATGTAAGTTGTGTTCTAAAATTAATTAGGAGTACATGGAGCCAAAATCAGGTCAGGTCATCAATACCAATAATGAAGTAGACTCAGAACAGGATATTGCTCTAATTTGGGTCGCACGAAAAATAGGTCAAGATTGTCCCCAATTTCGATTGGAACGCACAACGATACAAAATAGGAATTTATTAAAAAACGTTCGCGATGATTTTTGTGCGGCTAGAAATAATGCACAGAGAGCATAATTATGAGTTGCAAAAATAGCAGAATGGAAGGCGGGTATGTCTAGGGCAAGATTGTGAAATTTGTTGGAAGACAAAAGTCAGGGTAGCGCTCCAAATATTGAAGCAAAGGCAATTGCGCAAATAATTAAATAAATTATGGTAGTTAATTAAAATCTCCAATAAATAAATTCTAGATAAAATAATTAAATACAGAATTCCACAATTTGGATAGGTGTTCATCTACTGGGCTTCTAGGTCAAGTCTACTAGATCAAAAAAATAAACACTGTATATAATATTATATTTAATTATACATCACCTAATTATTTAAATTAAATATACTATCATGCAATTATTTAATTATAACTATAATAATATTAAATATTATAAAAAGCCAAAAATACCCCTGTTTTCGGAACGTGGTAGTGACATATGCTGTGAACACAGATCCCCCTAGAAGAGACTAGAGAAGTCCCTTCATAGATTTCGTGGCATACGGAATCTTGCCGGAGGACCCCAAAGAAGCAATATCCGTCAAAAGACGATCATTACGCTTCTACTTCGATGCATCTTCACAAGGCCTATATCGTCGGACCTACGACGGACTGCTATTGAGATGTCTCTCTGACGGCGAAGCACAATAGATTATCCGGGAAGCTCACGACGGCGTATGCGGAGCACATCAGCCCGGTCCTAAGCTACAGGATTGTATCAGGAGAATTGGTTATTACTGGTCCACTATGATCGCAGACGCGATCAACTATGCAAGATAATGCAGAGCCTGTCAGGTTCATGTAGACTTCATACATCAACCGTCTGAATATCTATATCCTACGGTTGCATCCTGGCCTTTCGAAGCATGGGGTATGGATATCATTGGTCCTATTCACCCGTCTTCTTCCAGAGGTCACCGGTTCATACTGGCCATCACGGATTACTTCTCCAAATAGGCAGAGACAATCCCTTTTGCTGAGGTAAAGGCGTCTACTATAATCAGCTTCATCAAGCATCACATTATCTATCGCTTCGGGGTACCTCAGAGGATAATTCACGACAATGGGCCTCAGTTCATCAACCAAGCGTTTTATCGATTTTGCGATAAAAATCGGATACATAATATTGCCTCTACGACATATTATCCAGCTGCTAATGGTTTGACGGAAGCTTTCAACAAAACCATTATCAAACTCTTGAATAAGTTCGTCTCTTCAAACAAAAGAGATTGGAATGAGAAGCTGGGCGAATGTCTCTGGGCATACCGCACAACGGTACGAACATCGACAGGTTGTACCCTATTTTTACTGGTCTACGGGAGCGAAGCAGTTCTCCACATTAAAATCCAGATCCCGTCACTCAGGATAGCCGTGACTAATGAGCTGACTCAAGAAAAGAATGACCTGTTAAGGCTTCAAGAGCTAGAAGGATTAGACGAAAAAAGCCTCCAAGCTCATCAGCGCATCGCGCTATACCAAGCACGCATTTCCAGAGCTTTCAATCATAAAGTAAAGGAAAGAGTGTTCAAAGTCGGCGAGCTAGTTTTAGCCATAAGAAGGCCGATGATTCTTACTCACAGGAGTAAAGGCAAATTCCAGCCCAAGTGGGAAGGCCCTTATGTGATCGAGACAACGTTCTCGAACGATGCTTACAGGTTAGCCCAGCCTAATGGAGACCTGTTAATGGCTCCTATCAACGGTAAATTCCTGAAAAGGTACTATGCTTAAACTCCTCTGCTCAAGTGAAATATAGCGAGAATCTCAATTCTGACAAAACTACTTCCAAAACAAAACTAGTTGGGTCATATTCTATCATGTCCATATAACCTCTGAATAGATATGTTCGACTAATTTGGAAAATGCGATACCTATCACGTCCATATTACCTCTGATAGCGTCTTGTCTACCAACTTTAGTCAAAGCATATTCTATCATGTCCGTATGACCTATGAATAGATATATCCTACCAAAGCATATTCTATCATGTCCGTATGACCTCTGAATAGATATGTCCTGCTAAAAGTTTATCGAGAGTCTATCATGTCCATACTACCTCTGATATCACTCTCGCCCAAACCTGTCATTTATATTCCGAAATAATGGGTCCACAAAGTCAGAAAAGAGTCGCTTTTATTTATTTCCAAAGAAAAAAAAGAGCAGAATTACATCTGGGAAGCAAAAAAAAGAAATGGTACATCATTATGGGGGAGCGATCAGATCGCGAATCAGCTGCACCAGTGCAGCTATCCTCTCATTCCTGGAAACCAAAGCGTCAGCGCGGGCACGCTTCAACCGTGCCTCGGGATTGCTCATAAAGGACAGCTCGGCCCTTGCCTGAAGAGAGCCAGCACGGGCAGCTTCTGCACGCTCCAGATCCCGTCGTGCTGTGCTCAGTCGACCAGTCGCTACATCTAGACCTGCCAATGACTGAGAAGCCCACTCCTCTGCCAGAGCGAGTTTTTCTTTCAACTTGCGGGCCCTCGCTACGTTCCTTTCATGCTCGGATTGGCACTTCGTCTGAAGAGCAAGAGCCTCCTCCACGACAGCTTTTCTTTTATCCATCTCTAGCTTATGTGCTTTGATGGAGTTATCTAGGCTTTCCAGCTGTTTAGTAAGCCGCACAGTCATGAGGTCGTATCTGGCCTGGACCTCAGCTTCAAGGCTGCCCCGAGCCAGCTGCAAGTATTCGTTAATAGGTTGCTCCAAACCATTAACCATCGCCTCCAGGGCGTCAGCTACCCCAGAATCGCCGAACTCCCTGACCGCCCCGATAGAAAACTGAGAAGCCTTCTTCAGACGCTCGAAGTCTAGATTCTTCGCCAACACCATTGATATCAGCATTTTCAAACTGGTATAAAAGAGGCTGGTATATTGCTCAGTCAGTGTAACTAGATCCGATTGGACGCTAGGAGTGGCCGCGATATTGGCGAGTCCCCCTCCAGGAATGATTGCAGATGAGGTGGCCACAGCCGTCGCCTCGATGGGTGGTGCGACCGAAGGAGGTGTGACAATGACGGTCGAAGTCATCGGCATACTCGCGAGAGGCAAGGTCACGATAACGGGTTCGTCCTCCTTTTGAGATGACGAAACCACTCCGGGCGAGCTGGCCCCCGAAGATATTTCCTCCTCGAAGTCGGGCGCCTCCGTATCATCGCCAAGAGCCCGAGCGGAGCCAGAAGGTGCTTCAACGCTATACTCCCCGTGGACGCCGTCCCCTGAGAAGAAGACAAGAAAGTTGATATCAATATGATGGTAATCTTTCTAAGAGAAGACATAAAGATGACATTTACCCGTAGCCAATGGTATATATGTCGCATATGCAGCCGATGTAGCTAAATCATGCCTTAATGACGCAATACGAACTATCATACCTGGAGAAGGGGGTGGGCTAACCGACATCGCCAGGTGCTCTACCGAGCCTTCACTAAGACGCAGTCGAGGCGATGTCGTTCCACTACCTGAGGCGGTGGCAGCAACGGCAGACTCAAGCAGGGGTTCTCCGGCACCGCCAGCCGAAATTGAGAGTCCCTCTCCGAAAGGTGAGGAACCTCCAATCAAAGAGACATCCCCAACAGGGGAGACAACAGGATCCTCTCTAGGAGCCTCAATACCAAGAACGCGGAGAGGACGAGCAACCGTCTCCTTCCTCCTCTTACGAAGAAAAGCCTCCTTGGGAGTAAGAGCCCTTCGTTTCCCAGAGACTACCAAAGATCCCGCAGGCGGAGCCACTTCACACCTCGGCACCGACACCAGAGGCTCATCCGGAGTGACGAACTCCTCACCCTCGTCTGAAAAAACCGAGGGGACTTTGACTCTTCCCCCGGGCTTGGGAGAAGGCACCCTAAAGCTTCCACGCATGTCAAAATTGCGATGGAAGGTGTTGATCGTCACGTAGAACTGGGCATACGAATGGAGGATGCGCCGCTCCGTGGAGAGTGTGACGACCGGCACGATAAAGATTGCTCCCGTACAACCCATGATAAAATACCGCCATCCTCTGGCTCCATCAATGAGTCCGCCCCAGGACCTGAAGCTGGTGACGGCATTGCCCACGTACAACTGATTGTCCCCAAACTGCCTGGCAAACCGACTAGGCAAGTAGGGCTCGAAGAAGCAATGATCTTTGTTCCTGTACATCAAATGGGAGGGTCTAATACAAACCAACCAATTAAAAGCTTTCGGAAAAAGATTGGTCTTCTCTCCACCTAAATCCTCAAGCCTAATCCCCGATTGGTTGCGATGTACAGAGGGGACAATGCAGAGGAGCTTCCAGCAATGACTGAGGTTCAGCACCAACCGACAGTCTAAAACTGTGTTCACGTTCTAGGGAGAGTCCTTGTAGTTCAGCAAGAAACTACCCCCCGAACTACTGCCAGGGTCGGGAGACATCACCCGGGGGTTGTGAAGAATTAACCATCCCATCAAGTACAGGTATGGTAATTCTACCCTGGGAAAGCTATCACGCCGAGCTTCATCGACGAGCAGCCCATCAGTCATGGCTCTCAAGCCAGCCTGTATACGGTATAACATGGCAGGGAGCATGCCCAGTCTTGCCCCGAACACCAGACGCACCGCAGGCCACAGGATATTCCGGTGAATGCGGTCCGCGGACGCGATGCCGGGCACCACGACTCGACGCAGCCATATGGAGAGAAAGCCAGCCAGCCGGGCTTCCTTAGACAGAGGCCTGCGGTAGCGCCTCAAGTAACTGTAGGCCTTAGTGCCTTCAGGATACTTTTCTACCCGGTCATTGAGAATTTGATCTGGAGCTTTAGCATCCTCCATAAGATCCTCGACGACCTGGGCACTGAGCACGCCCAAACAGCTTACGGGCTCATTCTTGCCCCCCAAAATTTTCTCCGACTTGGCGGCCCTGGCCCGGTGGAAGAAGAGGTAGGACGTCCACTTAGTAGTGTGAGCCAAATCAGAAGGCTCATCGTAAAAAGCGGTGCACACGAAGTTGTGGCACATCAGCTCCTAAACCTCCACAACACGAGGGTCCGAGTCCTCCAACTCCCGGTTGGTGGGAACATACTCTTCATATGGGGTATCCCCCATCGGCAGTCTCGAGATCACTGCCATCTCATGGAGGGCCAACCCCAACTCCCCCAGTGGAGTGGCGAAGGTCCCGGTGAGCAGAATGTATCGCTCCATCAGTGCCAGAAACAGGTTAGGTTTGGGAGGCAAGCCAACACTCGTCGCACTCACAGCAGCATACAGTCCAATGCCCTCCAGCTCTCTCCGAAAATGCTTCAAGGCCCTGTCAACTAGGCAAGCCCATCGGAGGTTTGTTGGGGTGATCCACCCATTGCACCGAGGATTCTCCTTGGGGTATACCCCCCCTCGCCCCATGAAGTCGTTACAGAAAGTCGGCAATTGGACCGGCTGGATCACTGAACTGTCTTCACTCGGGATGCTGCCCGGGCACAGTCCCCTGAACACCGTCACAACGCCGGAAGGACGGCTGACAAACGACCCCTGGTCAGCTCCTTTCAGATGAAAGATCTTCCCCGGCTTGCCGTGAAGATCGGGAGTCAGCGTCCATGACATCCTCCTGGAATGTGTCGCATGGGAGAAAGCCGAGATGGGATAATCTCTCGGCATCATTGGCAGATACAAGACCACACTCTCGGCGGAGAAAACCCAGGGTTCTCTCTTGGGCTTCGTCTGGGACGGTTTGTCAATCATGTCCCCAAAGAGAAAAGTCGACTTTATGTACTGGTCCCCATCTATGTACGTCAGGGGCTCCCCGTTAATCATGTTCAGCAACGTCCGCTCGCCCTGAGCCGATATCAAGATCTCCCTTCCTTCAGGATACTAGGGTCCGGAGATAGGAAATGTCACGTGGGACAGATCCTCCAGATAGTTTGAGTGCAGCATCCCGGCAGCGGAACCCATCACCTCGGCCAGTGGAGACTCTTGCAAGTTAACTGCAAAAGTGCAAGGAAAATACGTCATTACAAATCTTGTACATAAAGACCAAGAAACGACAGTCTGTGCTTTACGCCAAGATTGTACAAAATTTGGTCATTTTACGCCGGAAGTCACATCCAGAAGGGTAATTGGTGGTATACAGTCCGTGCTTTACGCCAGACTGCCAAATTCTAGTTATTACGCCGGAGGTCCCATCCATAAGCGTAAAACTAAAATTTTATAGTATACACCAAGTTTTCGGCAGTCAGAGCTTTTACGCTCAAAACTGCAAAAACATGGAGTTTTTACGCTGGCACATTAGAAATGTGGGCGTAAAAGATGAAAATGTCTCCGTGCGTCATCTTCCTCAAAGAGGCTATCAGCACAGAAGATGACCTAGCACGGTCACGTTCAACGTGTGCGAAGGATTTTTCGTCATTCTTTGTTATCCCAAAGGCTCTACCTTTAAGGTCGGGTGCGCTACTCGTCGGCGGGATGCTTCGCTCAGAAGAAAGTTCACCTTGCCCGACCGAAGACTCTCGTACTGGGGCAGAAGAACGAGAAGAAGAACCTATACCCTTTCCCTTAGTGGAGGGGATTTGTTTCGGTGCCATTTTTGAAAACTCGGAGTGCACGGAGAAAGAACGAGAGAAAAAACTCAAGCAGTCGAAGGTTCTCTTTCGCAGAAGACGGATGAAAAGTCTTTTCTCTCAAAAGCTTGAGATATATATAGAGTTTGGGTCGACTCCTCGAATCCTCGGATGGACTCCTCGAAACCCGAACCAAATCTCCTAATTAATATTCGGTTATGATTGGGTCCTACGTCAGCCTATTATTCAGAGAAGGCGGACAGTCAGCGAATTTGAAAAGTTTTTCGCGCAAAGCAGGTCAGCGGTTCCTACGCTAAAGAGCTTTCCACGCTCGACAACAGCAGATCTACGATTTTACGCTCACAAGCTATAATTCTATAGTTTTACGCCCGGATGCCTTTGTGCTCGGTAGCTTCTATGCTCGAGAGGCTACAAACCTACGACTTTACGCTCAGCAGATACCAAATCGATGATCTCACGCTCGGTGGCGCTTAGTTTATGCTCAGAAGCAACAGATCCGCAACTTCACGCTCGGAGAAATTTTTTTTCAGAAGCTACAAATCTACAGTTCTACGCTAAGGAGCTTTCTACGCTCGACAGCTACGAATCTACGGCTTTATGTTCGACGGCTACAAGTCGAGTTTTTACGCCCAGATGCCTTTGTGCTCAGTAGCTTTTATGCTCGAGAGGCTACAAACCTACGACTTCACGCTCAGGAACCACAATTCTATGATTTTACGCTCGATGGTGTTTAGTTTATGCTCAGAGGCTACATACTAATAATTTCACGCTCCACGACTTCCCGCACATCTAAAAGATACGTCGGCCAGATTACGCGTACATCTGAACGGTCCTCAAAGCGGTCAATTGCAAAGATTTCACACAGAAGATACTCGTTCTTGACCTCAAGATATCCCAAGTATCCAAAGCATACAGAGTTCTACATTGAAAAATTACTCTTCTTCATGGGTCGATTCGAAGTTCATCCAGACTCCAGTCTGAATATCTCGTCTATCAAGATGGCAACTCAGTTTGACAGCCATTTCTCGACCCTATTCCAAGGGATTTTTGAGAAATCATTCTTGAAAATGAAGTCTGAACGAAAATTCTGTTCATCAGAAGTAAAAACAACAGTTCAGAGCTCTACGCGATTCCTCAGTCCTAGCAGCAGGACAGTTCTAAATGTTCAAAATGCTCAACAGCGTTCTATGGACTATTTGCTATTCGTAAAAGACTGGACCTAGCACTCTTTCTACACAGAGTCGGCGTAAAGAATCAGACGTATCGAAGCTACACATATTCAGACTTCACAGCAACGTATGGCAAAATGATCATATGCAGAGAAGAAGATAATTTTATTAAAATCAAAATCATGATTACATATGAGGGAAATCCTGTCTACAAGGGGTTTTTCTTCATTTTCATGATTACATCTGAGGGAAACTCCGTCTACAAAGGGATTCCTCATCATCTTCCGAAGATCGCACCGAGAAGCTGTTCTGACAGGTTCTCACGTTGGTGATGGTCTTCCTCTTCTACCAAGAAGATGATCAGTGGCGGGAGGATACAAAACTGGGCATAGACCCATCCTCCAACAGAAAAGCAGGGTACTGCTTTCCTACGCCCAACGCCATGGCAGATTGAGTTGAGGTATTTCACCCAACTCAATACCCGAGGTCAGAGATAGTTGCTGCTCTCATCCCCGGAGGTAACGGGAGAAGGTGCCACTTGCAAGCAGCGTGGTGAAATATGATTCTTCCTCTCTCCCGAAGAACTACCATACAAAGTTGCTGATTATCCCGAGCAAGGGAGGCTAAGATATCCTTCCATGATCCATCGTTGCAGTGGACACTTGCTCGAAGATGCCGTCTTTTTCGGCTCCTTATACGCTGGAAGAACATGATCTCCTTCTTCCTCAGATCGACCCGACGAAATTCGGCGATCATCTCTGCGTGGTGATGGAAATATAGGGAGAACGGGTTAACCCCCCTGCCTTTTTATAGGCGAAAGAGATCACACCGATCCCCAATAAATCTACCATAAAGTCAGCATCGACCGTTTTAACACTCCATTCAGAAACGTTTCGAGTTACGATGAGCGGTTCATTCTTCATTCAAAGTGTTTCAAATTTCGAGTAATTTGAAAGCTTTGAAGGGGGTCTTGTAGAAGCATAAAAAATACGCTGGGAAGCTCTACGCAGCATATTGATGCAGAGCAGCGTAAACAGAGGCCTTCAGAGCCATCAAAGCGTGCAACAGAGCTTTTTTTGCTAAACACAGCATGAAATATTAAAAGCTCAAAGGACCATCCACGTAAGTGCAGTATGTCCAAGATGCTTCAGCGTAAACAGGGTGCTTCATCGACTCCTGGACGTAAAACCCATCCGCTTTCAATATAGCATTAAAGTGTACAAGGGAAGCTTCGTGTTCTCCGAAGTGAACCTGTCAGATCCTGCAATGAACCTGATGTCTGGACTTCTAACAAAGGGATACTACACGGCTACCCAGACGACGGCTATAATGATGGCACAGCACTACAACCCAGGCTGTCATTTACCGCCATCTCCTTTGCGTAAACTGCTTTTACATGCACAAAGGGATACGCTGCCTTGTTTTACACAGGCAGACATGAGCTGTTTACGCTCCGCAGTAGACAAACCGCCTGCCACATCAAAAGCTGCACTTCGTACGGGGCTCAAGGCACGTCTCTACGTCTAAAGCACAGAGCGGTGACAGTTTCTCGAGGCACGTCTCTACGTCTAATGCACAGAGCGGTGACAGTTTATCATGGCACGTCTCTGCGACTGATGCAAAGAAGGGCTGCAGACCTTCAAAAACATGCCTCCGTATTTAATGCACAGGATGGTAGCAAATCTCGGCATTTAATGCAAGAGATTTGATTATATCTTCAAAAGCCATAATTTTGGCTAAGACGTCCATATCAGCACTCTGGCACGGTACGCAGCGGCTTCTACTCCCATTCAGCTCCTGTGCTCACTCGGCTTCTACGCCCATTTGGCTTCTATGCCCACTCGGCTTCTACGCCTATTTCGGCTTCTATGCCTACTTGGCTTCTACGCCATGGTGACAGACATTGGCTTCTACGCCCACCTCTTCTACACAAGGGATACCTACCTACGTGGCTTCTACGCCGTGATCTTCGTAGCGATTATACGTGTTTTGTCCCTTAGTTGGACCCGCATCACACGCTCATTCAAAGGATCATCTATACGCAGGCATTGGTTATTTTAACCGTTGTGAAAAAGGGTGCTGTACTTTCCACTCCTCGGTTTCTACACCGACGGAGTGGTCACTGTCACTAAAACTCTATAAATAGAGACCTCTATCAATGAGTAATAAGGTCGATAAATTAGAAGGTCAGAAATTGGTCAAGAAAACCAATATCAGATCCACGGTAGAAAGATCAAACCAGAGGTCAAGAGAGAGAGAGAGAGAGAGAGAGAGAATCCGGAGCTCAGGCAAAGAGTAGGGATCGACGACTTTGTCATCGTGCATCTACCCTCTTCTGCAACCTTCGAAGCTGCTTCCTGTCTTCTACGGCACTTCTTCATCATCGTGTGGTCCAAGGGCTAAAGTGATCGACTGCAGATCAGACACTTATAGCAATATTTACCCAGATTAAATAAATTATACTCCCACAACCTCGTATAGGATCAAATTATACAAGTTTGTTTGTAAACCAAAGAAGGCGGGTTTCGTGTAAACCCCATCTTGAATACATTTTCATTCTTTCGTTTAATACCACAAACACCTGCGAACAGAGGTCACCTGCTACGTGATAGATATAGACGTATCTTATAACGTCTTTTTGGGATATCAATGGATTCACGAGCATAGGATTATGCTGTCAACTCTACACCAATACCTGAAGTACGTCGATGATCACGGCATCGTTAGAACAGAGTTTGCTGATATCGATCCATTCACAGGGCTCGAAGCATATTACTCCTACTCTATCTTGTACAAACAAGTCTACCAAGAAGAGGGCGATAACGATGCCGACAATAAAGTAGAGGCTGGTACTACGCCAGACGAACCTTTGAGGGTCCATTTCAAAGGACGGGCTCCTAATACAGCCCCAACCCTCGTGGTAAAACTGAATAGAAAGGCACATGAACCTCTAATAGTTTGCCTACAGAGATCAAAAAGGATCCAGCACCAGTTACTACTTTCAAACCCCTGGTGGTAAAGCTTCGTAGGAGATCTACGAAGTCGTTACTCGCATTGGGGATAGATCATGGGAAGGACAAACTGGGAGAGTACATGGCCGCTCATGCTGATATCCCTTCTCTTGATGATGTAATCCTCATGGAGAAGATATGTTGCTTCATTAATAAAGGGTTATCTTTGAATTACTCTGATGTTGCACATTTGAGTATAATATATTCCCTATGGCACGGTCTAGGCCTGCAACTGCATACACATGTGACTACTACCTACGCAATAAACCGAATTCTTCCTAGTCAAAACTCCTACTTTATAGTTCCAAAAAGGAGAAGGGGAGACAAACCCATTATCTTCGGCAGGGTAGAATATCCTCATTCATTCATCCCAGAGGAGCAAGAACCATAACCTGAAGGCGAAAGAATGCAAATACCGCTACAGTTCATAAACCAAGCGCATTATCCAGAACATGGGTTATGATCTTAAAAGCAACCAAGGCCTGAATTATTGCAAAGGTCGACGACTACCTCTGTGTCTCCTCACTCCTACAAGTTCGAGGATTACTGCCACAAGACTCGGTATAGTCTGGCGTACGTCATGCCTCCAAAAACTCCTGATGGTTCGAAGGAGGAATACGAATTATATTCTCACTCTTCAGAGTCCTCCGCTTTGGACTCTGATGTAAGCATTGGAGAAATGTTCAGAAAAATGCTATCTATCAATATGGAATCAGCACAACCAGAGGAAGATGACAACGACCCACCTGAACCCTTCAAGGTCGAGCCATGTGCCTAATGCCTAGAAGCACAGTGGGAGCTTTGGTTTGAGCAACGAGAACTTTCTACTGAGGATGAAGACGTATAAGTCAATCTGGATGATGAATCCACCCCTAAGCCTTTCTTCAATAGTAAATGTCTGTCCGACAAAGATCGTAAATCCCTATTACAGCTTATAAGGGAGTATATCAACATCTTTTTCTGGAGCTATGAAGACATGCCAGGATTGGACTCCCAGATCGAAGTCCACAAACTCAATATCCTGCCAAATGATAATCCAGTAAAGCAGCAGCAACGACAATTCCGTCCAGATATTATGATTGCCATCAAAGCTGAAGTAAACAAACTGATAGCCAGTAGCTTTATCCGAGAAGAACATCATCCGGATTTGGTGGCCAATATCGTGTCTGTCATCAAGAAGAACTAAAAGATTTGAATCTGCATATATTTTCGTAATCTAAATGTGGCATGCCCATAGGACGAGTTTTCTCTTCGATCACCGACATAATGATTGATAACACCTGTGGCTTCGAGCGTATGTCCTTCATGGATAGATTCTTGGGCTATAACCAAATCAAAATATTTTTAGACAACGAGAATCATACGTTGTTCTGAACTCCGATAGGGGTGTATTGCTATACAGTCATGCCCTTTGGCCTAAAGAATGCAGGTTTTACATACTAGCGAGCTATGAGCACCATCTTTCATGAATATTTGCGCAAGATAGTTGAGTGTTATATTTATGATATCGCAGTCAAAAATCGCTTCCAAGATGACCACCTCCAAGACCTGAGGATGGTGTTCGACCTAATGCAGGCGCACCAGCTGAAGATGAACCCGACAAAGTCCTTTCTGGGTGTCTCCAGTGGCAAATTCTTGGATTTTGTCATAACTCCAAAGGGTATTCACATAGACCCTGACAAGACTAAAGCAATTCTTAAAATGCATCCACCAAAGAACTTCAGAGAACTTCACGACCTTCAAGGAAGATTAGCATACATCAGGAGGTTCAAATCAAATCTCTTCGGGCGATGACAGCCCTTCACTAAACTTATAAAGAAGGGAGTCTCCTTCGTCTGGATTGAAAAATGATAACAAGCATTGACGATATCAAGAAGTATCTTAAAAATCCCCTAGACTTGGTAGCCCCCATTGTGGAAAGACCCTTCTTGCTATATGTAGTACGATGGATCACTCTCTCGGTGCTCTACTAGCCCAGAAAAGTGATACAAGTCATGAGCAGGCCATCTATCATCTCAGCAGAATAATAGTCGGCCCGGAGCACAAATACAACCCCGTTGAGAAGGAATGTCTTGCTCTGGTCTTTTTTATTCAGAAAACCTGATATTATGTGTCGGGATAGACCATTAATGCAATTTAGCGAGTCACCCCCCTCAGGGTCCTCATGACCAAGCTAGGGGCACTTAATTCCTGCTTGGCTATATCGGAAATACTGCTATCACCATACGACATGGTATTCATTCTGCAGAAGGCAGTCAAGGGCCAAGCATTGGCTGATTTCCTGGTTGCCCATCCGATGCTAGAAATATTAAAAATCTACGACGAGATCCCAAACGAAGTCATAGATTCCAATATGATGAGTACGTAGGCCGTTTGGAGAATGTTCTTCAATGGTGCTTTAAGAACAGGGCTCAAAGGCGACATCGACGCTGGAGTTGGGATAGTGTTGATTTCCCCGGATGATCTGATCATCAACTGCGCTTACTCTCTCACAGAGCCGTGCTCCAATAATATGGCAGAGTACAACGCTCTCATTATCGGGCTCCAACTTGCTAAACAAGTTGTAGTTTACTACTTAGAGGCCTACGACGACTCCAAGTTGATAGTAAGCCAGGTCCGGGGTATGTACGAAGTCCGTTACGAGGATTTAATCCCTTATCACCATGCCACACTAAGTATAATCTCCACCTTTGATAAGTTCTTCATAGAGCACGTGCCCCAACTATAAAACACCGAGGCGGACGCTCTGGCCGTTGTCATGACCCACACCCAAAATTTGGCCATGAGTCGTGGGTACGTCCAGCCTATGCCGCAGCATCGGCAGTAGAACGCTGTCTAGGTCTCAATAATATACTAAACAATACTCACAACCTGTCAATGATATCAACTCCATAAGGAGGACAATATACATCTCACAATAGCTCGTAATGTAATCTCAATCACAACAACTATAAGAGTTTGAAGGCACGATAAAAGATAAGAATAATGACATAGTTAAACACCATGTCTCAAAATAAAGATAAACCGTAGTCTAGCTGTCTAACATAAAGTCTCCATAAGTCCCAACATAAACTTAGAATAAGTCTAAACATAAACTAAAATAAACCTCAATAAGTCTCAGTGCATAAGATAAATACTATCTAGATAGCTGCAGGTAATGTCTCCTCTAAGATCTCTGGTGTGTAGTCTGCATCTATACCTGGTCTGTAGTGTGTGGGACAGAAGTCCTCAAGATCCTCTGGAAAAAATATCCAGTCAGGATTGGAGCGAAGTACAAGCACTAACAGCAGTTCCACATATATTGATAAAAACTATAACACAGTGTAAAGAAATATAAGATAGATATGAATACTGGCAATAAGAAATACTGGAATAAAGAAGTACTGGAATAAAGAAATACTGGAGCATATCATCATCAATGTACATCTAGCAATGAATAGAATACAAGTGCATGCTAGAACAATGAACTAGAATATAAGTGAGTACTAGAACAATAACTAGAACATAAGGAATGCTAGATCAATATACTAGAGATACATGTCAAGAACATCTAGCTAAGTATATGAAACATCAGCATATCATGTGATCGGCTTGGGACTGATCAGGCTTGTTACATATTATTAGCTATAATTCATGTAAGGTCAGGCTAACCATCCGGATAGCTATGATGCGAGCAATAGTCAGGCTAATCACATATAACAGGCTATGAGGCATGTAATGGTCAGGCTGCACTGACGTGAGGTGTGGGCGAGCTATGATACATGTAGAGTTGGATATGATCACATAAGCTACTAATATTTTCCCGTTTCCCCAGCTAGCACGATGGATTTCAATCACGACTCCTCATGATAGGTCTCGATGATGCCAACTCGTGTAAACAACAGTATCAAAATCATGTACGCTATACAACTAGAATGATAGAGATAATCAACATAATAAAAACTGTCAGAGAATGTACTCGCCTATGGTCCTTAGCTGGCAATACCAATATCCTGTTTCCAAAGTACCGTCTGAATGATCCAACAGTCCTATAGACATATCATATAATACAATATTGCATCAGACATTACACTAACACACACAATCAAAATACAATGAACTCAGAGACTACGCTAGGGGGTGCTACTTGTCATCTACAGAGTGTGTATCTAGTTGTACGGGTGTCATGTTTATAATTGCTGTGCATAACAGACAGTCAATTAATACGGATCTTGTAAGTACGTCAGTGTACATATGGCAGTCTGCTAGCAATTCACATGGTCACAGGTCAATGTAACTACAGAATATTCGTAATTACCATAGGTCACCTAGTACATATATAATTATACATAGTCTTTAACCAGCATATAACATTAATACTTATAATATATATGTACACCAAATAAATACATACACCATATATATATATGTGTATATATACTAATTGAATTCATATACTATATATATACCAATTATATACATATTAAACATACAATAATGGAATACATATGCTATACATATAGACTAATTGAGTTCATATACTATATATATATATATATATATATATATATATATATGTGTGTGTGTGTGTGTGTGTGTGTGTATACCAATTATATGTATTAAACATATACTAAATACATATACTAATACATATACCCTCATACCAAATATACAATATGTGTATATTAAACCATAACTAAAAATACGTATGCGTGCTAATGAGAACTACGCGTATGTGTGTACGTGTACATGTACACAAGAGGGAGAACTCGAACCTGTGTACGCGGGATAAGGCATTCGTGTCTAGGTCATCGCGAAGGGGGTGGCAGCGGGGTGCTGCTCGGGTTCACAGCTCGGCTCCGGTGATCGTCGAAGTCGGTCGTCAGCAGCAGGTCACGACGGGTTGGCGAGTGCAGCAGGAGATGGCGTTCAGCGGTGCTCCGGTCGGGTTGGCGGCTTCAGGCAAACGGTCCGGAGGAGAACGGCGGATCTCCGGCATGTTTGGCATCGTATACGCGGGTCGTGCAGGCGTCGTCAACGAGTGGACAGCCGGTTTCTGGGCGGTCAGCGACTCGGTGTAGACGCCGGGTTGGGCAGCGGGCTTTTTCGGTCTACTTTAGCGGGTCTCCGGCGTTCAGGTGGACAGCGGCCTCTGATCGAAGAGGGAGGACAGAAAGGATGGCATATGGAGTAGAACGACGGACGGGTCTGGAGGGTGCAGCGGGTGAGGGATGGGGAAGAAGATGAAGATGAATAGGGAAGTCGGCTGTATCTATATGGTTTATAGGAAAAGAAAAGGAAAAGTAAAGAAGAATATTTATATATGAGTATAATCCATTGGGTTGACCTAGAATTTGGGCTTGGTCAACACTCCTTGGGAAAAGGGCTTGACATGGAGATATTTTAAGGGCTAGGATTCAAAATGAATGGCTAGGATTGCATTTGGTTCAAAGTTTGGAGGGCCATGGTTTAAGGAGGTTGATGTTGAGTTACACACTCCCAAAAATTATAGAAAAATTCACATGAAGGAGAAATAGGGTTTTTCACGTGTTGTGTCCAACGGGGTGGACACCTTAATACACTTTTGCATAAAAGTGCCTAACAATTAGAAAATTGTACAAAGTTGGGTTTATGGTTTAATTTAATTAAAATAAATATAATTGGTGTTCTAAAATTAATTAGAAGTACATGGGACTAAAATTAAGTGGGACAAAAGTGTCATGAATGAAGAAGACTCAGAATAGAATATTACCCTAATTTGGGTTGCTCAAAATGGGTCGAGATTGTGTCTCCAATTTCGATTGGAACACACAAGGATACAAAGTTGGATTTATATTAAATTAAATATAGTCGGTTGCGACGAATATTGTGCGACTAAAATGAAGCACATCATGGCATGGTTATGAGTCACACAAGGATCAAAATAAAAGTCTGGCACGTCTAGGACAAGGGTGTAAAATTGGTTGGAAGGCAGTGGCTAGTGTAGCGCCCTAATTATCGAAGCAACGGTAAAGTGCAACAATCAAATAAAATCACAACAATTTAAATATAAATAATTATCATGCAATTATTTACATATTAAATTATAAAAAGACAAAAATACCCCTATTTTGAAATGTGGTAGTGACAGGTCTACCCTCCTTAAAAGAATTTCGTTCTCGAAATTAAAAATAAACTAGCACAAGAACAAACAATCAAACAAGGAATTATACCTCAAGTCTCGAAGAGATACGGATACTGCTCACGCATTTCGTCCTCTCTTTCCCAGGTTGACTCGCCTGGAGAGGGATGTCTCCATTCAACATGAACCAAGGGAATAGTCTGGTTTCGTAATACCTTCTCTCTACGATCCAAGATCTCAACGGGTTATTCAGGATAGCTGAGCATCGGTCCAACCTCGTTCTCCGAGTGATCTAGTACGTGACTAGGATCTGCCATGTACCGTCTCAGCTGCGACACATGGAACACGTCATGCACTCCATCTAGAGCAGGCGGCAAGTCCAGTCTATAGACCAGTGCACCGACCCTTGCAAGAATACTGAAAGGTCCGATGTATCGTAGACTAAGCTTTCCGCCTCTACCAAAATGAATCGTTCCCCATGTCAGAGAAATCCATAGGAAAACTAAATCGCCAACCTAGAATAAATAGTCTTAACACACAATCTAAAATAAAACAATCACAAACCAATAAGTAACAAAACCTATAGCTGAAACTCTAGGGCTCTACGGTGGCTATCGCCCAATGCCGCTGTCTGTCCTGCGCCACTCGCAGTCTGTCTCTGATGAGTTTCACCTTTTCTGCTGCATCCACGACCATTTCTGGTCCTAACAAGTCTCTCTCTCCAACATCATCCTAAGATAACGGTGTACAACACCTTCGTCCATATAAAGCCTTGAATGGTGATATCTCAATGCTGGCCTGGTAGCTGTTGTTGTAAGCAAACTCTACTAGGTGTAGATGATCCTCCCAAGAACCTTCGAGATCCAAAACACAAGTGTGTAGTATATCCTCAAGAGTCTGAATAGTCCTTTCAGACTGCCCGTCTGTCTGGGGGTGATACGTGGTACTAAACTTGAGCTGAGTGCCCAAGCTAGCCTGCAAACTCCCCCAGAAGTGGAAAGTGAAATGACTATCCCAATCTGAGACTATATTCACAGAAACTCTATGTAATCTGACAATCTGCCACACGTACATCTCTGCTAGCTTCTCTGTCGATGTACCCACTTTGAATGGTAAGAAGTGGGCTGATTTGGTCAACCTATCCAAGATGACCCAAATTGCGTCCTTTCCTCCTGGAGAACGTGGAAGCCCTGGAACAAAGTCCATAGTCACGTGCTCCCACTTCCATTCTGGAATAGGTAAAGGTTGAAGCAATCGTCATGGCCTTTGTTGATCTGCTTTTACCTGCTGGCACCCTAAACATCGGGATACAAAGCGTGCTACCTCGCACTTTATACCATACCACCATACGTGTTCCCTCAGATCTTGATACAACTTGTTGGCACCGGGATGCATCGAGTACTGAGAGCAATGTGCCTCCTGTAAAACCTCTTCGTGCAGCTCTCCACTCGTCACACACATCCTCGTGCTATGCCGTAAGGATCCATCATCCGCAATAGTGAAGTAATCTGTCAAACCTGTCCGAACATATGCCTGATACTCCTCAGAGTCTCATCATCATACTGTGCAGCCCTAATTTTATCCATCAGCTCTGATTGTATCTATAATCCCCACATCTGAATCTTAACACCTGTAACTAGTACTTCAATTCTCAAGCTCTCTAGATCGGCCAATAAGTGTCTATCTGTAGTCAAGTACATAGCCATCGGATACCTGCTCAAGGCATCAGCGACTATGTTGGCCTTTTTTGGATGGTACTGCAATAAGATATCAAAGTCTTTCATCAACTCTAATCATCTTCTCTGCCTCATATTCAGCTCCTTCTGTGTAAATATATACTTCAAGCTCTTGTGGTCTGTGAAGATCTCTACACGCTCTTCGTACAGATAGTGTTTCCACAGTTTTAGAGCGAAGATAACTGCTGCTAACTCCAAATCGTGAGTGGAGTAGTTCTTCTCATGAGGGTGTAATTATCTTGAAGCATAGGCAATTACTTTCCCGTGCTGCTGAAGAATGCATCCTAACCTTTTTCCTGAAGCATCACTGTATATAGTGAATTCACCTGTCCCTGACGGCAATATCAAAACTGGAGCTGTCATCAATCTCTTCTTCAGCTTATTAAACGCGGCCTGACATTCCTCTGTCCAGACAAAATCCACATCTTTCTTGGTCAGCCTATTCATTGGTTCTGCAATCTTGGAGAAGTCTTGTACAAACCTTCTGTAGTATCCTGCTAGTCCAAAAAAGCTCCTAATTGTTATTCATATTACAGCGTACGTGTGTTATGATTTCCATATATTGGAGTGCCATATTCATATGGCTGACAGGCTTACGTGTCCTGGTCCTACGTATTTTGGGACTGGGGCATGACATATTTTTGTGGTGGCCCATGTAGGTTAAGAGCATATTATCTCGGTTATGTTACTGTACCGAGCAAGCCTGCACCTAGGATTTGAGTATAGGATCTCATCCATAATTGACTATGATTCATCTTCCTTCCTTGTTCTATTTGAATAGTTGCATCCTGCTTGATTCATGTGCTTCCCTAATAGTTCCTTGAATATAGCCTTCTTCTAGCATATTGAAGTCCCTGTTAGATAATAAGTAGGGCAACCTTCCTATTAAGAGTATAACTAGGATAATGACACATCCCTGAGTTAGAACATCTAATGAACCCTAGCGTCCCTTACCTATGGATTAATTTACCATTATACCCTGATGTGTTTATGAATAACTTGAGAGTAGTATAGACACTACTAGAATTAGTTAGAAGTTTGATCATATTGTTGACCCTAGTATTGAGGAACCAATAGAAACCCAAGAATAAAGATTAGGACTAAAACCTAACTTTTGTAGTGAGATAGTATTATAGAAATATACATTTAGATTCTTGTCTTAAGATTAACAGACAGTACCTTAGAAAGCCAAGAGCAATGCTTAGAATATTTTCCTCGATCAAACCTCGAACATAGAGATTAGCATACCACCTTCCACTTAGAAAATTGTGATGTTATCTAGAGTCCTATTTAATTTTATATTTGTTCCTCTGAGACCGTAGCGCTCGTAATTTGTGCAACGACTAATTATGTTCTTCTGTCGTGCCACCTAACGCTTCTATTCTTAATGTTAACTAAGACTAAGCCTTAAGATGACCATGACCTAAATAATGTAAGAGGATACCATAATAAGTACCAAGACCTCTTCTCGTAAACCTTAACAGGAATTCCTACATTTTTCTTAAGGCATTACCGTATTAATTTATTATTTTAAGTTGGGTAGTATGCATCGCCATATAGTATCACACAGTCCTCTTAACCCATTGATGAAGTATAACCGAATGACACCAACTTTAGACTTGCATAAGAAGATAGTGTTTAGACTATAGAAATTAGAGACCCATATCCCTATTTGGTCGACTGACGATTTAGACAAGGAGTTAGTATGACAACTGTAGAGACTGAAGAGTCTTATCTTTTTGTGATCTTGAATTATTTTGTACCTTATGTCATCATAATCTAGTGTACTTATATTTTCTGTACCATATTGACTTATGCTATTATTTTATAGCCTAGTTTTACAAGCTTATTCTTTTATCGAGCTTGATCATGATATGTATTATTGGGGATGCCTACTAATACATTGCCTAATCAGAATCAGTATATTAAGGTCTAGCTAACCTTAGTATATTTGGTTCGCCCTTCGTAATACTACTTTACGTGGATTGAGATATATTATTGACTAGTACACATATGTATTTGCCCTATAGATATGTCGGAGCACATCATATCAAGTACATAACTGTACCGATGTGAGCATACAAGTAAGAAAATTACCAAATATGATTTTAATCCACAACTGCCTTGACAATTTCCATTTGAATTCTTTAAACGCCTTGATTCCCACACTTCTATTCTATTACCCTCCCCTTGAACTCTTTATTATTGCTTTCTGTCTTCCCTTATTTCGGTAAGACGAACGCTCATTCCGAGTATAAGTTGATACACTGATAAGTACTAGATATACCCCATAGGCTAATCATATGACTTGGTGACTCCCTTTTATAGTCGATTAAGGATATATCGTAGATGATAGGTTTGGTGTTAAAACTTTGAGGATTAAATAACATGATTAAATAATTAGAGGAATAACTTTCTTAGATGTATAGCCTTGGATGATAGATGGGTAAATTCTAAGTTGGGAAGAAACCGCATTGTTAAAACCGGAGGTAAATTCTTTTAGACTATGACCAAGTGAGATTAGATTGAGAGGAACCATGCCTTATTTTAATTTCGAGGACAAAATTGTTTTAAGTTGGGTAGATTGTAAAGCCCCTCACCCAAAATTAGGTCTACTTTGCTTAGATAGAGAAATTAGGTCTAATTAGAACCCAATTAGAATTAGAACACGGCATTTTATTTAATTATGCAATATTTATGACACGTAGCGCACCTTACCATTGCTTCGATAATTGGAGCACCTTACTAGCCATTGCCTTCCTACAAACTTTACAACCTTGACCTAGACGTACCCACCTACCATTCTGATCTTGGTGTAACTTATGATTATGCTTCCTTGTACTACATTTTAGTCGCACAACATTCGTCGTTAACGTTATTATTTAATTCTAAAATAAATTCCAACTTTGTACCCTTGTGCGTTCCAATCGAAATTGGAGACACAATCTTGACCGTTTTGTGCAACCCAAAAATATGATAATATTCTACACTGAATCCTCTATCTCCATGACACTTAAGTCCCACCTAATTTTATCCCCATGTACTTCAAATAAATTTAAGAACATCATGCGCATTCAATTTAATTAATTAAAACCTAATTTCTATCTTTGTGTAATTTTCCTAATTATTGGGCTCTTTTATGCAAAATTGCATTGAGGTGTCCACCCCATTGGATAATACATGAAGAAATCCAACTTTTCCCTTCATAGGAATTTTTTCATAATTTTTCGGAATGTGCAACGCATAACATCGCCCCATTTATTTTAAACCTATCCTTGCATTTAAATAATGCAATTATGGCCCTTCAAACATCCTCATGTGAGCCCAAGGCCCACTCCAAGGAATGTTGACCAAGGCCAATCCCTTTCGGTCAAACCAAAAAATTGCACATGTATAAAACACATGACTTTGCCTTTCCCTTCATTATTTTTCCTTTCCACCTAAATACCTAAACCAGCCGACCCCATCCCTATTCACCCTCCTTCAACCTCTCGACCGCCGGATCTCCCTCTCCCCCGGCGACTGAACATTGACCCGATCCACCCACCGCCGCCTGAAGCCCATATCCTCTTCCCGCCTCCACCATCGTCCCTCTCCGTCGACGAGGAGACAACCGCCGGACTCGACCTGAACGCCACCTCTCCTCCCTGTTCTGTCCACCTCCCTCGACTCGAACTCGACCCCGCCGGCCTCGCCAACCCGCCGTGAACCCCATCTCCTCCCTGCTCCCTCCTCTTTCCTCACCATCGTCTCCGTTCCCCTCACGCTGGAACCGAACCACCAGCCTTCCTCTTTCCACCGCTTGAGGACACCCGCCTCAGTCGCCTACCTCAACCACCACTCTTCCCTGTCAGCCTTCTTCTCCACCACTCTATGTCCTCTAACCCGACCACTTCGCCGCTGTACCTCGCCGAACTTCGGTCATCTTCCTCCCCGCCATTGATAGCCACCATAACTTTACCACCTCCCTGTTCCCTTCTTCCTTTGACGAACAACCAGTCCCCCATCACGACCACTACACCACAACATCCTCTCCTTCCTGTCCTCCTCCTCCTGCTGGCCGGACCTTCCCTCCCCTAGCCGGATCTCCCCTCCCCCTGGCCGGAGCACCTCCATTACCATCACCATCATTTTTATCATAACCTTCACCATCCTTTTTACCTTGATCATCACCACCATCATCGTAGCCATCGTCGTCATCATCACCTCCATTGTCATCGTCGTTATCATCGTCATCACCATCGTCGTCGTTGTCGACATCGTCATCATCCCCATCATCATTATCATCAATATTATTATCATCTCTATCATCCTCATCCATGTAATCATCATCATCTCATTATCGTCATCATCATCATCGCATCATTGTCATTATCATCATCTCATCATTAGCATCATCGCCATCACCATCATCCACATCATCCTCGTCATCACCATCAACCACATCATCATCGTCTCATCCCATCATCACTATTTTTCCAGCCACCATCTACAGCATACTCCTCACCTCATCACCTAATCACCATAGTCATTATCACCCTTAACCATCACCCTTAGCAACCTTAATCATCGTCATAACCCTCGTCATCGTCATCATCATAGATCCGTCACCCTTGCCAAATAACCGTAGCAGACATCCCCGATTCCCATGCCTGTGCACGCTGCCCCCGAGGATCTATTGGATTGGTTCTACGCGGCTTCTGGAGCAGGCTACTGGTACTGCGCAGCTTCCTTGCCAGGCAAGTATACCTTGCCTTGTTGTACTGTTTAAATATTGTTTTATTAGTTATATGTTTATTATTTTAAATTGTGCATGTCCGAGAGAGACTCGGGTGCAGTCAACAGAGGCGTTGACATTTGGACTTGTGTCTGACCTAGTGTCTAGTAGACCCACCTAAAGTCGTGGAGTTATTAGTATGACTCCCCAGGCCTTGACACATCTCTTATACGTATTGTGAGTCTCATGTAGGCCATGGACTTGCGTATGCGGTTGGCCACCTGTACCTGTAAGTCGTACGACGGATAGAGTATAACTGCTAATAGTGATGCATGTTAGAGACTTAGCAGTTATTAGTAGTCGGAGCATAGACTATTGTAGCACGAAGGTCCAATCCTTGTCCTTGTTTGGTTGTGAGGTTGGACTATTGTTCTAACGTTAGACTGTGAGCCAGAGTTACGACACCGATACTTGTACTCTGTCTCGGTGTAGTAGCTACTGCACGTTGTGGATACAACATGCATAGATCATTGGGCGGGGAAGACAATTAGTAGGCGTATGGGACAGACATTTGGTTGCCGTAGTTTCGGAGTAAACTGCGGGGCCGTGAGCCTCAGTGTTACCCGGTTATGGGCTAGTGTTACCCGGTTATGGGCCAGTGATACCTGGTTATGGGCCAGTGTTACCCAGTTATAGGCGTATATGCTTGTCGATACATCCGGCAGAGGTTACTAGCTGCGCGCTATCATGATCGGTGATATAGTCAGCATATACATCTGGCATCCAGTTTACAGCTAGTGCCAGATACTTAGCCTCTAGCTCGATGCTATACTTTATACCTTTCACCTACCTATACGTACCAAGGTTGTCTTCAAAGTGCATTTCACTCAGATGGTTAGGTTACCCTTGAGTTTTCACAGTATTTACTTTATGGCATGCTTTTATGTATCTTGTTATGTCCCTCTGAGGACCTGGCCCTTTCCAGGTGTATTGTTCATGAGTATTCGCAGGAGCGCAGATCCGAACTTGCTACGTATATTGCGATGAGGTCTTCTCTTCGAGCCGTGACTGTTAGTTGATATTCTTATATTGCATTTATCTTGTTTATCTATATTCTGGTTTGGTAGTAGATTTTTTCCATTCGACTACCATCATTAGATGCTTTATATTAAGATCTAGTTATAGATATTGGTTATTCATTTATATATGATTTCTGTGGATAAGATTTAGTTATGCCCTATGATATATATGTTTACCACTTGTGAATTGTTATTCATATTACAGCGTACGTGTGTTACGGTTTCCATATATCGGAGTGCCATATTCATACGGCTGGCAAACTTATGTGTCCTGGTCCTACGTATTTTGGGACTGGGGCGTGACAAAGATTATCTATCCTTGGCAGCGGGTATTTATTTTTGATAGTGAGGTTATTTATTGCTCTATAATCGATACACATGCGTACCATGCCGTCCTTCTTTGGTACGAATAATAGCGGGGCTCCCTATGGCGATTAACTGGATCTAATGAAACCTTTGTCCTATAGCTCCTTATCTTGCTTCTTCGGTTCTACCAACTCATTGTTGTTGACTCTATAGACATGTTGCGAAATAGGCTCCGCTCCTGGTACTAAGTCTATAGAGAATTCAACATCTCTATCTGGCGGCAAACCTGGCAACTCCTCTGGAAATACATCCAGGAACTCCTCTATCAGTGGATATGGTAACTACTCTTCTTCTATCCTAGCTCCGCAAAAAGTGCCTCTGCTCTGTTTTGCTGCTCCTCTGGCGACCTCAAACTCTGGTTCTCCTGGTGGTCAAAATACTACTCTACCTTCGTAACAATCTATAGAAGCATGGTGTTTACTCAACCAGTCCATTCCGATTATAATATTGTATCCCGAAAGCGGCATGACGAGTAAACTCACGCTCAACTCTTGGCCTTCTAATAACACTCTCCGATCCTTGCAATAATCACGGACTAGGATAATGCCTCCTCCTGTCATGATCTTGCAAGTCCTATCTAATGGTTCCATTTCTAAATGATGCTTAAGGGCATAAGATATAGATACGAAACTATAGGAAGCGCCAGAATCAAATAATGCAAGTGTTGTAATAGAATCGAGAGAAACTGAACCTAAAATCATGTCTCCAGTGCTCGCCCTCCTCAATCGTCATGGCATAAATGCGTCCCTGTGGTGCTCCTCTCTGCTGCTGCTAGTGCTGAGCAAATCTCTGCTGCGGTGGTAGAAGTGGAGGTCCCCTCTGCTGTCCTCCTGGTACAGTAGGTACTCTGGCTGGTCCTCTTTGAGCGGTTGTTCCACCCTGACGAGACTGAATAGATGGGCAGTCCCTAAGCTGATGTGCTGATGATCCACAGGACAAGCAAGTACCCAATCTTTTTCTACAGATGTCTTTAGTATGTCCCATCTTTCAGCAATACGTACACTGGGCAACAGGCTAATTCTGTCTCTGTGGCTGTTGCAACTGGATGTGTCCTCGAACTGGTGCCTAGTGTTGCTGATGCTGCTGCTGGTACGGCCTCTTTTGTTATTAAAAGTGTGGGTGCTTGGCCGGTCCTGTGTTACCACTTGTTCCTCCAGAAGTGTCGCGTCCTCTCTTGGGCCTGAGGTCCAAGTCATCTTTAGCAATCTGGGCATCCATCAGAATACCCTCAACTGTAGCAGTGCGTCGTCCCGAAGTACGAGACTTGATCTATCTATTCAATCCCTTCCTGAATTTTTGTGCTCTGTCTCCTTGGTCTCGAATCATCGATGGCACGAATTGACTCAAACGACAAAACTCTGTGGCGTATTAGTCAACTGACATGCTCCCTTGGACCAAGTCATGGAACTGACTTTCCAAGGCTCCCAAAGCTACGTCAGGAAAGAACTTCTCCTTGAAGAGCTCCTTGAAGGCTTCCCAAGTAAGTCCTTCGACAGTGAGTCTCGGCTCTATACGATACCACGTCAGCGCGATATCAAACATCTGACTACCAGCGGCCTCGATCTGAAGAATCTTCAGAATCTGCGCCAAACACAAGTTCCTCTCTATATCCTCTAACCAATCATCAGCATAGAGTATCCCCTCAGTGCCTTTGAACTCTCGAGGCATCATCCTCTTAATATCCACTATAGTACCTAGCCTCTGGTGCTGCTGGCTAGGATGCTGTTGTTGTCGTGCTACTCTCTCCACAGCCTGGAGAGCCGCCTGTTGAGCATTCTCCATGGTCTTTCATCAGCTCTGTCTGTGCCTGGTGCGCCTCTGCTTGCACCCTCTGAGACTTATCTTAAACCCGTTGAGCTTTTGCTGTCACTCTCTGGGCCTCTAACATGCCCTGAATAAGTGCGAACATCTGTGCCCCGTCAGTGGGCACACATCCGGGAAGCGGAGTCGGTGGTGGGGGAAGGTTGTCCGTCAGAGTTGGGGCAATCCTCTGAACAGGTGGAAGAGGAATCCCATTAGCTGCAGATACTCCCACATGAATAGGAGATATAGGGGGAACTCCAGATGTCTGTTCGTCAGGTCGAGAGGTGGCTGACCTCTCTGAAGCTGCTGCTCCCAATCTCAATGACCTAGTCTTCGGCGGCATCCTGAAGACAGATTGAAAAGAATTAATTAAGGTAATAGACACGATATCATCAAGGAAGGACAGTAAAATTCTAAAGGAAGCAACTATTTAGAATAACATTGTAAGATCAGAATTTTCCTAGTTGTGATTGAGCACTCTCTCATCCTAAATCCAATTTCCTATATCCTATCGCAGGCTCGCAGTAGTACAACTTTGTTATCGCACTACCATGATATCGCACAACTTGCAAAGCTTAGACCTGCATGGGACACCACTAAAAATGTGTTACGACCCGCACCCGGAATTTGGGTATGAGTCGTGGGTACATCCAGCCTACGCCGCAGCATCGGCGGTAGAACGCTGTCTTGGTCTCAATAATATACTAAATAATACTCACAACTTGTTAATGATATCAACTCTATAAGGAGGACAATATACATCTCACAATAGCCCATAATGTAATCTCAATCAAAATAACTATAAGAGTATAAAGGCACGATAAAAGATAAGAAGAATGACATAGTTAAACACCATGTATCAAAATAAAGATAAACCGCAGTCTAGCTGTCTAACATAAAGTCTCCACAAGTCCCGAAATAAACTCAGAATAAGTCTAAACATAAACTGAAATAACCCTTAATAAGTCTCAGTGCATAAGATAAATACTGTCTAGATAGCTGCAGGTAATGTCTCCTCTAAAGGAATAGTCTCCTCTAAGATCTCTGGTGTGTAATCTGCATCTATACCTGGTCCGTAGTGTGTCGGACAGAAGTCCTCAAGATCCTCTGGAAAAATATCCAGTCAAGATTAGAACGAAGTACAAGCACTAACAACAGTTCCACATATATTGATAAAAACTATAACACAGTGTAAAGAAATATAAGATAGATATGAATACTGGCAATAAGAAATATTGGAATAAAGAAGTACTGGAATAAAGAAATACTGGAGCATATTATCATCAATGTACATCTAGCAATGAATAGAATACAAGTGCATGCTAGAACAATGAACTAGAATATAAGTGAGTACTAGAGCAATAACTAGAACATAAGGAATGCTAGATCAATATACTAGAGATACATGTCAAGAACATCTAGCTAAGTGTATAAAACATCAGCATATCATGTGATCGGCTTGGGACTGATCAGGCTTGTTATATATGATTAGCTATGATTCATGTAAGGTCTAGCTAACCATTCGGATAGCTATGATGCGAGCAATAGTCAGGCTAATCATATGTAACAGGCTTTGAGGCATGTAATGGTCTGGCTGCATCGACGTGAGATATAGGTGAGCTATGATACATGTAGAGTTGGGTATGATCACATAAGCTACTAATATTTTCCTGTTTCCCCAGCTAACACGATGGATTCCAATCACGACTCCTCGTGACAGGTCTCGATGATGCCAACTCGTGTAAACAATAGTATTAGAATCATATATACTATATAACTAGAATTATAGAGATAATCAATATAATAAAAACTGTCAGAGAATGTACTCACCTGTGGTCCTTAGCTGGTGATACCAATGTCATATTTCTAAAGTATCGTCTGAATGATCCAACGGTCCTATAGACATATCATATAATATAATATTGCATCAGACATTACACTAACACACACAATCAAAACACAATGAACTCAGAGACTACGCTAGGGGTGCTACTTGTCATATACAGGGTCAAGTGTGCGTCTAGTTGTACGGGTGTCACGTCTGTAATTGCTGTGCATAACAAACAGTCAATTAATACGGGTCTTGCTAGTACGTCAGTGTACATATGGCAGTCTGCTAGCAATTCATATGGTCACAGGTCAATGTAACTACGGAATATCCGCAATTACCCTAGGTCACCTAGTACATATATAACTATACATAGTCTTTGTAGAAGCATAAAAAATACGCTGGATAGCTCTACGCAGCATATTGATGTAAAGCAGCATAAACAGAGGACTTCAGAGCCTTCAACGTGCAATCAGAGCTTCTCCACCAAAGCGCAGCATAAAATATAGGCTCGAGGACCATCCGTGTAGGGCAGTATGTCCAGGCTGCTTCAGCGTAAACAGGGTACTTTATCGTCTTTATGGCGTAAAACTCATCCTCTTTCATTGCAGCATTGAAGTGTACGAGGGACGCTTCGTATTCCCTACAATGAAACTGTCAGATCCTGCAATGAACCTGACGTCTCGACTTCTGACAATGGGATACTGCTTGACTATCCAGGCGACGGCTATAATGATGGCGCGGTACTGCAACCCAGGCTGTCATTTACTGCCATTTCCCTTGCGTAAACCACTTTTACGTACACAGAGAAATACGCTGCCTAGTTTTACACAGGCAGATGAGAGCTCCTTACGCTCCGCGAAAGACAAACCGCCTGCCACGTTAAAAGCTGTACACCGTACGGGACTCGAGGCACGTCTCTGCATTTAATGCACAGGGCGGTGACAGGCCCTCAAGGCACGTCTCTGCAATTAATATGCCGAATACTGACAGATGCGTGAGGCACGTCTCTGCGTTTGATGCACAGAAGGGTGGCAGACCTTCAAAATACGCCTCTGCATTTAATGCGCAGGATGATGGCAGATCTCCATATTTAATGTAGAAGATTTGATTAAATGTTACCGAACCGTCGTTTAGTGACATCCCCCTTGCGAGAGCTGCTCCTACGCATACAAGGGAATACGCTGCCTAGTTTTACACAGGCAAACATGAGCTCCTTACGCTCCGCAGAAGATGAATAGACTACCACGACAGCGGTTACTCTTCGCACAGGGTTCAAGGTGCGTATCTGCATTTAATGCGCAGGATGATGGCAAATCTTAATGACAAGCATCTGTATTTAATACACGGGATGGGGGAAGATCTCTGCATTTAATGCAAGAGATCCGATTATCTCCAAGAGTCGTAATTTCGGCTAAAACATCCATATCATCACTCTGGTACGTTACGCAGCGTCTTCTATGCCTATTCAGCTTCGGTGCCTGCTCGGCTTCTATGCCCATTCAGCTTCGGTGCCTGCTCGGCCTCTATGACCACTCGGCTTCTACGCCTATTCGGCTTCTATGCCGGTTTGATAACTATTTGGCTTCTATGCCATGGTGACAGACATTGGCTTCTATGCCAACCTTTTCTACACGAGGGATACCTACCTACGTGGCTTTTACGCCGTAATCTTTGTAGCGATTATACGCGTTTTGTCCCTTAGTTGGACCCGCGTCACACGCTCATTCAAAGGATCATCTATACGCAGGCATTGATTATTATAACCGTTGTGTAAAAGGGTGTTGTAGTTTCCACTACTCGGTTTTTATACCGATTGAGTGGTCACTGTCACTAAAACTCTATAAATAGAGACCTCTATCAACAGAGGACAGGGTCGAAGAAATTGGTTGGAAAATTGATCAAGAGATCCAGTACCAGATCCAACGGCCGAGAGAGAGAGAGAGAGAGAGGAGAATCCGAAGTTCAGGCAAAGGGAAGGGATCGACGACTTTGGCATCGGGCATCCACCCTCTTCAGCAGCCCTCGAAGCTGCTACCTGTCTTCCATGGCACTTCTTCAACATCGTATGGTCCAAGGGCTAAAGTGATCTACTGCAGATCAGACACCTATAGCAATATTTACCCAGATTAAATAAATTGTACTTAGATATTCTCTTGTAGGATCAAATTTGTACAATCTTGTTTGTAAATATAAAAGAAGGGTGGGTCTTCGTACAAGGCCTCATTTTCTGCATTCATCAAATCTTTTCTCGTTTATATTATCCAAAACAAGATGGCGACTCTGCTGGGGACATCTTTCTCTTCTGATGAGGAAGCTATTGCTCAACACGATACGGTATCCGGGGATCCGTGAAGAAGACACTGGTCGTCCAGTTCGACCAGTCTGCCTATGAAGATATGCTCCGAACAAAGGGCAGCTCTTACTCTCTCTCTGTCCAAAACAACAGAAAGCTGCGAAAGGTCTGGATGCCCAAGTCATCCTCTACCATTCCTGTGGACTCTCCGATCTCTCCGATCTCTCCGACCAATGAGGTTGTAGCATTGCTCCCTCTGCGTCCTGCGCGTAAAATTCAGTCGCCTGTCTCTGACAGAACCGACAAAACTTCTGGCAATGCCTTAGTGCTAACCCAGAAGTATACTCCGCGCTCTGCGCGTGAAATTCAGTCTCCTGTCCCTGGCAGAATAGACAAAACTTCTGACAGAGCCTCAGTGCCAAATCAAAAGTACAAGACACGCTCTGCGCGTAAAATAATATCTGACCTCTACGGAGAACCAGATGATCCCTGTGATCTCCGTAAGGGAAAGCGAGCAGCAGACTACTCAACTTCTCGGCATTTACGCCAGCAAGGGAATAATCTGCACGCCCTCTGAATTACGTGAGACGCTAATGGCCGACTGAGGACATCCTCAGCTTTACGCCAACCAGAGCGAAGCTCCAAATTATGCCAGGCGAAGTCCCTAGGTGTAAAGAAGGCTCCAGTTGCGGAAAGACACCCTCCTCGGGGATTATCCGCCACCCAGATGGCCAACCTGTTGTATACGGGTGGCACAGGAAAGACTATGGTTCCCATCATCCGCATGCCCACCAATGGGAACAGAAGGAACAAGCCATCATCTTCTTCTTATGTAACTCCTTCTGACCTGCGGGATTATCTGATCCAGAAATGCAAAGACAAAAGTCATAAACAGACTTTAGTTCCCCTAACGGTGAAACACGGTGAGATCTTATGGGAAGATACATCAACGTCTAATGTCGTCATGACAGGTGGACCACACGAAGATTCCATCTTTATTATTCCACCAACTCACGACGATCAGCATCCAATAATCTTCGGTCGCAGACGAAACACCCCGATCATACAGGAAGAATTTTGCGAGTCTGAAACTGGCAGGATACAAATCCACAGATATAGCCCGCAAGCATTAAATATTATGCAAAGCATGGGTTATGATTTGAAGCTAAAACAAGGCCTCAACTATGGAAAAGGTAGACGAACACCAGTGCGTGGTAATTCTTAACATCAACAAGCTCGTTTCGGGTTAGGATATACTGCATCTCTTACAAGACCCAAAACTTCAAAATCTAATCCTGTACAACCAGAGGCAGCTCCTGCTAAGTCTGTTTCTGTGGCCGGAGGCCACGGCATGTCTGGGGGTAACTTACCTTGACAGAACAAGGCGGCTTCTAAGGCCGGGGATAGAATTTCCTCAAGATCCGAAGATGATGCGACGACGACAATCTTTCCAGAAAACTGTAAAACTCAGGCACCAGGAGCCCTACGACCAAAAGGGACTTTCTCCTTCAAAGAAGATGACATCATTGAAATCTTCGATATGTTGAGAAAGGAACGCAAGCTTCAGCTACCCAACGTCAGATACCCTGAGAGGGCCGGCTGTCACCCCCACTTTTTGGGATTAGGGGTAATTTCGCCTTTTTGTAATTAATGAGTAAATGATTGTATGATAATCAATTTTCTTTAATTTACTATGACCTTAATTGATTGTACACTTTACCATTATTCAATAACTAGGACGCTAGCCTTGTCTTCCATTGGATTCGAACCCCTGTCCTGGATACGCCGGCATTAATTAATGCTCGTATTCTACGTAAATCCAGTCCTTGTACTCCTATGGAATTGTAGAACACCTCCTTGCATCTAATTTAGATTTAAGCAAACAATAAACCTATTTTGTGCAAATTTCCGTAAATTCATTAAACCCATTTTCCCTTTCATTATATTTCTTGATTCTTGGGAATATGTAATTTAACAGCAACTCCTTTGAAACTATAGCTTCAAACCCTTGAACCAATACATTCTAGAAATTCATTTTAATTTATTTGAAACCCTAACCATCAAAATTATCCATGGCAAGCCCAATCGCAATAGGGCCTTGACCAAACTTAATTCTAGGTCAACCCAAGTCTACTACATATATATATATACATAGTATTACTTTTTCCTTTTCCTTTAACCTAAAACCTCAGCCGACCCCTTCCCTTACCCATCTCCACGCCGAGCAAACACTCGAACGCCGAACACCGGAAGTCTCACCCCACGACCCGCGGGCTCTCGCCTTAACCGTTGAGCCATTCCGACCAAGCCCCGAGCGCTGAACGCCGAGCGCTGAACGCCGAGCCCGAGCCCCGAGCGCTGAGCCCTGAGCGCTGAACGCCAAGCGTTGAACGCCGAGCCCGAGCCCCGAGCGCTGAGCGCTGCCGACCGAGGAGTTCCCGCGGAGACCGACGCTGCCGACCGAGGAGTTTCCGCGAAGACCGACGCTGCCGACCGAGGAGTTCCCACGGAGACCGACGCTGTCGACAGGGAGTCCCGTGCGGACTGACTGCTCGACGACCGGAGTCGACGACCGACCCTGCACATCGACCAGCCTTCCCTATTCGTGACCATCACCTCATAATCATCGTCGTGCCGAGCGCAGGTTAGCTCCTGTCCACGTCCCCATCATTTCCTGCGATGATATACAAGTAACTAGGGACGTATGTATATACGTACTTGCATACGTATTGGTATATTGGTGTATATATATAATGTTTCCAACTAATATCTATATACTTGCGTATAAGTAATGTGTAGGTATTCCCTAGTATATCAATACGTGTATTATAATCATAATTATTGTAGGTTAATATATATGCCTACGAACCGTATAATGCTCAATTAGGTTAATACACTTATACATATCTATTATAAATGTAATTAATTAGTATGATGAGAGATTAGTTCATATTAAGTCCCATGTATCACATATCCAAGATGTCTTGATTGTGACCACGGATACCCCGTAGCTACATCTATCGGTGACCATGTAGCATGATAGTAGACTGCCATATGTACACTGACGTACTGGCAAGACCGTACCATTGGCTGTCTGTTATGCACAGCAATTACAGACGCGACCCCTAGTATGATCCTTGATCATTCTGTTGATCGTGTATTAGTGTGATGTCTGATGCAGTATTATGTTTATGATATATCTATAGGACTGTTGGATCACTCAGACGGTACCTTGGAACCCGGACTTTGGTATTGCCAGCTAAGGACCACAGACGAGTACATTCTCTGACAGTTTCCATTATGTTGATTATCTCTATAATTCTTGTCGTATAGCGTATATGACTCTGACACTGTTCTTTATATGAGTTTGCATCATTGAGACCTGTCACAAGGAGTCGTGATTGGAATCCATCGTGCTAGCGGGGGAGAAACGGGGAAGTATTAGTAGTTATGTGATCATACCCCTTACATGCAGCATTAGCTCACCCACATTTTACGTCGGTGCAACCTTACCCTTACATGCCTCATCACTGTTATATTTCGGTTAGCCTGACCTGTTGGGGATGATCGCTAATCCATGTAATGAGTCATATAACCCAAGCCGATCACATGATATACTAATATTTCACACACTTAGATAGATGATTCTTGACATGTATCTTGATAGACTAATCTTGTATTTCCACATGTTCTAGTTGTTGTTTTTATACACACTTACATACCAGTTCTTCATACTTGCGTACACTTGTAGTTCTATTTCTTGTCAGATGCATATCGATGATGATGTTCCAGTATTATTCCAGCATTTCTTATTTCCAGTTATTCATATCTGTCTTGTATTTTTTTACACTGTGTTATAGTTTTTGTCAATATATGTGGAACTGCTGTTAGAGGGGTATTTTTGTTCCAATCTTGACTGGATATTTTTTCCAGAGAACCTTGAGGATTTCTGTACCATGCACTACGGACCAGGTATAGAAGCAGACTATGCACCAGAGATCCTAGAAGAGACTATGCTTCTAGATGAGACTTTGCCTACAGCTATTTAGATAGTATTTATTTATGCTTGAGACTTATGGAGGATATTGCAGTTTATGTTTAGACTTATGTTAAGTTTAATTGGAGACTTGTGTTGGACAGTTAGACTGTGAGTTATCTTTATGTTTGAGACATGGTGTTTAACTATGTCATTTCCTTTTATCTTTTATCGTGCCTTATAGTTGTGGTGATTGAGTTATATTGTGAGATCATGGAGATGTATATTATTGACAGGTGTTTAGTTAGTTAGTGTTACTGTGACCCAGACAGCGTTCTACCGCCGATGCTGCGGCGTAGGCTGGACGTACCCACGCTCTCGTGCCCCTATACCGGGTGCGGGTCATGACACGTTTTTAGTGGTGGCCCATGCAGGTCTAGTCTCGCAAGTTATACGATACCGTAGTAGTGCGACAACTTAGTTGTACTGCTGCGAGCCTGTGCTAGGATGTAGGAAATAGGATCTAGGATGAGAATATGCTCAATCACACTAAGAAATTCTGAAGTTCATATTGTTTTTCTAATGGATTGCTTCCTTTAGCGCTTTAGTGTCCTTTCTTGATAATATCATATCTATCACCTTAATTGATTCTTTGATCTGTATTCAGGATGTCACCGAATACTAGATCCATGAGAATGGGAGCAGCCAATTCAGAGAGGACTGCCACCTCTCAACCTGACGAACAGATACCTGGAGATTCTCCAACATCTCCTGTTCGTGTGGGAGTGTCTGCAACTAACGGGATTCCTCCTCTACCTATACAGAGGATTGCCCCAACTATGACAGACAACCTTCCACCACCACCGATTCCCGGAGGAGTGCCCGCTGATGGTGCACAGATGTTTGCACTGATGCAGGGCATGCTAGAGGCCCAGAGAGTAACAGCAGAGGCTCAGCGTATTCAAGCTGAGGCTCAGAGAATGCAAGCAGAAGCACACCACGTGCAGACCGAACTGATAATAGAGAGCATAGAGAATGCCCATCAGATGACTCTCCAGGCTGTGGAGAGAGTAGCACGACAACCGCAACATCAAGGTCAGCAACAACAGAGGCCTGGTACCATAGTGGACTTTAAGAGGATGATGCCTCGAGAGTTCAAAGGCACAGAAGGAATACTATATACTGACGAATGGTTAGAAGACATAGAAAGGAATTTGCGCTTATCACAGATTCCAGGGATTCTTCAGATAGAGGCCGCTGGCAGCCAGATGTTTGATATCGCACTGACGTGGTATCGTACAGAGCCGAGACTCGCCGCTGAAGGACTTACTTGGGAGAACTTTAAAGAACTCTTTAAAGAGAAATTCTTTCCTGACGTAGCCTTGGGAGCTTTAGAAAGTCAGTTTCATGACTTAGTCCAAGGAGGCATGTCAGTCGACAAGTATGCTGCAGAGTTTTGCCGATTGAGTCAATTTGTGCCATCGATGATTCGAGACCCAGGAGACAGAGCTCAAAAATTCAGAAAAAGATTGAATAAGGAGATCAAGTCTCGTACTTCGGGACGACGTACTGCTACATTTGAGGGTATTCTGATGGATGCCCAGATTGCCGAAGACGACTTGGACCTCAAGCCCAAAAGAGGATGCGATACATCTGGAGCAACAGGAGGTAACACAGGACCAGCCAAACGCCCACACTTTCAACAACAACATAGGCCATACCAGCAACAACACCAGCAGCAACACCAGCAACAGGCACCAGTTCGAGGACATGCTCAACAACAGCAACCACAAAGACATAATCAGCTCGTTACCCCATGTTCGTATTGCGGAAAGATGGGACATACAAGAGATATCTACAGAAAAAGGTTGGGCACTTGCTTATCGTGTGGATCAGCAGCACATCAGCTGAGGGACTGCCCAACTATTCAGAATCGCCAATGAGGAGGAGCAGCTCAGAAAGGACCAGCCAGAGCACCTATTATACCAGGAGGCCAGCAGAGAGGACCTCCACTTCCAACACAGCAGGAGAGGTTTGCACAGCAGCAGCAGCAACAAAGAGGAGCACCACAAGGACGAGCTTACGCCATGACCACTGAGGAGGCCGAGCCAGCTGGAGACGTGATTTCAGGTTCAGTTTTACTCGATTCTATTCCAGCACTTGCATTGTTTGATTCTGGCACTACCCATAGTTTCGTATCTGTATCTTATGCCCTTAAACATCATTTAGAAACGGGACCATTAGATAGGACTTGCAAGATCACGACAGGAGGAGGCATTATCCTAGTCCGTGATTGTTGTATCGGAGAGTGTCATTGGAAGGCCGAGAGTTGAGCGTGAGTTTACTCGTTATGCCACTTCCGGATTACAATATTGTACTCGGAATGGACTGGCTGAGTAAACACCATGCTTCTATAGATTGTCACGGAGGTAGAGTAGTATTTCGACCACCAGGAGAGCCAGAGTTTGAGATTGTCAGAGGAACAGAGGAGCGGAGCAGAGGTACTTTTTGCGGAGCCAGGGTGGAAGAAGAAGAGTTACCGCATCCTCTTATAGCGGAATTCCTGGATGTATTTCCAGAGGAGTTGCTAGGTTTTCCACCAGACAGAGACGTTGAGTTCTCTATAGACTTGATACCAGGAGCAGAGCCTATTTCACAACATGTCTTTAGAGTTAACAACAACAAAATTGGTAGAACTAAAGAAACAAGTTGAGAAGCTTCATGACAAAGGTTTTATTAGATCCAGTTCATCGCCATGGGGAGCACCGGTATTATTTGTACCGAAGAAGGATGGCACGGTACGTATGTGTATCGATTATAGAGCTTTGAATAACCTCACTATCAAAAATAAATACCTGCTGCCGAGGATAGATGATCTTTTCGATCAATTGAGCGGAGTGAAGGTGTTTTCAAAAATAGACTTGAGGTCAGGCTATCACCAGGTGAAAGTGAAGAAAGAAGACATACCGAAGACTGCCTTTCGAACCAGATATGGCCAGTTTGAATTTACAGTAATGCCGTTTGGTTTAACCAATGCACCAGCAGTATTTATGAACTTGATGAACAAGGTATTCCACCAGTACCTTGACAAGTTCGTAGTGGTATTTATTGACGATATTCTAGTATATTCAAAAACCCCAGAAGAGCATGAAGAGCACTTGAGAATAGTCTTAGAAACACTCAGAAAAGAGAAATTATATGGAAAGCTTTCAAAGTGTGAGTTCTTTCTTGAAGAGGTTGAATTTCTTGGACACATGGTGACAGGTGACGGAATTTCAGTTAACCCAAAGAAGATAGAGGCAGTGAAGTCATGGACTACCCCCAACACGGTAGCTAAAATCAGGAGCTTTCTCGGATTAGCAGGATACTACAGAAGATTTGTACAAGACTTCTCCAAGATTGCAGAGCCAATGACTAGGCTGACCAAGAAAGATGTAGAATTTGTCTGGACAAAAGAATGTCAAGCCACATTCGATGAGCTGAAAAGGAGATTGACGACAGCGCCAGTTTTGACGTTGCCATCAGGGACAGGTGGATTCACTATCTACAGTGATGCTTCGGGAAAAGGGTTGGGATGCGTTCTTCAACAACACGGGAAAGTAATTACCTATGCTTCAAGACAATTATGCCCTCATGAAAAGAACTACCCCACTCACGATCTGGAGTTAGCAGCAGTTATCTTTGCCCTAAAGCTGTGGAAGCACTATCTGTACGGAGAGCGTGTGAAAATCTTTACAGACCACAAGAGCTTAAAGTATGTGTTTACACAGAAGGAGCTGAATATGAGACAGAGAAGGTGGTTAGAATTGATGAAAGACTTCGATATCTTATTACAATATCATCCAGGGAAAGCCAACGTAGTCGCGGATGCCTTGAGCAGGTACCCAATGGCTATGTGTTTGACTTCGGATAGACACTTATTAGCTGATCTTGAGAGCTTGGAAATTGAAGTATTAGTTCTAGGAGCTGAAATTCAGATGTGGGGACTGCAGATTCAATCAGAGATGATAGACAGAATTAGAGCTGCGCAGTACGATGATGAGACTCTAAGAAATCTTAGGGCACAAGTTCAGGCAGGATTGATAGACGATTTCACTATTGCGGATGATGGATCCTTGCAACATGGCACGAGGATGTGTGTGCCAAGTGGAGAGATGCGCGAAGAAGTTTTACAGGAGGTACACCGCTCTCAATACTCGATGCATCCCGGAGCCAACAAGATGTATCGAGATTTGAGGAGGCATGTATGGTGGTATGGTATGAAGCACGAAGTAGCACGCTTCGTATCCCGATGATTAGTGTGCCAACAGGTAAAAGCAGATCGACAGAGGCCAGGGGGATTGCTTCAACCTTTACCCATTCCAGAATGGAAGTGGGAGCACGTGACTATGGACTTTGTTTCAGGACTTCCTCGTTCTCCAGGAGGAAAGGACGCAATTTGGGTCATCATAGATAGGTTGACCAAATTAGCACACTTCTTGCCTTTTAAAGTGGGTACTTCGACGGAGAAGCTAGCTGAGATGTACGTACAGCAGATTGTCAGATTACATGGAGTTCCTGTGAGTATTGTCTCAGATCGGGATAGTTGTTTCACTTTCCATTTCTGGAGGAGCCTGCAGTCTAGCTTGGGCACTCAGCTCAAGTTCAGTACCGCATATCACCCACAGACAGACGGGCAGTCTGAAAGGATGATTCAGACCCTTGAAGACATGCTACGCACTTGTGTATTGGATCTCGGAGGTTCTTGGGAGGATCATCTACACTTGGTAGAGTTTGCTTAAAATAACAACTACCAGGCCAGCATTGAGATGTCACCATTCGAGGCTTTATATGGACGGAGGTGTCGTACCCCTTTATCTTGGGATGATGTTGGAGAAAGAGCCTTGTTAGGACCAGAAATGGTCATGGATGCAGCAAAAAAGGTAAAACTTATCAGAGACAGACTGCAAGTGGCGCAGGACAGACAGCAGTATTGGGCCGATAGCCACCGTAGACCCCTAGAGTTTCAGGTATTGTTTTGATTATTTTGTTTGGTTTGTGATTGTCTCGTTTAGATTGCATGATAAGATCGTTGTTCTAGGTTGGCGATTTGGTGTTCTTACGGATTTCTCCGACACGAGGCACGATTCATTTTGACGGAGGAGGAAAACTTAGCCCACGTTACATCGGGCCCTTCAGTATTCTTGCAAGGGTCGGTGCAGTGGCCTATAGACTAGACTTGTCGCCTGCTCTAGATGGAGTACATAACGTGTTCCACGTGTCGTAGCTGAGACGGTACGTGGCAGATCCTAGTCACGTATTAGATCACTCGGAGATCGAAGTTGGACCGACACTCAGTTATCCTGAACAACCAGTGGAGATCTTGGATCGTAGAAAAAAGATATTGTGGAACCAGACTATTCCCTTGGTTCGTATTGCATGGAGGAATCACTCTCCAGGAGAATCAACTTGGGAGAGAGAGGACAAAATGCGCGAGCGGTATCCATATCTCTTCGAGACTTGAGGTATAATTTATTAATTGATTGCTTGCTCTTGTGCTAGTTTATTTTAATTTCGAGGACGAAATTCTTTAAGGAGGGTAGACTTGTCACCCCCACTTTCTGGGATTAGGGGTAATTTCGTTTTTTCGTAATTAATGAGTAAATGATTGTATGATAATCAATTTTCTTTAATTTACAATGACCTTAATTGATTGTACACTTTATCATTATTCAATAACTAGGACGCTAGCCTTGTCTTTCATTGGATTCGAACCCCTGTCCTGGATACGCCGGACCATTAATTAATGCTCATGTCCTATGTAAATCCAGTCCTTGTACTCCTATGGAATTTTAGAACACCTCCTTGCATCTAATTTAGATTTAAGCAAACAATAAACCTATTTTGTGCAAATTTCCATAAATTCATTAAACCTATTTTCCCTTTCATTATATTTCTTGATTCTTGGGAATATGTAATTTAACAGCAACTCCTTTGAAACCATAGCTTCAAACCCTTGAACCAATACATTCTATAAATTCATTTTAATTTATTTGTAACCCTAACCATCGAAATTATCCATGGCAAGCCCAATCGCAATAGGACCTTGACCAAACTTAATTCTAGGTCAACCCAAGTCTACTACCTATATATATATACATAGTATTACTTTTTCCTTTTCCTTTAACCTAAAATCCTAAAACCTCAGCCGACCCCTTCCCTTACCCATCTCCACGCCGAGCAAACACCCGAACGCCAGAAGTCTCACTCCATGACCCACGGGCTCTCGCCTTAACCGCTGAGCCATTTCGACCGAGCCCCGAGTGCTGAACGCCGAGCGCCGAGCGCTGAACGCCGAGCCCGAGCCCCGAGCGCTGAGCCCTGAGCGCTGAATGCCGAGCGCTGAACGCCGAGCCCGAGTCCGCGGAGACCGACGCTCCCGACTGAGGAGTTCCCACGGAGACCGACGCTGCCACCGAGGAGCTCCCACTGAGATCGACGCTGTCGACCGGGAGTCCCGCGCGGACTGACTGCTCGACGACCGGAGTCGACGACTGACCCTGCACATCGACCAGCCTTCCCTGTTTGTGACCATTGCCTCGTAATCATTGTCGTGCCGAGCGCAGGTTAGCTCCTGTCCACGTCCCCATCATTTCCTGCGATGATATACAAGTAACTAGGGACGTATGTATATACGTACTTGCATACGTATTGGTATATTGGTGTATATATATAATGTTTCCAACTAATATCTATATACTTGTGTATAAGTAATGTGTAGGTATTCCCTAGTATATTAATACGTGTATTATAATCATAATTAATGTAGGTTAATATATATGCATACGAACCGTATAATGCTCAATTAGGTTAATACACTTATACATATCTATTATAAATGTAATTAATTAGTATGATGAGAGATTAGTTCATATTAAGTCCCATGTATCACATATCCAAGATGTCTTGATTGTGACCACGGATACCCCGTAGCTACATCTATCGGTGACCATGTAGCATGATAGTAGACTGCCATATGTACACTGACGTACTGGCAAGACCGTACCATTGACTGTCTGTTATGTACAACAATTATAGACGCGACCCCTAGTATGATCCTTGATCATTCTGTTGATCGTGTATTAGTGTGATGTCTGATGCAGTATTGTGTTTATGATATATCTATAGGACTGTTGGATCACTCAGACGGTACCTTGGAACCCGGACTTTGGTATTGCCAGCTAAGGACCACAGGCGAGTACATTCTCTGACAGTTTCCATTATGTTGATTATCTCGATAATTCTTGTTGTATAGCGTACATAACTCTGACACTGTTCTTTACACGAGTTGGCATCATTGAGACCTGTCACGAGGAGTCGTGATTGGAATCCATCGTGCTAGCTTGGGAGAAATGGGGAAGTATTAGTAGTTATGTGATCATACCCCTTACATGCAGCATTAGCTCACCCATATTTCACGTCGGTGCAGCCTTACCCTTACATGCCTCATCACTGTTACATTCCGGTTAGCCTGACCTGTTGGGGATGATCGCTAATCCATGTAATGAGTCATATAACCCAAGCCGATCACATAATATACTGATGTTTCACACACTTAGATAGATGATTCTTGACATGTATCTTGATAGACTGATCTTGTATTTCCACATGTTCTAGTTGTTGTTCTTATACACACTTACATACCAGTTCTTCATACTTGCGTACACTTGTAGTTCTATTTCTTGTCAGATGCATATCGATGATGATGTTCCAGTATTATTCCAGCATTTCTTATTTCAGTATCTTATTTCTAGTTATTTATATCTGTCTTGTATTTCTTTACACTGTGTTATAGTTTTGTCAATATATGTGGAACTACTGTTAGAGGTGTATTTTTGTTCCAATTCTGACTGGATATTTTTTCCAGAGAACCTTGAGGATTTCTGTACCATGCACTACGGACTAGGTATAGAAGCAGACTATGCACCAGAGATCCTAGAAGAGACTATGCTTCTAGATGAGACTTTGCCTACAGCTATTTAGATAGTATTTATTTATGCTTGAGACTTATAGAGGATATTGCAGTTTATGTTTAGACTTATGTTAAGTTTAATTGGAGACTTGTGTTGGGCAGTTAGACTGTGAGTTATCTTTATATTTGAGACATGGTGTTTAACTATGTCATTTCTTTTTATCTTTTATCGTGCCTTATAGTTGTGGTGATTGAGTTATATTGTGAGATTATGGAGATGTATATTATTGACAGGTGTTTAGTTAGTTAGTGTTACTGTGACCCAGACATCGTTCTACCACTGATGCTACAGCGTAGGCTGGACATACCCACACTCTCGTGCCCCTATACCGGGTGCGGGTTATGACACCTGCAAAGTTGATGACCCAGATTATTGTCTCTTCCATCGGAACACTCATCACCCTACAAGGGCCTGCTATGTGCTAAAAAAAAGAATACAGGAGTTGATCGATGCCAAGGTCATCACCTTGCATCTATAAAATAAGGGGACAATCACTACAGAAAAATACCGGATGATGAGTCCCTCAAAAGTTTTCCCAGTGGATCCTTCAGAAGAAAAATCACTCTATAGTAATTTTTTCGGACAAAAAGTTTGTCATGTTCATATTACCTCTGAATAAACTTTCGACTATCGACTATCATATTACCTCTGATATCGGTTGTCATCTACACTTAACATCCGTGCTTAGCCATAAGTACACCAGAGTATTAAGTCTACAAAAACTGCCATGTCCATATTACCTCTGAGCAGACGTGTACCTCCATCCCCAATGGAGTCACAATCAAAAGTTTGTCATGTTCATATTACCTCTGAATAAACTTTCGACTATCGAATATCATATTACCTCTGATGTCGGTTTTCATCTACACTTAACATCCGTGCTTAGCCATAAGTACACCAGAGTGTTAAGTCCACAAAAACTGCCATGTCCATATTACCTCTGAGCAGACGTGTACCTCCATCCCCAATGGAGTCACAATAAAAAGTTTATCATATTCATATTACCTCTGAATAAACTTTTGGCTATCGACTATCATATTACCTCTGATGTCGGTTGTCATCTACCCTTAACATCCGTGCTTAGCCATAAGTACACCAGAGTGTTAAGTCCACAAAAACTGCCATGTCCATATTACCTCTGAGCAGACATGTACCTCCATCCCCAATGGAGTCACAACCAAAAGTTTGTCATGTTCGTATTACCTCCGAATAAACTTTCGGCTATCGACTATCATATTACCTCTGATGTCGGTTGTCATCTACACTTAACATCTGTGCTTAGCCATAAGTACACCAGAGTGTTAAGTCCATAAAACTGCCATGTCCATATTACCTCTGAGCAGACGTGTACCTCCATCCCCAATGGAGTCACAATCAAAAGTTTGTCATGTTCATATTACCTCTGAATAAACTTTCGGCTATCGACTATCATATTACCTCTGATGTTGGTTGTCATCTACACTTAACATCCATGCTTAGCCATAAGTACACCAGAGTGTTAAGTCCACAAAAACTGCCATGTCCATATTACCTCTGAGCAGACAGCAGCCTCCGCCCTTAATCATCGACCTTCGGCGCAACAAGCAGCCGAGTGATGTAAATGCAACCAGGAATGCAGTTTCTGAAAGTAATAAAGGACCTCTTTTCCAGTATATCGACGCTCGGATTCCAAACCAGGAATCCTCTCCCTAGGACGATATAGGGCCTATAGCACGAAAATTCTTGGCAGCTATAGATTCCTATCATCCGCACATATGGGAAGTGGCGTCATCATCCAATGTCACCACGACGTATGGACCACATGAGGATTCTATCTTCATTGTTCCACCTGCCCGCAACGGTCATCGTTCAATAGTCTTCGGCCGCATACGCAATGAACAGACTATACAAGAGGATTCCTTTGATGACGACTCTGGTGAAATACAATTTCACAGGTACAGCCCGCAAGCCTTGAAGATCATGCAAAATATGGATTACAACTTGAGGATGGAACCAGGTCTCAACTACGGGAAAGGCAGACGAACACCGCTGCTCGGCAATCCCCACTATCAACAAACTCGTTCCGGGTTAGGGTACGCCACCTCCCTTACGACTTCCAAGTCGAACGAGGATATCTTTTCCTCTTTTCAAGATGGCTCATCGCCCTCCGGCTCATCTCATGCCCTCGAGCAAACATTATCAACAAATATGGTAGCGACGGATTCCTTCGAATCAGACAAACAAGAATTTGAACCATTCGAGAATGAAGCTTGGGCTCAGCATATAGATACACAATGGGAGTTCTACTTCAAGCAGAGAGAATCTCCCACTAAAGATGAAGTTATCCAGATTGACATAGGGGATGAACTTGCACCAAAGCCAATATTTATCAGCAACAACCTTTTCGAAGAAGAAAGGGAAGAAATTACCCAGCTAATAAAAGAATATATCGACGTCTTTGCGTGGAATTATGAGGATATGCCAGGTCTTGATCCAAAGGTGGCTACTCATAAACTTAACATACTACCAGATTCAAAGCCTGTGAAGCAGCACCAATGCCGGTTCCGTCCGGACATGATGGACGCCATTGAAGCTGAAGTCAAGAAGTTGGTAGCCTGCGGCTTCATCCGTGAAGAACAACATCCCGACTGGGTCGCCAATGTTGTCCCAATCATGAAGAAGAATAGGAAAGTACGGATCTGTATCGATTACCGAGATCTGAACGCAACCTGCCCCAAGGATGAGTTTCCTCTTCCCATCACAGACGTTATGATCGACAACACATGCGATTTTGAATGCATGTCTTTCATGGACGGATTCTCGGGATACAATCAGATCAAGATGCATCCTGAAGACGAGAAGCATACCGCCTTCCGGATACCACTAGGGGTATACTGCTATACGGTCATGCCCTTCGGATTAAAGAACGCCGGGGCTATGTACCAACGAGATATGAGTGGCATATTCCATAAATATTTACGCAAGACAGTGGAGTGTTACGTGGATGATGTAGCTGTCAAAAGTTGCCTCAGGAATAATCACATTCGAGACTTGAAGACGGTATTTGAATTGATGCGCCAACATCAACTCAAAATGAACCCTACAAAGTCCTTTCTGGGGGTATCTAGCGGCAAATTTCTGGGATTTGTCATCACCGCCAAAGGCATTCAAGTGGACCCTGATAAAGTCAAGGCCATCTTAGAAATGCGACCGCCCCACAATTTGAGGGAACTCAGGAGATTTTAAGGTCGTCTGGCTTATATCCGAAGATTCATATCCAACCTCTCCGGGAGATGCCAGCCCTTTTCTCGTCTCATGAAGAAAGACGTATCCTTCGTATGGGACAAAGCCTGTCAGCAAGCGTTCGGAGATATCAAGCGCTACCTCACTAGCCCACCAGTTCTGGTACCTTCCGTCATAGGAAGACCATTCGTGCTATATGTTCTAGCAATGGATCATTCTTTGAGAGCTTTTCTCGCACAAAAGAACGATATGGGCCACGAGCAGGCTATTTACTACCTCAGTAGGATGATGGTCGGAGCTGAACACCGGTACAATCCTGTGGAGAAAGAATGCTTGGCTCTGATGTTCGCTATTCCGAAAACATGACACTATGTCACGGGCCAAACCATTCATATCATCTCCAGGATCAATCCTCTTCGGGTACTGATGAGCAAGCCAAGTGTCCTTAATTCCCGACTCGCGACTTGGGCAATGTTATTAACACCATATGACATGGTGTACGTCCCTCAGAAGTCCGTCAAAGGCCAAGCATTGGCTGACTTTTTAGCTGCTCATCCCGTCCCGGAGGCCTCCAAACTATACGAGGACATTCCCGACAAAGTTGTATAGTGTAATTCTGCAACGGAAGGCGATGCATGGCAACTGTTCTTCGATGGCGCCTCCAGGACTGATCCCAGGGGAAATATGGTTTTAGGAGTAGGGATCATCCTAGTCACTTCTGATAAACTCGTTATCTACCGAGCATATTTTCTTAGCGAGCCCTGTTCTAACAATATGGCGGAATACAACGCTCTACTAATCGGGCTCCAAGTCGTTAAAGAGTTGGGGGTCGAATCTCTGGAAGCCTTCGGTGATTCTCTGCTGATCATCAATCAAGTCAGAGGAATATATGAAGTCTGGAATCACGACCTCATCCCCTATCATCGAGCAACGGTCGAGATAGCCATGACATTCAAAGGATTCTTCCTTGAGCATGTACCTCGATCTCAGAATCTGGAAGCTGATGCCCTAGCCAGTCTAGCTGCAGATTTAGCTACCCCTATAAGAAGGCAGAATTCGGTAATCCTTCTTAACAGAGACCTATTCTGTGTGAAAAACAACTTTTACATCGAATACAGCTACACGGTGGACACAGATCCTCGTAGGAGAGACTGGAGAAGTCCCTTTATAGATTTTGTAGCATACGGAATCTTGCCAGAAGATCCTAAAGAAGCAATATATGTCAAAATATGATCATTATGCTTCTATTTTGACGCATCGTCACAATGCCTATATCGCCGGTCTTATGACGGGCTATTATTACGATGTCTCTCTGGTGATGAAGCACAACGGATTCTCCGTAAAGCTCACGACGGCGTGTGTGGGGCGAATCAACCCGGTCCTAAGCTACAGGATCGTATCAGGAGAATGGGCTATTACTGGCCCACTATGATCGCAGACGCAATCCAGTATGCCAGACGATGCATGGCCTGTCAGGTCCATACAGACTTCATACATCAACCGTCCGAATATCTACATCCTACGGTTGCATCCTGGCCTTTCGAAGCATGGGGTATGGATATCATTGGTCCCATTCACCCGTCTTCTTCCTGAGGTCACCGGTTCATACTGGCCATCACGGATTACTTCTCCAAATGGGCAGAGGTGATCCCTCTTGCTGAGGTAAAGATATCTAACGTGACCAGCTTCATCAAGCATCACGTCATTTACCACTTTGGGGTTCCCCGAAGGATAATCCATGACAACGGGCCTCAGTTCATCAGCCATGTGTTTCACCGATTCTGCGATAAAAATCGGATACAAAATATGGCCTCCACGGCAAATTATCCAGCTGCTAATGGGTTGGCGGAAGCCTTCAACAAAACCATTATCAAACTCTTGAAGAAGTTCGTCTCTTCAAACAAGAGAGATTGGAATGAGAAGCTGGGAGAATGTCTCTAGGCATACCGCACAATGATCCGAGCACCGACAGGTTGTACGCTATTCTCATTAGTCTACGGAAGTGAAGCAGTTCTTCCTATCGAAATTCAAATCCCGTCACTCAGGATAGCCATGGCTAACGAGTTAACTCAATAAAAGAATAACCTGTTAAGGCTTTAAGAGCTAGAAGGATTAGACGAGAAATGCCTCCAAACTCAGTAGCGCATCGCACTCTACCGAGCACGCATTTTTAGAACTTTTAATCAAAAAGTAAAGGAAAGAGTGTTCAAAGTCGACGAGCTAGTTTTGGCTGTAAGAAGGCCGATGATTATTACTCACAGGAGTAAAGGCAAATTCCAGCCCAAATGGGAAGCCCTTACGTGATCGAGACAACATTCTCAAACGACGCTTACAGGTTAGCCCAGTCTAATGGAGACCTGCTAATGGCTCCTATCAATGGCAAATTCCTGAAAAGGTACTATACTTAAACCTCCTCTGCTCAAGTGGAATAAGGTGATCTCATTCTGACAAAACTACTTCCAAAATGAAACTAGTTGGATCATATTCTGTCATGTCCATATGACCTCTGAATAGATTTGCTCTGTTAAAACTTACCGAAAGTATATCATGTCCATACTACCTCTGATATCACTTTCACCCAAACCTGTCATTTATATTCCGGAATGATGGGTCCACAAAGTCAGATAAAAAGCCTCTTTATTATTCCCAGAAAAGAGCAAGAGTACATTAAAAAGCAAAAAGCAAAAGTACATCATGAAGGGGGAGCGATCAGGTCGCGAAGCTGCTGCGCCAGTACGGCCATCCTCTCAGCCCCAAAATCCAAGACATCAGCGCGGACCCGCTCCAACCGTGCCTTGTCATCTATCAGGAGGGACAGTTCGGCTCTCGCCCGAAGGAGACCGACACGGGCGACTCCTGCACTCGCCAAGTTCTGTTGTGCTGCGACCAGTCGGCCATTCACCACATCTAGACCTTCCGACGACTGAGAAGTCCACTCCTTTACCTGAGCAAGCTTTGTCTCCAGTTTGCGGACCCTTGCTACATTACCGTCATGCTCGGCCTGGCACTTTGTTTGAAGGGCGAGAGTCTCCTCCAAGACGACTTTCCCTTTATCCATCTCCTGCTGATTGGTCTCGATGAATTTATTCAGACCTTCCTTCTTTTCAACAAGAAGTACAGTCAAGGAGTCGTATCTGGCCTGGACCAGAGCTTCAATATTGCCTCGAGCTAGTTGCAGGTATTCGTTAATGGGTTGCTCCAAGCCATTAACCATCGCCTCCAGCGCGTCAGCTACCCCGGCATCACCGAATTCCATGACCGCCTCTATCGAGAACCGAGAGGACCTCTTCAGCGACGCAAAGTCCTGCTTCTTCGCCAATACCATTGACATTAGCATTCTCAAAGTGGTGTAGAAGATCCCGGTGTACTGCTCGGTCAGCACAACTAGGTCCGCATGAACGCGGGGAGTGTCCGCGATGGTGGCGACTTCCCCCCCAGGAATCACCACAGACGAGGTCGCCACGGCCGTCGCCTCAACAGGAGATACGACGAAGAAAGAATCGCCAACACCGGACGAAGTGACCGGCGTGCTCAAAAGAGGCACTATCGCAATGACAGGCTCGTCCTCCTCTTGAGATGTCTCAAGAGTCTCCTCGACAGGCAAGCCAGCACCCGAAGAGGTCTCCTCGTCAAAATCAGGTACCTCCGTGTCACCACTAGGACCTGACACAGAGCCAACGGGCACGTCTACATCACCCTCTCCGAAGAGGTCTTCCCCTAAAAAGAAGACAAAAGGAAGTTAATATCAACGCAATATTAATTTTTCCAAAGAAGAGGCATAAAAGACGACATTTACCCCTGGCCGACGGCATATACGTCGCATCTGCAGATGTACAGCTAAATCATTTCTTAATAATGCTAGGTGAGCTGTCATACCTGGAGAAAGGGGTCTGCGAACTAACACTGGCAAGTAGCCCTCCAGGTCCTCCTCAAAATCCAGCCGAGGCTCATCGGCTGGAATCGCGTTAGGTGCGCTCGCAGGCGCGGCAGAAGTCCCTCCCGATGCCGATCCGACTAGAGGTATACGGAATTTTATTATACTCAGCCCCGAAGGCGACCTCGTTCCACTACCTGAAGCAGTAGCAGCGGCGGCGGCATCCAGCTGAGATTCTCCGGCACCACCAGCCGAAACTGTGGAAGGTCCCTCTCTAAAAGGCGAGGAACCTCCAATCAACGAATCGTCCCCAATACGGGGAGATGCAAGCTCACCTCCAGGAGCATCAATCCCAGGAATCCGGAGAGAACGATTTACTGTCTTCTTCTTCCTCTTACGAGGGAAAGCTTCCTTGGGAGCAGGAGCCCTTCGCTTCCCAGAAACTACCAAAGCCCCTGCAGGCGGAGGTACTTCACCCCTAGGGACCGACACCAGAGGCTCATCCGGGGTAACGGACTCCTCACCCTCATCGGAAGAAACCGAGGGGACTTCAACTCTTTCCCCAGGCTTGGAAGAGGGCACCCTAAAGCTTCCATGCATACCAAAATCACGATGGAAGGCATTCGTTGCCACATAGAACTGGGTATACGAATGCAGGATGCGCAGCTCCGTGGAGAGTGTAATGACAGGCATAATAAAAATTACCCCAGTACAGCCCATGATAAAATATCGCCATCCCCGCGCTCCATCAATGAGTCCACCTCTGGACCTGAAGCTGGTGACGGCAATGTCTACATGCAACTGATCATACCCAAACTGCCGTGCAAACCGACTGGGCAAGTAGGGCTCCAAGAAGCAATGATTTTTGCTTCTGTATAGCAGATGGGATGGTCTAATACAGACCAACCAATTAAAAGCTTCGGGAGAAAGAATGGTCTTCTCTCTACCCGAATCCTCGAGCCTAATCCCCGATTGATTGCGATGCACGGGAGGGACGGTGCAGAAAAGCTTCCAACTATGACTGAAGCCTAGCGCCCGCTGACAGTCTATAACCGTGTTCACGTTCCAGGACGACTTCCGGTAGTTCAACAAGAAACTACCCCCCGAACTATTGCCCCCACCGGGAGACATCACCCGGGGGTTATGGAGAATTAACCACCCCCATCAAATACAGGTATGGTAATTCTATCCTAGGAAAGCTATCACACCGAATTTCATCGACGAGCAGCCCATCAATCATGGCCCTCGTGCCAGCTTGTATACGGCACACCATTGCAAGAAGCAAGCCCAGTCTTGCCCCGAATACCAGACGCACTGCAGGCCAGAGCGTGTTACGGTAAATGCGGTCCGCAGATGCTACGCCAGGCACTACTACTCGGCGCAGCCATATGGAAAAGAAGTTAGCCAGTTGAGCCTCCCTGGACTGAGGCCTGCGATAGTGCCTCAAATAACTATAGGCCTTAGTGCCTTCATGATACTTTCCTGTCCCTTCGTCGAGGAACCAGTCCGGGGCACCAGCATCCACAATAAGATCGTCAACTACCTGAGCATTAAGCGCACTGAGGGGATTCACAGGCAGATCCTTGCCCTCCAATACCTTCTCTGGCTTAGCAGTCCTGGACCGGTGAAAGAAGAGGTAGGACGTCCATTTGCTGATGTGTGCCAAATCTAAGGGCTCATCATAAAAAGTGGTGCAAGCGAGGTAGTGGCACATCAACTCCTGGTACACTTCCACTACCCGATGGTCTGAACCCCCCAGCTCCCGGTTCGTGGGAACATACTCTTCGTATGGAGTATCCCCCATCGGCAGTCTTGAGATCTCTGCTATCTCATGCAGGGCCAATCCTAACTCCCCCAGTGGAGTGGCGAAGGTCCCGGTAAGTAAAATATATCGCTCCATCAGTGCCAAAAATAGGTTAGGGTTAGGAGGTAACCCAACACTGGTCGCACTCACAGCTGCAAACAGACCGATGTTCTCCAACTCGGTCTAAAAATGCTTCAGGACCCAATCAACTAAGTGAGCCCATCGAAGGTTTGAAGGGGTGATCCACCCGCCACACCAAGGGTTCACCTTAGGGTATACTCCCTCACGCCCCATAAAATCATTACAGAAAGTCGGTAAGTGGACCGGCTGGATCACCAAACTGTCTTCACTCGGGACACTGCCCGGGTACAGCCTCCTGAACAGCGTCACAGAGCCAGAAGGGCGGCTGACAAACGACCCCTGGTCAGCTCCTCTCAGATGAAAGATCTTTCCTAGCTTGCCGTGAAGATCGGGGGTCAGCGTCCACGACATCTTCCTGGGATGCGTAGCATGAAAGAAGGTCGAGATAGGGTAGTCTCTCGGCATATTAGGCAGGTACAAGACCAAACCCTCGGCAGGGAAAACCCAGAGTTCTCTCTTGGGCTTTGTCTGGGACTGCTTGTCAATCATGTCCCCGAAGTGGAAAGTCGGCTTCAGGTATTGCTCTCCGTCTACGTATGTTAGAGGCTCCCCGTTGAACATGCTCAGCAGCATTCGCTCGCCCTGAGCCGATATCAGAATTGCCTTTCCTTCGGGATACTGGGGCCCGGAGATAAGAAATGTCATGTGTGACAGATCCTCCAAATAGTTGGAGTGCAGCATCCTGGCGGCAGAGCCCATCACTTCAGCTAGCGGAGATTCATGCAAGTTAACTGCAAAAGCACAGAAGAAACACGTCAGTTCCTAACTAGACATTTCGGTACTTGCAGCATCCGCAAAAAGGAAAATCAACAGTCCGTGCTCTACGCCGAGACTATGAAACTTTAGCCTTTACGTTGGAATCCATTTCCTTAAAACTTAAAGATTGGCAGTATACGGTCTGTGCTTTACGCCAGATTGATTAAATTAAGTTATTACGCCAGGATTTTCATCCACAAGCATAAAACTCAAATTTTAATAGTATACACCAAGTTTTCGACGGTCAAAGCTTTTACGCTCGACTGCGGAAAAAATAGAGTTTTTACGCTGATATATTAGGAATATGGGCGTAAAAAGATGAAACATCTCCGTGCATCATCTTCCTCAAAGAGGCTATCAGCCCAGAAGACGACCTAGCGCGGTCACGTTCAACGTGTGCGAAGGATTTTCAGTCATTCTCTTTTTTTTTCAAGAGCTCTACCTTCCAGGCCGGGTGCACTACTCGTCGGCGGGATGCTCCGCTCAGAATGAAGTTCGCCTTGTCCAACCAGAGACGCTCTCGCTTGGGCCAAAGAACGAGAAGAAGAATCAACCTTCTTTTCCTTAGCGGAGGAAGTTTGTTTCGAAGCCATTACTGGAAACTTTGAAGAAGAAACGAAGAAGAACTCGAACAGTCGAAAGCTTTCTCTCGCAGAAGACGGATGGAAAGTTTTTCCCCTCAGAAACTTGGGATATATATAGAGTTTGGATGGACTCCTCGGACCCCGAACCAAATTGCCTAATTAATATTCGATTATGATTGGGTCCCACGTCAGCCTATTTATTCAGAAAAGGCGGGCAATTGGCAAATTCGAAAAGATTTTCGTGCAAAGCAGGTTCGTAGTTTCTACGCTAAGGAGCTTTCTACGCTCGACAGCTATAGATCTACGGTTTACGCTCGCAAACTATAAGTCTATAATTTTATGCCCGGATGCCTTTGTGCTTGGTTGCTTTTATGCTCGAGAGGCTACAGACCTACGACTTCATGCTCAGTAGATACTAAATCGATAATCTCACGCTCGGTGGCGCTTAGTTTACGCTCGGAGGCGACGGATCCACGACTTCACGCTCGGAAAATTTTCTTTTCAGAAGCAACAAATCTACAGTTCTACGCTAAGGAGCTTTCTACGCTCAACAGCTATGAATCTACGACTTTACGTTCGACAGCTACAAGTCAGATTTTACGCCCGGATGCCTTTGTGCTCGGTACATTTTATGCTCGAGAGGCTACAAACCTACGACTTCACGCTCAGGAACTACAAGTCTATGATTTCACGCTCGATGGTGTTTAGTTTATGCTCAGAGGCTGCCAACTTATGATTTTGCGCTCCATGACTTCCCGCACATCTGAAAGATATGCAGGTCAGAATACGCGTACATCTGAACGATCCTCAAGGCGGTCAATTACAGGAGTTCACACAGAAGATACTCCTTCTTGACCTCAAGATATCCCAAGTACCCGAAGCATACAGAGTTCAACATTGAAAAATTATTCTTCTTCATGGGTCGATTCGAAGTTCATCCAGACTCCAGTCTGAATATTTTATCTACCAAGATGGCAAATCAGTTTGACAGCCATTTCTTGCCCTATTCCATAGGATTTCCAAGAAATTATTCTTGAAGATGATGTCTGAAAAAAGAAATTCTGTTATCAGAAGTAACAGTTCAGAATTCTATGCGGTTTCTCACTCCTAAAAACAGTAGGACAGTTCGAACACTCGAATGCTAAAGCGGCTTTCTACGCATCCCTAGTTATGCATAAAAGATAGGACAGGACCTAGCACTCTTTCTAAACAGAGTTGGCATAAAGAATCAGACGTGTCGAAGCTACACATATTCAGACTTCACAGCAAAGTATGACAACATGATCATATGAAGAAGAAAGACAATTTTTATTAAGATTAAAGTCATGATTACATATGAGGGAAATCCAGTCTACAAGGGTTTTTTTTTTTTTTTTTCATGACTACATATGAGGGAAATCCCGTCTACAAAGGAGTTCCTCATCGTCGGCTGAAGATCGCACCGAGAAGCTGTTCTGACAGGTTCTCACATTGGTGAAGGTCTTCCTCTTCTTCCAAGATGGTTCATCGACATCCACAGTCGATGAACAAGAAGATAATCAGTAGCGGGCGGATACAGAACTGGGCATGGACCCATACCGCCAACAGAAGAAAAGCAGAGTAAACCTACTTTTTACATCTCGTGCCACGAAGGTAACGGGAGAAGGTGCCACTTGCAAGCAGCATGGTGAAATACGATTCTTTTTCTCTTCCGAAGAACCACCATACAAAGTTGTTGATTATCCCGAGCAAAGGAGGCTATGATATCCTTCCATGATCCATCATTGCAGAGGACATTTGCTCGAAGATGTCATCTTTTTTGGCTCCTTACATGCTGGAAGAGCATGATCTCCTTCTTCCTCAAGTCGACCCGACGAACTCCGGCCATCATCCCTGTATGATGAAGGAAGTGTGGGAAGAACATGAGAACTCCTCAGCCTTTTTATAGGCGAGAGAGAGCACCGATCCCCAATAAATCTGCTATAAAGTCAGCCTCGACCATTTCAAAACTCTATTCGGAAACATTTTGAGTTATGAGGAGCGGGTCATGCTTCATTCAAAGTGTTTTAAATTATGAGGAATTTAAAAGCTTTGAAGGGGGTCTTGTAGAAGCATGAAAAATATGCTGGATAGCTCTACGCAGCATATTGATGCAAAGCAGCGTAAACAAAGGACTTTAGAGCCTTCAACGTACAATCAGAGCTTCTCCGCCAAAGCGCAGCGTAAAATATAGGCTCGAGGACCATCCGCGTAGGGCAGTATGTCCAGGCTGCTTCAGCGTAAACAGGGTGCTTCATCGCCTTTATGGCGTAAAACTCATCCTCTTTTATTGCAGCATTGAAGTGTACGAGGGACACTTCGTATTCCCTGTAATGAACCTGTCAGATCCTGCAATAAACCTGACGTCTCGAATTCTGACAAAGGAATACTGCTCGACTACCCAGGCGACGGCTATAAACCGCTTTTACGTACATAGAGGAATACGCTTTTACTGCCATTTCCCTTGCGTAAACCGCTTTTACTTACATAGAGGAATACGCTACCTAGTTTTACACAGGCAGATGACAGCTCCTTACGCTCCACGGAAGACAAACCGCCTGCCACGTCAAAATCTGTACTCCGTACAGGACTCGAGGCGCATCTCTGCATTTAATGCACAGGGCGATGACAGGCCCTCAAGGTACGTCTCTGCAATTAATGCGCCGAATACTGACAGATGCCTGAGGCACATCTTTGCGTTTAATGCACAGAAGGGTGGCAGACCTTCAAAACATGCCTCTGCATTTAATGCGCAGGATGATGGCGGATCTCTACATTTAATGCAGGAGATTTGATTAAATGTTACCGAACCGTCGTTTAGTGACATCCCCTTTGCGAGAGCTGCACCTACGCATACAAGGGACTACGCTGCCTAGTTTTACACAGGCAGATGAGAGCTCCTTACACTCCGTGGAAGACAAACTGCCTGCCACGTCAAAAGCTGCACTCCGTACGGGACTCGAGGCACGTTTCTGCATTTAATGCACAGGGCGGTGACAGACCCTCAAGGCACGTCTCTACAATTAATGCGCCGAATACTGACATATGCCTGAGACACGTCTCTGCGTTTGATGCACAGAAGGGTGGCAGACCTTCAAAATACGCCTCTGTATTTAATGTGCAGGATGATGGCAAATCTCCATATTTAATGCAGGAGATTTGATTAAATGTCACCGAACCGTCGTTTAGTGACATCCCCTTTGTGAGAGCTGCTCCTACGCATACAAGGGAATACGCTGCCTAGTTTAACACAGGCAAACATGAGATTCTTACGCTCCGCAGAAGATGAACAGACTGCTATGACAGCGGTTACTCTTCGCACAGGGTTCAAGGTGCGTATCTGTATTTAATGCGCAGGATGATGGCAAATCTTAAAGACAAGCATCTGCATTTAATGCACATGATGGGGGCAGATCTCTGCATTTAATGCAAGAGATCCGATTATCTCCAAGAGCTGTAATTCCGGCTAAAATGTCCATATCATCACTCTGGCACGTTACGCAGCGGCTTCTACGCCTATTCAGCTTTGGTGCCTGCTCGGCTTCTACGCCCATTCAGCTTCGGTGCCTGCTCGGCCTCTATGACCACTCGGCTTTTACGCCCACTTGGCCTCTATGACCACTCGGCTTCTACGCCTATTCGGCTTCTATGTCGGTTTGATAACTATTTGGCTTCTATGCTATGGTGACAGATATTGGCTTCTATGCCAACCTCTTCTACACGAGGGATACCTACCTACGTGGCTTTTACGCCGTGATCTTCGTAGCGATTATACGCGTTTTATCCCTTAGTTGGACCCACATCACACGCTCATTCAAAGGATCATCTATACGCAGGCATTGGTTATTTCAAACTTTGTGTAAAAGGGTGCTGTACTTTCCACTACTCGGTTTTTACACCGATTGAGTGGTCACTGTCACTAAAACTCTATAAATAGAGACATCTATCAATAGAGGACAGGGTCGAAGAAATTGGTTGGAAAATTGATCAAGAGATCCAGTACCAGATCCAACGGCCAAGAGAGAGAGAGAGAGAGAGAGAAGAATCCGGAGTTCAGGCAAAGGGAAGGGATCGATGTCTTTGGCATCGGACATCCACCCTCTTCAGCAACCCTCGAAGCTGCTACCTGTCTTCCACGGCACTTCTTCAACATCGTGTGGTCCAAGGGCTAAAGTGATCGACTGCAGATCAGACACCTATAGCAATATTCACCCAGATTAAGTAAATTGTACTTAGACATCCTCGTGTAGGATCAAATTTGTACAATCTTGTTTATAAACATAAAAGAAGGGCGGGTCTTCGTACAAGACCTCGTTTTTCGCATTCATCAAATCTTTTCTTGTTTATATTATCCAAAACAGTCTTTAACCAGCATATAACATTAATACTTATATTATATATGTATACCAAATAAATACATACACCATATATATATATGTATATATACTAATTGAATTCATATACTATATATATATATATATATATATATATATATATGTATGTATATATATACAAATTATATACATATTAAACATATATATATATATATATATATACATATATATACCAATTATACGTATTAAACATATACTAAATACATATAGTAATACATACACCCTCATACCAAATATACAATACGCGTATATTAAACCATAACTAAAAATACATATGCGTACTAATGAGAACTACGCATATGCGTGTACGTGTACATGTACATGTACGCAAGAGGGAGAACTTGAACCTGTGTACGCGGGATGAGGCATTCGTGTCGAGATTATCGCGAAGGGGGTGGCAGCGGGGTGCTGCTCGGGTTCACGGCTCGGCTTTGGTGATCATCGAAGTCGGTCGTCAGCAGCAGGTCACGACGGGTTGGCGAGTGCAGTTGGAGATGGCGTTCAGCGATGCTCCGGTCGGGTTGGCGACTTCAGACGAACGGTCCGGAGGAGAACAGCGGATCTCCGACGTGTTTGGCATCGTGCAGGCGGGTCGTGCAGGCGTCATCGATGAGTGGACAGCTAGTTTATGGGCGATCAACGGCTCGATGCAGACGTCGGGTTGGGCAGCGGGCTTTTTCGGTCGACTTTAGCTGGTCTCCGGCATTCAGGTGGACAACGACCTCTGATCGACGAGGGCGGATGGGAAGGGTGGCGTGTAGAGGAGAACGGCAGACGGGTCTGGAGGGTGTAGCGGGTGAGGGATGGGGAAGGAGATAAAGATGAATAAGGAAGTCGGCGGTAGCTATATAGTTTATAGGAAAAGAAAAGGAAAAGTAAAAAAGAATATTTATATATGAGTATAATGCATTGGGTTGACCTAGAATTTAGGCTTGGTCATCACTCCTTGGGAAAAGGGCTTGACATGGAGATATTTCAAGGGCTAGGATTCAAATGGATTCAAAATGAATGGCTATGATTGTATTTGGTTCAAAGTTTGGAGGGCCATGGTTTAAGGAGATTGATGTTGAGTTACACACTCCCAAAAATTATGAAAAAATTTACATGAAGGAGAAATGGGTTTCTTCACGTGTTGTGTCCAACGGGGTGGACACCTTAATGAACATTGGCATAAAAGTGCCCAACAATTGGAAAATTGCATAAAGTGGGGTTTATGGTTTAATTTAATTAAAATAAATATAATTGGTGTTCTAAAATTAATTAGAAGTACATGGGACTAAAATTAAGTAGAACACAAGTATCATAAATGAAGTAGACTCAGAATAGAATATTACCCTAATTTGGGTTGCTCAAAATAGGGCAAGATTGTGTCTCCAATTTTGATTGGAACACACAAAGATACAAAGTTGGATTTATATTAAATTAAATATAGTCTGTTGCGACGAATGTTGTACGACTAAAATAAAGCACATCATGGCATGGTTATGAGTCACACAAGGATCAAAATAAAAGTCTGGCACGTCTAGGACAAGGGTGTAAAATTGGCTGGAAGGCAGTGGCGAGTGTAGCACCCTAATTATCGAAGCAACGGTAAAGTGCAACAATCAAATAAAATCACAGCAATTTAAATATAAATAATTATCATGCAATCATTTACACATTAAATTATGAAAAGACGAAAATACCTCTATTCTGAAATGTGGTAGTGACAGTCGTCCTCATAGATTCCTTGGCAGTCCCTCTCAGAACTCATCAACTGATCACACTAGTCGGTCAAGAACTGGGCTGTCCAAAAAATTGCCTCAGCACGTGTCTGAATTATTTGTTAGAGACAGACACCAATGCTTAGGACTGGAGACTCCCATTCGTAGGCTATGCAATCTATGGAATTCTTTCCGAGAATCCAAAGGAAGTCACTTCCGTCATGAGACGTTTCCTTCGGTTCTATTACGATACAGCTACTAAATGCTGTATCGTCGTTCATATGATTGGCTTCTGCTAGGATGCTTATCGAATGCAGAGGCAAAGCAAGCACTTCGTAAAGCTTACGATGGTATTTGCGGTGCACATCAACCCAGTCAGAATCTACAGGATTGTCTTCGGAGGATGGGTTACTATTGGCCAACAATTGTGGCGGATGTCTTCGACTATGTAAGAAAGTGTCGGATGTGCCAAATCCACGTAGACTTTATCTACCAGCCCTCAAAATTCCTATACCTAATGTTACCATCTTGGTCATTTAAGGCTTGGGGAATGGACATCATTGGACTGATTAGTCCACCTTCGTCTAAGGTACATCGGTTTATCTTGGATATCACCGACTACTTATCCAAGTGGACGGAAGTCGTGCCACTGGAAGAAGTAAAGACGTCAAACATGATTAGCTTCTTCTAGCATCACGTCATATATCGCTTTGGCTTGCCACGAAGGATCATCCATGGCAATGGTCCCCAGTTTGTAAGTCACACTTTCTACCTGTTTTGCGATAAAAATTGAAACCAAAATGTAGCTTCAATGACCTACAATCCAGCAGCAAAATATTTGGCAGAAGCATTCAACAAAATAATCGTCAAGCTCCTCAAGAAGTTTGTGTCATCCAACAAGCACGATTAGAATAAGAAGATGGGTGAATGCCTCTGGGCCTATCGTATAATGGTCCAGACCCCAACCGACAGTACGCTATTTTCTTTGGTCTACAGGAGCAAAGCAGTCCTCCCCCTTAAGGTCCAAATTCCCTTACTCCGAGTGGATCTCTCCAACCAGTTGATCGTTGACAACAACTACCACCGACGACTCCAAGAGTTATAAGCACTCGATGAGAAGTATATCCTAGCTCAACAACGTATTGAGTTATATCAGGTACGTCTTTTCAGGGCCTTCAACAAGTGGGTCAAAAGAATAACATTCCAAGTGGGTGACCTCGTCTTAGCCGTGAGAAGGCCGATGGTCATGACGCACAAGATATTTGGAAAGTTTTAACCCAAATGGGAGGACCCATTCAACGTGGAGTCCGTATATTACAACGGTGCCTGCCGACTTGCATATCAATGTCAAGTTCCTCAAAAAGTACTATGTCTAAGTTAGACTTGTACTCCCCTCATCATCTAGCCTGACAACGAAGATGTACAATATTCACATCCTCCGTTGTTCATCCACGGCAAGTGTGTAAGCACAATATGCACTTCTCCTATACAAACTACTATAAAATTTATTATTTATATTCAGGAGTCCTGAATACGCAACAGATAATGGATCCTCAAAAGTTTCCAGTGGAGCAACCCTCAGTAAAACTACTCCCCAGTTAGTTCCTTTGGATGCTAGTTCACGTCCATATCACCTCTGAAATACTGTCCTAACACACTCCCCAATAAAGTTTGCCATGTCCATATTACCTCTAAGAAAACTTCACTATTTGACCATCGACTATCACATCCATAATACCTCTGATATCGGTCGTCATCTAAACTTATCACCCGTACTTAACTCTAAGTACGCCAGCGGTGTTAAGTCCATAAAACCTATCACATCCATATCACCTTTGATTGGGTTTATTTCAAACTTATTACTTGCACTCAAGGGTGCAAGAAATAATAGGTCCACCAAACCTATCATGTCCATATCACCTCTGATAGAGTTTTGTTTTGAACTTATTACTTGCACTCAAGTGCGCAAGAAGTAATAGGCCCACTAAATATATCACATCCCTATCACCTATGATAGAGTTTTGTTTCGAACATATTACTTGCACTTAAAGTGCGCAGAAAGTAATAAGGTCCACCAAAGATCCCCTAATGGGACGTCCTTAATAACTATGGTATCGTACTACATCTATATTACCTCTAGTATAATATCCAAAGTTCACACACATAATTGCAACAAACAAGAGACTTCTATTTCTTTTTGCGCAAAGAAAACAAAAAGTGAACTACATCTGAGGGTTTACTAATACCCCAATCCATAGTCTAGCAAGACAAAAAGGAAACTTTTAATAAAGAAAAAAGAAAAGCAAATGGAAACTACTGACGCTACTGATCAATAGATAATTCCTCTATTCACTCACGAATCCGGGCGATGTTGTTATCTAAGCGCACTCGGGCCCGGCGCTCGACTTCTCTGGCCATGACCTTAGGGTCCTCGTAATGGGCATAGGACTCATTTTTGTCCTCTAGCTTCTGCATGGTAACTCTGACGGCATCCGTATTCTTGGCCACTTGGCTCACCTCAGCTCGGATAGCCTTCTCCTCTTGTTGGGCCTCTCGGAGACTATTCCATGGCATATCAACTTTGATATGGATCTTTCTGAACTCCTTAGTCACCTCAGTGGCTTCATGAGTCAGGTCCTTTTGCCTTGCAAGATAATCCTTTCGGAGACCATTCAGTCATGCTCCTTCTGCAGACCCTGGAGGTCACACTGCAAACCCTCCTTGGATGAAGCATAAAAGGCATTCTCCGTCTCTATAGCCTCTAGAAGCTGACCATACTCGTGGGATATCAATCTCCCTATGTCTGCCTGCTGGTACTGCTACAATTCTGTCAGATATTGCTCCACTTAAATCATCTTCTGTCTCATGAGGTCGTTCGTTTGTTTCAAACAAAGGAGGATCCTCAGAGAGTTAACCTGACCCACGATAAAGTGTTTAACCTAGGCAAATGACTTGTTTCGCTCCAATAAGCTATCAACCCCTTGCTTCAGAAATACTTAAAATCTCCATAGGAAGATCCGAACAGTTTCTTCAATCTCCTCCAACGTAGCCAGAGTAAGAGGAGGCGGGAAAGAAGAAATAGCCACAGGCACGACGGTGCCTGACGACCCAAGAGGTGAAGCTGTTGCAAAATGGAGACTAGCGATCTTGCTTGCGACCAAGTCCTGTATGGTCGTAAGAAATATTTGGACAGCCTCAATTTGAAGGTGGGCCGCATAGAGCCCATTCACCCTCAAAATAAAGACAAGACACATAGCCTGTAAAAGTCATCTATGCGGCTAGAATAACCATGGAGTTAGGGGCTGCAAAAGATCCTCTGATACGACATTCAATCCCTGTCATAAAGTTCTAACTTGGCACTTGTTGCCCTGATCGCTTCATGAATCACGAAAGTGGTGGCAGCACACAAAAAGACAGAAAGCACATTAATAACTTTATCAGGCATGCAGTGCCACATGTTCACTGATATGCGGCTATGACTATATATGGCCTTGATGTTGTACGACCAAGGTATCCGTCAGACCCAATCTAGACGAGAGCACGTATGTAGCCATGACTCTATGCGTCCCTCATCTTGTATGATCTTTCCATTACAACTAAAAAGATCTTCACACAATCAGTGCTGACCACGTGTCCAATTGACCAAGTCACGCATACAACGGGTTAAAAATGACCCGATCTCCCAACCGAGATTTCATCAACAACAAATTACAACCAAGGCCACATGACAGCCTGACTATGGTATGCATCTACACTTACAGCCGTATTCTGTTGAAGGAGTCCTATGCGGCCACCAAATAGAGGCGCATAGCATATGGGCACGCATGAGCGACCCCGTCTGAATGGCTATAAATAGCAGGATAGCATACCCATACACACACACGGAAGGACAAACATACACATAGACAGGCACCTTAGAGAGAACAGAAGAAAGCATTTATCATTCTCTCATCGGACCGTCAACAGAGTAAAGGAGTCACTACACTACTCGATCTCCATCGTAACATTCGCCAGAATCAAAAAATATTGTACTTAAATTTTTTGTCTAGGATTCTCTGTACTCTTTTGTTTGTTAAACAACAAAGCTTGTTCAAGCTTGCATCAATGCCAAACAACTTGCTGAAAGAAAAATTATTTTGTGATTTTAACGAGAACGTTTCATAGGATCTAAGGGTTATTCCACTAGAAAACTTTAGAGGATCTATTATCTATTGCATATTCAAGACTCTTGAATACAGATAATAGCTCGAGCTAAATAACGTTTCCACGAGGAACTTTACTGGTTCTCCTGGGTTATTACTAACTCTACTAAAGATTAGCAATGATAGGGAAAGTGAATATGTGCTTTTGAAAATGTTTAGGGTTTTACTTTGTTGAAGATTACCCTTAACTCCATTGAAGAACTTTTGATTTTGTTCTGGAAATTTTTTGACCATGTTGGAAATTCAAAATTTTGCCGAGAAGGTTTTATATAGATTATTATCCATAGTGCATCCAAGAATCTTAAATACGGATAATATCTCTGGAGGATCATTTTGCGGGGGATAAATATATTTACACTGTTGGAGATTTTTAGAAAAACATGCAAATATTGTGCATTTACATGACCAAAGTGATCTGCTAGAGATTAGAAAAATATAAACACTGTATATTTACATCTTACTATGTCAATCTATTCGGGATTAAACGTAATATTTATTTAGGAACTTTTCATTGAGTGACATCATTAGCAAATCTTCGTTGGGTTTTGCAAGTCGATAAGTATCATTAGAATACACTGATTCTACCACGAAAGGGCCCTCCTATTTAGACTAGAATTTGCTTTAGACTTCTGCATCATGACCATCAGGCTTCTCACTTTTAAGATGAGGTCACCGACTTGGAACACTTTTTCTTTCACCTTTTTATTAAAAGCTTTAAAGATGCGTTCTTGGTATAGCTCAATATGTTATTGAGTAAACAAATAGTTTTTGTCAAGCACATCCAACTCTTGTAACCGCAAATGATGGTTTTCTTTGGTTGTTAACTCATTAGAAAGAGATATCTTAAGGGAAGGAATCTGAATTTCTAGGGGAAGAACTGCTTTACTCCCATAAACTAGAGAAAATAGCGTACTGCCAGTTAGAGTCTGGACCGTTGTGCGTTTGGCCCAGAGATATTCACCAAGCTTCATATTCCAGTCACATTTATTAGAAGAAATGAACTTCTTGAGTAGCTTGATTATTGTCTTGTTGAATGCTTCTGCTAATCCATTCGCTGCTGGATTGTATGTTGTCAAAGATATATTATGAATCCAATTTTTATCACAAAACCAATAAAAATGTATGGCTTGAAAATTTTGGACCATTATCATGAATGATCCTTCGAAGAAGACCGAAATGATATATGACGTGATGCTTGACAAAACTGATCACCAAGCTTCATGAATGATCTTTCGCCTATTTGGAAAAGTAATCGGTTATAGCCAGGATGAACCGATAACCTCTGGTTGATGGTGGGCTAATCAGACCGATGACATCCACACCCCCATGCTTCAAATGGCCATGATGCGACCGCCGGACGTAAAAACTCTGAATATTGATGTATAAATTTGACATATATCTGAGATGCCCTACATTTTCTCATATATTCTACAACATCTGCTATAATATTGGGCCAATAGTAACCCATGTGCCTGAGATAATCTTGTAATTAGGATCTGGTTGATGTACACCACAAGTACCATCATGAGCTTCACAGAGTACTTGCTTTGCTTTTGTGTTCAATAAATATCGTAGCAGAAGTCTATCATAGGAATGACGATACAATATTTTGGTCCCTATATCAAAATAGAATCGGAGGGAGCATCTTTTAACATAAGTGGCTTCCTTCGGATCGTCCAGAAGAATTCCATAGACAATATAATCTATGAACAAAAATCTCCAATCTTTGATATCAATATTTGTCTCTGTAGCATAACTTTGACAAACATGTTGATTATTCTTTGCACAGAAAAACTCTCGACCAATCATTGTGACTAAATGCTGAGTCTTGATTAGAATAGCTAGGGAAGCCACAAGACCGGTTAACACTTCTGCTTCGGTATTCTGCAATTGAGGCACATGATCGATTAAGAACCCAAAGAATGTTGAAGCTATATAAATGGTATCCCTGTAATATGGGATGAGGTCTTCATACCGAACATCATACTCTCCTCTGACTTGACTAACTATTAGCTTAGAATTGCCATAAGCTTCTAGATAGTCTACCTTCATCTGTTTGGCTAATTGGATCCAATGATTAAGGCATTATGCTCCGCCACATTATTAGAATACGGTTCTACTAGGCAGTATGCACGATAGATAAAAAGATTATTGGGAGAAACATGCGCTACCTCCACTCCTATAATGATACTGCCTTTGGTTCCCGTTCTTGAAGCATCATCAAAGAACATTCACCAAATTAAATCTTCCGTCATTATGTTTGACTCCAACACTTCGTTCGAAATATCATCTTAGAGTTTTAATATTTTTGGCACCGGATGTGTTGCCAAGAAATTAGAAAATGCTTGATCATTGATTGCCTTTTGTGGGACAAACACTATATCAAATAACATCGCCCATATAGCTAGGCGAGAATTAAGTGCCCTTGATTTAGTCATGAGCACTCTGACAGGATTTACTCTGGAGATGACGTGGATGGTTTATCCAATCACATAATGTCGCGTCTTCTGGATGGCGAATATCAGATCAAGACACTCTTTTTCTATAGGATTATACCTGTGTTCAGCACCAATCATCCTTTGGCTGAGATAGTAGATGGCTTGTTTGTGACATGTTTCATTCTTCTGAGCTAACAATGCAACAAGGGAATGTTCCATCGACCGAACATAAAGTAAAAAGGTTTTCCCACAACCTGAGCTACCAGTACTGGAGGATTTGAGAGATATTTTTAATATCATCGAATGCGTGCTAGCATTCTTCAGTCACGAAAGAGACTTCTTTCTTCATTAATTGAGTAAACAACTAGCATCACCCGGAGAGGTTAGATATGAATCTCCTGATATATGCCAGTCTTTCTTGAAGTTCGTACAGCTCCTTGAGATTTTTTGGAGGACGCATTTCTAGGATAGCCTTGGTCTTCTCAGGATCGAGATAAATACCCTTTGAAGTTATAAATAATCTAAGGAACCTGTCGCTGGACACTCCCAGGAAGCACTTGGTTGGATTCATTTTGAATTGGTTTGTACGCATCAGTTTGAACATCGTTCTCAAGTCTTGAAGGTGATTTCCCTTGAGATGACTCTTGACTGCTATGTCTTCAACATAGCATTCCATTATTTTTGTAAATATTTGTGAAACATTATGCTCATAGCTCATTATTGTGTCGCACCTGTAATTTTCAAACCGAAAGGCATCACCGTATTGCAGCATACCCCTAACGATGTTCAATGATATGTGCTTCTTATCTTCAAAAAATATATTAATTTGATTATAGCATGAAAACTCATCCATGAAGAACATTCATTCGAAGCCACAAGTATTACCAATTATGATAGTCTATATAGACTCGGACCTTCCCATTCTTTTTTACAACTGTAACAATGTTAGCCACCCAATCAGGATATTGTTCTTCATGGATGAATGTAACCACCTAAAATTAGGACTAGGGATATTTTTATAATTTTATTAGTAGTTGTTCATTATGTTGTTATAGATAATCAAGTAATTTGATTAGAGTTAATTAGTGTTAGTTATCATTGATAGAATATTTTCTTCTAAAATAGTTAGATACCTTCATATAACTAATTAGATTCCTTCCCAACCAAAAAGATTTTATTCATGACAATTCTAGAAACTAATTAGAGAGTGGAGGGGAGGGGCAAACTTGACATTGTATCATCACTAACCCTCTCCTATATATGGTCGGCCCTAATTAGAGAGTATTCCATTCATTTTTACCACCAATTACTTATTCTTCCTCCCAAGCTTCTCTTTCTCAAGTCATTCCAAATACCTGCCAAATTCTACTCCAAACTAATCCATTCTCATCCCTATGGAGACCTAGAGCATTGGAGCACAAGGAGGATCATTGGAGAGGAGTCTAGCTAGGAGGATTGTCTCCATTTTATCTTCATTGTGTCCAATTTGGTAGAGTTTTATTGGGATCCAACTTCCAATAGCTAAAATTCACTTTCGCTAACAAATTCTATGTTAGAAATCAAATTTGAACCTATAGGACCTACCCATGGTTAGATCAACCCCATAAGTGAAGAATTATGTGGTAGCGAGCCTATTTCTTGTTGCTATATATATTTTTCTAGGCTATTTAGTAGAATTATGAACTTGTGTCCACCAAGTGTTTGTGTGGTATTCCTATGAGGAATTAGGTGTCTATTTGGGTTTGTGATGGTGTCTTAGTGTCCACAATTGGATACTTAGTATCCGTATCATGATACGTGTAGGTAAATTTTGTAATTTGGTTGTATTAGAGATTATTTATGTCAATTTCTATTAATTGTACTATACTTAACTATCCTGGCTATATTCATGTTAGATTTTATATATATTTGATGTTTTATGGGTTTATTGTATTGGTATCATGGTGGTGTTCGCGTAGGAATAGGGTATCATATAGTATCATGGTGTACCATGGTGTAGTACGTTACTAGAGGGTGCATGTGAGGTATTTGATGTTGGTTGTGTAGGGTTGTGTAGGGTTGTGTTGTGTTTGTGAGGAGTGTATTGGCATTGTGAATATATGCTAGTGTTAGTGCATAGATATCATAGGATGTGTTGAGTGTAGTATGCTTGGAGATATGAGGGTGTGTATGCTAGTGTTTGGATGCTATGGAGAGGTGTGCTTGAGTGAAAAGGATATGGCAACTACAGAAGTTATGATCAGATTTTGGTTGAGTTCAGGGGGTAGTAGTGGAAGGGGGTTTGTGCTATAAAGTACTTGCAGTGCCAACTGCAGACGTGTTGCAGCAACATTATTTGCTGTTATAGCAAGGAGAAGCATACAGAAGCAACATCTAGGTTGAAAGGGGGAACAACAGGGTGCAAAGAAGAGTAACAACTACATGGTTGCAGGCTGCAAGGGGGGAGAGCAAGGGCCTGTGCAGTGCTCAGTTGAGTAACTACAGGTTGCTGTAAACCTATCTGTAGGTCTGTAGGCTCACTTCTACCAGTGCAAATTATACTCTGTACATCACCAACTGTGCAGCAGGGTGCACAGTTGGGTTTGTGGCAGTACACAAGTGGGTTATTTGTATAGGTTAGATGGAAAGTGTGTGCATAGGTACAAGCAACAAGTGCAGTTAGCTACAGGTGCAGATCCTGAACTACTAAGCTAGTATTTGCACTAGAGGATTTTTCCAGGGAGTATCCTATTGTGTACATATATTGTTTGGAGATTGTTACTATGTATTATATTAGATACACACATATAATTGTGTGTACATTAAGGAGTGTTGTTGTATCAGTAAGTTAGTTGGTCTATGTACCCATGAGTATGTGTATTAAGGAAGATAAAGGTAGATGCATAGGTAGGTACATATGAGATGCATTTGAGTTAGTGTCAGTAAGTGTATAGGAAGGTTGGGTGTGTGTGTGATACTATACTGTATCCTAAATAGAGTGAGTATATGGGTATTGTGTGTATCTTGGTACCAAGACACCCAAGTGAACATTTTGGTATCAATGGTTGAGGGTAAGTAAGATAAGTAGAGTGTAGGTATCCTATTAGTACCAAGGTATTTGAACTAGTATGAGGTAGTATCTCAGATACAGGGTAATCCAGGATACGGGCTAGGTAACGGGTGTTGGTTAAGGTAATAGTGAGATATTAGAATATGAGTTAAGGTATTGGGTAAAAGGCTAACGCATTATGAGATATTGGTATATATGAGTTTATATAGCTATATAAATATAGAATGATACCTAGAATACTTAGATCTATAAGTTATTACCTAGAAAGCCTAGAATTAGCTTGATATTAGCTAATATAACTATATAGGCCAACCAAATAGGTAGTTGTGAACCCAAAAAATATTAACTTAGTTTTACCCAATTGACCTAGAATTGATCTAGAAACCTAAAATAATGTTAGTTAAGCTTGTTTTGATTCCAAATCATCTATTGACATGGAAATTCATATATAAGTCACTTGGACTCTAGTTAAGACACTGATTTGTGTTTACTGTTCAGGACCACAGGCGAGTATATTCTCTGATATTTTTTTTACTTGATAAATACTATGATACATTTTCTTAGTGATGTTATACTTGATTCCTGACACGATGGTACATAGATTAGTATATTTTGGATCCCAGTCACAAGATGTTATTCCTTAAGGATTATATTATTATTCCTCAGTGATTATATAGACTGTGATCACTGTGCATCGTATTTAGACTATGCATAGTGATTTACGTATTATGACGTGTCATAATTTGGATCCATTGTACTAGTTAGGGGCGGGAAAGTATTAGTTTGATATATGATCATAACCTACCGTATGGTAGTATAGACCGTAGCTACTAGCTAATCATACACTTTACGTAGCAAGTATAGCTCGTGTTCACCTAAGCTGATCACATATCATAACTAGTATTTTAAAACACTAGTTAGTTACAGTTCTTCTATGTTTACTTGTTAATATATGCCATCATTGCTCTGTTTACTTATTGCACATTACTTGCCCTGCCATGATATCAGCTTTACCTTCTTCATCGTGTATTATATTTACTATTACTGTTTTATAGTCCTTATCATTTAATTGAAACTGTTGTTAGAGTTGTACTGGTTTTATACTGACTGGATAACATTTTTATGCTAACAATCTATACTAGCTCTAGCATATAGGATTAACCTATCTACCTATCCTACTAAGGGCAACCGTCTTCTCAAAAATTTATATCCAACATGTCTTCTTCTGCCTTGACAAGGATCTATTTCTGGAGGAAATACTGTGCACGAACGTCCATCTCTCTGAAATAGGAAGAGATGATAAACAATAATAAAGATGTCGAGGGGAATAAATGAGTACAATTATGAAGTCCAAATGCGATAATCAAGTGCTAAAAAAATTTTAAATCTGTTGTGGATTGAGATACTAATACTGTTAATCCTGATTATAGGATCGCTCGGTACCAAAAAGTAACCGAAACGATTTAATCAGGACATGGATGGGCCACCACAAAAATATGTTATGCCCCAGTCACAAAATACGTAGGATTAGAAATACATAACATGCCAGATACGCATTCAACCAGACTCTGGTCTTACTCGAATACATATAAGATTTATAATAAGGGTAATTATCTAAGAATACTAAAAATATCTATGTCACAATCCACATAAAGAACAAAATATCAAGAATGAACTACATGTGCTAAAGTCGGCCACCCAGTAACACATAAGCTCGAATATACTTGAGAAAGGAATATGAGTCTATAAAACTAGCCTACATCAGCAAATGAATAAACAATATGAATAAATAACCATAACTCTGGTAGAAATGATATAAGACCTGGCACCAATGCCCGCATGACAAAGCAACATACATCAGCAACTCTAGGCAGGCTCCACAACGGTCTATGCTGCAAACTGGCAAGGGACCAGGTCCTCAAAGGGACGTAACAAGGTACAAGAAACAACATGCTAAAGTAAAACAGTATAATGCCACATACTCAAGTGTAAACTATTGTAACCATCTAAGTGATATGTATGTGAGAACTTAACTAGTACTCAGGCTGAAACCACTACAAGATCTGTGTCAGGGAGCCCATATCAGCAAGTAATATCTCGTAGGGCCAGTAAATATGCCAAAGATCTGAGACAGAGTCTAAGGCACCTCGAGTAATATAATATATATATATAAATAATCAATCTATAGTATGGTGTGTCTCTCCCCACCCAATGTAGCCTCACATCTCATCTCTACGATGTCTCATGTCCAAAATACGCAAGATCATGACCTCTAGCTAGTACAACGAGTCATAATGATATCTATATAATATGCAAGTCTCATATCACGAATCTTGTAAGCCTATACAGAATCACAATGAATAACTCAAAAAAAATTATGTCACATAAAATAGTGTCAAGTGTCTTACGGTATGACGTACTTGATAAAGCAAGCACGTAAAATAGGATCGTGGAATCAACTCTCTAAGTGACGTTACTCGACTCCGCGTACGGCATCCACACCAGAATTTTATTTGGACGCATATATATATATATATATATATATATATATATATATATATATATATATATATATATAACACAAAAAGATAATATAACAGAATCTACTGCAAGTTTGACAAGGTACACTTGCCTAGGTTCTGAACTCCGTCAACTGCTCCTGGGAAAGTAGAATCTGCACGTACACCTCCGGATGCTGAAACAAATATCACCAATATTTTTAGAATACTTGAAATAGCTAGGATTGACTACCCATAAGTCCAATTTGGACACAGGAACGAAAATGGCAGTTTCGGATTAAAGCAGGGTCTACAAGTGGCCCACTTCGTACCGAAAAGTGTGCCAGAGATAAAATTCTCTAAACTTAGCAAACTTAGTGTCTACGAGTCCAGAACGATGGCACAAACTCAACGAAGTATCCAAAATTGGATTTCGGTGAGCCAGTCACGAACTGTGGGGCCAGCAAAATGGTGTTTCATCAACGTTCTCAGAATCAAACCAAACATGGGTCACAGGACCAACATAACACTGTAAATCCGATGGCACTAGTTTAGTTGTGAAATGATAAGCACACACAAAGTTATGACAAGATGTCAGAATAGGCTGATACGATATTTTTCGACGGATACGTGTTAATTTCGGTATGCACGCATATCCAAATCAAGTTCTATAAAATCTTACACGTCAGCGTTGATGATATACGCCTTTCGGTATAATTCTCATGCAACAAAGTTGCCTCATTTGGTGGGACATACCCCGTATCAGAAAATTCTAAATTTAGAAAATATTATCCTTTTTCAGGTTTTTGGGACAAAGGTTTAGTCAATAAAATCTATGAATTACTCTCAACTATTAATACAAGCATGAAGGTGGTTATACCTGCTGTGAGTCAGATAAAACAGTTCCTGAAACAGAGTTACGATGAGGGAGAAACAAATTCGTGAAGTTGGCACAACGAAACTGAATAATTTTAGTTTAAACGCACAACTTGGAGGCATGTTTTGATCTATAAATCAATTGAATTAACAGCTAAAAATTGAGATGAGTGAAGATCTATATACCGAGATTGTGTTAGAGGTTTTGGATCATCGATTCGATGGTTGGATTGCTCAAAAACTACGTGTAAAGTTGCTACAACGAACACGAAATTCTGACTTCATGACCACGCACGTCACGACGGGATCGACTACCAAACGCAAAAATCGTCCGCAGTGGACGTCGTGGAGGATGACGGTGCTTCAGCGGCTCGTACGGGGACACGAGGGTCGATGAGGCGGCTTTCTCGTGACGTCGACACGGTACTGTTGCTATTGTTGTGGCTGCTAGCGAAGCTTTCGCATGTGGGCGAGCTCAAGCGCATGGGTGGTAGCCGCCCGGGCGGCGGTTGAAGTCGTCGACGATGGCGCTGGGATTGGATTTGATGGCAGTGGTGGTTTGATGGTGATGGTGGCTTTTTAAAAGAAGGGGGGTTTCGATAACTGAGGGGTCGGGGGTTTTAGTTACTGTACAGAGGCAGGGGAAGGGTAGCGGGTTGGATTAGGTTTTGGGATTGGGATTGGGATTGGGTTTGGGTTCTGGGTTTGGGTTTGGGTTTTGGGTTTGGGTTTATTTATTATTTTCTTTTCTTTTATTCTCTTATATATATATATATATATATATATATATATATATATACAAAATATGTTTGCACAAGAATTAAATTGTAGGGAAATTTTATAATACTTTAAAATTACTTTTACATTCAAAAAAATAGTTTTCTGACTTATTTTAATTACTAAAATTAAATAATATTTATAAAAGTTATCAATAAATTATTTATTTCTAATTAGCTAAGTAGAATTTCCAAAATTCTTACAATTAAGTAAAAATAATAAAATTAAAATATTAAAATTGAGGGGGTTTATAGAAGCCTCTTGCTATTATCTTATTTACTTCTATTTTGATAGCTTCCATAACGTCTGGACAAAACCATCACTATTGTTGCTTCACATGCTTAGCATTTCGAAGAATATTGAGTCGGTGTATTATGATCTGAGGATCTAGACCTGGCATATCTTCGTAACTGTATACAAAGACGTCGGTGTACTCTTTTAGAAGCTATATAAGAGATTCTCGATCTTCTTCAGATGGACTTTTACTGATGAAGATTAATTTAGAAGATGACTCATCTCCCAAGTCAACTTGAACGACTTCGACTTCAGTAGCGTGTTCTCATTGCTAAAAATGTAGTTCCCACTGAGTCTCCATCTTTTGAGCCCATGGTTCAACTTCAAAATGCTCTAGTGATTGATCATCGTCTTCAACTTGGTCCACTGGCACCTGATGACGGATTTAAATTTAGATTTGAAGTAGCTTAAAATATTTAAATTTTGTGAGATTTAAAATTTGCATATTTTGATAAGATTTGACTTAAATTTTAAATTTAAAGATTTTAATAAAATTTGAACGAGTAGAATAATAATAATTTTAAAAGTGAGAATTGGTTCTAAGTTAAATTTAAGGAGTTTAAATCTTAAAGTGGGCAAATTTTAAAGGTTTAATTTTAAAATTTTAAGTTTGAGAATAAAAAGTTAATTTTGAGGATCTTGTGAAGTCATAACCAATGATTTGACCCCATGATCATATTATTTTTTTGAGTTTAAAGTTGATGAAAATTTTGTTATTAAAGATATTAAATTTCGAGGACGAAATTCTTTTAAGGTGAGTAGATTGTGAGCACCCTAATTTTTCTATTGGGTTATTTTGGTAATTAGCCAATAATTTTATCTATTTATTTAATTTAAATATATTTTTGATAATTTATTGAACTATAGACACTTTTTGCCATGGTCTTGAGATTTTAGTACAATACTAGCCCTTACCTTCCAACCAACTTTGCATACTAGACTTAGACGAGCCAAATTAGGTTCATGGATTGAATGCCATTCATAAATTTGCATCGCTATGCTTCATTTTTGTCGCACAACTTTCGCAACATAAAATCTAGATATTGACAATTTAGCACTTTGTCGTTGCGTACGATTTTAATGCGCAACATCAACCCTTTTAGTCGAACCAATTTCACATCCATGAGCCTAACTAGATCTAACATGTTCATATTAAGGGTGTGCCATGCATTTAAATCCCTACATGCTTCATAAACATCACATGGTTCAAATTCTACTTTAAATCACTACCAAAATTTAATGAAATAGCGACGTTTTTAGCAACGTTCCTCACGGACGTTGCTACAATTTATAAATTTAGTGACATCAGAAAGGAACGTTGCATAACATCGATGTTAGCGACTTTCTGCGACCCTTAGCGACTACAAAAAATATTATGGAAGCACATGTCGCCAAATGTCGTAAAACGACGCAATTATTTTTAATATAGCGATATTTAGCGACGTCTTTTAATAACGTCGCTAAAGTTTTTAATATAGGGTTTGAGTTTTCATTTCCCTCTCAGTCGTCTCGTTCCCCCCAAATCTCCCGAGAACCCCCTCGCCCCCTAGACCTCCTCACCCCCGTGACCCCCCTTACCCGTCCGCCCCGACGTCACACTCGCCGACAGCGCCCAAGCCCCCCTCGCAAACCATAGCTCCTCCTTCCCACCGGCGCTCCTCATCCCCACCACTGGTCCTCCTCCCCTCCGGTCGACCCCTCCTTGGTCAACCCCTAGCCATCTCAGTAAACCATAACCCTAACCCTAACCCTATATCTCTCTCTCTCTTAGCACAGGCACATCATAACACACACACACAGATACGACACAAACACAAACACTAATACTGACCCTGACATGACACACACACGCACACACTTTAACAAACACATACATGACACAAACACACACACACACACACACACACACTAACTAACACGAACATGTTTAAGTTGGACATGGACATGGGCACAAACACTGACACTGAAACACACACTGGCATACACACACTGACACACACACACATTCATACACACACAAGACTTATTTTAATTATATATATATTCCTTTGAAAATTCATATTATAGTGTGATTTAAATTCCTAGAATTATATGTTCATTTGTAAAAGAAACATAAAGATAGGAAATTCATGTGTGTGTGTGTATGTAAAGAAAAAATTATAGTATAGTGTGATTTAACCCCTATTTCTCATGCAATAATATTAAGATAATGTTGATAATCATGCTACTATAATTTATCTTTTATCATTTGCATAAAAGGTCAAATAGAGTTGGTTTGGAATTATAACATGTATTTAGCGACTGTAGGAGATATATATGAAATTGGTGGGGTTGTAAAGAGATAGTAGATATATATGAAATATGAGTGTTAGGGGTCTTGGTATGAGAGTACTGATAGAGTATTAGTATGTGCCCCCATATCAAAAATAACCAAGGACAATATTATAGTATACACGGACACAGGAATGACTCTTCAAAGTCGAGACACGACACGGTATTGGGTTCTTCTAACTCGTATCCAACTTGGGTTAGATCAGTGTCAAACCTATCCTTGACCCAAGAGTTCATATTCAGGTGGTTGTGGCACAACATTGGTATATGTATCGCGTAACTAGGTTTATATTACAAGCTAGATAAATATAAGTTAAGTGGTAAATAGTTTCACATAGATAATACTTATTATAAAAGTAGAATAACTAGATCCTGAGGTAGACAATGGATACGTGACGACACATATTTAATAGGGTTTGAAATTTGAGTTGTCCACATGTCTACTAGTTTTTGGATAGTCACGAAATATAAAATGGATACTCATGGACCAAGATATGGATACTCACACATCATAGCTCTAATACTCATTCATCAATAGGAGTTATTAATTACTTTGATGAACATGAATATCCACTTTTGTATCCATTTGGATAATATACTTGAACGACGTCTATTCATCTTTTCAGAAGTATTTAGAAATGGATCTGAATTACTACCTGCGTTATCGTTTGTGGATATACAACCGTCATCATGATGACATGTTCGGTATACGGAATAAATTCATACAGGGGGTAGAATAGTTCCAATAGTTCACCAGGGCATTCCCTCAGTATATGGACGGCACCAAAATTAAGTATCCATGTGTGAGATATCGTAACTTAAAATATCACTCAGAAGTGGATGTGACATATTATTTATACTCAAAGGATTTTATACCGAATTACTATCAGTGGACATCATACGGAGAATTTGTGCCTTTAGCATCGGAGCCGAAGCCTTATGTGGAGTCGTATATGGATGTCCACGACCATGCTGATTATGACGACGGGGGTGTAAATATGGTTTTCGATGCGGCCGGGCCTAGTTTTGATCTAGACAATTATGATGCAGCTGAGGAGGCACTGAATGCCGATGCTGAAAAGTTTATGGAGTTATTAGATAATGCAAGGACTCTATTATATCCTGGTTATGAGGATCATTCACCGTTAGAGGTGGTTACAAGACTGTTAAGCATGAAGTCTGATTTTAACATGTCGCAAGAATGCAACAACCAACTGATGGAATTGATTAAAGAGATCTTGTCGACGGGTGCTAAGTTACCTAAAAACTTCTACCAGTCTAAGAGGATGGTGAAATCACTCTCGATGGGATACAAAAAAATTAATACATGTCGCAACGGGTGCATGTTGTACTACAAAGACGACAAGGATGAAGACGTGTTCCAATTTTGTGGTGCTGATCGCTACAAGGAAATTAGTACAGGAAGGCCTGTCATTGCAAGAAAGTCAACTGATTCGATGCACTACTTGTTTTTGACGCCACGGTTGCAGTGGTTGTTTATGGTTAAGGAGACTAACGAAAATATGAGTTGGCACAGGCGAGAAACGATTGAAGGAGTGTTGGATCACTCATTCGATGGAGAAGAATGGAAGCACTTCGATCGAGAGTATCCCAATTTTGCTTCGGATCTGCTTAATGTAAGATTGGGGCTTTCGTCCGACGATTTTGCCCCATTCGGACTTTCGGGCTCCCAGTATTCGTGTTGGCATGTGATCGTCACCCCATACAATCTACCGCCTTGGATGTGCATGAAGACTCCGATTATGTTCTTAATCGTCATTATTCTGGGTCCGAACAATCCGAAGAGGAACATCAATATATAATTACAATCGTTGATAGATGAGTTGAATTATCTATGGGAAGTAGGCGCCAACACGTACGATGTTTCACAAAAGTAGAATTTTTATATGAGGGCAGAACTTATGTGGACCATCAACAATTTTTTGGCTTATGGCATATTATCAAGATAAAGCACTCATGGTCGTCTCTCACGTCCGTATTGCATGGACAACACTAAGGCTTTTCGTTTGAAACACAGAGGAAAATCGTGCTTCTTCAATTATCATGGATAATTTTTGCCGTCGGATCATCCGTTCTGGAGGAACAGAAATGCATTTCGTGCCGACGTTACGGAGAAGGCAAATCCACCTCCAAGGTGGCCTGGAGATACGATATAGGAAGAGGTTAAAGACTTACCAAGTGCTATCGAAGATCCTACTAAGGGGTACAAGTGCGATGGATTTGGTCACACTCATAACTGGATGAAGAGGAGCATATTCTGGGACCTGTTATATTGGATCACCAATCTGATCAGACATAACCTTGATGTTATGTATATCGAAAAAAATGTGTTTGACAACATAATTAGTAGTGTGATGGACGTAAATGAGAAGACGAAAGATAATCCCAAGGCCAGGTTGGACTTGAAAGAAATTTGCAGACGCCCTGCGTTACATTTTATAGAGGAAGGGAATGGGAAGTATAAGCAGCCTAAGGCAATTTTCTTACTGGACAAGGAGGATAAAGAGAGACTATGTAGGTAGATTTAGGGGCTAAAATTTTCAAACGGGTACGTGACAAATATGAGAAGATGCGTCGCCTCGAAGGAGTATAAACTGACGGGTATGAAGAGCCACGAGTGTCACATATTCATAGAGAGGTTAATTATGATTCTATTTTGGGAATTCTTACCGCAGGTAGTTTGGGATCCTTTAACAGAGCTTAGCATATTCTTCAGATATCTATGTTCTACCAAGTTTATCGTCGATCGTCTAGAAAAGCAAGAGAAGGATATTGTGGTAACACTGTGCAAGCTTAAAAAGTGCTCCCTCCTGGACTCTTCGACTCCATGAAGCATTTACTGATTCATCTTTCCTACAAGGCATGTGTCGGTGGCCCTGTCGGTTATCAGTGGATGTATCCGTTCGAATGTCAACTGAACCACCTAAAGAGAAAGGTAAAAAACAAGGAAAGGGTCGAGTGTTCTATTTGTAAAGCCTATGTTCTTGAGGAGATTACAAAATTTTTTTGATTTATTTTAAGCCGCATGTTGCTACTAATAGAACATGAGCTCCGAAAAACGATGACGGATATAAGGAATCTAATAATGCAAAATTGAAAGTATTCAATGCTTTCGGTAAGCCTTCGGGCAAAATGATGAACATATATCTGAATAACGAGGAGCTAAGGGCTGCTCAGTTGTATATATTACTCAACTGTGATGAGGATGAAGTGGAGAAGCTAGATGGTAAGTAATTAATATGTCAACATTTAAGTCTTCTTAATGTTATACACTAATATTGTTACACTAATCGGGCGATATTTTATTATTTTTAGCACATTTAATGAAGATGTGAGGTCAATGAGACCAAATATAATAGATGAAGAAGTAGAACAAGAAATGAGACTTTATTTTCCTTCTTGGTTGAGTGCATATGTAAGGATCTTTTTGTGTATGCACTTACACAATATTTAACAGAACGTTGAACTTAATATCATTTTCTTGGTATTTAGGTTGATCGTTCCCACACAACACTTGAGAAAGAGTCTATTAGAACTCTAGCCAAGGGACCAATTTATGCCGTCAAAATGTGGCCAAGCTACTGTGTGAATGGGTTTAGGTTCAAGTCAACAAAATCTCCGATAAGAGACAGCTTCTTGGATCTCGATTCTACAAAAAATAGTTGTTTGTGTATCAGATCTTCGAGCTATAAAGATGTCGATCCAGGCAATAATTTTTATGGTGTCTTACGGAAGATTGTGAAGTTGACATATAATTATGGAATAGAGCCTGCTAATATCATGTTATTCAGGTGTGATTAGTATGATCCGATCCAAGATCAAGGATGGAAAATAGACAAGCATGTTATTGTAGATATAAACTACCGGCGACGATACCAAGGCTATGAACCATTTGTCCTATCAAGTCTGGCTCAGCTCGTGTACTTCACAACTTATCCTAAACGGGGATTAACGAGGTCGGACTAGTGGGCAGTATAAAAGATGAAAGGTAGAAATACCTTTGACGTTAATAAAATAGCTTATCAGGAGGATGAGCTACCTATTGTAACAAATATTATATAAGTTGACTCAACGGAAGTTGCTCATTACACATCTAATCGTGTAGAAGAGGTAGAATTATCCGAAGAGGAAGACAGAAGTAGATGAAAGTGAAGATGAGGAGGAAGATGAAGAGGAGGACGAGGAAAATAAAGAAGATAAATTTTCAGAAGAGGATTGAAAATAAAATAAAATCCATTTAGAACTCTAGTAATGTATTATATTTTTAATATGGAATGTAACATCTATTTTAACTATGATACTTTTATATTATGCTTATTGTGTAACTGTGACACTTTTATATTATGTTTATTGTTGTCATTACCACATCCTAAAAATATAGATATTTTTGACTTTTTGTTTATTATAAGTATTGTGTGTATTATTTTAAATAATTGCATGATATGTGTATATATATTTGTATTATATACAGTGTTCCTTAATGCGTGAGTTAGTAGACTAGACCTAGAAGCCCACTAGATGAACCCCTAACCGAAATATAGGATCATGTATTTTAATTAGCATTTTTTGGATTTTAATTATTGAGGTTGAGATTTATTAACGTGATTTTATTTAATTTTTGCACCTTACCGTGGCTTCGAGATTTGGAGCGCTACACTAGCTTTTGTCCTCCAACAAATTTCACATCCTTGTCCTAGACGTGCCTGCCTTTCATTCTGACTTTTGTGTAACTTATGAATATGCTCTCTTGTGTTTCATTTTAGTTGCATAATATTCGTCGCAGATGTTTTTATTTAATTCCAAATAAATCCAACTTTATATCCTTGTGCATTCCAATCAAAATTGGAGATACAATCTTAACCCATTTTGTGCAACCCAAATTATGATAATATTCTATCCTGAGTCCTCTATGTCCGTGATACTTGTGTCCCACATAATTTTAATCCCATATACTTCTAATTAATTTAAGAACACCATCTACACTAATTTAATTAAATTAGTACAAGGACCCAACTTGACCCAAAACTAGACCCAAGACCAAACCAAACCCCCATTCATACCTTCTAGCTCCATCCTAAACACCAAACATCCTTTTCATATAATATATCACACCAAACATGGTGTTTTCCCTCATTAAATCCAAAACCCAACTTTGTACAATTTTCTAATTGTTGGGCACTTTTATGCAAAAGTGCATTAAGGTGTCCACCCCATTGGACACAATACATGAAGAAACCCATTTCTCCTTCATGCGAATTTTTCCATAAATTTTGGAGTGTGTAAACTCAACATCAACCTCCTCAAACCATAGCCCTCCAATTTTTGAATCAAATGAAATCCTAGCCACCCATTTTCAATCTATGTAATCAAAGCCCTTGAAATATCTACATGAGAAGCCCTTTTTCCAAGGAGTATGGGCCAAATTTCTAGGCCAACCCAACACCTATACATATATATAACCTTTTCCTTTGTTTATTTTTTTCTCTTCAAACTTAAAAACTAGCTACAGCCGACTTCCTCCTTCCCATCTCCGGTTCTTCACCATTTTCTGCTTCTTCCCGACTGATCCTGCCATCCTCGTCGGGGAAGCCTCCCCAGCCCCATTCCGATCAGAACCCGACCGCCAAATCCATCCCTCCCAGCAGCTGTCACCGCCGAAGCTAGTCCCGCCGCGCTCGACTAAACCCCGCGGTCTCCCCCTTCCCAACCAACTCGATCGGAGCTTGCCTGAACTGACCTCGGACCCTCCGCCAACCCGCTGAACCCTGCTGCTGCACCACACCAGAGCCAACCTCGACCCTGCTGTTCCTGATCCCTCGATAGTACCCCGCCGACCGGAACAACCACGGCCATCCCGTCTGGATCCTCCCATCTCCACCAAGCCCCCTCCGGCCATCTCGACTGAACTCCCTGACTTCTTCACATCCTCCTCTACCAAGACTGACCAGCCAGCACCACCTCTCCCTCTCTTCTCCTCCATGCTGAGCCTCATGCATCCCGACCTCGCCGACCGCCTAGAACCCGACCCCCTCTGCCTGAACCGACTGCACCCAGCCCGCTGAACTCCTCCTCGACCACCTCTTCATCCTCCTCTTCCCTCCTCCCTCGTTGACATATCCCTGAGTTCCCACGACCTCCTTCCCTCGCCTGAACCTTCTCATCCCGACTAACCTTGCCACCTCCCCACGACTTCATCACTGGCCTGAGCACCCCGAGTCCACCACCACAACCACCCCGTTCTCTCCTCTTTCCTGTCCTCCTCCTTGCCGAGCCCCTCCACTCCGGCAGCCTTCAATATCATCATCATCATCATCATCGTCGTCATCGTCATCATCACCTTCATCACCATCATCATCACCTCCATCATCGTCGTCATCAACATCGTCGTCATCGTCGCCATCGTCCTCATCATCGATCTCGTGGACGTGCACAGGTTCGTACCTATCCCTCCTATTTTATTTTATGTGCGTATGTGTGATAGCGTAGGGTTTAGTATTGCCTTATGACATGTTTAATTGGATGATTTCAGACCCTGAGTCGGTGAACCCAACTCGTATACGTATATGTATGCGTATGCGTATATTGTTCAATTTGGTATATATAGATATGTATTTAGTATGTATATATATATATATATATATATATATATATATATATATATATATATATATATATATATATTTAGTATATGTATTTAATTAATATGTATATAATTATTGGTTGTTATATACATATATAAATATATGGTATGTATATATATTGTAAGTAATTAAATACTATGCTAGTTAAGACTATATATATATTTATATATGTATTGAGAGATCCTAATATTAATTTTGGATATTCCGTATTTACCTTGACCATGTGACCTAAGTGATTGTGAGAAGACTGCCTTATGTACACTGACGTACTGGCGAGACCATATTATTTTGACTGTCGGATTATGCACCACATTTGCAGACATGACACTCATGCAGCTAGACGCACACTTAACCCTAGTTGACCAGTGTCACCCTAGTGTAGCTGCTTAGTTCAGTGTATTGTATTTGTGCGTATGCTAGTGTAACGACTGATGCTATATTGTATTATATTATATGTATATAGGACCATTGGATCGTCCTGCGAGACTTCAGGAGCAGGACATTGGTATTGCCAGCTAAGGACTCCAAGCGAGTATATTCTCTGATAATTTCCGTTATTTGATAATTTCTATAATTCAAGTATTTAGAAATGTTACATCTGATTCTTGACACTGTGCTACACGGACTAGTATATAGATCTGCAGTCATGAGATGTTATATTGGTTATCGTATTGACATTATACACGACATTGATATTAGACATTAATATTAGACATTATGCATGATATATTAGACATTGATCGTGCATCGTAATGTGTCTTGATTGAATCCACTGTACTAGTTGGGGGCGGGGAAATTGCTAGTGAGAGATGTGATCAAATCCCTATCGTACAAGTATAGACATTGATAGTGTTAATCATACACCTCACGTATGATTAGCCAGGCCATGTAGCTATCGAACAAGTTCCCAAGCTGATCACATTTTAAAACTACTATTTTAAACACTTAGAATAGTTATAGTCCTCTATTTTAGTTCATATACTACATCACCCGTATATGATATTGTACCTTGTTCTCTTTATTTCATATATACACTGACTGTGCCATATTGCCTATGTTGCCTGTTCTCTTATTTTTCCATTGCATTTATTTATTGCCTTCTCTCAGTATATAGCATCATCTATTTATTGTTTTATAGTCTTTATCAATTAACTGGAACTATTATTTGTGTTGTACTTTACTCCATCTTGACTAGAAATATTTTTCCAGACTGTGCCTTAGAGGACTAGTGTCCGACATTTTATGGACCACATGGAGAGTAACTGCAGACTTGGACCTTGTAGCCAGGTGTGATTCTGGGAGGTCTAGCCGGGATCATTATTATTTCAGTTACTTTCTTTTAGCAGCTTTGGTACTGTAAAACCCCTATTTCATAAAAATTGTAATTATTATTTTTTTATTAATTAATAATTTAATTATGGTAATTATGTGCTAAATAGGAGAAATATATTTTTATTAATTTTTATTTTAGGTGTTCGGACACTTAGATGACTTATGGGACCATCCGAAATTTTTTGGAATTTATTCCATGTAGGAGACCCCTTGAGCTGTTGCTAGCCTAACGATGTGCATTACCCTAATCTATAAATGTTCTTATGTGTGAATATATATATATATATATATACAAATATATATATATGTATATATATATATATATATATATCTAAAGAAAGAAAAGAAAAGAAAGTAAAAGGAATTTAATAATAAGTATAATAATAATAATAATAACAACCTAACACTTATTCTCTTTAGCAATTAACTTTGCATGCTGTGACCTTTAGCATTTGCTTTCCCAGCCCCTTCAACGAGTAACCCAGAGACCCTTCCGCCCACTTCAGTGGATAGTCCAAACCCGATCCTTCGGCCGAACCCGCCTCCATCTGATCCCTCTCTCTCCCCTAATATATATAATATATATATATATATAGTTAGCTCTCAAAAACCCTAACCTAAATTTCCAGACCCTCCTCTTCCCATCTAGAGCCATCACCGCATCCAGAGAAGCCCCACCAAGCCATCCAACCATCCCGTCGATGCCGACCTCGCGAACTGCAGTTTCCCACTCGAGGTACCTTCGCTCCGGCATGATTTTCCGTCGACTCGCTCAACCAAACGCTGTTCCGTCTTCTTAGGTATGATCACCCCTTAACCCTCTCCAATATTTGTTTTATAGCCAACCTCGGAAAATGTGTGCCCCTAGGTGTAAAATAGCGTCCAAAGTGGACGGACAGGCCCAATTCTGAAATCGCAGAAAACTGCGGTGACCACCCCTATTGCCGAGTTCGTATCTCCCACCACAGAGATCCGAATTCGGTGATTCTTTTTGATACCTGTAGAATTCCTGGCCTAGTTTATTTTCTGTAAAATAACCCTATGCTATTAGTTGCTGTGGACATAATTATACTCGTCATAAAACTGCGCGCACCCACTTTTTCCAGAATTCCAAAAGTTGGAAAACGGAGCACGCCCCGCCAAACGGGACCGCCCCGCCGTGTGCCAAGTGTACCAAATGGTGCACGCAGCGTAACCGGGCACGTAAAAATTTGTGGGGACTGATTCGGACGCGTGTGCGTGCCGGAATCAGACCGTATCCGCGGACACACACCGTGTCGCAACTTTTGTGGAACTCGCCCGTATTTTGTGCACGCTTGTCAGATTTCGACGAAACTTGTACCACTAAACTCGTGGTAACGCGCTGGTCTTGTGACCCAATTTTTACGTATTTCTGAGATGGTTGACCAAATCGCCAATTGGCGGGCCCCACAGTTGACTTTTGGGACAAAATTGAGTTCGGCCCATCGGAATCCATATTTGGACATACCGTTGGGTTCGTATTGACATTTAGAGTTGTTTGACCTATAGTTTGCCCTATTTAGAGACTGGTACCCTTGGCACGCTTTTTGGTACAAAGTAGGCCACATGTGGACCCCACTTTTACCCGAAATTACCATTTTGCCCCTGTGTCCAAATTGGAGGAAAGGGAAGTGCTTTTTAGATATTTTGCTTATTCTGGGAACATTGGTGATGTTTATTTCAGCATCCTGATACATTTGTTATGCGGCCATAGCTTTTGATCCTGTGCGTTTGACTTCTGGACAGTACACCTTGCAGCTTTCTTACCAGGCAAGATACCTTGCCAAATTGTTTACAGTACTTTGCATGCTATTTATATTTCTGTTCATTTATTTCATTTCTGTATAGTTCTTGTATATGTAGTTTTTCTTCAGTCATTACTATGTATTAGATATGTTGACATACACATGGCACCTAGTATCATACAGGACAATCATTCGGCGTATGGGCTTTTAACCACTCTGGTAAACCGTAGTATATAGCTTGCACTACGGGCGTGTGTCGCGTTGGTCGCTACCCCCGTGGTATGTCGATTTTTGGAGTCTCACTAGTCGCTACCCCCGCGGTATATTGATTTCTGATGTCCATTGACGTGTGTGTGAGTTGTGAGGTAGATCGAGTAGCCTACCCTTGCCCATACGTCGAAAAGTTGTCCTCATTTGCATTCATATAGATTGTCTGGTACAGCGTACTTATTTATTTTCAAATTATATGCATGTTTACTGTGTTCAAGTTGACTCGTATTTTCTGTATCATGTTACGTCCCTCTGAGGACCTGGTCCTCTGCCAGGTGTATCTGCTATTGAGTACTTACAGGAGTGCGGGCCTAGACCTGACGCATTCCTTTCTGCCGAGGAGGTCTTACCTTCTGAGCATCGTTGCTTATCTGGTGATGGATTCTTTTAGCTGATACACTTCTGTCTTCACATTATTTTATATTGAAGACTTTATACTCCTCTCTCATTTTAGTTTTGGATATAGTCATTGGTAGTGGATTTGTCTCCACCCGACTATTATTTTCTGGATATTTCAGACTCCTTATTCTAGTTTAGTATTTCTTTTCTATGACTTGTTGTGTGGATGAGATTAGCATATCTGTGACTTGTGACATTATATATACCACATGTGAGTTTATATTCATATTACAGCGTACGTATGGGTTATGATTTCCATATATTGGAGTTGCCATATCCATGCGGCTGGCATGCTTACGTGTTCCTAGTCCTACATTTTGGGACTGGGGCGTGACATATTTTTGTGGTGGCCCATGCAGGTCAAGTTAGTCGTTTCGGTTACGTAACTGTACCGAGCGGGCCTGCACCTAGGATTAGAATTTTAGATCTTATCTACACTTGACTATAACTTACCTTCCTTCCAACATGTCCTACTTAAGTTCTTGCATCCTGCTTGATTCATGTACTCTTCTTAATCCTTCGTCCATCTCTTGCAGAGAGATGAATTTGCATAACGGGCATGCCGCCACCGGGGACAACACGTCTCCAGGAGACGACGACCAACCACTAGGAGTGACCTCAACGACACCTCTTCTTCCCGGACCGGATGGACTGACTAACAATCAAATCCCATCAACTCCTTCCACGGTACCTAATGGGACATTTCCAGCTCCACTAGCACCGCAGGATGGCCAGACACAGCTATTCCAATTCTTCCAGATGATAATACAGGAACAAAGGCAGCAGGCAGCCGAGCAGAGGCAGCAAACAGTAGAGCAAAGGCTAGAATTTCTGGCAGCGCTTGAGAGAATGGCTGCACTAGCCCCTGCACCAACCCAGGCACTAGTTTCAGTACCACAAGCTCGGGTTGGTTCAGTCAAGGACTTTGTGCAGATGGGCCCTAAGCCATATAATGGAAATGAGAGTCCAGAGGAGACCACGAACTGGATTGCCAATACCAAGAAGTTGTTAGAGGCATCACAATTACCTTCTGACCTATGGATGATAGGCGTGAGGACTCAGTTAGAAGGCAACGCGCATCACTGGTGGGAATCAATGGAGCACCAGTTGGGTACGCGTCAGACTTGGGAACAATTCTTGGAATGCTTTGAGAGAAAGTACTTTCCGGATACTGTAAGGGATGCATTGTATGATCAGTTCCTCCATCTAGAGCAAGGGGACAAGACGGTTGATGAGTATGACGCAGAATTTAGCCGTCTCAGTAAGTATGGCACAGTCTTAATACCTAATGACTTAGAGAAGGCTAAGAGATTTCACCGTGGGTTGACTCAGGAGCTCCAGCACTATACTAGCTCACAGTCCCGGATCTCTTATGCCGAGCTATTGACAGAGGCCAGGATCCAGGAGGCCATCAACAAGGGAAACAAAATTCAATAGAGAAGTCACCAAGGACCAGTAAGGATACAGCAAAGAGGACCCATTCGACACCCTTTGACACGCCAGCAATCAGATAGTGCTGCACCATATCCAACCAAGGACCCCCGTACTTGTCACTTTTGTGGTAAGGTAGGTCATATTCATAGAGACTGTCATCGTCGATTGGGGCTGTGCATGATATGTGGATCAAGTCACCATCAAACCCGAAGATGCCCTCAGCAGAACCAGAGGTCTATGGCAGTAGAATCAGGAACACCGCATACACCCTCAAGTATAGAAGACCAAAGGGACCCACCACTTCTTCTACAGTCTGCACAAATGGAGGGGACTAGACCCCAGTTGAACAACCAAGGACAAGGCCAAGCACTCATTATGACAAGTATGGGAGAACAGACACAGGAAGCCGTAGATACAGGTACGACCTTTTAGTTATAAATGTCTTTGCATACTCATAACCCCATTGTGACACAAAATCTTAGATGCACAAATAGATGTAGAATTATATATATGTTAGTCTAGCAGTTATAAGGATATATTTCTATTCTACCCAGATGGCATACATGCGATGCTAATGGATGACGTGAGTAGCAGTAGTAGTATTCTTCCCTATTTTTTATCTCGCCCTCTTGGGTGACTCATCTCCTCCTTTTATATTCGTTCCTTATCTCGTGCTTAACTCTTCCTATCATAGTCATATCTTTCGTGCCATTATGAATTGTTTGATTCATATCAATCGCACCCCTATTTTGTTAGTTAAACATAAATGTGTTAGTAATGCTTGATAACTAAGGATGAGTTCTTAATATATATATATGCACTATAGCAATATCTATATTCTTTATTAGTTTAACCCTTAAGTAGTACCATGTAGCATAGTAGTAATTGTTAGATTATTTGAGCTAGATCATACCCCTAATAGTTAGTCAAGACCTTAAGTGTTCCCTAAAACTTAGACTATGCCTAGGAAAGAGTTGAAGGCACTTGTTACGAGCTGATGACTATGACAAATCGCTGGCAAGGTAGCGACAGTTGCCGCCAGACGATTATGGTAGAGTAGTCGAATTACTTGCAGCCATACTGGCCAAGTGGCGGGGCAGTGTTAGACTATGATACTTGACGGTTATGGAAAAAGTTATAGTTATGAGATTCCAGACAGGTATCCCAAGATTCTTGACCCAATAAATATAATTGCCTTACAATCTAGACAATAGCTTCAAAGAATGTGACCACTAGTAGAATTCTTGTAAGTTGGGTAGTGTAGGCAAGTTAGAGGATGATAGAATAGTATATGGACAATAGATGAAAAAGTGTTAGAATGGCAGACCATGAGTTTAAGAGTCCTGCTAGACACCAATGTAGTGTAATAGTTCTAGTTATCATTATGAATATGGGTTAGTGTCAATTTCGAGAACGAAATTTTTGTAAGTTGGGTAGAATGTAAAACCCCTATTTCATAAAAATTGTAATTATTTTTTTTTTTATTAATTAATAATTTAATTATGGTAATTATATGCTAAATAGGAGAAATATATTTTTATTAATTTTTATTTTAGGTGTTCGGACACTTAGATGACTTATGGGACCATCCGGAATTTTTCGGAATTTATTCCATGTAGGAGACCCCTTGAGCTGTTGCTAGCCTAACGATGTGCATTACCCTAATCTAAAAATATTCTTATGTATGAATATATATATATATATATATATATACAAATATATATATGTATATATATATATATCTAAAGAAAGAAAAGAAAAGAAAAGAAAGTAAAAGGAATTTAATAATAAGTATTATAATAATAACAACCTAACACTTATTCTCTTTAGCAATTAACTTTGCATGCTGTGACCTTTAGCATTTGCTTTCCCAGCCCCTTCAACGAGTAACCCAGAGACCCTTCCGCCCACTTCAGTGGATAGTCCAAACCCGATCCTTCGGCCGAACCCGCCTCCATCCGATCCCTCTCTCTCCCCTAATATATATAATATATATATATATATATATATATATATATATATAGTTAGCTCTCAAAAACCCTAACCTAAATTTCCAGACCCTCCTCTTCCTATCTAGAGCCATCACCGCAGCCAGAGAAGCCCCACCAAGCCATCCAACCATCCCGTCGACGCCGACATCGCGAACTGCAGTTTCCCACTCGAGGCACCTTCGCTCCGGCGTGATTTTCCGTCGACTCGCTCAACCAAACGCTGTTACGTCTTCATAGGTATGATCACCCCTTAACCCTCTCCAATATTTGTTTTATAGCCAACCTCGGAAAACGTGTGCCCCTAGGTGTAAAACAGCGTCCAAAGTGGACGGACAGGCCCAATTCTGAAATCGCAGAAAACTGCGGTGACCACCCCTATTGCCGAGTTCGTATCTCCCACCACAGAGATCCGAATTCGGTGATTCTTTTTGATATCTGTAGAATTCCTGACCTAGTTTATTTTTTGTAAAATAACCCTATGCTATTAGTTGCTGTGGACATAATTATACTCGTCACAAAATTGTACGCACCCATTTTTTCCAGAATTTCAAAAGTTGAAAAACGGAGCGCGCCCCGCCAAACGGGACCGCCCCGCCGTGTGCCAAGTGTACCGAATGGTGCACGCAGCGTAACCGGACACGTGAAAATTCGTGGGGACTGATTCGGACGCGTGTGCGCGCCGGAATCAGACCGTATCCGCGGACACACACCGTATCGCAACTTTTGTGGAACTCGCCCGTATTTTATGCACGCTTGTCAGATTTTGACGAAACTTACGCCACTGGACTCATGGTAACGCGCTGGTCCTGTGACCCAATTTTCACGCATTTCTGAGACGGTTGACCAAATCGCCAATTGGCGGGCCCCACAGTTGACTTTTTGGACAAAATTGAGTTCGGCCCATCGGAATCCACATTTGGACATACTGTTGGGTTTATATTGACATTTAGAGTTATTTGACCTATAGTTTGTCACATTTAGAGACAGTTACCCTTGGCACACTTTTCGGTGCAAAGTGGGCCACATGTGGACCCCACTTTTACCCGAAATTACTATTTTGTCCCTGTATCCAAATTGGAGGAAAGGAAAGTGCTTTTTAGCTATTTTGCTTATTCTGGGAACGTTGGTGATATTTATTTCAGCATCCGGATATATTTGTTATCCGGCCATAGCTTTTGATCCTGTGCGTTTGACTTCTGGACAGTACACCTTGCAGCTTTCTTACCAGGCAAGATACCTTGCCAAATTGTTTACAGTACTTTGCATACTATTTTTATTTCTGTTCATTTATTTCATTTCTGTATAGTTCTTGCATATGTAGTTTTTCTCCAGTCATTACTATGTATTAGATATGTTGACACACACATGGCACCTAGTATCATAGAGGACAATCATTAGGCGTATGGGCTTTTAACCACTCTGGTAAACCGTAGTATATAGCTCGCACTACGGGCGTGTGTCGCGCTGGTCGCTACCCCCGCGGTATGTCGATTTCTGGAGTCTCGCTGGTCGCTACCCCCGCGGTATGTCGATTTCTGATGTCCATTGACGTGTGTGTGAGTTGTGAGGTAGATCGAGTAGCCTACCCTTGCCCATACATCGAAAAGTTGTCCTCATTTGCATTCATATAGATTGTCTGGTACAGCGTACTTATTTATTTTCAAATTATATGCATGTTTACTGTGTTCAAGTTGGCTCGTATTTTCTGTATCTTGTTACGTCCCTCTGAGGACCTGGTCCTCTGCCAGGTGTATCTGCTATTGAGTACTTGCAGGAGTGCGGGCCTGGACCTGACGCATTCCTTTCTGCCGAGGAGGTCTTACCTTCTGAGCATCGTTGCTTATCTGGCGATGGATTCTTTTAGGTGATACACTTCTGTCTTCACATTATTTTATATTGGAGACTTTATACTCCTCTCTCATTTTAGTTTTGGATATAGTCATTGGTAGTGGATTTGTTTCCACCCGACTATTGTTTTCTGGATATTTCAGACTCCTTATTCTAGTTTAGTATTTCTTTTCTATGACTTGTTGTGTAGATGAGATTAGCATATCTGTGACTTGTGAAATTATATATACCACATATGAGTTTATATTCATATTACAGCGTACGTATGGGTTATGGTTTCCATATAATGGAGTTGCCATATCCATGCGGCTGGCATGCTTACGTGTTCCTAGTCCTACGTTTTGGGACTGGGGCGTGACAGGTACCAAATTTGTTTCCGGCATACTTTGAGACTTGGATGTTATTGCTTTTGAGTTAGACTATTTTGTTTAGACTTGTTGTATTTCGTTTATTTTCTTTGATATCTTATCGTGCTTTAGTTTTTGTGATTGAGTATTCCATATTATATTATGATATATGTGTCTCATTATGGAGTTGGATACTCGTGTGAGATTGTTTAGATAGTGTATTAACCTAGATAGCGTTCTACCGCCGATGCTGCAGCGTAGGCTGGACGTACCCACGTACTCGTGCCCCAAATTCCTGGTGCGGGTCGTGACACATTTTTAGTGGTGGCCCATGTAGGTCAGACTTCGCAAGTTGTACGATGTCGTGGTTGTGCGACGTCTTAGTTGTTCTACTGCGTGCCTGCGATAGGATATAGGACATAGGATACTAGGATGAGAGAGGATACTCAATCACAAAATTTTTGAGAGATTCCTGGGACGACCCTTAAGAATCTTATTATAATTTCCAATTTAAATTATTTTCCTTGTTTTTGTCCGTTCTTACTTGTTGATATTGAATTTGATTCTTGTTGATCAGTTATTAAATTAAAATCTTGGTGTCATTATTGAGTTTGATTCATATCGAGATGAATTTTACGGACTAATTTATGGTATCTTCTGATGACATATGTTGATGAGGATAGTGAGAAAGATTAACATTAGAGCTATTAGACTACAAGATATGAATTTAAATTATAATTTAGAGATTGAAAATAAATTTCAATTTTTAAGAATTTTGAGGAGTTGAGATATTATGTTATTAAAAAAATTTGAGGATTCAAATTCAATTCAATAAACATAGACAAAGTTATAAGGATTTTTGGAAGTGATTAAAATTTTGTTTCAATATTTAGATATTTGACTTTGAGGAAAGTATATGCATTTTATTTTAAATTGTTCGAGAATTTAAATTTTGAGGATTTTTATTTGAGGATAAAATTTTATGGTTATCAGTATATGAGTGGATGAAGTGCATGTGTAAGGTTTTGTTGGCTTGAGCATGCTTGAGATGGCACTGCAAACTGACTTGGGTGTCCATCTAGAGTTATATTAGAGGGAGTAATACTTAGTGTGATGTGTTGCACTTAATATGCACTTGAGTGATAAGAACAACTAGTATAAACAATTACAGTAGGTAAGAGAGTTAGCAGTGGGTATGCTTGTAGTAGAAACAGTGGTACCAAAGGATAGGGGTATCAAACTTTGGATGCATCATTTGACCTATGATTGTGTTAGAGGTCCTTGGTATCAGATTTTGGTATTAATAGACATGTGTGTGTAACGTGGATGTATCCATGGATATCTTGTGGACTGGTGATTAGTTGATATGGGTATCAGTGTATAAGGATAGAAATTAGTGAGTGAATGTGCCAGAGTTAAGTATATATTGGAAGTTGAAGATGTCCAGGTGATGTGTTAGCAGGTTCTGTTCTTTTCTTTTCTTTTGTTCCTTTCTATTTGATTGATTGATTGATTGATTCCTTAGTACCTTAGTTTGTGTCAGTGATTTTCTTGTTAGAACATAGTTAGTAGTACACCCTGACAGAGACTACAATACCATGACAAAAGACACCATAACCATACATGTTTTTCTTAGATTGCATATTCAATGACTGTAGGTAGAATTTTCTTAGACCTTGATTGTTGGGGGTTTGACCGTAGTGAAGATTAATGAAGAGGTTATGACTTGAAAGAGAGAGACAAGGTGTCTTATATTTTGAGGACGGAATTTTTCTAAGGAGGGTAGACTTGTCACTACCACATCCTAAAATAGTGGTATTTTTGACTTTTTATTATTATAAGTATTACATGTATTATTTTAAATAATTACATGATATGTGTATATATATTTTTATAATATACAGTGTTCCTTAATGTGTGAGTTAGTAGACTAGACCTAGAAGCCCACTAGATGAACCCCTGACCGAAATAAAGGATCATGTATTTTAATTAGCATTTTTAGGATTTTAATTATTGAGGTTGAGATTTATTAACGTGATTTTATTTAATTGTTGCGCCTTACCGTGGCTTCAAGATTTGGAGTGCTACACTAGCTTTTGCCCTCCAATAAATTTTACAATCTTGTCCTAGACGTGCCCACCTTTCATTCTGACCTTTGTTTAACTCATGAATATGCTCTATTGTGCTTCATTTTAGTCGCACAATATTCGTCGCAGATATTTTTATTTAATTCCAAATAAATCCAACTATGTATCCTTGTGCGTTCCAATCGAAATTGGAGACACAATCTTGACCCATTTTGTGCAGCCCAAATTATGATAATATTCTATTCTGAGTTCTCTATGTCCATGATACTTGTGTCCCACATAATTTTAATCCTATGTACTTCTATTTAATTTAAGAACACCATATACACTAATTTAATTAAATTAGTGTAAGGACCCAACTTAACCCAAAACAAGACCCAAGACCAAACCAAACCCCCATTCACACCTTCTAGCTCTATCGTAAACACCAAACATCATTTTCATCCAATACATCACACAAAACATGGTATTTTCCCTCATTAAATCCAAAATCCAACTTTGTGCAATTTTTTAATTGTTGGGCACTTTTATGCAAAAGTGCATTAAGGTGTCCACCCCATTGGACACAATACATGAAGAAACCTATTTCTCCTTCATGTGAATTTTTTCATAATTTTTGGAGTGTGTAAACTCAATATCAACGTCCTCAAACCATAGCCCTCCAATTTTTGAATCAAATAAAATCCTAGCCACCTATTTTGAATCTATGTAATCATAGCCCTTGAAATATCTACATGAGAAGCCCTTTTCCCAAGGAGTATGGGCCAAATTTCTAGGTCAACCCAATACCTATATATATATATAACCTTTTTCTTTGTTTATTTTTTCTCTTTAAACGTAAAAACTAGCTACAGCCGACTTCCTCCTTCCCATCTCCGGTTCTTCACCATCTTCTGCTTCTTTCCGAATAATCCTGCCATCCTCGCCGGAGAAGCCTCCCCAGCCCTGTTCTGGTCACAACCCGACCGCCAAATCCATCCCTCCCAGCCGCTGTCACCGTCGGAGCTAGTCCCGCCGCGCTCGACTGAACCCCGCGGTCTCCCCTTCCCAGCCAACTCGACCGGAGCTCGCCTGAGCCGACCCCGGACCCTCCGCCAACCCGCTCAACCCCGCCGCTGCACCATACCGGAGCCAACCTCGACCCTGCTGTTCCTGATCCCACAACAGCACCCCGTCGACCGGAACAACCCCGGCCATCCCGCCTGGAACCTCCCATCTCCACCAAGCCCCCTCCGGCCATCTCGACTGAACTCCCCGACTTCTTCACATCCTCCTCCACCACGACTGACCCGCCAGCACCACCTCTCCCTCTCTTCTCCTCCACACTGAGCCGCCTGCATCCCGACCTCGTCGACCGCCTAGAACCCTACCCCCTCCGCCTGAACCGACTGCATCTAGCCCGCTGAACTCCTCCTCGACCTCCTCTTCATCCTCCTCTTCCCTCCTCCATCGTCGACATATCCCTGAGTTCCCACGACCTCCTTCCCTCGTTTGAACCTCCTCATCCCGACCATCCTCGCCACCACCCCACGACTTCATCACCGGCCTGAGCACCCCGAGTCCACCACCACAACCACCCCGTTCTCTCCTCTTCTCAGTCCTCCTCCTCGCCGAGCCCATCCACTCTGGCAACCTTCAACATCATCATCATCATTGTCATCGTCATCATCACCTTCATCACCATCATCATCACCTCCATCATCGTCGTCATCAACATCGTCGACATCGGCGTCATCGTCGCCATCGTCCTCATCGTCGATCTCATTGTGAACCACCAAAATTTTCAGGATTTTAAAAATAATTTTTTGGGAATTTTTTGTAGTTTTTAACTAATTAAAATTGAGATATTCTGGTTTTAAATAATTTTAAATATTTTTATTAAATATTAAAATATTATGAAAATAATATTTTTGGGTGTAAAATAAAATATTAGACATAGGATAATTTTTCTGAAATTTATTGGACCCTAGAACCATTTTTAAAGACCTAAAAACAAAGTTATTTATTAAGCCAAAATAAACCCGGTTTAATTCTGAACCGAACCTACCCAGACTGGCCTAAAATTCTGAACCGGGCCTAAATCCTAGCAGGTCGGGTCGGGTCGGAACCCAACCCGGAACCCGTTAACCCGAACCCGACCCATACCCTATCGGATCGGGTCGGATCCGGATCCTAAACCTAAACCCGCTAAGACCCGATAACCCGCTAAACTCAAATCCCTAACCATCCCCGACCCTGCCGATTCCCCTCCGCCGCCGCCCTTCGCCCGCATTCGCCGCGTCCGCTTGCATCCCGCCGACTCGTCTTCCCACCGGCCGGCCACCTATCTCCCCTCCGCCAGAACGGCCGGCCCCTTCTCCTCCCTTCCCGGCCTATTTAATCCTGCTACCTCGTCGAACCCTAGCCACCGGCTCCCCGAGACTCCCCAACCCGCTGTACCCGGCCACCGCCGCTACCCGCTTCGACCCTCTACCCGAATCTCCCCGGTCGCTCTACCTCGACGAACCCCGTCAACTCCAGCGTCTTCGGCCACCTTCTTCCTCCGTCGACCGGTAGCAACCCCGGCCGCCACCAGCACCGCCTCCGCTGAGTTCCCGCCAACAACTCCAGTGCCGCCAAAGACCAGCAGCAGCAGCGGCCCGCCGTTCCCTAGTCGTCGTGCCCTAGCCGTCACCTTGCCGCGTCGCGCCACCTCGCAAAAATGCATATTCGGAGCCCTGTTCAGGTGACTGTTTTTCTCTCCTTGCTTCCCCATTTTCTGTTCCGTCTGCTATGACGCATAGACTGCATGACCCTCTCGATACCTGTGCAACTTGTTCAGGGTATCGCGTCCTATGGTGATCGCAAACTATGACCCAAAATCTAGAAAATAATTACCCTATTTTTCCCCAGAACTGAGTGTGCCCCGCTAAACGGGATGACTTGGTCATGTGCGAACTTCATCGAAAGGTGCGTACCGTTAATACGGACGTGTGGGATTTCGCGGAGGTTGATTAGGATGTGCGTGCACACCGAAATCAACCCGTATTCGTCGATAACACCCCGTATCGGCCCTATTCTGGAACTCGTTTTAACTTCGTGTACGCATGTCGTATCAAAATGAAACTTGTTCCATCGAACTCGTAGCAATACGCTAGTCCTGTGACCCACGTTTGGTTCGATTCTGAGAACGTTGACAAAATTGCGTATCATGGGCCCCACGGCTCTACTTGACGGGCGATTTTGTGATCGGCACATCAAAATCTAGTTCTGGACATTCCGTTGGGTTCGTATCGTCGTTCTGGACTTGTAGATACTAAGTTTGATAAATTTGGAGAATATTGTCTCTGGCATATTTTTTGGTGCGAAACGGGCCACATATGGACCCCGCTTTGACCAGAAACTGTCACTTTTACCCCTGTGTCCAAATTGGACTTATGGACAGGCAATTCTAGCTATTTGATATTTTTTGAACTTGATGGTAACATTTATTTCAATATTCGGAGGAGTACCTGCAAATTCCGCTGATACCAAAGCAGCAGTTGGAGTCAGAACCCCAGGCAATGTACCTTGCCATACTTGTAGCATTTGTTTATACTATTCTCTTGATTTATTACTGTATTATCTCTGATCAACCTAGGACCGTGTGACAATACTTAGTGTCCGAATAATATTCGGGCGACAACATTGTAAGCAGAGTTGTGTAATGTCACCGAGATATGGATATTGAGACCCTATACTTTCTCGTGCTTGCATCATCAAGTACGTCATAACCCAGGACACCTGACACTATTCATGAGTCAGAATCTTTCTGAGATATTCATGGTGATTCTGTATAGATTACATGATTCTTGACATATATATTGCATGTGTTTCGCTATCATTATGACTTGCTGCATTAGATATGATCTTGCGTGACATGGACATAAGACATTGTGGACATGAGACGTGTAATTACATTGAGTGGGAGAGACACACAGGCTACAGGCTGATTTTATATATAAATTTAATATGGTGCCATAGGCCCACTACATAGTAAATTATATAGTATATCTGCTACAGGCTCCCTGACACAGAGCTTGTAGTAGTCTCAGCCTAAGTCTAGTGATGCTCTTACTTGCATTTCACATAGCTGGTTACATAGTTTACCCTATTGATTCATTTATTATTGCACTGTATTATTTTTTTGGCATGAGTTATTCTTGTACCTTGCTATATCCCCTGAGGACCTAGATTCCGGATTATGTTCCCCGGAATAGCAAACGAGATCTATCCCGAGGTATACGGGACAGGAGCATTAGCAGGAGCAGAAGCATGAACAAGAGCAGTACCAGAACTTGAGGATGAGGTGATCGCCGAGGATTTCTCCTGAGTATCTGGTTATTATACTCAGTTATTTCTATTGTTAGACTCTTATTTCCTGTCTAATGAATTGATGTATCGGACATATTATCGGGTTATTCCCCGAGATATAATTTATTGAGACTTGATGTTGATTTATACTTCATATGGCTGTATTTATTTTCTGTGGATGAGATTAGTATATTAGACCCTTATTGTTGTTTTACAGCTTAAGTACATCCTGATGGGTCTATTAAATTGGGTTTGTCCATCGGTGTGTGCTGCTGGCCATTGCCACGTATCTAGTCCCTCGATATTTTGGGACTAGGGCTTGACATGGTTTTTATGGTGGTCCATGCAGGTCAACGACTAAATTGTTCGGTTTCAACTTAGGAATCGAGCAAGCCTGCAATAAGAATAGGATAAGGATCTCAACCACTTGCTTGAATCGTTCTTGATCACTATATCGGATTCAAATCAATTTCTTGACTTGCATCCTGCCTTGATTCCTCTGTGCGCCTCTTATAGTTTATTTTGGATACAGAGTAATGGATCAATGAGCAAATAATGAGACTTATGTAGGATCACCACGAGGTGCTGTGGTAACCAACGAAGATGAAGAGACACCAGTAGGTGAAGGTCAATCAGCTCAACAACGTAGTCAAGCAAATCAGTATGCCTCGAGAATCCAGCAAGATGACAGTCCACCTCTGCCGCAGTTTACTCCACCAATGACCGTATTCCCACAAGGGTAGGCTGTGGACGGACAACAGATATTTCAAATGATCTACGCAATGATGCAAGCTAAACAGCAGATTTAATATGAGGCTGTGCGTCACAACCTAGCAATCACACTAGAGCAGGCAAATCTACCAGCCCGATGGCCAACGACGGGCTCTATCACTGATTTCCGCCAGCTGAAGCCCCACACCTTTTCAGGCAATGAGGAGCCCACTGAAGTTCATGAGTGGCTCACCAACACTCAACATCAATTAGAAGCAGTTGAGCTTCCAAGGGAACGTTGGATGACTATCGTCCAGATGCAGTTGACGGACAATGCACATCACTGGTGGCTATCTGAGGAGACACGGCTCGGACTAGACCGAGTCACTTGGGAAGAGTTTTCCAGACTCTTTCAGGAGATGTACATTCCAGCTATTGCTCGGTCAGAACTTTGGGACAAGTTCAATCGCCTCACTCAAGACAATATGACAGTGGAAGAGTACAATACGGAGTTCATTCGTCTGAGTCACTTTGCCCCTACCTTGATCCCGACAGAAGAAGAAAAGGCTGAGAAGTTCTTCGACGGAGTAAACTTCGAGCTACAGAGACTGATCAGATCCGTTGTACCTACTTCTTACTTGGACGTTGTTGCTGTAGCCCGATGCATGGAGCACGTCACCAGGAGAGAGTCCATCCTGAAGCGGCCTTTCACATCAGCACCAGCCAGAGCACCAACAGAAGATGCTGTAAAGAGATATCACCTACACCAGCCACCCAGAGCATCTCCGAAGATACTACCTACATGTCAATACTGTGGCAAGGTAGGCCATATTGAGAGGGAATGCAGACGCAAGTTGGGATTATGCTTGATTTATGGATCCAACCAACACTTAGCCAAGGATTGTCCTGACCATCGAGAGGGAGCACTAATGTTAAACAGACAAGCTTTACCAGCAGCAAGGCCAGTTTATCCAGCATTGGGAGCACCACAGACGGGAGTTGGAGGAGTCAGACCACCAGCCCCAGGAGGGTATCAGCCGAGGCCACCCTTGGCACCACAAGCAGCACTCTTCCAGCAGGCCCAGCAGCAGTAGAGGAATCCACCATGAGGACGCAGACAAGCTTTTGCGATGACCTTGGAGGACGCACAAACTCGTGGAGTAGCAAATACGGGTAAGTTGTTCATAGATGCATTGCTTTAGCTCGTGCTAGTTAGTTCGTGACCTTAGCCTTAAATCTAGTAATTTTGAACTTGTTAATAATTGATAACCTAGTTTTTCTAAAAGCTGTAGTTTTCTTGCTTTAACTAGATTTCCTTCACTCTTGAATTTGCATAACTTTTATTGCTTAGGGAAATGATGTTTTTCATTCCCTATGTGTTTTGCATAACCCTCATCCTTTGATTCTCCTTGATCATGATTCTTTGATGGTGTCGTGCTTTGAACCTGTTTTGCAAACCGTGTCATCTCTGCTGACCGGTTATTCTTTGCTTGCGAGGACGCAATCCTCTTAAGGGAGGTAGATTGTGAACCCCCAGAATTTTTAGGATTTTAAAAATAATTTTTAGGGAATTTTCTGTTATTTTTAACTAATTAAATTTGAGGTATTCTGGTTTTAAATAATTTTTAATATTTTTATTAAATATTAAAATATTATAAAAATAATATTTTTGGGTGTAAAATAAAATATTAGACATAGGGTAATTTTTCAAGAATTTATTGGACCCCAGAACTATTTTTAAAGACCTAAAAACTAAGTTATTTATTAAACCAAAATAAACCCGGTTTAATTCTGAACCGAACCAACCCAGACTGGCCCAAAATCCTGAACCGGGCCTAAACCCTAGCGGGTCGAGTCAGGTCTGAACCCAACCCGGAACCCGTTAACCCGAACCTGACCCATACCATATCGGATCGGGTCGGATCCGGATCCTAAACCCGAACCCGCTAAGACCCAATAACCCGCTAAACTCAACTCCCTAACCGTCCCCGACCCTGCCGATTCCCCTCTGCCACCGCCCTTCGCCCGCATCCGCTGCATCCGCTCACATCCCGCCGACTCGTCTTCCCACCGGCCGGCCGATCGCCTCCCCTCCGCCAGAATGGCCGACCCCTTCTCCTCCCTCCCTGGCCTATTTAAACCCGCTGCCTCATCGAACCCTAGCCACCGGCCTCCCCGAGACTCCCCGACCCGCTGCACTCGGCCACCACCACTCCCCGCTTTGACCCTCGACCCGACTCTCCCCGGCCGCTCCACCTCGATGAACCCTGTCGACTCCGGCGTCTTCGGCCACCTTCTTCCTCCGTCGACCCGTAGCAGCCCCGACCGCCACCAGCGTCGCCTTCGTAGAGTTCCCGCCGATGACTCCAGCGCCGTCGAGCCTCCATGATGAAGACCAGCAGCAGCAGCGGCCCGCCGTGCCCTAGCCGCCACCTTGCCGCATCACGCCACCTTGCGAAAATGCGTATTCGGAGCCCTGTTCAAGTTACTATTTTTCTCTCCTCACTGCCTCATTTTCTGTTTCGTCTGCTATGACGCGTAGACTGCATGACCCTCTCGATACCTGTAAAACTTTTCGAGGTATCGTGTCATGTGACGATCGTAAACTGCGATCCAAAATCAGAAAATTAATTACCCAGTTTTTCCCTGGAACTGAGTGCGCCCCGCTAAACGGGATGACTTGGTCGTGTGCGGACTTCACCAAAAGGTGCACGCCATTAATACGGACGTGTGGGATTTTGCGGAAGTTGATTTGGATGTGCGTGCACACCGGAATCAACGCGTATCCGTCGACAACACCCCGTATCGGCCCTATTCTAGAACTTATTGTAACTTTGTGTACGTACGTCATGTCAAAACGAAACTTGCGTCATCGAGCTCGTAGCAATACGCTGGTCCTGTGACCCAAGTTTGGTTCGATTCTGAGAACGTTGACAAAATCGCGTATCGTGGGCCCCACGGCTCCACTTGATGGGCGATTTTGTGATCGGCACATCGAAATCCAGTTCTGGATATTCCGTTGGGTTCGTATTGTCGTTCTGGACTTGTAGACACTAAGTTTGATGAATTTGGAGAATATTATCTCTGGCACATTTTTTGGTGCGAAGTGGGCCACATGTGGACCCCGCTTTGACCAAAAACTGTCATTTTTGCCCCTGTGTCCAAATTGGACTTATGGACAGGCAATTCTAGCTATTTGATATCTTCTGAACCTGATGGTAACGTTTATTTTAGCATTCAGAGGAGTACCTACAAATTTTGCTGATACCAGAGCAGCAATTGGAGTCAGAACCCCAGACAAGTGTACCTTGTCATACTTGCAGCATTTGTTTATACTATTCTCTTGACTTATTACGGTATTATCTCTGATCAACCAAGGAACGTGTGACAATGCTTAGCGTCCGAATAATATTCGGGTGACAACACTATACCCAGAGTTGTGTAATGTCACCTAGACATGGATATCGAGACCCTATACTTTCTCGTACTTGCATCATCAAGTACGTCATAACCTAGGACACCTGACACTATTCATGAGACAGAATCTTCCTGAGATATTTATGGTGATTCTGTATAGGTTACATGATTCGTGACATAGATATTGCATGTGTTTAGCTATCATTATGACTTGTTGTATTAGATACAATCTTGCGTGACATGGACATAAGACATTTTGGACATGAGACGTGTGATTACATTGGCTGGGGAGAGACACACAGGCTACAGCTAGCTAATTTTATATATAAATTTATTATGGTGCCATAGGCCCACTATATAGTAAATTACATAGTAAATTACATAGTATATCTCCTACAGGCTCCCCGACAAAGAGCTTGTAGTAGTCTCAGCCTATTCTAGTGATGCTCTCACTTGCATTTTACATAGCTGGTTATATAGTTTACCCTATTGATTCATTTATTATTGTACTGCATTATTTTTTTTCATGAGTTATTCTTGTACCTTGCTATGTCCCCTGAGGACCTGGATTCCGGATTATGTCCCCAGGAATAGTAGACGAGATCTATCCCGAGGTATAAGGGACAGGATTATTAGCAGGAGCAGAAGCAGGAACAGGAGCAGTACCAGAACTCGAGGACGAGGTGATCGCTGAGGATTTCTCCTGAGTATCTGGTTATTATACTCAGTTATTTCTATTGTTAGACTCTTATTTCCTATCTAATGAATTGATGTATCAGACATATTATCGGGTTGTTCCCCGAGATATAATTTATTGAGACTTGATGTTGATTTATACTTCATATGGCTGTATTTATTTTTCTGTGGATAAGATTAGTATATTAGACCCTTATTGTTGTTTTACAGCTTAAGTACATCCTGATGGGTCCATTAAATTGGGTTTGCCCATCGGTGTGTGCTGCTGGCCATTGCCACGTGTCTAGTCCCTCGATATTTTCGGACTGTGGCATGACACTCGTGCACGTGCACAAGTTTGTACATATCCGTCCTTTTTCATTTTATGTGTGTATGTGTGATAGCGTAGGGTTTAGTATTTGTAAACCCCCTGAATTTTCAAAAATATTAAACTTGGATTTTTTTACAATTTTCTGAAATTTTCTGGAAATTTTTCTGTAACTAAAATTAGCGTTTTAATTTTTAAATAATTTTTAGTTGTTAATAAACAATATTAAAATATTATGGAAATAATATTTTTGGGTGTAAAATGGAAAACTGGACTTAGGGTAATTTTTCTGGAATTTATTGGACCCCGGACCTATTTTAAAACACCTAAAAACTATTATATTTAAATTAATAAATTAATTATTTATTTATTTAATTCTTTAATACTTAAATCCGGCCCAGCTCGCACACCCTGGCCCAATATCCTGGCCCAGCCCACGACTTAACGGGTCGGGTCGGGTCCACCCGAATCTGACCCGCCGCCTGCCCGACCCGGGCGACCGTCACCTCCCCACGACCCTGTCCCCCGCTCTTCCCGGCGACGGCTCCGGCCACGTCGCCGGAGCCCGTGTCAGCGCCCGCACCCCTCGATGCCACGATCCCCTCCTTCCCGCCATTTTCGGCCGACCCCCTCGCCCTCTCCACCTATATAAACCCCCACACCGAAACCCTCCGGCCATCCCACCACCACCTAGCGCCGCCGCCCTCCTCGCCGCGCCGCCGTGAGCCGCCAGCCCCTTCTCCTCCTCCCTCCCAGTCGACGCCTCGCCTCCAGCCGCCTAGCCCCCTCGGCGCCGTCCCCGACTCCCCAGACCCCTGAGCGCAGCACCTCCGGTCGTCTCCGCCCGCCTCCCAGCGTGCCGCCGCCACCAGCCGACGCCCCAGCTCCCCCCGGCGACGCTGTCCCCGGCCTCCCTCCGCCTCAGCTCTGGCCGGACTGCCGCCTCCGGCCAAGCAGAACCCTAAACCTAACCCTAGTTCTCTCCCTCGTATCGGCACGTGTCGGACACGACACGGACACGAGAAATTCTAATTTCTCGAGCCCTGTTCAGGTACGTGTAACTTTCTCCTCGCTGCCCCGTTTTTAATTCCGTAAATTGCAACGCATAGCCTGTATGACCCTCTCGGTGCCCGGGCAAACCGCTCGGGGCATCGCGTCCTGTGGTGATCGTACACCGCGATCCAAAAACAGGAAAAACAACGACCCAATTCACCCTGGAACTGGGTACGCCCCGCCAAACGGGACGACTTAGTCACGCGCGGCCTTCACAGATACGTGCGCGTCGTTGATACGAATGTGTGGGATTTTGCGGAAGTCGATTCGGGTGTGCGTGCACACCGGGATCAACGTGTATCCGCGGACAACGCCCCATATCCGACTTTTTTGAATCATGCCCTAACTTTCTGTACACACGTCGGATCAAAACGAAACTTGCGCCATCGGACTCGAAGTGATACGCTGGTCATGTGACCCAAGTTTGGTTCAATTCTGAGAACGTTGATGAAATTGCGTGTCGTGGACCCCACAGGCCCCGCTCGACGGGCGATTTTGTGATCGGCTCATCGGAATCCAATTCTGGAAGTTCCGTTGGGTTCGTATCATCGTTTCTGACCTGTTGACACTAAGTTTGATGAATTTGGAGACCTTTGACCCTGACACGTTTTTCGGTGCAAAGCGGGCCCACTTGTGGACCCCGTTTTGACCCAAAATTATCGTTTTTGCCCTTGTCTCCAAATTGGACTCAAGGACAGGCGTTTCTAGCTATTTGATATCTTCTGAGCATGATAATAATATTTATTTCAGCATTCGGACACATTTCTGGAAATTTGCCGAGGATAGAACTCTAGTTGGGATCCAAACATCAGGCAAGTACCTGCACTTCAAGTTTATTCTTTATATTGTGATAATTAATTCCTTGCTCTTCTAGTACCATTGGATGATTACACTTAGTGTTAGAATTTGGATTTCATGTCTTGCTTTTCGTGTCGGGAGGGAGAATACTAGGAGGCATGTAGTTTACCCTTCCCCCTGTCCTGACTGCTAGCTGTTGGTACGCGACTGTACCATCAGCCTTATACTTGATTATTCTTGACTGCTAGCCGCCTATGGCATGCCTTATTAGCCTTATAAACCCCTACATGCCAACTATGTATTCTAAATACACAATTTCACACACATAGTTTCTTGTCTTGTTGTAGTTCCATTTTCTTGTCTCATTATATTTCTGTTTCACTCATATCCCTGATTTACAGCAATTAACCCTTAGTTAATTTTACTACTTATTGTGCATATTCTTATCGTGAGGTTTAGTCAGTTTTTCCTACTTGTCATAAATATTTAGTTTAATCTTTGTTGTGCATTTGGTACTTTGCTCCTTTCCTGACTGGATCCGTTGATATTAGGCGATGATGAGGACTATGTCCCCACCTTTTATGGCCCCTATGAGGTAGCAGATGATACTTTTGAGGAGCCGGTTCCTACTCAGGAGGCTACCTTTGAGGAGTAGTAGCCAGTTAGTTAGTATTTTTCTTTCAGCCTAGTAATCGGGTTTGTCCCCGATTTAATTTCTGGTTCTGTAATAAACTATGGATCTGTTTGTCACATTTTGTTTATGAAATCTTAACATTCCTATTTTCTGTTATTATCCTTGCCTATTTAATTATTGTAAATGAGTTAGATTTTAATTTAACTGTGAATATGACCTAGACAGCGTACTACCGCCAACACTGCGGCGTAGGCTGGACGTACCCATGTACTCGTGCCCGAATATCCGGGTGCGGGTCGTGACATATTTTTATGGTGGCCCAGGCAGGTCTAGTATCCTTAAATAGTGTAATATCCTAGGACAGAGTATGATATAAGATTGAGGATTTTAGGAAAAGCTTATTCACAGAATAGGATCTTTTATTTCAAATCTTGATATCATTCCTAGTCAATTTTCCTATCGTCCTTGATTTTCAAGTAATCTATTCTAATCCTCCTATCCCTTAACCTTTTAGAATGGTTCAGACAAGGAATACCGTAGGAGGCACATCCGAACCCGCCGAGCAGACTGTGCCTGAAACTCTTGCGCTCCCTCCGCCTCCAACTACTCCGACAGTTACTATAGATGGGGCACAGCTACTCGGAGTATTCCAGGGACTCATAGAATCCCAGAAGGAACAGACTGCCCTGCTACGAACTAGCCTTTCAGATGCTTTTCGGTCCCAGGAGGCACCACAAAAGAGGCCAGGAAGTGCCAAGGACTTCAAGAACCTTGGACCCTTGGAATTCTATGGGACTGAAGGTATTCTCTATGCCGATGAATGGATAGAGAATGTGGAGCGACTCCTGAAGACTGCTTGGGTCCCTGATGATCTTAAGGTGGAATCTGCAAGCCTGCAACTATTTGACATAGCTCGGACTTGGTTTAGAGATGAACCTTAATTATCTGCTCCTGAGCTCACTTGGGAGGATTTCAAGAGGCTATTTAAGAAGAAATTCTATCCCGAAGTGGCTCGGGAAGCTCTCGAAAGTCAATTTGAGAAGCTGGAACAAGGTAATCTTTCTGTTGATGAGTACACTACTGAATTTAGCAGACTGAGCCACTTTGTAGAATATATGGTTCGTACCCCTGAAGATAGAGCCCGTAGATTCAAGAAGGGGTTATCTCCTGATATTCGCCTTGCTGTCACCACTAGCCGAGCTCGTACATACGAAGAAATCTTGAGCGTGGCACAAGGTGTTGAAAGAGACATAGAACCTAGACTAAAGCGGAAAAGAGATGCTGGAAGTATGGGACCCCACAAACGTCCATTCCAACCACAACTACAGCAGAGGGCCCCTCAACAAACCCAGCGTCCTCTCCCTCGAGCCACAACACCCCAACACCAAACTCAAGGACAGAACCAACGAGCTCCCACTTGTGGCTTTTGTCAAAAACAAGGTCACTCTTGGCAAGTTTGTAGAAAGAGGCTAGGTGCCTGTCTATATTGTGGCTCAGCAGTACATCAAATGAGGGACTGTCCTGCTGCTCAAGGATGCACAGCTGCACAAAAAGTTCCAGTTCAGGCCAGGCCCCCAGCAGCGCAGCAGAGAGGACCCCCACTTCCAACCCAACAACAACGCTTTGCACAGCACCAACATCAGCAACAGAAGGGTGCACCTCAGCAAGGCCGTGCTTTTGCAATGACTCTAGAGGAAGCTAAAGCCACAGCAGATGTGATAACAGGTTCTGTACTTATAAATTCAATACCAGCCATTACTTTATTTGATTCTGGAGCTTCACATTCATTCATGTCAGTAGATTTCCTTATGAAGCATAGCTTAGTCACTAAATCTCTTAGGAATTGTTATAAGATCATTACCGGTGGAGGAATTATCCCGGTTAGTGATGCATGTAACAATTGTCCTATTACACTATGTGAGAGAGAATTATATGCTAGGCTACTCGTAATGCCAATTCCCAGTTTCGACATTATTCTGGGTATGGATTTGTTGAGTCAACATCATGCCACTATAGATTGTCACAGAGGTAGTGTAATCTTCAGGCCCCCTGACAAGCCAGAATTTGAATTCACTAGAGGTTCTAGAGAATTGGATAGTAACCAAATTTGTGGAGCCCTAGTACCAGAAGAATTGTCACTACCTATCATCTCTGAATATCTTGATGTCTTCCCTGAGGATCTCCCAGGATTACCCCCAGACCGAGAAGTTGAATTCTCTATTGACTTGGTGCCGGGAGCAGCGCCAGTATCTCAAAATCCATACAGAATCAACAAGAAAGAGATAGTCGAACTAAATGAGCAGATAAAAGAGTTAGAAGACAAATGCTTCATTAGGTCTAGTGTTTTACCCTGGGGAGCTCAAGTTTTATTTGTGCCAAAGAAGGATGGAACATCTCGAATGTGTATTGATTATAGGGCATTGAATGCTTTAACAATCAAGAATATGTATCCCCTACCAAGGATAGATGATTTATTTGATCAATTAAGTAGAGCTCGGGTATTCTCGAAGATTGACTTGAGGTCTGGTTACCATCAAGTAAGGGTGAGAAAGGAAGACATCCCTAAAACTGCTTTCAATACCCGAAATGGACATTACGAATTCTTAGTGATGCCGTTCGGGTTGACTAATGCTCCAGCAGTATTTATGAATTTAATGAACAGAGTCTTCCAACAATATTTAGACAAATTTATAGTGGTTTTTATTGATGATATTTTAATTTATTCCAAGACTCCAGAAGAACATGAAGAACACTTGAGGCTAGCATTGGAGACATTAAGGAAGGAAAAACTTTATGAAAAACTATCCAAATGTGCATTCTTCCTAGACAAAGTAGAATTTTTGGGGCATGTTGTAACTGGAGATGGAATAGCAGTAGATCCTAAGAAGATAGCAGCAGTAGAATCATGGCCCACTCCAGACTCTGTAGCAGAAATTAGAAGTTTCCTGGGACTAGCTGGCTATTATCGAAAGTTTGTGAAGGACTTTGTTAGAATTGCTGAACCAATGACAAAATTAACAAGGAAGGATGAAGAATTTATATGGACTAACGAATGTCAACATGCTTTTGAAGAATTGAAGAAAAGGCTGACTACTGCCTCTATTCTGACATTACCATCTGGAACCGGAGGATTCGCTATATATAGTGATGCTTCTGGAAAAGGTCTAGGTTGTGTATTGGAGCAGAACAAAAAGGTAATAGCATATGCTTCTAGACAGCTTCGACCTCATGAAAAGAACTATCCAACTCATGACTTAGAATTGGCAGCTGTTATCTTTGCTCTTAAGATATGGAAACACTATCTTTATGGAGAAAGGGTAGAAATCTTTACAGATCATAAGAGTCTGAAATATATCTTTACTCAAAAAGAGCTGAATATGAGGCAAAGAAGGTGGCTGGAGTTAATGAAAGATTTTGACATCACCCTTCAATATCATCCTGGGAAGGCCAACGTAGTTGCTGATGCTCTAAGCAGATATCCCATGGCAATGTACTTGACGATGGACCGATACTTGCTCGAGGACTTGGAAAGTTTGGGTATTGAGGTAATTATTCCGGGAATAGAAGGTCAAATGATGAATTTGAAGATCCAATCTACCTTAATGGATAAAATTAAGGAGACTTAGTTTCAGGACGAAGGCCTACAAAGCATTCGAGGCCAAGTACAAGCTGGATTATTAGAGAAATTCAAAATTTATGAAGATGGATCACTGAGACATGGAGATAGATTATGTGTACCTCAAGGAGATATAAGAGAAAAAATTATGCAAGAGGCACACAGATCATAATACTCTATACATCCAGGAGCCAACAAAATGTACAAAGACCTGAGGATGCATGTTTGGTGGCTTGGCATGAAAAGAGAAGTAGCCAAATTCGTATCTCGTTGCTTAGTGTGCCAATAAGTCAAGGCTGAAAGACAAAGACCTGGGGGATTGCTTCAACCACTACCCATTCCGGAGTGGAAGTGGGAACATATTACTATGGATTTTATTTCTGGACTTCCAAGGACACCTAGTGGGAAGGATGTAATTTGGGTGATAGTGGATAGACTGACCAAGTCTGCACATTTTCTACCCTTCAAAGTAGGGCTACCTACGGAAAAGTTGGCAGATTTATATATCCGACAGATTGTTAAATTGTATGGAGTTCCAGTAAGTATTGTCTCCGACCGAGATTCAAGATTTACCTCTCACTTCTGGAGGAGCTTACAAGCTAGCTTGGGGACTCAACTCAAATTCAGCACAGCTTATCATCCCCAAACCGATGGACAATCTGAACGTATAATCCAGACACTTGAAGATATGCTCCGTACATGTGTTCTGGATTTTGGAGGATCGTGGGAAGATTATCTACATCTTGTGGAGTTCTCTTATAATAACAGTTACCAAGCAAGTATTGAAATGACTCCATTTGAGGCTTTATATGGACGAAGATGTCGTACCCCGCTATCATGGGACGATGTAGGAGAAAAAGCTTTACTGGGACCAGAGATGGTGATCGATTCAACCGAGAAGGTGAAACAAATAAGGGAAAGACTTCGGGTGGCTCAAGACAGGCAACGACATTGGACAAATAGCCATCGAAGACCATTGGAATTTGAGGTAATTAATTTATGATATTCAAGTTAATTTAACATTATTATTATGGAACTAAGACTTGATTATGACTTTATTAAAGGTTGGATAATTAGTATTCTTGAAGATTTCTCCAACACGTGGCACCATTAGGTTCGGAAGGAGCGGAAAACTCAGCCCAAGATTTATTGGACCGTTTGGCATACAGGAGAGAATCGGAGAAGTGGCATACCGTCTGGCATTGCCACCCTCTCTGGATGGGGTCCATAACGTATTCCACGTGTCGCAACTGAGAAAATACGTGTCAGATCCCAGTCATATTTTTTATCATTCAGAGCTCGAAGTGGGCCCAAGCTTGACTTACCAAGAGCAACCTGTGAGGATACTGGACCGAACGAAGAAAGTCCTAAGGAATCAAGTTATTCCCCTTGTTCGTATAGCTTGGAAGCATCATTCTCCTGGCGAATCCACCTGGGAGCAAGAAGACGAGATTAGAGAGCGCTACCCCTATCTTTTTGAACCTTGAGGTATATTTTAACTCTCGACCTTTCCTTTCGTGCCATTGTTATTCTTAAATTTCGAGGACAAAATTTTTATAAGTTGGGTAGATTGTAAACCCCCTGAATTTTCAAAAATATTAAACTTGGATTTTTTCACAATTTTCTGGAAATTTTTCTGTAATTAAAATTAGGGTTTCAATTATTAAATGATTTTTAATTGTTAAAAAATAATATTAAAATATTATGGAAATAATATTTTTGGGTGTAAAATGGAAAACTGGACTTAGGATAATTTTTCTGGAATTTATTGGACCCCGAACCTATTTTAAAACACCTAAAAACTATTATATTTAAATTAATAAATTAATTATTTATTTATTTAATTCTTTAATACTTAAATCTGGCCCAGCCCGTACACCCTGGCCCAATATCCTGGCCCAGTCCACGACTTAACGGGTCGGGTCGGGTCCACCCGAACCCGACCCGCCGCCTGCCCGACCCGGGCGACCGTCTCCTCCCCACGAACCTGTCCCCTGCTCTTCCCGGCGACGGCTCCGGCCACGTCGTCGGAGCCCGCGTCAGCGCCTGCACCCATCGACGCCACGATCCCCTCCTCCCCGCCATATTCGGCCGACCCCCTCGCCCTCTCCACCTATATAAACCCCCACACCGAAACCCTCCGGCCATCCCACCACCACCTAGCGCCGCCGCCCTCCTCGCCGCACCGCCGTGAGCCGCCAGCCCCTTCTCCTCCTCCCTCCCAGTCGATGCCTCACCTTCAGCCGCCTAGACCCCTCGGCGCCGTCCCCGACTCCCCAGACCCCCGAGCGCAGCACCTCCGGTCGGCTCCGCCAGCCTCCCAGCGCGCCGCCGCCACAGCCGACGCCCCAGCTCCCCCCGACGACGCTGTCCACGGCCTCCCTCCGCCTCAGCTCCGGCCAGACCGCCACCTCCGGCCAAGCAGAACCCTAAACCTAACCCTAGTTCTCTCCCTCGTGTCGGCACGTGTCGGACATGACACGGACACGAGAAATTCTAATTTCTCAAGCCCTGTTCAGGTACGTGTAACATTCTCCTCGCTGCCCCATTTTCAATTCTGTAAATTGTAACGCGTAGCCTGCATGACCCTCTCGGTGCCCGGACAAACCGCTCGGGGCATCGCGTCCTGTGGTGATCGCACACCGCGATCCAAAAACAGGAAAAACAACGACCCGATTCACCCCGAAACTGGGTACGCCCCGCCAAATGGGACGACTTGGTCGCGCGCGGTCTTTACAGATATATGCGCGTCATTGATACGGACGTGTGGGATTTCGTGAAAGTCCATTCGGGTGTGCGTGCATACCGGGATCAACGCGTATCCGCGAACAACGCCCTGTATCCGACTTTTCTAAATTATGCCCTAACTTTCTGTACACACGTCGGATCGAAACAAAACTTGCGCCATCGGACTCATAGCGATACGCTGGTCCTGTGACCCAAGTTTGGTTCGATTCTGAGAACATTGACGAAATCGCGTGTCGTGGGCCCCACAAGTCCCGGTCGATGGGCGATTTTGTGATCGGCTCATCGGAATCCAATTCTGGAAGTTCTGTTGTGTTTGTATCATCGTTTTTGACCTGTTGACACTAAGTTTGGTGAATTTGGAGATCTTTGACCCTGACACGTTTTTCGGTGCAAAGCGGGCCCACATGTGGACCCCGTTTTGACCCGAAATTACCATTTTTGCCCTTGTCTCCAAATTGGACTCAAGGACAGACGTTTCTAGCTATTTGATATCTTCTGACATGATGGTAATATTTATTTCAGCATCCGGACATATTTCTGGAAATTTCCCGAGGATAGAACTCTAGTTGGGATCCAAACATCAGGCAAGTACCTGCACTTCAAGTTTATTCTTTATATTGTGATAATTAATTCTTTGCTCTTCTAGTACCATTAGATGATTACACTTAGTGTTAGAATTTGGATTTCATGTCTTGCTTTTCGTGTCGGGAGGGAGAATACTAGGAGGCATGTAGTTTACCCTTACCCCTGTCCTGACCGCTAGCTGTTGGTACGCGACTGTACCATCAGCCTTATACTTGATTATTCCTGACTGCTAGCTGCCTATGGTGTGCCTTATTAGCCTTATAAACCCCTACATGCCAACTATGTATTCTAAATACACAATTTTACACACATAGTTTTTTGTCTTGTTGTAGTTCCATTTTCTTGTCTCATTATATTTCTGTTTTACTCATATCCCTGATTTACAGCAATTAACCCTTAGTTAATTTTACTACTTATTGTGTATATTCTTATCGTGAGGTTTAGTCAGTTTTTCCTACTTGTTATAAATATTTAGTTTAATCTTTGTTGTGCATTTGGTACTTTGCTCCTTTTCTGACTGGATCCGTTGATATTAGGCGATGATGAGGACTATGCCCCCACCTTTTATGGCCCCTATGAGGTAGCAGATGATACTTTTGAGGAGCCGGTTCCTACTCAGGAGGCTACCTTTGAGGAGTAGTAGCCAGTTAGTTAGTATTTTTGTTTCAGCCTAGTAATCGGGTTTGTCCCCGATTTAATTTCTGGTTCTGTAATAAACTATGGATCTGTTTGTCACATTTTGTTTATGAAATCTTAGCATTCCTATTTCCTGTTATTATCCTTGACTATTTAATTATTGTGAATGAGTTAGATTTTAATTTAACTGTGAATATGACCTAAACAGCGTACTACCGCCGACACTGCGGCGTAGGCTGGACGTACCCACGTACTCGTGCCCGAATATCCGGGTGCGGGTCGTGACAGTATTGCCTTATGACAAGTTCAATTGGATGATTTCAGACCCTGAGTCGGTAAACCCAACTCGTATACGTATACGTACGCGTATGCGTATATTGTTCAATTTGGTATATATAGATATGTATTTAGTATGTATATATATATATTTATATTTAGTATATGTATTCAATTTGTATGTATATAATTATTGGTTGTTATATACATATATAAATATATGGTATTTATATATATTGTAAGTAATTAAATACTATGCTAGTTAAGACTATATATATTTATATATGTATTGAGAGACCCTAATATTAATTACGGATATTCCGTATTTATCTTGACCATGTGACCTGAGTGGTTGTGAGAAGACTGCCTTATGTACAGTGATGTACTGGCGAGACCGTATTATTTTGACTGTCGGATTATGCACCGTATTTGCAGACATGACACCCGTACAGCTAGACGCACACTTGACCCTAGTTGACCAGTGTCACCCTAGTGTAGCTTCTGAGTTCAGTGTATTATGTTTGTGCGTGTGCTAGTATAACGACTGATGCTATATTGTATTATATTATATGTATATAGGACCATTGGATCGTCCTGTGAGACTTCAGGAGCAGGACATTGGTATTGCTAGCTAAGGACCCCAAACGAGTATATTCTCTGATAATTTTTGTTATTTGATAATTTTTATAATTCAAGTATTTAGAAATGTTACATCTGATTCTTGACACTATGCTACACGGACTAGTATATAGATATGCAGTCATGAGATGTTACATTGGTTATCGTATTGACATTATACACGACATTGATATTAGACATTGTACATGATATATTAGACATTGATCGTGTATCATGACGTGTCATGATTGGATCCACTGTACTAGTTGGGGGCGGGGAAATTGCTAGTGAGAGATGTGATCAAATCCCTATCATACAAGTGTAGACATTGATAGCGTTAATCATACACCTCACGTATGATTAGCTAGGCCATGTAGCTATCGAACAAGTTCCCAAGCCGATCATATTTTGAAACTACTATTTCAAACACTTAGAATAGTTACAGTCCTCTATTTTAGTTCATATACTACATCACCCGTATATGATATTGTACCTCATTCTCTTCATTTCATATATACACTAATTGTGCCATATTGCCTATGTTGGCTGTTCTCTTATTTTGCCATTGCATTTATTTATTGCCTACTCTCAGTATATAGCATCATCTATTTATTGTTTTATAGTCCTTATCAATTAACTGGAACTGTTATTTCGGTTGTACTTTGCTCCATCCTGACTGGAAATATTTTTCTAGACTGCGCCTTAGAGGACTGGTGTCCGACATTTTATGGACCACAGGGAAAGTAGCTGCAGACTTGGACCTTGTAGCCAGGTGTGATTCCGGGAGGTCTAGCCGGGATCACTATTATTTCAGTTAGTTTCTTTCAGCAGCTTTGGTACCGGATTTGTTTCCGGCATACTTTGATTCTTGGATGTTATTGCTTTTGAGTTAGATTATTTTGTTTAGACTTGTTGCATTTCATTTATTTTCTTTGATATCTTATCATGCTTTAGTTTTTGTGATTGAGTATTCTATATTATATTATGATATCTGTGTCTCATTATGGAGTTGGATACTCATGTGAGATTGTTTAAATAGTGTATTGACCTAGACAACGTTCTACCGTCGATGCTGCGTAGTCTGGACGTACCCGCGTACTCGTTCCCCAAATTCTGGGTGCGGGTCATGAAAATTGTGTGACTGTGATATTTTATATGCTTTTGTGATATTTCGTACCCAGAAAATTCAACGGAGGGTTGCTCTGGGTCTGTCTATTTTTATGAACTTTTATAAGTCTGTGTATTTATTTTATTATCATATATTATTATCAGGTATGGTCAGACGACGCAGATTATTTGGAGGTCGGTCCTCTAGACAGAGTGCTCCTCCGTTACAGGCTACTGGTTCCGGATCCCCCTCGCAGAGTACTCCAGTGTACCGATCTTTAGCATCTCCGACTCCGTCGACGAAATGATGTGGCAATACTCCTGGGACGAGTAGTTCTAGGCCTGAGACTACTCCCTCTTCCAGCGTTCCTCCAACTAACGGTACCATAGAAGCAAAGGAGCAGATGGATGAGGTTGACCCGACTTCGTCTGCACATGTTCAGAGCGATGCTCCATGTGCGCCTCCGGACGACACGAGGATGGAGATTTGGACCGACTGGCCTCAAAAGTAAGTCAATTAGTTAACATTTTGGATTGACGGGCCAAATGATTATATCTTTATATTCATGAATTTAATTATTGTTGTATAGATATCGTTCGTCGGTAGTATATAGAGCACTAGGGGTATTTCTGAGGCAGAACTATTGTGGGCCTTGGATCAACTACTCAGATGCTTCTGAAGATTGGAAGGCATTTTGGTTTGCCCACTTCAAGGTAAAAATATATTTACTTTTAATATTGTTATATTTATGTATATTATATAACTCTCTATCTTACTTTTCGTAGAAAACCTATTTCTATCCACCACACTGGGCTGAGAAGATCGATTAGCAGTTTTCTTCCATCGCCACCAAGCTGATCCGTAATGCGATCAATGATCAAAAAGCTCGTGATCACTGTCACGCCCCAGTCCCAAAATACGTAGGACTAGGAATACGTAATACGCCAGCCGTATGTATACGAACTCCAATATATGGAAACCATATACACACGTACGCTGTACATGAATATCAATCCACCAGTGGTAATATACTGTCACAAAAAGTCACACGCAAACTATATCTCATCCACAGCACAAATAAATAGATAAATGGAAATAAATACTGAATATCAAAGATGAGTATCAATAAGAAATATCAAAGTATGATAGTCGGATGAAAATAAATCCACTGCAAATCGACTATACTAAAACCACTAAAGAGAGAAGAGAATCAACTCTAATATAAGAATAAATATCTCTAAAAGAATAGTAACAAAATCTCTAATAGCTGAAATGGATCACAGATACTCCGAAGGTAAGACCTTCTCAGTCTGATAAGTAACGTCAGGTCCAGGTCCATACTCCTGCGGATACTCCTGCTCATCTATATCTGGAAAGGGACCAGGTCCTCAAATGGACGTAACAAGATACATAATAACATGCCAATATAGTACTAAAAATAAACATCCAATGGGTCGTCTAACCATTTAAGTGAATGCAGTTTAAGAACAACTTTCCACCAAGTGGGCTATCTGGCTAAAATAGGATTGGCGTGACTCTCTCGGAGAATCAGGGGGCTACAAAGTATGTCGTCTTTTGAATGGCAGAGGCCGCCTAATAATATATAATATATAAGGGTCATCACCACCCGTATCTCCAGCGGAGCTTCCGGGTTACAGAAGGAAAAAGTGCAAAGGAGCCCAAATGCATTACTTGTTGTTCTCTCCACCCTATACTCTAAGCATGTCACATCCATGACACCATAATACCTCTAATAACTACCAGGTCTACTAGCATACAAAGTTTCTATCGACAGTTATCCCTATCCGTCGCATGACCTATACGTACAAGTGGCCAGCCGGGTATGCAAGTCCGTGTCCTACATGTAACTCACACTCATGTAAGAATAGTGTCATGGCCAATGAAACATAAGATGCCTCATGATAATGGGTTGGTCTCATAAAGTAGGTCTAATGCATATACATAAATAAAAACAGAACACGACAACACCGTCGTTGCACCCAAGTTTCTTTGGACGCACAGTTTATTTAGCAGTTGAAATATATGAACTAAAATAAACAAAAATAAAATATGCATGCATCATATGGAATGTAAACAAAGTACATTGGCAAGGTATACTTGCTTGGCAAGAAATCTGTATAGTGTAAGCGTCCAAATGTCAAGGACACGGGATCTTCCCGTCTTCTTTTTCTAAGCGGCTGAAGCGAAACTAATGGCTCCGAACAAACGTCTCCGGATGCTGAAATAGACATCACCAACGTTTTCGAAATCAGCGAAATAGCTAAAAATTACTACCCTTTCGTCCAATTTGGACACAGGGGCAAAACAATAATTTTAGGTCAAAGTGGGGTCCACATGTGGCCCTCTTTGCACCGAAAAGCGTGCCAGGGGTAACGGTCTCTAAATGAGACAAATTATAGGTCAAACAAACTCTAAAAGTCAGTAAGAACTTAACGGTATGTCCAATTATGGATTTCGGTGAGCCGAACACAATTTAGCCCAAAAAGTCAACCATGGGGCCCGCCAATTGGCGACTTGGTCAACTGTCTCAAAATTGGATCAAAGGACCAACGCGGTACCACGAGTCCAGTGGCGCAAGTTTTATCGTATTCTGACGAGCGTGCACTAAATGTGCAGGACTTTTGCAAAAGTTGCGACATAGGAAATTTTATGCGGGTACGGGCTGATTTCGACGCGCACACGTGTCCAAATCAGTTTTCACAAAATCTCAAATGTTTGGGTATACTGTGCGCACCTTTTGGTACACTTGGTACACAAAGGGGCGGTCCCGTTTGGCGGGGCGTGCTCCGTATCGCAATTTCTGGAAATCTAAAAAAAGTATATTTTTGGGGTTTTCTAACGGGTTTAATTCTATACACAACAGTTAATAAATTAATATATTTGACAGAAAATAAACTAGGTTAAGTGGTCTTCATAGACCAAAAAGAAAAAACCGGATTCGAATCTCTGTGGTGGGAGATACGAATCCGAGAACATAGGTAGTTACCGCAGTTTTCTGTGTTCCCAAAAGTTATCATTTTTCATCAACTTGGACGCTTTTTTTGCCTAGGTTTATGCGCTGAACGAGATAAACTAATACACAGGATTTAGAGAAGGATAGGTGGTGAACGTACCGGTGAAGACGGGGTCGAGTTTGCTTGGGCGGGGACGCGGGAATCGAGACGAGAACAAAGGTACGCTGCAGTCAAAATCTGCCGTGCGCGGGGTCGCGGTTGTTCGGTCGGCCGGGGTTGGTTTTTCGGTAGTCTAGGCTGGGCGGCGCGGCGGCTGGAGGCGCGGTCGCAGGGTTGGAAAGTCGGCGCTCGAGGGAAGGGATTTAGGTTTAGAGTTAGGGTTGTAGAGAAGAGAAGAATATATATAGAGAACGCGCGGGGGGGGGGAAGTCTGCGGCCTACTGCTGCTGTTATTTACTTTCTTAACGGGTTCGGGTGTGCGGGTTAGAGTTAGGAAATGGGTAGTGGGTTTAGAACCATTAAGGTTTTCTATTTTCTTTTCTTTTATAATTCTTTCTTTTTCTTTTCTAATTCTTTTGTTTTTTATTTCTTTTCTAATTAAAACTATATATATATATATACACATAAAAAATTTAGAAATTATAATAGTGCATATAATTAATCTGTCAGCTGTCCAAAGGGTCTCCTACATGGAATAAATTAGAAAAAATTTATAATTGCTCCATAAATTCCCTAAATGCACAAACACCTAAAATAAAAATTAAATAAATTCTATTTCCTCTAATCTAGCTCATAATTACTATAATTAATTTATTAATTAATTAAAAAGGTAAATACGATTTTTAGGATTAGGGGTTTTACATTCTACCCAACTTATCAAAATTTCGTCCTCGAAATTAAAACTAAGCCGTGATAGAATGTCAAAGATGGTATAAGATATAAATTAACAAAGTAAATGCATACCTTGGTCTGCGAATAGGTTCGAAAAATGCTTGCGCATGTCATCCTCGTGCTCCCAAGTTGATTCTCCTGGCCCGCCATGCTTCCATGTCACGCGAAGCAAGGAAATAGACTGGTTCCTCAACACTTTTTCTCGACGATCAAGGATTCCCACGGGTTGTTCTTGGTATGACAAGCTCAGCCCAATAGTAATCTTCGAATGGTCGAGAACATGACTGCTGTCTGCCACATATCGTCTGAGCTGCGACACATGGAATACATTATGTACTCCCTCAAGTGAAGGTGGTAGGGCAAGTCGATATGCCACTTCTCCCACTCTCTCTAGCGCGTCAAATGGTCCAATATACCTTAGACTCAACTTGTCGTGCCCTCCAAATCGAATGGTGCCTCTGGTAGGTGATATCCTCAAGAAGACGTGATCGCCCTCATTAAACTCCAAGGGACAACGATGAAGGTCTGCCCACTGCTTCTGCTTGTCTTGCGCTGCTCGCAAGTGCCCTTGTATCTTCTTAAGTGTCTCTACGGTGTTGACCACCAACTCGGGTCCCAGAATCTGACATTCTCCTACGTCACTCTAACACACAGGAGACCTACATTTTTTTTCATACAATGCTTCAAATGGAGCCATCTGAATACTCGCTTGATAGCTATTATTGTAAGAAAACTCTACAAGATGTAGGTGTTCCTCCCATGATCCTTCGAAGTCTAACATACAAGCCCTCAACATATTCTCCAATGTCTGAATAGTACGCTCTGACTGCCCATCTGTCTGCGGGTAATAAGATGTACTGAACTTCGGACGAGTTCCAAGACTCTCTTGCATGCTCCTCCAAAAGTGCGATGTAAAATGCGAATCCCTATCTGATACAATACTAACTGGTATGTCGTACAATCTCACAATCTGCCTCATATATAAGTTAGCCAAAGCTTCTGTAGACTGGCCAACTCTAAAAGGTAAGAAATGTGCTGACTTGGTGAGTCAATCTACTATTACCCATACTGTATCTTGTCGTACCCCGATCCCGTAGGGGCCGATCGTCCTCGCTTGGTCCCTACAGAACCGTTCGTCCTCGCTTGGGCGCGATGCCGTACAAGCCTAAGTTGCGCTTGCACCAGGCAATGTACCTGTACAAGTCACAAGTTAGACGAAAATATACATATATAGGCACAGAGTAAAACGCAGAGAACCAAAGTTGAACACATTTGATAGCACACAAAATACTTTCATTTTATTGAATACTGAAGATTTGGATTACAAAGTGTTTGCTTGGCTGAGTTACAAAATATGCCTTAGAAGGCTTAGAACTCTTTTCACATTCCCAAAACTAGCCACAACGCCCATTATATTATGCCCTTATAGTAGGACCAAAATAACCAAAATATCTAGCAGAAGAAGAGTAGCACACTGGAGAGGTAAGCAGCAGAGAAAGCAGCACGAACACAGTCCTAGGGAAGGGTGCGCACACGCTGATTCAGGTTGAGGATGCTTGCCAAACTCTCACTTCCAGTACCTGGATATTTGCCCACAAACATGGGTCAATACTACCATATGTACTGGTGAGCGACCGTGGCCAAACTTACCTTAGAAATCCACACTAAGTAAGCATATGAAGCTAGCATTATTAGGTGATCTTTCTGGTTGTCTAGTTTTATTTTAACAATTTATGCAAGGAAACATAGACAATATATAGCATATGCATATGATATTTCTTACCCACGGCCGAGCGGTTATCCCTGCAGCAGACACACGAGTTAGGAACAATTGTATATATGCATAAACTTATGTATCAATCTTTTTGGTGTCACAAATGATAGGTATGCAAGAAGGTAAATCTAGCATGCGCCCTATCTATATGACGGTCCATGGGTCGCCCTATGATTAGCAGTTGGAACATACAAGCCCATCTCACTAATAGACATATCGCCCCACTAGACCCCCTTACGGGCCGTATACCTCAGGGCGATCCAAAAATCTCTTCCGGACCGAGCGATTCCCAGTGCCCCAGGAACCGTTCGAGAGACGAGACCTTGTGCACAAGTTATCCAAGACCAATGCATGACATGAAACATCTAACAGATATAACACTACAATGCACAGTTCAAAGAAACGAATACACAATTTTCCATCTCTTATTCTTCTCCCACTTAACACATTTGAAACATAGGGACTTGCCATAAATTGGGTCGTGCAGCATAGGGACTATGAACATGTAACATAATTGATAGCAAAAGTATAATCCTAATACTTTTAAGCATGCAGTTCATTTCTTTAGCTTATCTTTTTAGTGAGGCAACATTTAGTGAACTAGAGATTCTTTATTAGGCATGCAAACTTAAAGGATTCATCGAAGGGCCTAAGCCACTCACCGAATGAATCGAACGAGAGGATGGAGAAGCCTTAAGCGACGTTCACTCTTTGGTTATGCGTCCTGAAAATGCAACAATACTTGGTTAGCATACTTCAATCTCTTTCCCTTACGATTCGAAAAGAACGCGCAAGCGAGAAAGCAAAATCATGAAAACCAAGTCATCGAAAGCAACTCAAAACACAAAGTAACACAAAACCAAAAAGCAAAGCAACCAACGAAAACTCTTGGACTTATTTCAATAGAAGCCGTTCGATTAATTCGAAGGGTTCATTGCACTTCGTCCGTATTGATTTGGCGGTAAGGTTTCTCCGAGACTCGATTCTCAACCGAGTCGAAGCAGCTTAGTATTCCATAAGTATCCGTTCAGAGCGGGGCATTACATACTACCCCACTGAGAAAAAGTTTCGTCCTCGAAACTTAAGAGATCAAGGAGGCGATAAACAATGCATCAAGAGATCAAAGGAATGAAACTCACCAACATCGTGTCCACTCTCATCACGCTCAATATTCAATTGATACACTCTAGGCCTTCTTATCTGATCAGTTGGTTCCAGAGAAGGACCCGGAGGGGTTTGAGTCTCAGCACCATCTGCTGCCAAGGCCTTAAGGGTTGGACAATCACGGATCATATGATCTAATTTTCCACACTTAAAATATTCCTTTGTGATGTGGCGACATGTCTCCTTGGTGTGACCCTGACGGCCACAGAAGCTGCACACTTTTCCGCGGTTCTCACCCGCGTTAGCCTGTTTCTCGGGATCAGCTTTCTTCTCACCATTGTGGTATCGCTTAGCAGGAGGGTTTCGAGGAGCGGGTGCCTTGTCCACAGCACTTTGTGGCATAAACTGCTCGTTCTGCATCACTGCCTCAAATGCTTGGATGTATGTTTTGCACTCCCGGTTCATAACATATTTTCTCAGATTATCGTTTAAGCCTTTTATGAACCGATGTGTGCGTGCTCCCTCGTCGGGAATCATTGAACTAGCGAACTTAGCAAGCTTGGAAAATTCTGACTCATAATCTTCGACGGACATGTTCCCTTGCTTAAGTTCGGTAAACTCGTCTTCTTTTCTCTGCCTGACAGCTGGTGGGAGGTAATGTGCAAGGAATGCTTCCTTGAACATTCCCCAAGTGATCCTGCCGTCCTGATGCTTGGTGGCGAGGTCTACTTTCTTGACTTCCCACCAATCATGTGCACATAACCGCAGCTGCATATCCGTACATGCCACCCTCTTATTTGCAGGTATTGAGGCAAAGCTAAACAAGCTCTCCATCTTTGTGATCCAGTCCATCACCTTATCCGGCGTGGTCCTGCCTTCAAACTCCGGAGGGTTCAACTTCAGAAACTCAGCGCCTTTAAAGGTAGACTTTCTGGCCGCGCGATGAGGCTCATTTGTTTCTGCTAATCCTGCGTCTTGAGGCATGGTCGGGGCAGTCACAGGTGTTGCAGCGGTGCCTGATGCACCACTGTGTGCTACTAGTATTGTCATAATTTGAGTTAGGGAGTCAAGCTGCTTTTGTTGTGTCGAGGTTCTAGCATCAGCTCGTTGTTGCTGAGCCTCGAATCGTTCTTGTTGCGCAGCATGACGATCGTTTTGATTCTGTAACATTGCAATCAATCTATCCATTTGATCATCGCTCACGCTAGCTGCGCGCGATGTCTCAGGGTTACCAGCACCTGTTTTTGTCATCTTTGCTGTAAAAGAAGGTAGCTTGCATTAGTCTTATAACGTATTATAGACTTATTGCATGGGACATTGGATTTTTCATACTCTTAGGGACCTTTCACACTCGATTTACTTGTTATAGATTCAAAATTAATTTTCGAAATTTGGGACTTTTTGAAATCGCTTGAAAACTTATATCATTTTCGAAAACGATGTTTGAAGAAACCAAGGACGTAAAGCCGTGCTCTGATACCACATGTCGCGCCCCGATCCCGTAGGGGCCGATCGTCCTCGCTTAGTCCCTACGGAACCGTTCGTCCTCGCTTGGGCGCAATGCCGTGCAAGCCTAAGTTGGCTTGCACCAGGCAAAGTACCTGCACAAGACACAAGTTAGACGAAAATATACATATATAGGCACAGAGTAAAATGCAGAGAACCAAAGTTGAACACATTTGATAGCACACAAAATACTTTTATTTTATTGAATACTGAAGATTTGGATTACAAAGTGTTTGCTTGGCTGAGTTATAAAATATGCCTTAGAAGGCTTACAACTCTTTTCATATTCCCAAAACTAGCCACAACGCCCATTACATTATGCCCTTGTAGTAGGACCAAAATAACCAAAACATCTAGCAGAAGAAGAGTAGCCCACTGGAGAGGTAAGCAACAGAGGAAGCAGCACGAACACAGTCCTACGGAAGGGTGCGCACACGCTGATTCAGGTTGAGGATGCTTGCCAAACTCTCACTTCTAGTACCTGGATATTTGCCCACAAACGTGGGTCAATACTACCACATGTACTGGTGAGCGACCGTGGCCAAACTTACTTTAGAAATCCACACTAAGTAAGCATATGAAGCTAGCATTATTAGGTGATCTTTCTGGTTTTCTAGTTTCATTTTAACCATTTATGCAAGAAAACATAGACAATATATAGCATATGCATATGATATTTCTTACCCACGGCCGAGCGGTTATCCCTGCAGCAGACACACGAGTTAGGCACAATTGTATATATGCATAAACTTATGTATCAATCTTTTTGGTGTCACAAATGATAGGTATGCAAGAAGGTAAACCTAGCATGCGCCCTATCTATATGACGGTCCATGGGTCGCCCCATGATTAGCAGTTGGAACATACAAGCCCATCTCACTAATAGACATATCGCCCCACTAGACCCCCTTACGGGCCGTATACCTCAGGGCGATCCAAAAATCTCTTCCGGACCGAGCGATTCCCAGTGCCCCAGGAACCGTTCGAGAGATGAGACCTTGTGCACAAGTTGTCCAAGACCAATGCATGACATGAAATATCTAACAGATATAACACTACAATGCACAATTCAAAGAAATGAATACTCAATTTTCCATCTCTTATTATTTTCCCACTTAACACATTTGAAACATAGGGACTTGCCATAAATTGGGTCGTGCAGCATAGGGACTAAGAACATGCAACATAATTGATAGCAAAAGCATAATCCTAATACTTTTAAGCATGCAGTTCATTTCTTTAGCTTATCTTTTTAGTGAGGCAATATTTAGTGAACTAGAGATTCTTTATTAGGCATGCAGACTTAAAGGATTCATCGAAGGGCCTAAGTCACTCACCGAATGAATCGAACGAGAGGTTGGGGAAGCCTTAAGCGACGTTCACTCTTTGGTTATACGTCCTAAAAATGCAAAAATACTTGGTTAGCATACTTCAATCTCTTTTCCTTACGATTCGAAAAGAACGCGCAAGCGAGAAAGCGAAATCATGAAAACCAAGTCATCGAAAGCAACTCAAAATTCAAAGCAACACAAAACCAAAAAGCAAAGCAACCAACGAAAACTCTTGGACTTATTTCAATAGAAGCCGTTCGATTAATTCGAAGGGTTCATTGCACTTCGTCCGTGTTGACTTGGCGGTAAGGTTTTCCCGAGACTCGATTCTCAACCGAGTCGAAGCAGCTTAGTGTTCCATAAGTATCCGTTCGGAGCGGGGAATTACATATCTCTTCCACTTAGAATCTTGGGAAAACCCGTAACGAAGTCCATAGTGATGTGCTCCCACTTCCACTCTGGAATCGGGAGTGGTTGCAATAATCCTGCTGTTCTCTTGTGCTCTGCCTATACTTGTTGACATACTAGACATTTAGCTACAAAGTGAGCTATCTCTCTTTTTTTATTCTATGCCACCAAAAGTGCTATCGTAAGTCACGTTACTTCTTGCTGCCTCCAGGATGAATAGAATATATCGAACTATGAGCTTCTGTCATCAGCTCCTGTCGAATCTCTTTATTTGGAATATAAAGGCGATCACCACATCGTAATATCCCATCATCATGAATGTGCAATCCTGTCTGCTCTCCGGCCTCTGTCATTTCTTTCAGTCTCCAAAATCTGGCGTATGTAGGCAAGGCTGCCTTAATCCTCTCTACTAATGATGATTGTTCTTGCAAGTTGGCTAATATCCCATCTGCTCCGAGTAATATCACTTCAATGCCAAGATCTTGCAAATCCTCCAATAATTTCCTCTGTGTTGTCAAGAAGTAAGCTGCTGGTTTCCGGCTTAACGCGTCTGCTACAACGTTAGCCTTGCCTGGGTGATAATGTAGCTCTATCTCAAAATCTTTCATCAACTCAAGCTATCGACGTTGCCTCATATTTAACTCCTTCTGCGTGAAGACGTACTTGAAGCTTTTGTGGTCTGTATAGATCTTCACTCGTTCTCCCATATAAGTAATATCTACATAGCTTCAGAGCAAATACAACGGCTGCAAGTTCCAAGTCATGAGTCGGATAATTCTTCTCATGCACTCGTAACTGCCTAGATGCATATCCAATCACCATGCGATGCTGCATCAATACGCATCCCAAGCCTTTCCCTGATGCGTCACTGTAGATCACATAGCCTCCTGATCTTGATGGAATAGTCAATACTGGTGCTGTAGTCAGTCGCTTCTTCAACTCTTCAAAAGCGGCTTGACACTCATCGGTCCATATGAATTCTTGGTCCTTGCAAGTCAACCGAGTCATAGGTGCTGAGTCCAAGGAAACTTCTCACCTCCGCTGCTAATTTAGGAACAGGCCATGTCTCAACTGCCGAGATCTTCTTTGGATAAACAGAAATACCCTCTCCTGTAATGGCATGCCCAAGAAATAAAACTTTGTCCAAGAAGAACTCACATTTATAGAGCTTCACATATAACTGATCTCTCCTCAAGGTCTCTAGAATAATCCGCAGGTGCTTCTCGTGCTCCTCGTGGCTCTTCGAATAGACAAGTATATCATCTATGAAGACGATCACGAATTAGTCCAAATACTGGTGGAAGACTCGATTCATTAAGTCCATAAAGATAGATGGAGCATTGGTCAATCCAAATGGCATGACCAAAAACTCGTAGTGTCCATATCTTGTTCTGAATGCGGTCTTCGGAATATCCTGCTTTCGTACCTTCACCTGGTGATATCCAAATCTCAAGTCTATCTTCGAGAATACCTTGGCTCTACTGAGCTGATCAAATAAGTCATCAATGCATGGCAATGGATATTTATTCTTCACAGTCACTGCATTCAAGGATCTATAGTCAATGCACATACGCACTGACTCATCCTTCTTTGCTACAAACAACACTGGTACTCCCCTGGGTGATGCACTCGGTCGGATGAAACCTTTCTCTTCTAGTTCTTTCAACTGTGCCTTCAACTCATCCATCTCCTTCTTCGCCAATCTATAAACATGTGATGCTATGGGTGCTACTCCTGGTGCTAATTCAATTGAGAACTCTACGTCTCTGTCTGGGGGTAGTCCTGGCAATTCCTCTGGAAAGACGTCTAGAAATTCTGAAATAATGGGGTGATAAACAACGTCATCCATTGCGAGCTGCATACCATCAAGGATTTCTGTGGATCCTCTTGCAAACTCAAGTTCAGGATGGCCTGGTACCTTAAAAAGAATGCTTCCTCCAAAGCAATCAAAGAAAGCGTGGTACTTGCTTAGCCAGTCCATTCCAAGCACAATATCAAAGGTTGGCATAGGAAGGGCTAAGAGTCGAGCATTCATCTCTCTGCCACGTATCACTATATGACACGATCTATAAATTCTACTAACAGGTACAACTCCTCCTCCGATAAGAATTCTAACACAACTAGATAAAGGTGTAGAGGCAATGTTATGTTTGGCAATAAAACTAGATGATATGAATGAGTGGGTGGCTCCCGTATCAAACAATATCATAGCAGGAAAAGTAAAAGCAAGAGTAATACCTGTTGTGACATCAATCTCCTGATCCATGTCATCCACTTCTAATGGAAAAGCGTGCCCATTCCTCTATGGTTGTCCCTGTCCGGCCCTCATATACTCATCCTCCTGGGTAGGTAGCAGTGGTCCTCGCTAAAATCCTCCTACTGCTGGGGTTGAGGTACTTCTGGTCTAGTTATCTGTTGTGCCAGCTTCGGTGCTGGAAGCGCTAGTCTCTGTGTTGGCGGTAGTAGTGTCAATGTCTGCTGCCTTGGACAGTCTCTTGCCAAATGCTGTCCGGAACCACATCGTAAACACTGTCCCAAGCGATTCCGATAATCCCTCAAAATGTGTCTGATTCTCCCACAATAATTACATTAGGGTTTCTCCGAAATCTGGTACGGTCCTGCTCTATGTTGCTGATGCTGCTGTGCCAAGGGACGTCTGATAGGTCCTCTTTGTTGTGGCCTTGTCGGTCCCTGCTATGTCCTTGCTGATCCTTGTTGTGTCCTCAGCTGACCTCATTTTTCTCTACCGATGGTTTCTTGTAATCTGGCGTCTGTCAGTAGTTCAGCATAAGGGATCTGGGACTGTGAGCTAGTGTAATATTGGATCTCCTGAGTCAGTCCGCGATAAAACCTCTTAGCCTTGGCCAAGTCATTCGGTATCAGGGCAGCACCATATTTACTGAGACGACTAAACTCGGTATCATATTCGTCAACTGTTCGGTTCCCCTGCTCCAAGTAAAGAAACTGGTCGTACAATGCATCTCTGATGGTGTCCGGGAAGTACTTCCTCTCAAAGCACTCCAAGAACTGCTCCCAAGTCTGGTATGTACCCAACTGGCACTCCATGGATTCCCACCAGTGATGAGCATTACCATCTAGAAGCGTCCTTACACCTGTCATCCATAAGTCTGCAGGTAGCTGCGATGCTTCCAATAGATTCTGAGTGTGAGTAATCCAGTTGGTAGTCTCCTCCTGGCTCTCAGTGCCCTAGTACAGCTTCGGACCCATCTGAATAAAGTCCTTTACTGAACCAACTCTAGCTCGAGGTACTGGAGCTAGTGTTTGAGCTAGAACAGTAGCCTGTGCAGCCATCCTCTCAAGTGCTGCCAGAAATTCTTGCCTCTGCTCTGCTGCTTATTGCCTCTGCTCTGCAACTAGTATGGCGGCCTGTTGTCGCTGTTCCTGCATTATCATCTGAAAGAATTGGAACAGCTGTGTCTGGCCATCCTGCGATGTCGATAAAGCTGGAAGGTTCCCATTAGGTGAAGCGGGGAGATTAGATAGAATTAGATTGTGAGTCTGTCCATCTGGTCCCTGAAGTCTAGGAATCGTTGAGGTCCCTCTTTGAGTCTGACCATTGACTCCCGAAGGTGCGTCGCCATCAGCGGCAGTACATCCATTTTGTATATCCATCTCTTTGCAGGTGATGTACGAAACGATTAGAAGAAGTACAGGAATCAAAAAGGATACAAGCATTAAATAGGAAGGGTGAGTTTCAGTCAAGCGTGGATGAGATCCTTATACTCTATTTTTATACGCAGGATTGTTCAGTACAGTTACGTAACCGAGACAATATATTCTCGACCTGCATGGGCCACCACTAAAAATATGTCATGCCCCAGTCCCAAAATACGTAGGACTAGGAATACGTAACACGCCAGCCATATGTATACGAACTCCAATATATGGAAACCATATACATACGTATGTTGTACATGAATATCAATCCACCAGTGGTAATATACTGTCACAACAAGTCACACGCAAACTATATCTCATCCACAGCATAAATAAATAGATAAATGGAAATAAATACTGAATATCAAAGATGAGTATCAATAAGAAATATTAAAGTATGATAGTCAGATGGAAACAAATCCACTGCAAATCGACTATACTAAAACCACTAAAGAGAGAAGAGAATCAACTCTAATATAAGAATAAATGTCTCTAAAAGAATAGCAACAAAATCTCTAATAGCTGAAATGGATCACAGATACTCCGAAGGTAAGACCTCCTCAGTCTGATAAGTAGCGTCAGGTCTAGGTCCGTACTCCTGTGGATACTCCTGCTCATCTATATCTGGAAAGGGACTAGGTCCTCAGAGGGACGTAACAAGATACATAATAATATGCCAATTAAGTACTGAAAATAAACATCCAATGGGTCGCCTAACCATCTAAGTGAATACAGTTTGAGAATAACTTTCCACCAAGTGGGCTATCTGGCTAAAAATAGGATTGGCGTGACTCTCTCGGAGAATCAGGGGCCTACAAAGCATGTCGTCTTTTGAACGGCAGAGGCCGCCTGATAATATATAATATATAAGGGTCATCACCGCCCGTATCTCCAGCGGAGCTTCCAGGTTACAGAAGAAAAAAGTGCAAAGGAGCCCAAATGCCTTACTTGTTATTCTCCCCACCCCATGCTCTAAGCATGTCACATCCACGATACGATAATACCTCTAATAACTGTCAGGTCTACTAGCATGCAAAGTTTCTATCGGCAGTTATCCCTATCCGTCGCACGACCTATACGTACCAGTGGCCAGCCGAGTACGCAAGTCCGTGTCCTACATGTGACTCACACTCATATAAGAATAGTGTCATGGCCAATGAAATATAAGATGCCTCATGATAATGGGGTGGTCTCATAAAGTAGGTCCAATGTATATACATAAATAAAAACAGAACACGACGACACCGTCGTTGCACCCAAGTTTTCTTGGACGCGCAGTTTATTTAGCAGTTGAAATATATAAACTAAAATAAACAGAAATAAAATATGCATGTATCATATGGAATATAAATAAAGTACAATGGCAAGTTATACTTGCTTGGCAAGAAATCTGTATAGTGTAAGCGTCCAAATATCAAGGACACGGAATCTAAAACCAATGGCTCTGAACAAACGTCTTCGAATGCTGAAATAGACATCACCAACATTTCCGAAATCAGTGAGATAGCTAGAAATCACTACCTTTTCGTCCAATTTGGACACAGGGGCAAAACGGTAATTTTGGGTCAAAGTGGGGTCCACATGTGGCCCACTTTGCACCAAAAAGTGTGCCAGGGGTAACGATCTTTAAATGGGACAAATTATAGGTCAAACAAACTCTAAATGTCAGTACGAACTCAACGGTATGTCAAATTGTGGATTCCGGTGAGCTGAACACAATTTTGCCCAAAAAGTCAACCGTGGGGCCCACCAATTGGCGACTTGGTCAACAGTCTCAGAATTGTGTGAAAATTGGGTCACAGGACCAGCGTGATACCACGAGTCTAGTCGCACAAGTTTTGTCGTATTCTGACGAGCGTGCACTAAATGCGCAGGGCTTTTGCAAAAGTTGCGATACGGGAGATTTTCTGCGGATATGGGCTGATTCCGACGTGCACACGCATCCAAATCAGTTTTCGCAAAATCTCACACGTCCGGGTATATTGTGCGCACCTTTTGGTACACTTAGTACACGACGGGGCGGTCCTGTTTGGCGGAGCGCACTCCGTATCGCAATTTCTGGAAATATGGAAAAAGTATATTTTCGGGATTTTCTAACTGGTTTAATTATACACACAGCAGTTAATAAATTAATGTATTTAAAAAAAATAAACTAGGTTAAGTGGTCTTCGCATACCAAAAAGAAAAACCGGATTTGGATTCCTGTGGTGGGAGATACGAATCTGAGAACATAGGTATTTACTGCAGTTTTCTGCGTTCCCAAAAGTAATCATTTTTCGTCAACTTGGGCGCTATTTTTGCCTAGGTTTACGCACTGAACGAGGTAAACTAATACACAAGATTTAAAGAGTGATAGGTGGTGAACTATTTTTGCGGGGTCGCGGTTGTGCGGTCGGCCGGGGTTGGTTTTTCGGCGGTCTGGGCTGGGCGGCGCGGCGACTGGAGGTGCGGTCGCAGGGTTGGAAAGTTGGCGCTCGAGGGAAGGGATTTAGGTTTAGGGTTAGGGTTGTGGAGAAGGGAAGAATATATAGAGAGAACGCGCGGGGGGGAAGTCTGCGGCCTACTGCTGCTGTTATTTACTTTCTTAACGGGTTCGGGTGTGCGGGTTAGAGTTAGGAAATGGGTAGTGGGTTTAGAACCATTAAGGTTTTCTATTTTCTTTTCTTTTATAATTCTTTCTTTTTCTTTTCTAATTTTTTTGTTTTCTATTTCTTTTCTAATTAAAACTATATATATATATATATTTATATATATATACATAAAAATTCTAGAAATTATAATAGTGCATACAATTAATCTGTCATCTGTCCAAAGGGTCTTCTACATGGAATAAATTAGGAAAAATTTATAATTGCTCCATAAATCCCCTAAATGCACAATCACCTAAAATAAAAATTAAATAAATTATATTTCCTCTAATCTATCTCATAATTACTATAATTAAATTATTAATTAATTAAAAAGGTAAATACGGTTTTTAGGATTAGGGGTTTTACAATCACGATAGAGCCCTAATCCACGGTTGGATCACGCCTGAGTAGTGGATTGCGATGAAGGCGAGATTTAGCGAACCCAGGTACATGAAGAGGTCAGAGAAGGCAAATGCGGCTAGGTCGAAGATAGAAAAGTGGTGTGGTGGCTCGATTCTCATGACAAAATATTTTCGTCGTCTGGTATATATTCTATTGAATATATATTATTTTAATAAAAGCATGATAAGATATTTAATTTTAATAACAAACAATATAATTTTTAACAAGTACAGAGGGGTGAGGATGCCAACATGGTGACCGTCTTCCTGGCCATCCATCGGAAGGGCGAAAAGTTCATCGATGAGAAGTCCACGCAGACCTATGTACGTTACTTTACCTTGTGTTAGTTTTAATATAACTTTGAAAATATGCAAATAGATATCTATATAGTTAGTAATAAGTACCTTGGACGTTAGCAACTATTTTTCTAGAACGAATATCTTAGACTACGTGAGCGGGTGACTACTAGTGCACCTGCAGAGGGAGGGGCTGGTACTTCCCCGCAGCCCTATACAGCTCCGTCGGCGGACGAGATCTGGATGACCGTCGTTGGTGGTCTTCAGAGGGGTACGTACTATGGTACGGGATCCTACGACGCCTTTGTTGTGACATAGTCATCCAGGGCCCCCTCTGGTGTGCATTCCTCGCAGCCTTTCGCAGGCGTCGGCACGAGCCCAAAATAGTGTTGACCGTCATATTGTTGACCTGCGTGACGAGTTACTTCGGAGGATTATGGAGCTACACCAGTCTCAGCCACAGACCGAAGATGCGATGATCATCGCACATTTTGATGCACTCAAGCGTAACTTATTGGAGATTAGGACTCTGAGCCAGACGATGGAGCACAACCTTACAGATCTCAGGACTATGCGCCATAGGACAGAGTGCAGCTTAGCGACTCTGGCCACGTCTATGGAGCACAGACATGCGGAGCTGGAAGGGTCGTATATGGTCATGAGCGACTCATTTGCGAGGATACATGCGACACAGGATTTGTTGAGTCGGACGGTGGAGACGAACACTTCGAGGATCGTATCTTCCATTGATTCATATAATGCTCAACTGTTAGCATTGGAGGAGATACATCATGCTGGTCCGCCAATATCGATACCGACACCGATATCGACTCCATCGATTCTACTGCCTCCTCTATCGGGACTGGTGATGCTTTCACAGGAGCAGTATGGCTTCCTCTTATCCCAGATGCGCGGCAGTGTTCCTCCTCCTCCTCCTGATCCGCAATAGTTTTTATTGGAACTTTTTTAGTATGTTGGTGTGTATTTGCCCATTCTTGTGTCTTTGATGTACTTATTTTATACTTTTTACTACATTATTTGGATGAGACAGATGTGACATTATTTTAGATTTATGTATTTATTTGTTGGGACATTCCTGGGTGTTTCGATATTATTGATGTGTTTGTGTATGTACCGGTGTTGAGTGTTCCACCGAAGGGGTCGGTGAACCCAGAAAATTTAACGGAGGGTTGCTCCGGGTCTATTTATATAAACTGTGATTTTATAACCGCAGACAGACATTTGTTGAAAAATAATTTTAGAAATTGCATATTTTTTCTATTTTTTTAAATTTAGCGACGTTCTGCAACGTTCACCGACATTTACCGACGTGACAATACGTCGCTAAATTGTGTTAAAATGTCGCTAACTGGTATCAGGGACGTCGCTAATCCGTGTCAAAATATTGCTACACGTCGCTAAAAAGCTGACATGGCAATTTCTGTCAGGTCAGCATTGGTGTATCAAAATATCGATGATAATGTCGCTGATTTGGTGACATTATGTGATAATATACAATGTTGCTGATATACCGACGTCGCGTAGCTGAACGTCACAAATTTGGTGGCGTGTACGCGTCGTAAATATACGTCGCTATAGCGACGAATAGCGACGAATTTTTTGTCAGCGATATGGATTATGCGATAACAAAAAATGTCGCTAATTACATCGCTAATATATTTTAGCGACATTTTTTTACCTATTAGCGACGTTTTTTAATGTCGCTAATATGTATTATTTTTGTAGTGAATATCTAGTTTTCCATTTTAGGAAACCGTATCTTGCATATTTTTTGTGCACCTTATTTAAATTAAAATAATTAATTATATAATAGGCCAAGGATCATTAGAAGCCTAACAAACCCTCATGGACCCTTAAACACAAGTCCCTTTTGGGCCCAACACAACTACAAGCAAGCAACACCCAAAAGCCCAACCAACAAGTATATATAAACATGCAACCCTCTCCTCTACCTAGCCCTAGCCTCCTCTCCTCTCTTATGAACGACAACAATAGCATCCCCCTCCCTTTTTAACATCTCCTCTTCCTCCACTTCCTTCCCCATACCTTCACACACCCCCATGAGCACCCTAAGGCCGACCCCAAGGCAAATCCTTCACCCGAATACCCCCATATTAGGTCGGCTGCTACTGCTGCTTATTGCTGCTGTAAACAGCGACTAAAACCCCTCCAAAATCCTATTTTCTTCATCTATTCGAAGTCCTCTAGCACTCCATCAAGTGGCACAAAATTTGGATTCTGTTTGGTACTCCGTTTGGCCGTAGTGGTGAAGAAGGTTCCCGCCATAATCGCGTACACATAAGTTTTCCAACTTCAAATATCCTTCCTATTTTTCATGAAATAGAACTCATGTAGAACCATGTTAATATTAGGTAGTGATTAAAAATATTTCAATACATGTAAAACCATATTTTTATGTACAAAACTATCCCTAGTTGTTGAACAATCTAGATACGGACACAGTGCATCAATACTAGTTCTAGTTCTTTGAAGGTTGCCATATTTTGACTATGTAAATAAATTTTAAATTTTAATATATTTTAATTATAGAATATTTAATGTATTATTTTTTTATTTTTTGATGTGAATATGGTAGTTGCATACATAAACTACGTAGCGTAGTTGCTAGGAATTACTAGTTGTCACCCGTAGAGACACTTTGCATGCAATGATATTGGGTTGGTTATTTTCATATAATTATAAATAATTTCAGAAATAATAGTTTTTAATAATTAATGATTTAAAAAATATTTTTAAATTTTTTAATGACTAGTAATATTTTGGTGTGTAGCTATTTGCATGTGCAACCAATATAGAATTAATAACTAGATAATAACCTAATTTAACTAGAAAATTAGAGTCTAATTAGTGTAATAATTAATTGATAGGTATTCGAGACATTTCTGTGGAGAGCTCCGGACCGGACTTGTTGTGCTCACAGTTTGGCTCGGAAGACAAGTACACCTTGCTTAATTGTATTGTTCAGTTACATTATGCCTAGTTGTTATTTATTAGTTATGTGCACGCGTCTTAGAGTAGTAGACTTGCTTGGTATATTGTGAAGGTACGTGGTATCTTCTGACCTGACACTTGTTCAACACATTCACTAAGTGAGAGAAAGTGTATGGACTAGCATGTTGACTGGCCATTGATACGTGAGTTCGCTTCTTGTGTTAGTAGTTGATGTTAGTTTAGTTTCTAGATTTTTATTGACGTCGTTGCATTATGTTTGTACCGCGTATACGGTTTGGATAGTATATTGGGAGGGGAGAATCTACTAGTGAGCATATGGGATTTCTGTTTCTTACTGTATAAATGGTGTAAATGGTGTACCCCCGAGTTCTGTTGAACGCCTGGTGGGATGACTGGTTCTTTTATTTCTCCCCCCTCGTGTACCACTAGAGATGTCTCGAGTGCATATCACATAGATGGTTTAGTTACCCAATTTATTGTGTACTGCTTTTTTTATGCATATCGATTTCTTCTGTACTTGTTATGTACCTCTGAGGACATGGCACCTTTTCCAGATCCAGACGAGCAGTTATACCCTACGGACTACAGAGTTGAAGATTTTGCTAATGAGGACCTTGAGGTAGAGTTACAGGAGTTTCCTTGAGCGTTATGGATGATAGTTGCTTAATGTCTTGGGTGTCCCTATCTAGTTAGCTGGTACCTGGACTATTTCATTATTGTCTAGTTGTATTTTCTTTCAGTATTCTTTGATACTTTATTTTATGGATTGTTCTCCACTAGACTTTATTTTATAGTGGATTCAGAGACTTTATCTATTCATTCAGTTTCCTATTCGGTGATATTTGTGGATAAGACTATATTATTACCTGCATGTGATATTGTGACTTAGTTATATTCTACAACATACTACGACTGGTTAGGTCCATTAAATTGGGTTCCTATACTTGTTGTACAGCTGGCATATGTACGTATATCTGGTCATATATATTTTGGGAATGGAACGTGACATAATATTTGTCCAAAGAGGGTTTTCCTATTAATTTTACTATCATGTCAACCTAAAATTAATATGTTGGTCTTGCTTTGGTCCTATAAATAATAGTAGTGACTCCGATGGGGAGGATATCATTATTTGTATCTAAGTGTACACCATTACTTAATATTAAGTCCATTACTTAGTAATGAGTTCCTTCAGATGGAAAAGCGAACACATACTAGGTAACTTTATATAATTATCTCTAAGGAAGTCTGTACTGGTGATTTGTAATTAGACTCACCCGATATAAAGAAAGGCACTAAAGCTAACACGCAAGTGTAATTTATACCAAATAAATTTCCTATCAAACTTAGTTATTTAACAATGAGAGTTTTTCTACTAGTTGATTTATGTCTATGTTGTCTATTATTAATTCGGGCTTAGTTTACAATAAACATCCACATAATAACAAACATGCATAACATAATAAGCAAATATAGCAATACAAAAAAATAAATATCCAATTATTATGACCATATATTCTGGTTCTTCTTAATTATGCCAAATCCAGAATCTTGCACCGAGCAGTCATTCGGGGTTCGACCTTCATGGAAAATCATCTGACTGCCTATGGACTACTTAAAAATAATATCTCATCGAAAATTATCCGACTGCCTCCGGACTACTTAAAAATACCACCGCCATCACGACAGACCGAAAAATATAAAATTACATCAATCCTATGACTCCCAAAGGAGTTTACACATAATCTAGATTGAAAAAATTAAATAAATAAGTATGATAAACCCTTATGATTTTAATTACATCCATGAAGAACAACAACCATGACAAGATGTGAGTTTAAATCATAGGAAAAAAAATGCATGAGACCATAATAGTTAGATCTAAGATACTTGCAAAACCAAGTCAGAAATGATCTACATCTACCAACTATTTTTTGATACAAGTTTTATTAGATAATATGGATTTATCAATCAATACGCATATCCAATACCGGGTCTAATACCAATTAATGAAACTAGGAATCCCCAGGACCTCGGATTGGTGTGCATATCGACTAATAAACGATTAACAGTTTTGAGACATGATCTAACCCTTCAATAGCGAAAACTAGGGTTAACAAATTATACCTGAAGTGATGGGAAGTAGATGACAGTTTTCAGAAATCTCAATCAGTCAGTGACCTCAAAATCTTTTGTCGTATTCCTTTCTCGGATTGGACATCGTTTGGGTGATAATCTTCCAACCTTTTCTTCTCTATGGCTGGCCTCTCTTTCTCTCCTTACGTGAAAGGCAAATTTAGAGAAAGCTACTCACTTGGATGCATATAACGGCCAGATAATAGAGGATATATATATATATATATATATATATATATATATATATATATATATATATATATATATATATAAGCTACGAAGGGGACCGTGAGGAGAAATTAGGGTTAGATCTCCTAATGGATCTAGGTATCCTATGTTCAGCCCAAACACACAACCCTGGCCCATTAACGATAGCTCGTTCCACTAAAGAGCTATTATTGCACTACCTTCCTAATCCCAAATTATGTTTATGGGCTCCTTCTTATTATATGACTGTTAGTCTCCCTATGTTAAGATATCGAATGTCCATTGATCACATTAAGTTACCGACAACTATATTGATCGACATCTTTTATCTTTAAGTAGTACCACTAACTTTATTTGTCATATCAAATATAATCCACCTGTAGGGTTTACATAACAATCCTTGTGATCTTCTTAAGGGGACATCATCAACCCGACATATTAAGACATAGATTCCTTTTATAATCAACGGTACATTATACACACGATGACATTACCCAATTCATAGAGGTTGTTGACCCATAATGAACCTCATTCTTTTATGAGTCAAAGTAATGCATACTACATATACATGTCTGTTGTTATATCTGGATTAAGAGCACAAGCATCCATAATAATAGAGGTATTTGTTCTCTTATGTAGTATGTACAAAGAGAACAACCTCAAGTGGTCTTGTTTAATACAACAAAGTGTACTAATGTAAACCTATAGTCAAGATAGACATACCAAATTACACTACAACCTTACCAATGGTTTGTCCAAATTCATCGAGTTTGTGAACTATTTATATATTACACAGGAAACTGATAATATGATCTTCTATGTGACACCACACACCATATTATCTACAATATAGAATATCAAATACTTGCATTAACATTATAACAATTACAATATGAAAATATTTTTCCATATGATTCTCATTCAAAAATAAGAAAATAAAGTTAATACAAAAGTGATGCTTTTAGTATACAAGCCTAATAAAAGATAGGTAAAGAGTTAGAAGTCATAAACGCTAACACCACAATGTATATTGGTATCCCTCATGGAGGGCAATCCAATCCCGAGAACCCTTACCCGATGTTAATCCACTATTAAAGTAATAGCGTACAACACGTGCTTTGATTCGAAGGGTACGCTGACTTCTTATAACCACAAACTTTGATCCGATGAGCTTGCCGACTTCAACACTCATAAAGGAAGACGAAACATGGATTATCAATATTTATAACTCGAATAAAACTTCTAATCAAAATCGCACTTGGAACTTATAAGGCGCTTTGTAGAGTTGTTTCTTGGAGATGGAAAGGTTTATAGCTCAAGATGTATAAGAGATTGCAAGTGAGAGATGATTGAAATGGTGTGAAATGCTTGGCTATTTATAGCCTTTTTTGGTGACCGAGTTAGGGCAGAGTTCGGTTCCCAAACGTTCAAAAATATGAACGTTGACACCCTATTCTCCTGGAGGAACGAGGACTAGGGTTACTGGGTTACAGGGCCGAGTTCGGTTAGGGATCGAGTTCAGACCGAGTTCGGTCAATATGATTCCAGAATGGTTCTGGACAGTTTCTGGTTTGGGCTCTTTGAGTGGATTTGATTTTGGGGTATAGTTTAGGTTGGCTATTTTGAGTGGACTTGAGCTCATCTAGTTGCCAGTGCGACTTCAACTTACATAAATCCTAGACTTAAAATAAAGTTCAAAATACATAATAAAATAAAAAGACCAAACGACCAAAATACAACAATCTTTGACTGTGAGCAAAGCAGCAATATCATCATGTGATGGTATAGTTGTACCGTATTAAGTCATATCAAATTAGGGTTTTAGTCGAATATCAAAATTAAGTTGACCATGACCGAATTGGGCCAACAGAATTATTGAGGCTTTAATTTCCACGAACACGTGTGTATAAGAGAGCCTTTTTTCATAGCTGGGGCATCATCTAATTTAATTGGCGAACCCAGTAAGCTTGCAAGCTTCATAATCATTAGAGTGCTCAGTATTGGTTGGGAGCCCTGGCAATCATATTCCAAGTTCGCATGCCATTCATTGAGCATGACTAACCTTCCATCGAAGGTCCAGGGCCCTCCTTGAAGGATACGTCTGAGTCATCCCTGAGACCAAACCTTTCGAAGAAGAAACCATTATCCCGGGAGTATATCTCCATGCTCCTATGTTGCCTCCAGACTTGATGTGTATAGGCCCTGAACTGGCCGTAGGATAGCATATCGCCCAGTACGTAGATGATAAGCGAGTTTTTCTAATAATTTGCAGTCTCCTCCAAAACTTATGGTATGAAATCTGCCACCCTCCTGTTATCGTAGATGTTCATTGTTTCCACGTACTGCATCGATGTATTGGATTGCCCTTCGCTTCTTCTACATATATCTACCAATGATCTGATCTCGACATTAGGTATTTCCACTTATGATCCTCCTTGCTGGGGATGAGGAGGGGTCTCTCTACTGTGAGGTTCCCTTCTAGATGGTAGCCATGTCCCATATTAGCCCTACTAACAGCCATTGACATCAGAGTAGTCAGGTTGGCCCGCATCTGTCCACGTCGGTCGTCTTGCTCCCATCGAACCTCTATCCCTATTTGTAGTCATCCTCCCTCTCGTCGATTATTAGGTTGCCCTCTCCTCCTCCGGACCACTGTGGACCAACCGCCCGCGTCTACTTTTGCCCCATCAAGCGTATTGTTACCCGCCACCCGACCTTCAGTGGGATCCCACACCCTGGTTCGAAACCCTAGTTCGGAGGTTCCGTCCGTAGCCACCCCTCTTACTTATATATATATATATATATATATATATATATATATATATATATATATATATATATATATATATATATATATATTGCCAAAAAGTATACCCATAAGACCCCAAGCCCACACTCAAATGAACCCTGGGCCTGCACAAAATGATCCTAATCCCCCAACAAGACCCAAACTAACCAATCCCAGCTCCCTCTAAAGGTCTGCTCCTTACACCCTGATCCACCCCTTCTAAATGAACACACTTATAAGCCACCTTAATAATCTGACGCTTAATCATTTGTGCAACCGAGAACGGCTTCCCTTTATACCTCTGCTTGTTGCGGTTATTTTAAAGCACCCAAGTAATAGCAGCTACCACGATCTCCATCAAATGTTAGTTAGGGCCCTCATACTAATACACAAGACGCATGCGTAAATCCCTATCCGTCCCGGTCTTATTAAAAATTCTATTGAAATAAGCCCAAACCTCCTGAGCCAAGCTACCCTCTATCAGAACATGATTCAACGATTCTTCGACGGGATGACTGCAACAATGACATCTGGACGCAAGAGTGTGGCCCCAAGATTTAACCACATCATCATTCAAAAGCTTAGATTTAATCACCCTCCACAAATAAATCGACCATTTGGTCGGCAGACACTTGTTCCAACAGTGTTGACATTTAGAATCCAACTCGCCCAGAGAGTGCGACAACTTCCAAGCCTTGGTCGTGGAGAAACCTCTCCTAGACGCGCAACCCCATGACAGAATGTTGCCTTCTGCTGTTGAACAGCACCCCACAGCCCTCACAGCTTCAGCTTCCACTAGCCCAAAAGTTCGTTCAGCCCTTTCCAAGTCCCACTCTCCGCTGGGGTTCGACAACTACTTAATCCTCGAGACTGGACAGGGAACAACCTGCGACTGCAGCAGCACCTTCCGTGACCAATTCTCCTGCATGATGTCAGATTGACAATTCCCAACCTCCAGAAAGGTGTGCTGCTCTTCCAATAACTTTCCTTTAAGGAGCCTACACCAGACATGCGAAGCATTGCTATTGGCTTCGACGCTCGTCGGATGCGAGAAGGGGAAATATCTGGCTCTCGTATAACAACACCAAAGCGAAGAATGCGAGTGTAGTTTCTACCATAATTTAACTGAGAACGCATCAACCACCTTCTCGAGATTCCTCACTCCTAATCCCCCTTCCTTCGTCGGCCTTGCGATAGTCTTCCACCCCCCCCCCCCCCCCCCCCCCCCCCCCCCATCTTCTATGAATCTTCCTGTTCTTCTGACCCCAAAAGAAATTGTTGAGAAGCTTCCCAATCTTCTCTAACACCTGCTTCGGAAGGGGAAAAAATAGATAAAGTATAGATCGGGATCGAAGATAACACATAATCCTTGAGATAGAGATTATATTGCCAACCCTGAATTTTTGTTTCACTCTCTCAATCAGCTGCTCAAACAATGAGCACTTCCTTCTACCGTAGGCTAGGGGCAACCTAAATAGAGGAACATAGGAGAACTCACATTGAAACCAGAAACTTGCTCCAGCTCTCCGATAGACTCCCTGGACACTGAGGCATGGATGTACAGGCAGCTTTTACGACTGTTGACTCTCGGACCCGATACCTCTTCGTAGTGTTTCAACTTCTCTTCCCAATCTTCCTAATCGAGCGCTTATCCCCCAATGCGAATATGAGGAGATCATCCGCGTATGCAAGGTGAGTGATGAGGGGACAACCACTCGTAGTGTGGTAACGGTAAAAGCTTGGGGTCTCTCGCATCCGAATTAGGCTCCGGCTGAGCAGCTCCATTGTGATGATGAATATTGCCGGGGAGAGCGAGGTTCCCTTGACGTAGGCCGCGGTAGGATTTAAAAATCCAGAACCTGCCCTATTGATAACAATAGAGAACCACGAGTTACTCATCGCTCTCCAGATAATATCAATCCATTGCTCCGCGAACCCGAAGTGCCTCATCACCCAAATCATGCATTATCAATCAACCACGTTAAAAGCTTTTTCCATGTCCATCTTGATCGCTATGTTCCCACCACAATTTTGGCACTTATCTCCCAATGCGAATATGAGGAGATCATTTGCGTACGCAAGGTGAGTGAGGAGGGGACAACCACTCGTAGTGTGGTAACGGTAAAAGCTTGGGGTCTCGCATCCCGATTAAGCTCCGACTAAGCAGTCTGCCGTGATGATGAATATTGCTGGAGAGAACGAGGTTCCCTTATCACTACAACATTTTCTAAGAAAGGATATTTAGTAATTTCATAATTAATTAAATATTGTGCATGATAATAATTATTTGTTGTATTATTTAATTATTGTTAGGTGTTAGTTATTTATTTAGGACTTGTGTTAGTGGACCTAACTAGTTTAGTTTAGACTCATGGACCAACATGTATTAATTATTAGATTTGAGCTCAATTAGAAAGCCCATTGATTAGGAGATGGATTAAAATTAATTAAACCATTAGACTATAAGCTTTCCTCCTTGATTATTTCTTCATGAGAGGCCCCAAGGGGTATAATGGATATTACATAGTAGCTTGAGGAATGGGTAGAGGGGGCCGGCCTATTAAAGAGGGGGGAATTGATTTCTCTCTCCTCTTTTCATTTCAAAACTAGATCTAGAATTTCTCTCAACCAAATTCTTTCATTCCCACTTCATTTTTCTACAACATTTCATTCCAATTCCTTTCCAAATAACCATGGAGGCTAGTGGAGCAAGGATCTAGAAGGAGGAAGAAAAGATCTAGAAAGAGGAGCAAGGATCTACAAGTTGGAGGCAAATTTTATCACATTTGGAGGTTTTATTGGGAATCCATCTCCCAATAGGTACAATTCAGTTTTTTTCCTTAAATTAGATTTTAAATCTGAGATTTAACCATTAGAAATCAACCCATATGCATAGGCTACCCATAGGATTTGGTTTTGTGTTCATAGGAGGCCTATTGTGAAAGTTATGGTACTTTTGTGTCAATTTTGGAAAAATTCCGAGATTGATAATTGTTGTGTGTGTCAATTGGTCATATAGATCAATTTGGCATGTGCTTGTGTGTTTGAGTCTAGTATCATGTCAACAATTGGGTATGTGTAGGTCGTATCCCAACAATTTGGTGATACGTGTTGATTTGGGGATTTTTTCTCCGACACGGGACTTTGAGCATGTCACATTTTGATACGGACACGTATAATTGTATTTGACCCTTCGTATTGTTCATAAATAATATTTATGACTTGTTCGTGTCCTTCGGGGTACGTTTGGATGTGTGGTGGACTCGTGTCGCATGCGTATCCTAGATCTAGTGGGATACGGGATAATACGTTCCATGTGTGTGCAATTTAATTGTAGACCTAATTCTTTTGTGTTCTTATTCTTGGAGAAGTGTATATATATATATATATATATATATATATATATATATATATATATATATATATATATATATATAATGTTGTTTATATGTATTTATCTAATATTGTATCTTAGATCTATGAATCTATGTATATACTATATGTGTGTATATTGTATGTTATGTTACTATGTATTTATCTAATGTTCTTCTACATGTAAGCATATTTATCTATTGTAGTATATATATAGATATATATATGTTAAATAGATATTTATATGTTGTTATATTTATATGTATATACGTATGTTATATATATTATGTATGATTATGTGTAGGTTACGTATATGTGAAGTTATATATATATATACATATGTTGTGGAAGATTATATGTGTTTACATACTTAGTGGTATTATATATAGTGTATTATATATATACATATTATATATTATGTATTATACATATTTTATGTGTGTTAATATATATATATATATATATATATATATATATATATATATATATATATGTATGTATTATATTAGAGGACACGAGTTTGGCGATAGCAGGAGCATCGCAACAGCAGCAGCAATATCAACAGCACAGCAGCAGCAGCAAGAGAAACAGCGACAGCAAGCATCGCTGAATGCAACAGCAGCAGAAATAACAACAACAACAACGCCATAGCGACAACAGCAAGTGTCGCAGCAGCAGCAAGCGGAAGCAAACAGCATAACAGCAGCGACAATAGTTAGCGACGGTAGTAGAGAACCGTCGCTAAAACAGCAGAGTTTTAGTGGTATTAGTGGCTTCAGCGATAGTAGGCAGTAGTTTTAGTGACAGTTTGGCAGTTTTAATAGTATTATATATATATATATATATATATATATATATATATATATATATATATATATATGGTAGTTATTATATAAGTAAATATGTTCCTAATTGCTAGTTGTATTTTAATAACTATATGTATAATATTTAGTGTAGCATATATTAGTAATAAGGGTAGTTAGCATGAGTAAGTTTGGGGGTATTACCTTGAGATACCAAGGTAAGTACAAAGGTAATTGGGGATACCAAGGGTATTGAGTTTGGGTATCAAGATTGGGGTTTAGTGTTGTGATACCAAATTGGTTCAAAACCAAGATATCCATTTAATGTATTAAGATTTTATATAGGTGATATTGTTTGATATTTGTGTTTGTGTGTGATATTTTATATCCCTTGTTTTACGTATCCGGATATACGGTATCCTAGTATCCTAAGTTGTAGTTTTATGACCTAGACTTTAGTATTTGAACACAATATCTTTGTGTTAGACTTTTGCAACCTAGAAATAGGTAGTTGACCATAGTTTGCCCATAGTTGACCATAGTTTGGACCATAGTTGACATTAGAGTTGACTTAGTTGACTTTTGACTTAGAGTTGAATTATTGACCGAAAAGTTGACTAGTTTGACTTATTTTCTTTTTGAAACCTTGTATTGATGTTGTATTCCATATCTAGATTTTTGAGGCACCGTATCAGACATCTGTGAGACTATTCATTGGACTTCAGGCGAGTACATTCTCTGATAGTTTCTCATTTATGATATCCTTTATGTTCATTATATTAGTGTAGATATATGATCATACCTTCCTGTGCAAGTATTGTGTTCCTGTGAGTGTTGGTCATACACTGCACGTATGACTAACCAGGCCATTATTCCAGTACAAGTTTCCAAGCCGATCACATGTTAAAGCTAGTGCTCACTCACTTAGTCATTAGTATTCTTGTTCATTGACATATTGTTCATTATTGTATTTACTACAGTATTTCCTTATTGTGTATCTCTTGTATCTATTGTTGCATCATGTATATTTATATCTATTTACTGTTACATAGTATTTATCATTGATTAGAACTGCTGTTAGAGATGTACTCTGCTCCTTTCCTGACTGGACATATTTTTTCCAGATGACACTAAAGAGTGGTACCCTACACATTATGGACCTCAGGATATTGTGGGTTTAGAGTCAGAGACCCTGCCTCAGGAGGGACTTATCCCAACTGAGATAGATGACCCGAGATTAGTAGCTTCTTAGTATTCCTTTGTACTAGATTTGTCTCCAGCTTATTTATTAGTTTTCTTTCTGACTCATTGATGTTATTATTTTAGACTCATAAGTTGTATGTGACTTGTCTATTCTTTATCATATTCGTGCTCATTTCTATCTTAGATCTGTGATTGAGTATATTACCATTGTTGGTGGTGTTTGACAATAAACGAAAGAAATTAAAACTAGGTTTATACGAAACCCTTTCTTTGGTTTACAAACAAGAAAAAGAAGTACAATTAATCCTATACGAGGATGTTAAGTACAAAAATTTGATTCTGGGGAAATATTGCTATAGGAGTCTGATCTGCGGTCGATCACTTTGTTCCTTGACACACGATGACGAAGAAGTGCTATAGAAGACGAAACAAGAAGCTTCAAAGAATGCAGGAGGGATTGAACTCTCGTTACCAAAGCTCTCTATATGTGCTCTCTTGACCTCTGTTGTTCTTTGACTCAGATTCCGATCTCTTCGACCTTGGACCTCCGTGGATGAAGGTCTCTATTTATAGCGTTCAGCAACAGTCGGCGTAGAAACCGAACAGCGGAGAGAGCTGCACCATTTACGCGGCGGTTATAATAACTACTACCTAAGTATAAACGATCTCCAGTATTGGCGTGTGACGCGTATCCCATTATGGGGTAATGCATATAATCGCTCATCGAAGATCACGGCATGCAAGCCACGTGGATAACTGCCCCTCGAGTAGAGATGGTTGGCATAAAAACCAAATAACTTTCTCGTTGGCGTAAAAGCCAAATAGCTGCTCTGATGGCGTAAAAGCCAAGTAGGCGTAGAAGTCGAATAGTAGTCAAGTTGGCGTAGAAGCCGAATTACTGTCATGTTGGCGTAGAAGCCAAGTAGCTGTCATGTTGGCGTAGAAGCCAAGTTCTGTGTAAAGCTTGATGCTCAAATATAGCTCGAGTTGGCGTAATTCGAGGAGATAGCATACGGCGTACTCCTATAGTTAAAAAATAGCCAGGTCGGTGTATTTCAAGGAGGTAGCGTACAGCGTGCTCCTATAACTGAAAATAGCCTGATTGGCGTAATGTACGGGGATGGTGATGTGGACGTATTAGTCCTAATTATAGATCACCCAGTCTTTGAAAATAGAACCAAATCTCGTGTATTAAATGCAGAGATCTGCCCCCATCTCGCGCATTAATTGCAGAGACGCGCCTCGAGTTCTGTACGAAGAACAGCTTTTGACGTGGCGGTTGGTTTTATCTCTTCCTGAGCGTAAAAGCTCGCATCTGCCTATGTAAAAATAGGCAACGTATCCCTTGGATGCGTAAACGACGTCTTATATCAAGGATTATGTCACTAAACAACAGTTTGGGGCTCTGTGCAGAATTATCATAGCAGCCGTCCTCTCGATCGTCGTGCAGTACTCTTTGTCAGGAGTCAGGTTCACTGCTTCAACTGACAGGTTCATTCGAGGAATACGAAGAGTTTCTCGTACAACTTTCCATTGCATTAAAAGCAGATAGGTTTTACGTCGAAATAGCGATGTAGCAACCTTTTTACGCCAAGGCAGTCTGGAAATACTGCATCACACGGGCTATTCTGGAGCTATGTTTTACGCTGAACTAGCGTTGAAGCTCTGCTATACGCCAATGGCTCTGAAGTCATGTTTCAAGTCACCCAGTGCTGGAGCTCTGTTTTACGCAGGCTTCCTGCATGTATAGGGTTTTATGCGTAAGATCCCCAGCGTATTTTTTATGCTTCTACAAGACCCCCTTCAAAGTTTTCAAATTCCTTGTAATTTGAAACACTTTGAATGAAGCATGAAACGGTCAAGTTTGACACGTTCTACGAGGCTGATTTCTCGACAAATTTTTAGGAGCTCATTGGGATTCGGTGTGTTCTCCTCTGCCTATAAAAAGGTGAATGGGTTAACCTGTTTTTCCCACACTTCCTTCACCTCAAAGAGAGAGATGGTTGCCGAACTTCGTCGGGTTGACTTGAGGAAGAAGAAGATCATGTTCTTCCAACATGTAAGGAGCCGTAAAAAGAGGCATCTTCGAGCAAATATCCTCTGCAACGATGGATCATGGAAGGATAGCATAGCTTCCTTTGCTCGGGATAATCAGCAATTTCATATGGCGATTCATCCAGGAGAGAGGAATGGTCTCATTTGGCCACACAACTTGCAAGCTGTATTTTCTCCCGTCATGGCGCTGGACGATGCTAAGCAGTTTGGCTCTGTCTTCCAGTATTTAGCTGGGTTTGGACACCCAACAAAATATCTAGGACATGCCTGCCATGGCATATGGAGGATGGGCTCTTGAATAATTTATACAAGCCCAGTTTTGTATCCTTCCGCCATTAATCATTTTTTGTTAATCGGTCGCGGAAGCCGATTAACTGCTGTAGAAGACGAAAAAGATCTCCACCAATATGAGAACCTGGTGTAGCAGATTCTTGGTGTGATCTTAAATGAAAGTGAGAAACCCTTTGTAGAGAAAGGATTTCCATCATATGTAATCATGAAGATGAAAAACCCTTTGTAGACTGAATTTCCATCATATGTAATCATGATTAATAAAATTGCCTTCTTTTATGCATCTGATGATTTGCCATATTTGCTGTGAGGAATTATGAATAGTGTGCAGCTTCGATATGTCTGAATAGTTTTATGCCGACTCTGATAAAAGAATATCTGATCTCGTCTCGTCTTTTACGCGTAGCAAAAGACGCGTAGAAAAACTCTTTAGCATTTAAGTTGAAGATCCAAACTGTCATGCTGTTTTAGACGAGGAGCTGCGTAAAGTTATGAACTGTCATTTCTCTGATGCGAAGAAATCTTGTTCAGACCATCGTCATCAAGAATAGTTTCCCGAAAATCCTTTGAAAAGGGCGAGAAATTTTTGTCGACTGAACCATACTTGAACTTTTTTTGAAGTATTCTGACTGGACTTTGGATGAACTTCCAAATGACCCAAGAAGAAGAGTCATCTTCAATGTTGAACTCTGTATATTTCAGGCACTTAGAATATTTTGCAGCCAAAAATGAGCATCTTCTGCGTGAAACCCTTGTAATTGGTTGTCTATAGCTTTCGAGCGTAGAATCGTAGATTTGTAACCTCTGAGCGTAAAAAGCTTCTGAGCGTGAAATCTTAGATTTGTAGCCTCTGAGCGTAAAGTCGTAGGTTTGTAGCCTCTCGAGCGTAAAAGCTACTGAGCGTAAAAGCATCCGGGCATAAAACCGTAGACTTATAGCCTCTGAGCGTAAAACCGTAGATTTGTAGCTTCTGAGCGAAAAAAGCTCCTTAGTGTAAAATCGTACATCTGCTCCCAAAAATTTTGAATCCGTTGACTGTCCGTCTTTTCGAAATGATAGGCTGACGTGGTCCCAAATTATAACAGAATATTAAATATCGGATTTGGATAGGGATTCGAAGAGTTATCCAAACTCTATAAATAGTTCAAGGGTTGGAGAGAGAAAACTTTTATCTGCCTTCACAAAACCCTTGCTTTCCAAGAACCCTTCTTCTTCGTCTCCTTCTTGAAAACTTAGAATCGCCATGGCACCAAAACAGACTACCACTGCAAAGGAAAAGAAGGTCGCTTCCTCTTCTCGCTTTGCTGCTCATGAGCGAGCAACTCCCATTAGGCTGAACGAGCCTCGATCGGAACACAGCGCTCCGCCGTCGAGCTGTGCTCCGGACATTACAGGTAGAGACTTTGGAAGAAGAAAAAAATCCTTCGCACACGTTGTACGTGCACGCGCAAGGTCCTCTTTCGTACTGAGAGCCTCTTTGAGGAAGATGATGTACGGAGAGGTTTTATTATTATGCGCACATCCCTAATGTGTCGGCGTAAAAACCCTAAATTTTTGCAGTCTGGCGTAAAAACTCATACTGTTAAAATTTTGGAGTAGAACTACAAACTTTGAATTTTACGCGCTGGATATAAATATCGGCGTAAAAATTCAAATTTTGTCAATCTAGCGTAAAAGCTCAGATTGTTAATTGCTGCCATATTTGAATTTTACGTAAAAAATGGAAAATAGTTTCCAGCGTAAGACTCAAATTTTTACAGTCTTGGCGCAAAAGCTCAGACTGATAATCTTTGGCGTAAACTGCAAGTGTATATCGTCTAATGTAGAAACTGACTTGTTCTCTTGAATTTTGTAGTGGACTTGCAGATCTCTCCTCTGACTGAAGTTATGAGCTCGGCTGCCGGAATGTTAAGCTCAAACTATTTGGAGGACTTGTCCCATGTGACATTCCCTATTTCTGGAGCCAATTATCCTAAAGAAAGGGGAACCCTTATCTCGTCCTAGGGGGAACGTATGTTGCTGAGTATGATCAGTGGGGAGCCCCTGACATACATAGACAGGACGAAGTATAAGAAGCCAGGCTTCTTGTCCGGGATGTTATTGATAAACAATCCCAGACCAAACTCAAGAAGGAGGATTGGGTGTTTACTGCTGAGGGCACGGTGATGTATTTGCCCAGTATGCCCAGGGATTACCCTATCTCTGCGTTCTTCCACGCCACACATCCTAGGAAGATGTCATGGGTTATGACTCCCGATCTTCACGGCCGTCCGGGGAAGATTTTATATAACAAAGGATTGAACCAAGGATCCTTTATGAGCAGACCTTCAGGTCCAGTTTTGCCCTTCAGGGGATTATTGTCGGGTAGTGTCCCGAGTGAGGATACGTCACTGATCCAGCCGGTTCAGATGTCGACCTTCTGCAAGGACTTTATGGGGCATGGAGGAATGTACCCCAGGGTCAACCCTCGGACCAGCTGATGGCTTAGCCCGGAGAATCTCCAATGGACCAGTTTAACTGTTTGGGCCCTGAAGCACTTCCAGACGGAGCTGGAACAAATTGGCTTGTTCGCGGCTGTGAGTGCTACAAGTGTTGGGCTGCCTGTCAACCCCAACCTGTTCCTAGCCTTGATGGAGCGATACAACTCGCTCATCGGGACTTTTGCCACTCTGCTAGGGGAGTTGGGCCTGGCCCTTCATGAGATGGCAGAAATTTTAAGGCTGTCAATAGGGGACACTCCTTACGAGGAGTACGTCCCTACAAACCAAGAGTTGAGGGATACCAACCCTCGGGCAGTGGCAGTATATCAGGAGCTGATGTGCCACTACCTTGCCTGTACCACTTTCTACAAGGAGCCATCTGATTTGGCTCACATCAACAAGTGGGCAACCTATCTTTTCTTCCACCAGGCCAGAAGTGTTAAGCCAGACAAGGTGGTAGATAGCCGAGATAGGCCCTTAAACCCCCTGATCATGCTGAATGCTAACACGGTCGATGACCTGATTGAAGACGCAGGGGCTTCAGATCACATCTTTGACGAGGAGATAGGGGGTTATCCTGCAGGCACTAAAGCCTACAGTTATATGAGGCATTGTTGCAAACCTCTGTCAAGGGAAGCTCAATTGGCTGGCTTTCTCTCCGTCTGGTTACGCCGTTGGGTAGTGCCTGGCATCGCGTCTACGGATCGCATTCATCACAATATCTTACGGCCCGCAGTGCATTTGGTGTTTGGAGCAAGACTGGGCTTGCTCCCTGCTATGGTATGCCGAATACAAGCTGGCCTGAGGGCCCTTACTGATAGGCTGCTCGCTGATGAGACACAGCGTGAAAGCTTTCCTAGGGTGGAATTACCATTCCTGTATCTGATGGGATGGTTGATTCTTCACAATCCCAGGGTGATGTCTCCCGGTCCTACCAGCGGTTCAGGAGATAACTTCTTGTTGAAATACAAGAATTCCTCTTGAAACGAGGCGACCGTCACAGATTGCCGGCGGGCGTTAAACGTTGCCCACAGCTGGAAGATCTTCTGTATCATCCCCCCTGTACATATCAATCAACAGGGGAAGAAACTTAAGGATGAGGGCTATGGGAGGACCATTCTTTCTTCTGACTGCATTAGACCTTCCCATTTGTTGTACAGAAGTGATGACCACTTCTACCTGGAGCCTTATTTGTCCAGTAGGTTCGCCAGGCAGTTTGGGTACGATCAGCTGCATGTGGGAAATGTCATTACCAGCTTCAAGTCCAAAGGTGGACTTATTGATGGAGCCAGGGGATGGCAGTATTTCATTAAGGGCTGTACTGGCGCAACTTTTGCCGTGCCCGCGACTTCTCTTTCTATGGAGTTGCGCATCCTTCACTCCTATGCGCAGTTCTATGCATCCATAAATACCTTCTATCGCGATTTTGATGTGCATGGAAGTTTTAGGATGCCCTTCCATAGGTCTGCTGCCAGGGAGGAGGCTCCGTCTGTTTTCTCGGACGAGAATAAGGATACCGTCGGGGCAGACGAGTTTCTGACGACAATACCGAGGGGCGTGATAGCTCCGCCGGCAGAGCCTCTCATTATCCCCCAGAAACGGAAGGCTTCCACTCCGAAAGAGCCTTCTCTTCGCAAGAAGAAGCTTGCCAGAGGTCTGAAAAGGGCTTCCACCAGGGGCCTCCTAGGAGCGAGCCTGTCGTCTCCCTTGTTGGGGATGATTATTTGATTAGAGGTCCTTCCCCTATTAGAGAGAGAACCTCCATAGTTCCGGCTGACAGTGCCAGAGATTCTTTGCTCGAGATCGCTGCTACTAATGCTTCTGGTAGTGCTACAAGATCGCCTTCGAGGCCGAGCATAATAAGATTCCAGATACCTTTATCCAGACCAGTAGCGGGAGTAACCCCTGCCGCATCTGTAAGTATATCCAGCGAGATTTCACCCGATGAGCCTCGAGTGGATCTTGGTGAAGACTGGGAAGACTTCCCGCCAGTGACAGTTGATGCACCATCCTCTCCAGGTATGACAACTCGCTTAGCATCATTAAGAAATGATTTAGCTGTACTGGCTGCAAACGCGATATATATACCATCGGCCATGGGTAAATGTTGTTTTTATGCCTCTTTTAGGGAAATTAACATCAGGTTGATATTAACTTTCTCTTGTATTCTTTGCAGGTGCAGATATCTCAGGAGAGGGTGACATTGATGCATCCTTTGACTTTGGTATCGAAGAGGCATGCTTAGAAGCTGTCGACCCTTCGTCTGCAACATTTTTGGGTGTCATCTCGCCCACTGCAGTTCAGATATCTTCAGAGAAGGATGAGCCTATCATCATAACTGTACCTACTTCGTTGAGTACGCCAGCAACTTCAACCGTGGCTGGTATTCATTCTTTTCTAGTACCATCTGTTAAGGCGACGACTGTAGCAACATCCTCTGCAGTCATTCCTGGAGGGGGATTCATCGATATCGCAGCCACTCCCAGCGTCCACTCGAATTTATCCATGCTAGTTGAGCAGTTTACTAGCGTTTTCTACGCCACTTTAAAAATGCTGATATCGATGGTGCTGGAGAAGAATCTAGGCTTCGAGGCTCTAAAGACGTCCTCCAACCTTACTATAGTGCAGATTAGACATTTCAGTGACACTGAAAGAGCTAATACGCTAGAGCAAATAGTTAATGGTTTAGAACAACCCATTAACGAATATTTGCAGCTATCTCGAGGCAACGTCGATGAGCTGATTCAGGATGAATATGAATCCCTGACTGTGCAGCTTGCTGAACAGATGGAAGGCCTAAATAAATCCATCCAGGCACAGCAGCAGGAGATGGATGAAGGGAAGGTCGTCTTGGAGGAGGTTATTCTTGTTCAAACAAAGTGCAAGATCAAGCATGAAGGAAATAAAGCGAGGGTCCGCAAACTGGAAGCCAAACTCGTTCTGGCAAAGGAGTGGGCTTTCTAGTCATCGGCAGCTCTAGACGTGGTGAATGGCCGACTGGATGCAGCTCAGCAGAATTTGGCACGTGCAGGAGTCACCTGTGCTGGTTTTATTCATGCTCGGTCCAAACTGTCCTCCTTGAACAATGAGGAGGCAAGGCTGGAGCGGGCTCATGCTAACGTCTTGAGCTCCAGGAATGAGAGAATGGCTGCTTTGGCACGACAGATTCGCGATTTAACTACTCCTCCCCAATGATGTACCTTTTTGCTTCTTCTGTAATTTGCTTTTCACAGAGATAATAAAGATACTTTTTCTGACTTTGTTGACCCATTATTTTGGAATATAAATGACAGGCTAGGGTGAAAGTGATATCAGAGGTAATATGGACGTGATATACTTTCGGTAACTTCAGCTGGATATATCTATTCAGAGGTTATATGGACATGATAGAATATGATCCAACTAAATTTGTGTACAAAATACTATCAGAGGTAATATGGACGTAATAGATTTTGACGTCTTCAAATTAGTTAAACATATCTATTCAGAGGTCATGAGAACATAATAGAATATGATCCAACCAATTTTTTTTTGTATGTAGTATTGTCAGAATGAAATCTTCACCATACTCTGTTTTAAGCGAGGAAGATTAAGCGTAGTACCTCTTCAGGAATTTGCCGTTGACAGGAGCCATTATTAGGTCTCCATTGGGCTTGGCTAATCTGTAAGCGCCATTTGAAAACGTCGTTTCAATCACATAAGGGCCCTCCCATTTGGGTTAGAATTTACCCTTACTCTTGTGTGTAATGATCATTGGCCTTTTTACAGCTAGAACTAGCTCGCCAACTTTGAACACTCTCTCTTTCACTTTTCGATTAAAAGCTCTGGAGATGCGTGCCTGGTAGAATGCAATGCGCTGTTGAGCTTGAAGGTGTTTCTCGTCTAATCCTTCTAGTTCTTGAAGCCGTAATCGATCATTATTTTCCTGAGTCAACTCATTAGCCACTGCTATTCTGAGTGATGGAATTTGGATTTCAATGGAGAGAACAGCTTCACTCCCGTAGACTAATGAGAATGGGGTACAACTCGTCGGTGCTCGTACCGTTGTGCGATATGCCCAGAGACATTCTCCTAGCTTCTCGTTCTAATCTCTTTTGTTCGAAGAGACGAACTTCTTCAAGAGTTTGATAATAGTTTTGTTGAAAGCTTTCGCCAAACCATTAGTAGCAGGATTGTATGCCGTAGAGGCTATATCTTGTATCCGATTCTTATCGCAAAATCAGTAAAACGATTAGCTGATGAATTGCGGCCTATTGTCACGAATTATCCTTCGGGATATCCCGAAGCGATAAATGATATGATGCTTGATGAAGCTGATCACGTTGGATGTTTTTACCTCAGCAAGAGGGATCGCCTCCGTCTATTTGGAGAAATAATCCGTGATGGCCAATATGAACAGATGACCTCTGGAAGAAGACGGGTGAATAGGACCAATAATGTCCATACCCCATGCTTCAAAAGGCCAGGATGCAATCGTAGGATGTAAATATTCAGAAGGCTGATGTATAAAATCTGTATGAACCTGACAGGCTTTGCATTGTCTTGCATATTTTATTGCATCTGCGATCATAGTAGGCCAGTAGTAGCCCATTCTCCTGATACGATCCTGTCACTTAGGACCGGGTTGATGTGCCCCATATACACCATCGTGAGCTTCACGGATAACCCGCTTTGCATCATCATCGGAGAGACATCATAGTAGCAGTCCATCGTATGTTCGGCGATATAGACATTGTGAAGATGCATCAAAATAGAAGCGTAATGATCGTCTTTTGATGGATACTGCTTCTTTAGGATCCTCTGGTAAGATTTCGTATGCCATAAAATCTATAAAGTGACTTCTCCAGTCTCTCTTAGGAGGAACCGTGTTTACAACGTAGCTGCGTTCTATGTGAAAGTTATTTTTCACACAGAATAAATTTATGTTAAGAAGGATCACCGAATTCTGCCTTCTTATAGGAACATCTAGATCTGGAGCTAGGCTGGCCAGGGCATCAGCTTCCAAATTTTGAGATCGAGGCACATGCTCTAGGAAGAATCCTCTGAAAGACATGGCTATCTCGATCATTGCTTGGTGATAAGGAATGAGGTCTGGATTGCGGACTTCATATGTTCCTCTGACCTGATTGACGATCAGCTGAGAATCATCGAAAGCTTCCAAGTATTCGACATCCAATTCTTTAGCGACTTATAACCCGATTAGCAGGGCATTATATTCTGCCACATTATTAGAGCAGGGTTCGCTAAGAGAATATGCTCGATATATGACGAGTTTATCAGGAGTTACCAGGACAATTCCTACTCCTGAAACCACGTTTCCCTTGGGACCAGTCCTGGAAGCAACATCGAAGAATAGCTGCTAGGTAACGCCTTCCATTGTGGAATTATATTCTGCAACTTCGTCGGGAATGTCCTCGTATAGTTTAGAGGTTTCCGAAATTAGATGAGCAGCTAAGAAATCAACCAATGCTTGGCCTTTGATGGACTTCTGAGGGACATACACCATATCATACGGTGTTAATAACATCGCCCAAGTCGTGAGTCGGGAATTAAGAATACTTGGCTTGTTCATCAATACCCGAAGAGGATTGATCCTAGAGATGATATGAATAGTTTGGCCTGTGACGTGATATCGCGTCTTCTGAATGGCGAACATTAGGACCAAGTATTCTTTTTTCACTATATTGTACCAGTGTTCAGCTCTGACCATCATCCTGCTTAAATAATAGATAGCATGTTCATGACCCTCATTGTTCTTCTGTGCGAGGAGAGCTCCCAAAAATGATCCATTGCTCGAACATACAGCAAAAATGGTCTTTCTATGACGGGAGGCACCAGAACTGGAGGATTAGTGAGGTAGCGTTTGATATCATTAAATGCTTGTTGATAGGCTTCGTCCCATACGAAGGATACACCTTTCTTTATGAGGCGAGAAAAAGGTTGACATCTCCCAGAGAGGTTGGATATGAATCTCCGGATATAAGCCAGACGACCTTGAAATCCCCTGAGTTCTCTCAGATTACGGGGTGGTCACATTTCTAGGATAGCCTTCACTTTATCAGGGTCCACTTGAATGCCTTTAGCGGTAATGACAAATCCTAGGAATTTGCCACTGGATACACCAAGAAAGGACTTTGTAGGATTTATTTTGAGTTGGTGTTGGCGCATCAACTCAAACACTGTCTTCAAGCCTTGGATGTGATTATCCTTGATGCGGCTTTTGACAGCTATATCATCCACGTAACATTCTACTGTTTTGCGTAAGTGCTCATGGAATATGTTACTCATAGCTCACTGATATGTAGCCCCGGCATTCTTCAGTCCAAAGGGCATGACTGTGTAGCAATATACCCCTAGAGGCGTCCGGAAGGCAGTATGCTTCTCATCTTCAGGATTCATCTTAATCTGATTATATCCTGAGAATCCGTCCATAAAAGACATGCGCTCAAAACCGCACGTATTATCGATCATGATGTCTGTAATGGGAAGAGGGAACTCATCCTTAGGACAAGCTGCATTCAGATATCAGAAATTAATACAAATACGCACTTTCCTTTTTTTTTCATGACTGGGACAACATTGGCGATCCAGTCATGATGTTGTTCTTCCCGGATGAACCCGCAGGCTATCAACTTCTTGATTTCAGCTTCAATGGCATCCATCATATCCGGGCAGAACCGACGTTGGTGCTGCTTTACAGGCTTTGAATTGGGTAGTATGTTGATCTTATGAGTAGTCACTTTTGGATCAAGACTTGGCATATCCTCATAATTCCACGCAAAGACATCGATGTATTCTCTTATCAGCTGGATCATTTCTTCCTTTTCTTCTTCGGAAAGATTGTTACTGATAAATATCGGCTTTGGTGAAATTTTATCTCCAACATCAACTTGGATAATTTTATCTTCAGTGGGAGATTCTCTCTACTCGAACCTAAGTTCCCATTGTGTATCCATTTGTTGTGCCCAGGAGTCATTTTTAAATGGTTCAGATTCTTGTTCGTCCGCTTCGAGAGAATTTGTCAATACCGTATTTACTGACGATGCTCGTTCGAGATCAGCATATGAGCCGGAGGACGACGAGCCATCTTGAGAAGAGGAAAAGATGTCCTCACTTGACTCAGAAGTTGCAAAGGAAGTGGTATACCCTAACCCAAAATGAGTTCATTAACAGTAGGGATAACCGTGCAACGGCATTCGTCTGCCTTTCGCATAGTTAAGACCTGGTTCCAGCTTCAAGTCATAACCCATACTTCGCATAATCTTCAAAGCTTGTGGGCTATATCTGTGAACCTACATTTTTCCAGCATCGGACTCGTGGGAATCTTCTTCTACAGTTGGTTCATTGCGTATGCGACCGAAGACTATTGGATGTTGATTGCTGCGAGTAGGCGGGACAATAAAGATAGAATCCTCATGTAGCCCATATGTCGTGATGACATTAGATGGTGACACTACTTCCCACACATACGGATGATAGGAGTTTATAGCTTCCAAGAATTTTTGTGCTATAGGTTCTATATCGTTATGGGGTAAGGATTCCTGATTTGGAAATTGAACGTCAATATACTGGAAAGAAGAATCTTTATTATCGTCAGAGACCACGTTCTTTGTTGTATTTACATCAGTCGACTGCTTGTTATGCCGGAGGTTGATGACCAAAGGTGGAGGTTTCTGGTTTAAAGTGATCACTAGGGGATTACTTACTCCTCCTGATTTGGTTTTGTTCAAGTGGATAGCCATGGGTTCCATGACTTTCGGACGAGTGGTCCGCCCTTTCACCTTGATTGACAGAGGCTGCTCAGCAGTGGGTTCTTCTGGCTCCCGATGGGATTCCTCTTCCATCTTGCCTAACACCTCCTTCATGTAGTCTTGGGTGTATAACATGGCATCGAAATAGTTGGATTCTACTCCTTTGAACGGGTTAAGGTCGGCAAACTCCGTTTGTACTGTTCCTTGGGCGTCTACATATTTAAAAATTTGATATAGAGTCGAAGGAACAATATTGTGATCGTGGATCCATGGTCTGCCTAGCAGAATGTTGTAGGACACCTCTGAATCAATGACATAGCATGTAGCCACTGATATGAGGTCACCAATTTGGATCCTCAGACGAATCTTTCCCAATGGCTTACTTTTCCTGGCGTTGAAGCCCGCGATTGTAGTGGTGGTGTAAGCCAGTTCGCTGGTAGGAATCCTTAGTGGTCTGAGCAGACTATGAGGGATAATGCTGATCGATGATCCCGGATCTATGTGGATCCGGTCGACCTCCATGGAACCGACGTATCCGGTGTAATAGAGGGGTCTGTCATGCTTGTTATGTTTCAACAACATGTCATCTTGAGTGAAAGTGATATTAGGGACCACCTACATCATACTATGGCATTGAGGACATGCCACAGGTTCTTCATCAGGGGACTTGAGCTGGGTCAAGTATGCATCCGCCTGCATTAATGCTTCACTCAGGGCTTGATGAGTGTCTTTGGAAAGCCTGAGTAGCTCAAAAATGGACAATCTGGCTGGTGTATTAGCCAATTGGGCCAGGATGTCAAAGTTATATGATTTTTCTAAACCTTTGTTTTGAATATTCTTCAAAGGTTTATCAAAACGCACTTCTTTTTGCTTGCCCTTGTCCATCGAAGTTGGTCTAGAAGGACCTGCCTCTGGTATGACAGGTTCAGGTTCTGGAAGTTTGGCAGCTGAAGTGTCTGCCGATGTATATTCCTGATTTCCTCCACAGTCCTTGAGGTAGGCCTTTCCTGAATGGGTTCCGGTAGCCAAAGCCTCTTCTTTCGATGTTGAGGATATTGCAACCATATGACATGGTTTACGCTTCGAGTTCTTTTTAGACTTAGCCTTAGCAGCTTGAGTCTCTTCCTCGATCTCTGACACCAGATCAGGATGAACCCACATAATCTCACCACGCTGGGTAGTTAGGGGTACCAAGTTATGATTTTGACCCTGGCCGGAGAAAGATTAACGATGTTCATCATTGTCCGGGAAATAGGTACAACACCATCCGGAACTTCTTGAGGAGGCAGATTGCCAAACTGAAGAGAGATCATGTTGGCAGTGACCGTCTTCTCGCTATTGTGCAGAGTGATGGCCTTAGCGTCGATCAACTCCTAGATTTTCCTCTTTAGTACATAACACGCCTTTGTGGGGTGATATATGTACCTATGAAAAATGCAGTACTTAGGGTTATTGGTACTGCCGACTTCATTAGGCCGCTTTACCTCTGGGAGGGTAATCTTGCCGCTTTTGACTAGACACTCGAATATGCTCGAAATATCGTCGTCGTCAAAAGAGTATTCTTCGATGGGCCTGAAAGTCCCAGGTTTCTTCTGTGTGGTCCCGGGAGTATGCTGCCTGGACGTATTGATTGCCAGAGCTTCTTTTCCTTTGGAACCACGAGGATGGTCGCTATTGGAGGATGACCTCTTCCCTCTATCAGAGATGGAGATCATGATTCCATTGTCACGCGCCTTCCGACTGTTGTCTTCAGCGGCTATCGCTGAGATAATAAATGAGGGCCAATCATGGAACTGATATGGTCCTATGAACACCAAGATCACTGGAAGAAGGTTCTTCCTGGAAATGTCCACCAAGGCTGAATCCGGAACTCCGGGAGGCATTTGCAAAGTGGCCTGACAAAAACGTTCGATGAAAGTGCGAACGTTCTCTTTCTCCTTCTGCTTCACTTCGATGAGAGAGGACATAGACATGTCCTTCCCTCCTTCATAGAACCGCACGAAGAACAGAGTCTTAAAATCTTCAAAGGAAGTAATGCAGTTGTCCGCAAGACTACGGTACCACTGATAAGCCACTCCAGAGAGACAACCTTTAAATACAATAGTGAGAAGGGCGTCATTCCCTTGCAACAACACTGTCATCATGCCAATGCAGTTTATGTACTGGCTCGGTGACGTCTTTCCCTCAAACAAAACTATAGCCTGTGGTTTGTATTTAGGTGGAAAAGGGATCTCATTCCAGATAGCTGGGTATGGTTGGTTGATTCCCAAATTCTTGAGCTGGTCCTTATGCTTCAAGGCATCAAATTGGGCTTTCAATTCCCGCACTGCCTGCATCGGATCTTCAGCTAGTAAAGGGACCGCAGAGTGGTGAGAGATCGGTTATATCGTAACTCCAACAGGAGGCAATACATTCTCCGAGTTAAGAAGTTGAGGAGCCGCTGACTCTTGATCTAGAACAGGCTCCTGGTTTGCGTTGGACGGTGGTAAGTCCACCCCTACACGAAGTTGAGTCGAAGGAACCGACGCTTGAGCTATTGCAGCTATATGTTGACTCACCATCATCTGACGTATACTCTCCATCATGGAATGCATTTCTTTCAGTGATGTCTCTAATACAGCGATGCGTTGCTCAGTACTTCCTGATGGGGAAGCCTCTTCGTGTTCATCTCCAATGGTATAGACTCCCATTTCTCTGGATGTCATTGAAGGGTTAGTATAGGTCTCCGTAGAGATCAAATCTATACTTTCAGCATTCGATTCGGGAAACTGGCGACCCTCAGTGTCGGAATCAGAAGAATATGAAGCCGGTTGTCGTGACCTCGAACGGGTATTTCGAAATACCCCAACTTCAATATTTTCAAGGAGTCTGTCGAATCTCCTTTGGCTTGGAGTTCTAGAGGGATGACGTCTTGAATTTGACCTTCCTCTAGGAACGTGTGAAGCCATGTTTACTGACGCGAATATAGGCTCCTCTTCCTGGAAAGACAAAGAGTAGTTCAACCGGTCAAAAACTGACCGTTTTGCCTTAGAACAGCAATAATTAACTATAACTTTATGACTAATACAATAGTGCTCCCTAGGGGGTATTATAGACATGTTAGAGGATCCCCTATCTTTGCGCTTTTGAATCAAGAATTTACGCAAGTCAGGAGGATTAACAGAAGAAGAAGAAGGCTTGTTCCTCTTGTCTACATCAGTTGGAATGCGAATATTGGGAACCATAACTCTCTTCCTACCATACGTATACAACAGTTCGGCCATGCGAGTAGCACATGATCCATGAGGAGCGTATCTATCCGCAAACTGGGCCTTCTTTATGCTGAGGGGCTTGACCTGGCGTAGTTTGGAACTTTGCTCAGGCTGGCGTAAAACTGAGAAAGTCCTCAATCGGCCATCAGCATCTCGCGTAATCTGGAGAGCGGGCAGATTCTTCTCTTGATGGCGTAAAGGCCGAGAGGTTGGGAAATCCGCCACTTATTTTCCCTTGCGGTGATTGCAAGGACCATCTGCTTTTCCACGGAGGGAAGATATATTTTTATGTACGGAGCGCGTTTGGAATTTCTGAATTGGCGCTGAGGCATTATCAGAAATTTTGCCTGCCACGTCACAGACGGGAGACTTAATTTTACACGCAGGGCGCGGGGTAGACTTCTGGGTTAGCACTAAGGCATAGCCAGAAGCTTTGTCTGCCATATCACAGACGGAAGACAGAGTTTTACGCGCAGGGCACAGAGTAGACTTCTGGATTAGCACTGAGGCATAGCCAGAAGCTTTGTCTGCCACGTCATAGACGGGAGACAGAGTTTTATGCGCAGGGCACGGAGTAGACTTATGGATTAGCACTGAGGCCTTGCCAGAAGCTTTGTCTGCCACGTCACAGACGGGAGATAAAGTTTTACGTGCGGGGCGCACAGGTTGCGATGCTACAACCTTGTTGGTCGGAGAGAGAGTCCGCAGGAATGGTAGGGGATGTCCGGGGCATCCATACTTTACGCAATTTCTTGTTGTCTTGGACAGAGAGGGAATGAGAGCTACCCCCTGCTCGAAGCATGTCTTCGTAGGCTGATTGGTCGAATTGGACGACCAAGGTCTTATTCTTTGATCCTACTGATACAGCATCGTGTTGAGCAATGGCTTTCTCGTTAGATGAGAAAGAGGTCCCCAGCAGAGTCGCCATCTTGTGTTTGACAATAAACGAAAGAAATTAAAACTAGGTTTATACGAAACTCTTTCTTCGGTTTACAAACAAGAAAAAGAAGTACAATTAATCCTATGTGAGGATGTTAAGTACAAAAATTTAATTCTGGGGAAATATTCCTATAGGAGTCTGATCTGCGGTCTATCACTTTGTCCCTTGGACCACACGATGATAAAGAAGTGCTGTAGAAGATGAAACAAGAAGCTTCAAAGACTACATGAGGGATTAAACTCTCGTTGCCAAAGCTCTCTATGTATGCTCTCTTGACCTATGTTGTTCTTTGACTCAAATTTCGACCTCTTCGACCTTGGACCTCCATGGACGGAGGTCTCTATTTATAGCATTCAGCTACAGTCAGCGTAGAAACCGAACAGCGGAGAAAGCTACACCATTTATACGACGGTTATAATAATTGTTACCCACGTATAAACGATCTCCTGTATTGGCGTGTGACGCGTGTCCCATTACGGGGTAATGAGTATAATCGCTTATCGAAGATCACGACATGCAAGCCACGTGGATAACTGCCCCTCGCGTAGAGATGGTTGGCAAAAAAGCCAAGTAGGCGTAGAAGCCGAATAGTAGTCAAGTTGGCGTAGAAGCCGAATAACTGTCATGTTGGCGTAGAAGCCAAGTAGCTGTCATATTGGCGTAGAAGCCAAGTCCTGTGTAAATCTTGATGCTCAAATATACCTGAGTTGGCGTAATTCGAGGATATAGCATACGGCGTACTCCTATAGTTGAAAAATAGCCAGGTCGGCGTATTTCAAGGAGGTAGCGTACAACGTGCTCCTATAGCTGAAAATTGCCTGATTGGCGTAATATGCGGGGATGGTGATTGGACGTATTAGTCCTAATTATAGCTCACCCAGTCTTTGAAAATAGAACCAAATATCGTACATTAAATGCAGAGATCTGCCCCCATCTCGCGCATTAATTACAGAGACGCGCCTCGAGTTCTGTACGAAGAACAGCATTTGACGTGGCGGTTGGTTTTGTCTCTTCCTGAGCATAAAAGCTCGCATCTGCCTATGTAAAAAAAGGTAGTGTATCCCTTGGATGCATAAATGATGTCTTATATTAAGGATTATGTCACTAAATGACAGTCTGGGGCTCTGTGCAGAATCATCATAGCAACCGTTCTCTCGATCGTTGTGTAGTACTCTTTGTCAGGAGTTAGGTTTACTGCTTCAACTGACAGGTTCATTCGAGGAATACAAAGAGTTCCTCGTACAACTTTCTGCTGCATTAAAAGCAGATAGGTCTTACGCCGAAATGGCGATGTAGCAACCTTTTTACGCTGAAGCAGTCTGGAAATACTGCATCACGCAGGCTGTTCTGGAGCTATATTTTACGTTAAACTAGCGTTGAAGCTCTGCTATACGCCAATGGCTCTGAAGTCATGTTTCAAGCTATCCAATGCTGGAGCTCTGTTTTACGTGGGCTTCCTGCATGTAGAGGATTTTACGCGTAAGATCCCCCAGCATATTTTTTATGCTTCTACAGGTGGTTCATTATATTGATAGATAGATTACCCAGTCATCGTTCTACTGCCAATTCTGCGGCGTAGGCTGGGTGTTGTTCCCGACTTGCATCCCTACATAGGATGTGGGTCGTGACACGTTTTTAGTGGTAGCCCATGCAGGTCTGGCTTTGCAAGTTATGCGATGTCGTGTTAGTGCGACAACTTAATTGTATTACTGCGAGCCTGTTTCAAGATATAGGTTGTAGGCTATAGGATGAGAATACTCAATCACATCTAGGAAGAATTCTTTTTATTCATTCAACTATTCTTCTTTGATATTGATACTTTATCTCTTAATCTGTCATTTCCTTGAGTGTCTTACATCATGTGCCACATTGATTCTTTCTTTCTCTTTGTCTCAGGATGCCTCCTAAGACTAGATCGCAACATGGGATAGCAGTTTCTGAGAGGTCTGCGATGTCCCGAGGGCCTACACCAATCACTTCTTCGGTGATTGGAGTTTCAGCTGCTTTCAGAGGTCCACAACTACTCAGAGGACTGTGCCAGCTGTATCTGAGGGGCTTCCACCTCCACCTCCTGTGCCAGCAGAGGCAACATAGATGTTTACATTGTTTCTTGAGATGCTCGATGCATAGAGAGCTCAGTCAGAGGCACATCAGAGGCAGACCGACGTTCTACGGCAGGGCATCGAGAGTGCTCATCAGCTTGCCTGTGCCGTAGTCGAGAGAGGAGTTCCGGTCCAGCAGGGATGTTCCTCAGGTTGCTAAGCTTTGGCCAGGCAACATTCAGGACATCAAGAAGCTAGAGTCTAAGGTCTTCAAGGGGACGAAGGGCATCGTCTATGCTGATGATTGACTTGAGGACATTGAGTGTCTTATGAGGGTGTCCCGTCTTTTTGAGGATCTAAAGGTTAAGGCGGTAGGACTTCAACAGTTCGATGTCGCTCGTACTTGGTTCAAGAATGAGCCGATTCTGGTTAACGCAGAACAGTCTTGGGAGGTATTCAATGACCTCTTTAAGAAGAAGTTTTTTTCTCTGGCAAACAGGCTAGACTTGGAGAGACAGTTTGAGAGTCTCATTCAGGGGAGTATGTCTGTGGAGGAGTACGCTGCGGAGTTCGACAGGTTGAGCCAATTTATAGAGTATTTGGTGTGAGAGGCGAAGGTTCGGGCTATTCATTTTCGTGAGGGTCTAAACTGGGAAGTGAAGATCCTTATTCCGTCTTTTTATGAGACATACTCGAAGATACTTGCTGAGGCACCCAAGGTTGAGCGGGAGTTGGGTTTGAAGCCCAAGTGAGACCATAATTCTTTTCTGGGGACAAACAGCAGTACAGTATCTGCAAAATATCCTTATTTCCAGTCCAGGCCTTTCCAGCCGCCTTAGTAGCACCAAACTCCAGCTAGGGTACCGTTTTACCAGGCACCACAGCAACAGAGACAGTTACAGCAATCTTTCTGCCATTTCTACAAGAAGCCCGGCCACATTTAGGAAGTTTGCAGGAAGAGGTTGGGAGTTTGTTTGTATTGTGGTACTGAAGGGCATCAGTCGAGAGAGTGTCCTCGTCGTGCAGTTCAGGGAGCAGCTTCAGCTCCGAGGGCTCAGACGAGACCACCTATAGTACAGCCGAGGGGACCGCTTCCGATACAGCAGCAGCGTTATGTCCAGCATCAACAGCTGGGAGGTGCATGTCAGGGACGAGCGTTTGCTATGACCATCGAGGAGGACGAACCCACCGGAGATATTATCGCAGGTTCTATTCTTCTTGATTCTATTCCAGCTTTAGCTTTGTTTGATAGTGGTACTTCTCATAGTTTTGTATTTATTTTTTTTGCTCTAAAGCATGGTTTGGTAGCTGAGTCTTTGCTTAGGACTTGCAAGATCATGACCGGGGAAGGCATTATCCTGGTTAATGATATTTGTAAAGATCAAAGAGTTACTCTAGGAGGTCGAGAGTTGAGTGTATGTCTACTTGTAATACCACTTCCGAGCTACGATATTGTACTCGAGATGGATTGGTTGAGTAGGCACTGTGCTAGTATAGACTGTAGAGGAGGTAGAGTTTTGTTTGGTCCACCAGAAAAGCCAGAGTTCGAGTTTGCTAGAGGAGCTATAGAGCAGGAAGAATACATTATTTGTGGAGCTATGGTGGAAGACAAGGAGTTGCCGCATCCGTTGATAGCAGAATTCTTGGATGTGTTTCCTGAGAAATTGCCAGGGTTGCCGCCAGATTGAGATATTGAATTCTCTATAGACTTGGTGCCAGGTGCATAACTAATTTTGTAACATGTCTATAGAGTAAACAACAGCGAGCTGGTCGAGCTGAAGAAGCAGGTGGACGAATTACAAGATAAGGGGTTTATCAAATCGAGTTCTTCACCGTGGGGAGCCCCGGTATTGTTTGTACCGAAGAAGGATGGATCGGTGCGCATGTGCATTGATTACAGAGCTTTGAATAATCTCACTATCAAGAATAAGTACCCTTTGCCAGGGATTGATGATCTGTTCGATCAGTTGAGTGGTGCCAAGGTATTTTCTAAGATAGATTTGAGATCAGGCTACCATCAGGTGAAAGTAAAGACGGTGGACATACCGAAGACTACTTTTAGAACTCGGTATGGTCAGTACGAGTTTATGGTGATGTCATTTGGGTTGACTAATGCACCAGTGGTATTTATGAACTTGATGAATAAGGTGTTCTATCAGTACCTTGATAAATTCATGGTGGTGTTCATCGACGTCATACTCATATACTCGAAGACACCGGAGGAGCACGAGGAGCATCTGAGGATTGTGTTGGATGTGCTGAGGAAGGAGAAGCAGTATGGGAAGTTGTCCAAGTGTGAGTTCTTCCTGGACAAGGTGGAGTTCTTGGGGCATGTTGTGACTGGTGATGGTATTTCAGTGGATCCAAAGAAGATCGCAGCAGTAGAATCTTGGAAGACCCCCAGTTCGATAGCAGAGATCAGAAGTTTCTTGGGATTGGCAGGCTACTACAGAAAGTTTATGCAAGATTTTTCGAGGATTATCGAACCGATGACCAGATTCACCAGGAAAGATGTAGAGTTTGTTTGGATGGAGGATTGCCAGGTTGCTTTTGAGGAATTAAAGAGGAGGTTGACGTCTGCTCCTATTTTGACGTTGCTATCAGGGTCTGGAGGTTTCACTATTTATAGTGATGCATGGGGAAAATATTTGGGTTGTGTTCTTCAGCAGAATGGGAAAGTGATTGCTTATGCATCCAGGCAATTGCGTCCTCATAAAAAGAACTATCTTACCCATGATTTGGAGTTAGCAATAGTCATCTTCGCCCTGAAGTTGTGGAAACATTATTTGCATGGAGAGCGTGTGGAGATCTTCATAGACCACAAGATCTTGAAGTACATTTTCACGCAGAAGGAGTTGAACATGAGGTAGCGTCGGTGGTTGAAACTGATAGAGGATTTTGATATATCTTTGCAGTATCATCCTGGGAAAGTTAATATAGTTGTCGATGCCTTGAGCAGGTATCTGGTAGCTATGTTCTTGTTTCAGGATCGATATTTGTTGGAGGACTTGGAGAGCTTAGGCATTGAGGTGATAGTTCCTGGTTATGCTATGCAGGTGTGGGGATTACAGATACATTCAAATTTGATGGACGGGATCAAGGCAGCACAGTATGAGAATGTATCTCTGAGGAGCATCAGAGCTCAGGTGAGAGCAGGATTGGAGGATGATTTCACCATTGCTGAGGATGGATCTTTGTGGCATAGAGTTAGATTGTGTGTGCCTAGTGGGGAGCTACGTGAGGAGGTATTGCAGGAAGCGCATTGCTCTCAGTATTCCATGCATCCAGGTGCTAACAAGATATATCGGGATATACAAGAGAGTGTGTGGTGGTATGGCATGAAGAGGGAAGTGGCACAGTTTGTATCCAGATGCTTAGTGTGCCAGCAGGTGAAAGCCAAGAGGCAGAGGCCAGGAGGTTTACTTCAGCTATTACCTATTCCAGAGTGGAAGTGGGAGCACATTACTATGGATTTGGTGTCCGGACTTCCACGATCTCCAGGAGGAAAAGACGCAATTTGGGTCATCGTTGATAGGTTGACCAAGTCGGCCCACTTTTTGCCTTTCAAGGTGGGTTTGTCTACGGAGAAGCTGGCAGAGATATATGTGAGGCAGATCATTAGGATACATGGAGTTCCCATCAGCATAGTCTCGGATTGGGATAGTCGTTTTACTTCTCATTTATGGAGGAGTTTGCAGGAGAGTTTGGGCACTAAGCTCAAATTCAGTACTTCATATCACCCCCAGACAGATGGACAGTCATAAAGGACTATTCAGACTCTCGAGGATATGTTGCGTACTTATGAACTAGATTTTGGGGGTTCTTGGAAGGACCATCTCCATTTGGTAGAGTTTGCTTATAACAACAGCTACCAGGCTAGTATAGAGATGTCACATTTTAAAGATCTGTACGGTCGGAGGTATCGTACTCCCTTGTCATGGGACAATGTTGGAGAGAGAGTTTTGCTTGGGCCAGAGATGTTTGTAGATGCAACGGAGAAGGTTCAGTTGATCATAGACAGACTTCGTGTAGCGCAAGACAGACAGCGATATTGGGCCGATAGCCACCGGAGACCTTTGGAGTTTGAGGTATAGTTTAGATTTGTTTGTGCTTGTTATTGGTTGTTTGTTATAGATTAAGTTCTTAAGGTGGTATTTGTTCTAGGTGGGTGGTTTGGTGTTTCTGAGGATTTCTCCGACACGAGGCACGATTCGCTTCGGTGGAGGCGGGAAGCTTAGTCCACGATTCATCGGACCTTTCACTATTCTAGAGAGGGTCAGTGCAGTTGCTTATAGACTAGATTTACCACCTGCATTGGAGGGAGTGAACAACGTGTTTCACGTATCGTAGTTGAGACGGTACGTGGCAGATCCTAGTCATGTATTGGATAACTTGGAGATAGAGGTGGGCCCTACTCTTAGCTATCCAGAGCAGCTAGTTGAGATTCTGGATCAGAGAGAGAAGGTGCTAAGGAACCAGACTATTCTTTTGGTGCACGTCGTATGGAGGCATCACTCTCCGGGGGAGTCTACCTGGGAGAGGGAGGATGAAATACGAGAGCGTTATCCCTATTTGTTTGTGCCTTGAGGTATATTCTTTCCTAATTATGTTATGTTCTTTCATAGTTAATTATGTTCTTTAGTTCTATTCTTTTGTTATTCTGTTATTTTCTGGGGGTAGTTTTCGTCTTTGAATTTCGAGGACAAAATTATTTTAAGGAGGGTAGACTTGTCACTACCACATTTTTTAGGAAAGGATATTTAGTAATTTCATAATTAATTAAATATTGTGCATGATAATAATTATTTGTTGTATTATTTAATTATTGTTAGGTGTTAGTTATTTATTTAAGACTTGTGTTAGTAGACCTAACTAGTTTAGTTTAGACTCATGGACCAACATGTATTAATTGTTAGATTTGAGCCAAATTAGAAAGCCCATTGATTAGGAGATTGATTAAAATTAATTAAACCATTAGACTATAAGCTTCCCTCCTTAATTATTTCTTCATGAGAGGCCCCAAGGGGTATTATGGACATTACATAGTAGCTTGAGGAAGGGGTAGAGGGGGCCGGCCTATTAAAAAGGGAGGAATTGATTTCTCTCTCCTTTTTTCATTTCAAAATTAAATCTAAAATTTCTCTCAACCAAATTCCTTCATTTCTACTTCATTTTCCTACCAAATTTTATCCCAATTCCTTTCAAAATCACCATTGGAGGCTAGTGGAGCAAGGATCTAGAAGGATGAAGCAAGGATCTACAAAAAAGAACAGGGATCTACAAGTTGGAGGTAAATTTTATCACATTTGGAGGTTTCATTGGGAATCCATCTCCCAATAGGTATAATTCAGTTTTTCTCCTTAAATTAGGTTCTAAATGTGAGATTTAACCATGAGAAATTAACCCATATGCATAGGCTACCCATAGGATTTGGTTTTGTGTTCATAGGAGGCCTATTGTAAAAGTTATAGTACTTTTTGTGTTAATTTTGGGAGAATTCCGAGATTGACAATTGTTGTGTGTGTTAATTGGTCCTATAGATCAAATTGACATGTGCTTGTGTGTTTGTGTCTAGTGTCGTATCGACAATTGGGTATGTGTAGGTCGTATCCTAACAATTTGATGATACGTGTTGATTTGGGAGTTTTCCCTCCGACACCGGACTTTGAGCATGTCACATTTTCATACGGACACGCAGAATTGTATTTAACTCTCCGTATTATTCATAAATAATATATATGACTTGTTCGTGTCCTTCGGGGTATATTTGGATATGTGGTGGACTTGTGTCGCATGCGTATCCTAGATCTAGTGGGATAAGGGGTGATACGTTCCTGTATGTGAAATTTAATTGTAGATCTAATTCTTTTGTGTGCTTATTCTTGGAGAAGTGTAATTATATATATATATATATATATATATATATATATATATATATATATATATATATATATATATATAATGTTGTGTATATGTATTTATCTAATGTTGTGTCTTAGATCTATGAATCTATTTATATACTATATGTGTGTATATTGTATGTAACTATTCTTCTACATGTAAGCATATTTATCTATTATAGTATATATATAGATATATATATATATATGTTAAATAGATATTTATATATTGTTATATTTATATGTTTATTCGTATGTTATATATATTATGTATGATTATTTGTACGTGTACGTATATGTGAAGTTAAATATATATGATACCATATATGTGTATATTATGTTACTATGTATTATTATGTACATATCTTGTGGAAGATTATATGTGTTTACATACTTAGTGGTATTATATATAGTGTATTATATATATATATACATATTATACATTATGTATATACATATTTTATGTGTGTTAATATTATATATATATATATATATATATATATATATATATATATATATATATATATATATATATATATATATGTATGTATTGTATTAGAGAACAGGAGTTTTGGCGATAGCAGGAGCGTCGCAACAGCAGCAGCAATATCAACAGCACAGCAGCAGCAGCAATAGCAACAGCAACAGCAAGCATCGCTGAATGCAACATCAGCAGCCGCTATAGCGACAGCAGCAAGTGTCGCAGCAGCAGCAGCGGAAGCAAACAGCATAGCAGCAGCACAACAGTTAGCGACGGCAGCAGAGAACCGTCGCTAAAACATCAGAGTATCAGCGGTATCAGTGGATTTAGCGACAACAGGCAGTGGTTTTAGTGATAGTTTGGCAGTTTTAATAGTATTATATATATATATATATATATATATATATATATATATATATATATGTATGTATGTATGTATGTATCTATATATATGGTAGTTATTATATAAGTAAATATGTTCCTAATTGCTAGTTGTATTTTAATATACTATATGTATAATATTTAGTGTGGCATATATTAGTAATAAGGGTAGTTAGCATGAGTAAGTTTAGGGTATTACCTTGAGATACCAAGGTAAGTACCAAGGTAATTGGGGATACCCAAGGTATTGGGTTTGGGTATCAAGATTGGGGTTTAGTGTTGTGATACCCTGTTGGTTCAAAACCAAGATATCCATTTAATGTATTAAGATTTTATATAGGTGATATTGTTTGATATTTGTGTGTGTGTGTGTGATATTTTATATCCCTTATTTTACGTATCCGGAGATACGGTATCCTAGTATCCTAAGTTATAGTTTTATGACCTAGACTTTAGTATTTGAACCCATTATCTTTGTATTAGACTTTTGCAACCTAGAATTAGGTAATTGACCATAGTTGACCATAGTTGACCTTATAGTTGACTTAGTTGACTTTTGACTTAGAGTTGACTTGTTGACCTAGAAGTTGACTAGTTTGACTTATTTTCTTTCTACAACCTTGTATTGATGTTGTATTCCATATCTAGGTCTCCGAGGCACCATATCAGACATCTGTGGGACTATTCATTGGACTTTAGGCGAGTACATTCTCTGATAGTATATTTATTATGATATCCTATATGTTCATTGTATTAGTATAGATATGTGATCATACCTTCCTGTGCAAGTATTATTTTTCTTTGAGTGTTGGTCATACACCGCACGTATGACTAACCAGGCCATTATTCCAGTGCAAGTTTCTAAGCTGATCACATGTTAAAGCTGGTGCTCACTCACTTAGTCATTAGTATTCTTGTTCATTGACATATTGTTCATTATTGTATTTACTCTAGAATTTCCTTATTGTGTATCTCTTGTATCTATTGTTGCATCTTGTATATTCATATCTATTTACTGTTATATAGTATTTATCAATGATTAGAACTACTGTTAGAGATATACTATGCTCCTTTCCTGACTGGATATATTTTTTCCAGATGACACTGAAGAGGTACCCTACACATTATGGACCTCAGGATATTGTTGGTTTAGAGTCAGAGACCCTAGCACAGGAGGGACTTATCCCAACTGAGACAGATGACCCGGGATTAGTAGCTTCTTAGTATTCCTTTGTACTGGATTTGTCTCCAGCTTATTTGTTAGTTTTCTTTCTGACTCATTGATGTTATTATTTTAGACTCATGAATTATATGTGACTTTTTTATTCTTTATCATATTCGTGCTCGTTTCTACCTTAGATCTATGATTGAATATATTATCATTGTTGGTGGTTCATTATATTGATAGATAGATTACCCAGACAGGGTTCTACGGCCAATTCTGTGGCGTAGGATGGGCGTTGTTTCCGAATTGCATCCCTACATTGGGTGCGGGTCATGACATCCCTTGATGTAGGCCGTGATGGGATTTAAAAATCCAGAAGCTGCCCTATTGATAACAACAGAGAACCATGAGTTACTCATCGCTCTCCAGATAATATCAATCCATTGCTCCGCGAACCCGAAGTGCCTTATCACCCAAATCATGCATTATCAATCAAACATGTCATAAGCTTTTTCCATGTCCATCTTGATCGCTATGTTCCTACCATAATTTTGGCACTCTTGCCACAGATGAGTTCCTGAGCCAACATGATAATGTCCGTAATCTCTCTCCCACAAACAAAACCACATTGCTGCCTGGAAATTATCTTGGGAAGCAGACCCGCCATTATATTTTCTAGCAATTTGGATATGATTTTGTTCACAAAATTGCACATACTAATTGGCATATATTCCTCAATGGTAGTAGGCGTTTCCACCTTGGGGATCAGAACCAGTAGAGTACTAAAGATTTCCCTCGAATACTCTACACTTTCCATGAATGCGGTCACACCCTGGCATCTAGTGCGCCCAGGGGCCTTGGTGCAACCGGTGGGCTACACCCTTATGTGTGAGTGTGTGTGTGTGTGTGTGTGTGTGTGTGTGTGTGTGTGCACAAATAAACAGGAGTACCTTGGTGCGATAATATAGTCAATACCACAAAAAGTATACTGATAATATAGCACGGATATAATATAGCTAGGTCAGGAGTAGGGACAATTAGGTAGTCAATCAGTCATAGATTCAACATCAATAATTCCTCGATCCACTATATTGCATGTATATCAAGTTTGGTATATGACCACTAGATACTATGTTTTCCAATACAATAGAATTCTAGAGCCAATGGGTTCACAATAATTCCTACAATTAATTCTGTAGAATTGACAATTAATAAATCGTTCATACTCTATATCAGGATAACGGGGGTTCAAGCGCCCCATATGGGGTTCAAAACTAGGAAAAATATCTCAGGAAGGCTAAATGCCCACATGGCGAGACGACGTACAAATAAGGATTTATCTTGAACAAATAGCTCATGTGGCATTTCACGCAGCTATATCTAATGTTCATGAGCCTAAGAATTTAAAGGAAGCAAATTCTCAAGAAATACAGTGTCAGGCTATACATGAAGAGCTTCAAGCTAAAAAAAAATCAAACTTGGAGTATTGTTAAACATCGTTATGAAAAATAACTTGTTGGAAGTTGCTAGGTCAATAAGACTAAATTTCACTTAGATAGTTCCATTAATAGGCATAAGGCTCGTCTTGTGGCCCAAGGATATACTCAAACCTTTGGCATGGATTACATGGAGACGTTTACTCCTGTTGCTAAGATGAATACAGTGTGTGCTCTCCTCTCAGTTGTTGTGAATTGCCGATCGTCTAAGAGCCAAATGGATGTCAAAAAATGATTTTCTACATAGGGACCTTGAAGAAGAAGTCTATATAAAATTACCTCTAGGATAACCATAAAGTTTGGATTCTTCTATGGTTTGTCACCTACACAAATCAATCTATGGGTTGAAACAATCTTCGCATGCTTGGCACGCCAAGTTGTGTATTGTTCTTTAAGAGGTTGGTTTTACTAGAAGTGCTGCAGAATCTTCCTTGGTCATTTGCTATTCTTCCAATGAGACAGTTGTGATTCGTATTTATGTTGATAATCTTAATTTTGCTAGAAATAATATTGATTCTATTTCTCAAGTCTAGACTACTCTTCAATCTCGGTTCCCTATTAAGGATCTTGGCTCTTTAAATTACTTTTTTGGCATTGAAATGACAGTTTCCAGCAAAGGTCTATTTCTCAACCAAAGGAAATATATTCTAAAGGGGCAATTATAGTAATTCTAGAGGGGAGTGAATAGAGTTTGTGTGACACTAATCTAATAAAAAAGGTAATTACCAACTTATAAAACTACTATAATGAGTAAGATTAAGATCAGAGTATAAGCAGAGTATAAGTAAGGTAAAGTATACTGAGTTTAAAAAGCAAATACAAACACCGAGATTTTATACTGGTTTTCCTCACGGAGGACTAGTCCAGTCCCGAGAACACTTGCTAGAAGTTAAATCCACTATTTGTGAAATAACGTACAACACAAGCTTTGATTCGAAGGCTTACAGACTTCTTATAGACACAAGCTTTAGATCTGAAGTACTCGCCAACTTCAGACTCACGTGCTTTGATGTGAAGAGTATGACGACTTCTAACTTGAGAATTTGTAGTTAAATTCTAAGCTTTTACAACTCGAACAAACTTTTAATCGAAACTGCACTAGAAATTAAAAGGCTGTGGGATAGTTGTCTTGGTGATGGAAAAGTTTTAGGCTCATATGATAAATATATGAAAGTTAGAGCTTGAGTGATGTAACCACCTTAAATTTTCTAATTAATAAAATAATATATGTATATATAAATATGTAATTTTGTAAGAATAGTGATATGTGAGGGTGATCCCTACTACGTTAGTGTATTAGATATTAAAATTTCATGTAATAAATAAAATAATTTTGATATTATAGAATAATAATAATAATAATGGTTCTATTATTAATAATAAATAAAATAAAATAAAATAAAGTATAATATAATATAATATAATAATAAATAAGTTAGTTGTTAAAAGAATATATAAAATAAAAGTAATATAAATAAAGAAAGGATTAATAAAGTAAAGAAAAAAAAATAAGAGCACTTGTTAGTGCTACTAACAAAAGTAGCAGCATCATAGACCTTTCAACCCCGCCGCTTAAACGCGGAACACAACAACATACCAACCCGACCCATAACTTCATTCTATCGCGGTATATATATATATATATATATATATATATATATATATATATATATAATCATAATCCTACTTCTCAATCTCGGAGCCGCAATCCATCTTCCCCACCGTCGTCGACCCTCGACCGCCTCCCAACGTTGTCGTTGTCGACCGCCTGGACACCGCTTCGCAGTAGTCGATCGCCGTGAACTCATCTTTCCGATTAACTCGACCAAGGTACCCACATTCAGCAGCAAATTTCTCTCTCTATGCATGGTTAATTTTTGATCTGTAAACTCCTATACACATACCACATGATCTAGTTTATGATTGTGTAAATTCTTAGAATAAAACCTGATTAAATTGAGATGATAATTCTACTCCAAAAACTCAAAAAACTGCTTTTATAAAAATATACATATTTGACAGAATTTACAATCAAGAACCCAGTTTTGGAAGGCAGATTTTTCCCAATCCGTTCAAAAAAATTTGAAATTATTTTTCTAACACAGAGTCCATATAACCAAGATCGTAAAAAAGTAATTACTTTAGAAAATCATTCATTAATTGCTGATAAAAAATTGTGTCCAAAAACCAAAAAAACTTGCTTTAAAATATTCAAAATTTGTGATACGGAGTGCGTCCCGACAAACCGGACCACTACGTCACGTACCAGTTTTTCCTAAAGGAGCGTATGGTATACCCTAATGTGCGAGATTTTGCAAAAGTTGATTCGGACGTGTGTACGCGTCGGAATCAACGTGTATCCGTAAAAAGTTCTTCGTATCTGTAATTTACAAAATTTCCAATTAGTTTGTGCACGCTCGTTGGAATGCGACAAAACTTATACCATTGAACTCATGGTATCATGCTGGTCTTATGACTCAAGTTTTACGCAATTCTGAGATAGTTGACCGAGCCGCCTATTTGTGGGCCCACGGGTTGACTCGAAGGGTAAAATTTTGATTGGCTCACCGAAATCCAAAATTGGACATACCCTTGAGTTCGTATCGACGTTTAGGATTTGTATGACCTATAATTTATCCAATTTATAGACTTTTATCCCTGGCACGCATTTTGGTATAAAGTGGGCACACATGGACCCGTTTTGACCCAAAATTATTATTTTTCCCATTGTCCAAATTGAAAGAAAGGGTAGTATTTTCTAGCTATCTCGCTGATTTTGAAAATATTGGTAATATTTATTTCAGCATCCGAAGACGTTCAGTCGGAGGCAGTAGGTTCTGATACTCTGTGCTTGACACTTGGATATTTACATTACACAACTTTTCTGCCATGCAAGTATACCGTGTCATTGTACTTTAATTTATATTTTATATGGTACATGCATTTTATTTCTGTTATTTTGATCATATATTTAAACTACTATATAAACTGCGCGTCCAAGAATAACTTGGGTGCAACAACGGTGGCGTCGTATTTTGTCTTTATTATATATTATCTATATTGACCTAGTTTTACGAGACCACCCCATTATCATGAGGTATTGTCATATTTCATTGGCCATGACACAGTTGTTACACGAGTGTGAGTCTTATGTAGGATGCATACTTGCGTGACGGGCTGGCCACTTGTGCATAAAGGACGTACGACGGATAGGGATAACTGCTGATAGAATTGCATGATTAGAAGACTTGGTAGTCATTAGAGATGTCATTATATTATAGATATGGCATGAATAGAGCATGGGTGGGGAGAACAATAAGTAAGGCGTTTGGGCTCCTTTGCACTTTTTCTTAAGTAACCCGTATGCTCCGCCGAAGATGCGTGGTCAGATGACCCTTATATTATATATCTACAGGCGGCCTCTGACGTTCAAAAGAAGTCATACTTTTTAGACTCCTGGTTCTCTGAGAGAATCATGACAATCCAATTTTTTGCCAGATAGCCCACGTGGTGGAAAGTTGTTCTCAAAGTGCATTCACAAAGACGGTTAAGCGACCCTTGGATGTTTATTTTTAGTACTTTATTGGCATATTATTTCTTTATCGTGTTACGTCCCTCTGAGGACCTGGTCCACTTCCAGGTGTAGATGGACAGGATTATCTGCAGAAGTATGGACCCGGACCTGACGCTTCGTACCAGATTGAGGAGGTCTTACCTTCGGAGTACCACTGATTCTTCGCAGCTGATGGATATTCTAGTTGTTATTCTTTTATTGACATTTATCTTATATTGGAGTTTTGATCTTTTCTCTCATTTAGTTTTTGGTATAGTCGACTGGTAGTGGATTTGTTTCCACCCGACTATCATTCTTTAATACTTTATATTGGAGATTCAGTTATTTATTTTATATTTCATTATTTGTGATATGGATGAGATATAGATTGCGTGTGACTTGTGTCGACAGTATATTACCACTTGTGGATTTGATATTCATATACAGATTACGTATGTGTTACGATCTTCCAACACATTGGAGTTTTCGTATACATACGTCTAGCATATTACATATTCCTAGTCCTACGTATTCTGGGACAGGGGCATGACATATTTTTGGGGTGGCCCATGCAGGTCCAGAATATATTGTCTTGGTTACGTTATTGTACCGAGCAAGCCTGCAAATAGGATTAGAGTATAGGATCTCATCCACTAATTTAATCACTTCCTTTGAATTCTAATTTCGTACTCTCCTTGACTACTTAATTTGCATCTACCTTGAATCTGTTCCAATGCTTTCCTCCATAGCAGTCGCCATCACTGCAGGCGACTCGGTAACTCAGGAGGAGTTGTACCTGTTAGCCGTGTTTGCAGATCTTGTCTTGTAGTGATTCATGACAGAGAGATGAATGCCCGACTCTTAGTCTTTCCTATGTCGAACTTTGATATTATACTTGGGATGTACTGGCTAAGCAAGTACCATGATTTCTTTGACTGCTATGGAGGAAGCATTCTTTTTAAGGTACCAGGCGAACCGGAGCTCGAGTTTGCACGAGGATCCATAGAATTTCTTGATGGTGTTCAGCTGGCAATGGACGACGTTATTTATTATCCTATCATTTCAGAGTTTTAAGACATCTTTTCGAGGAATTGCTAGGACTACCTCTGGACAGAGACATGGAATTCTCGATTGAGTTGACATCGGGAGCAGCACCCATAGCGTCGCATGTTTATAGATTGGCAAAGAAGGAGATGGATGAGCTGAAGGCACAATTAAAAGAATTAGAGGAGAAAGGCTTAATCCGGCCAAGTAAATCACCCTGGGGAGCACCAGTATTGTTTATACCAAAGAAGGATGGGTCAATACACATGTGCATCAACTACAGATCCTTGCATGCTATGACTATGAAGAATAAATATCCACTGCCACGTATTGATGACTTATTTGATCAACTTAGTGGAGCCAAGGTGTTCTCAAAGATATACTTGAGAACGGGATATCACTAGGTGAAGGTGCGAAAGCAGGACATTCCGAAGATCGCATTCAGGACAAGATATGGATACTACAAGTTTCTGGTCATACCATTTGGATTGACCAATGCTCCAGCTATCTTTATGGACTTGATGAATCGAGTCTTCCATCAGTATTTGGACTAGTTTATGGTTGTCTTTATAGATGACATACTTATCTATTCGAAGAGCCACAAGGAGCATGAGAAGCATCTACGGATTGTCCTAGAGATCTTGAGGAGAGAGCATTTATATGCGAAACTCAGTAAATGTTAGTTCTTCTTGGACAGGGTCTCTTTTTTTGGGCATGTCGTCATGGGAGATGGTATTTCTGTTGATCCAGGAAAAATTTGGCCAGTTCCCAAATCAGCATCGGAGGTGAGGAGTTTCCTTGGACTTGTGGGATATTACCGACGGGTCATGGAGAACTTCTCAAGGATAGCAGCGCCTATGACTCGGTTGAAGTACAAGGACCAAGAGTTCATATAGACTAACGAGTGTCAAGCCGCTTTTGAGGAGTTGAAGAAGAGACTGACCATAGCGCCGGTATTGATTATTCTATCAGGATCAGGAGGTTATGTGATTTACAGTGACGCATCGAGGAAAGGCTTGGGATGGATATTGATGCAGCATGGCATGGTGAATGCATATACATCTAGACAGTTGCGAGTACATGAGAAGAATTATCCAACTCATGACTTGGAGCTTGAAGCTATGGAGACATTACTTATAAGGGGATCAAGTGGAGATCTATCCGGCCACAAAAGCCTCAAGTATGTCTTCACACAGTAGGAGCTGAATATGAGGCAACGTCGGTAGCTTGAGCTGTTGAAGGACTTCGAGATAGAGCTATATTATCACCCAGGCAACGCTAATGTAGTAGCAGACACATTAAGCCAAAATCCTGCAACATACTTCTTGATGACACAACGGGAGTTATTGGAGGACTTGTAAGAGCTTGGCTTATAAGTTGTATTATCCAGAGTAGACGGGACACTAGCCAACTTTCAAGTACAGTCATCACTAGTAGAGAAGATCAAGGCAGCTTTGTCTACGGATGCCAGATTCAGGAGGTTGAGAGAGAGGACAGTGGCTGGAAAGCAGACGAAATTATACATTCATGATGACGGGACATTATGATGTGGTGATCGTCTATATGTTCCCAATGGAGAGATTTGACAGGTGCTGATGGCAGAAACTCATAGTTCGATATATTTTATTCATCCTGGAGGCACCAAGATGTACCGTGACTTGCGATAGCACTTTTGGTGGCATGGGATAAAAAGAAAGATAGCTCACTTTGTGGCCAAATGTCTAGTATGTCAGCATGTCAAGGCTAAACATTAGAGGATAGCAGGGCTACTGCAACCACTTCTGATTCCTGAGTGGAAGTGGAAGTACATCACTATGGACTTTGTCACGGGCTTCCCGAGGAGTCCAAGTGGGCGAGATGTTGTTTGAGTAATCGTGGATCGACTCACCAAGTCCGTGCATTTCTTGCATTTTTGAGTTGGCCAGTCTACAGAAGCTTTGGCTGACTTATACATGAGGCAGATCGTGAGGTTGCACGGTATTCCGGTCAGCATTGTTTCAGACAGGGATTCGCGTTTTACATTTCACTTTTGGAGAAACATGCAGAAGAGTCTTGGGACTCGTCTGCAGTTCAGTACGTCTTATCGCCCGCAGACAGATGGGCAGTCAGAATGTACTATTCATACACTGGAGGATATGTTGAGGACTTGCATGTTGGACTTTGGATGATCATGGGAGGACCACCTACATCTTGTAGCTATCAAGCGGGCATCCAGATGGCTCCGTTTGAAGCATTGTATGGAAGAAAGTGTAGGTATTTCGTGTGTTGGAGTGACGTGGGAGAACGTCAGATATTGGGACCAGATTTGGTAGTCAACACTGTAGAGACAGTGAAGAAAATACAAGGGCACTTGCGAGCAGCGCAAGACAGGCAGAAGTAGTAGACAGATCATCACCGTCGTCCCTTGGAGTTTAAAGAAGGCGATCATATCTTCTTGAGGATATTACCTACTAGAGGCACTATTCACTTTGGAGGATGCGGCAAGTTGAGTCCAAGGTATATTGGACCATTTAACGTGCTAGAGTGAGTGGGAGAAGTGGCGTATCGACTGGCACTACCACCTTCACTCGAGGGAGTGCAAGATGTATTCCACGTGTCGCAACTCAGGCAATATGTAGCAGATAGAAGTCATGTTCTCGACCACTCCAAGATCACCATTGGGCTGAGCTTGTCATACCAAGAGCAACCCGTGGAGATTCTTGATCGTCGAGAGAAGGTGTTGAGGAATCAGTCTATTTTCTTGGTCCGCGTGGCATGGAGGCATTACTCGCCAAGAGAATCCACTTGGGAGTGTGAGGATGACATGCGCAAATATTTTCTGCATATGTTCCAAGAGCAAGGTATGATTTACTTGGTTCTTTTCGTACCGCATAATTTTTGTTTCCTACAATGGGTTAGTTTTAATTTCGTGGACAAAATTTCTTTAAGTGGGGTAGAATGTAACCACCCTAAATTTTCTAATTAATAAAATAATATATGTATATATAAATATGCGGTTTTGTAAGAATAGTGATACGTGAGGGTGACCCCTACTACGTTAGTATATTAGAAATTGGAATTTCTCGTAATAAATAAAATAATTTTGGTATTATAGAATAATAATAATAATAATAATAATAATAATAATAATAATAATAATAATAATGGTTCTAGTGTTAATAATAAATAAAATAAAGTAAAGTAAAATATAATATAATATAATATAATATAATATAATAATAAATAAGTTAGTTGTTAAAAAGAATATATAAAATAAAAGTAATAAAAATAAAGAAAGTACTAATAAAGTAAAGAAAAGAAAAAAGAAAAAAGGAAAAAGGAAAAAGGAAAAAGGAAAAAAACAAAAAAATAAGAGCACTTGTTAGTGCTACTAACAAAAGTAGCAACAGCATAGACCTTTCACCCACGCCCCTTAAACGCGGAACACAACAACATACCAACCCGACCCATAACTTTCTTCAATCGGAATATATATATATATATATATATATATATATATATATATATATATATATATATATATATATATATATATATATATATATATGCATCCAAGAAACGAAATTCTAACCCTACTTCTCGATCTCGAAGCCGCAATCCATCTTCCCTACCGCCGTCAACCCTCGACCGCCTCCCAATGCTATCGTTGTCGACCGCCTGGACGCCGCTTCGCTGTAACCGATCGCCGCGAACTCGTCTTTCCGATTAACTCAACCAAGGTACCTTCGACAACAGATTTCTCTCTCTATGTATGGTTAATTTTTGATCTGTAAACTCCTATGCACAGACTACATGATCTAGTTTATGATTGTGTAAATTCTTAGAATAAAACCTGATTAAATCGAGATGATAATTCTCCTCCAAAAACCTGAAAAACTGCGTTTATATGAATATACATATTTGACAGAATTTATAATCAAGAACCCTGTTTTGGAAGGCAGATTTCTCCCAATCTGTTCAACAAATTTTCAAAATTATTTTTCCAACACAGAGTCCATATAACCATGATCACAACAAAGTAATTACTTTTGAAAATCACTCATTAATTGTTGATAAAAAACTGTGTCCAAAAATCCGAAAAACTTGCTTTAAAAATATTCAAAATTTGTGATACGATGTACGTTCTGACAAACCGGACCACCATGTCACGTACTAGTTGTTCCTAAAGAAGAATATGGTATACCCTGACGTACGGGCTTTCGCAGAAGTTGATTCGGACGTGTGTGCGCATCGAAATCAACGCGTATCCTTGAAAAGTTTTCGGTATCCGCGATTTATAAAATTCCCAATTAGTTTGTGCACGCTCGTCGGAATGCGACAAAACTTACGTCATTGGACTCTTGGTATCATGTTGGTCCTGTGATTCAAGTTTTACGCAATTCTGAGACAGTTGACCGAGCCACCTATTTGCGGGCCCTTGGGTTGACTTGAAGGGTAAAATTTTGATCGACTCGTCGGAATTCAAAACTGGATATACCGTTGAGTTCATATCGACGTTTAAGATTTGTTTGACCTATAATTTGTCTAATTTAGAAACTTTTACGTCTGGCACAAATTTTGGGGCAAAGTGGGCCACACATGGATCCTACTTTGATCCAAAATTATCGTTTTGCCCCTGTGTCCAAATTGGACAAATGGGTCATAATTTTTAGCTATCTCGCTGATTTCGAGAATTTTGATGATGTTTATTTCAGCATCTGAAGACGTTCAGTCGGAGGCAGTGGGTTCTGATACTGTACTTAACACCTGGATATTTACATTATGCAGCTTTTCTGCTAGGCAAGTATACCTTGCCATTGTACTATGATTTATATTTCATATGGTGCATGCATTTTATTTTTGTTATTTAGTTCATATATTTTAACTGCTATATAAACTGCACGTCCAAGAATAACTTGGGTGCAACGAGGTGGCATCGTAATTTGTCTTTGTTATATATTATGCATGTTGACCTAGTTTTACATGACCACCCCATTACCATGAGGCATTCTTATATTTCATTGGTCGTGACACAGTTGTTACACGAGTATGAGTCTCATATAGGACACGTACTTGCGTAACGGGCTGGCTACCTGTGCGTATAGGATGTACGACGGATATGGATAACTGCTGATAGAATTGTATGATTAGAAGCCTTGAAAGTCATTAGAGATGTCATCGTATCATGGATATGGCATGAATAGAGCATAGGGTAGAGAGAACAACAAGTAAGGTATTTTGCCTCCTTTACACTTTTTCTTATGTAACCCATACACTCCGTCGGAGATGCGTGGTCAGATGACCCTTATATTATATATCTACAGGCGGCCTCTGACGTTCAAAAGATGTCATAATTTTTAGGCTCATGATTCTCCGAGAGAATCATGTCAATCCTATTTTTTGCCAGATAGCCCACGTGTTATAAAGTTATTCTCAAAGTGCATTCATATAGACGGTTAGGCGACCCTTGGATGTTTATTTTTAGTACTTTATTGGCATGTTGTTTCTGTATCTTGTTACGTCCCTCTGAGAATCCAGTCCACTTCCAGGTGTAGACGGGCAGAATTATCCGCAGGAGTACAGACCCGGACCTGACGCTTCATACCAGATTGAGGAAGTCTTACCTTCGGAGTACCATTGATTCTTTGCAGGATATTTTAGTTGCTATTTTTTTTTATTGACATTTATCTTATATTAGAGTTTTGATCTCTTCTCTCATTTAGTTTTTGGTATAGTCGACTGGCAGTGGATTTGTTTCCACCCGACTATCATTCTTTGATACTTCATATTGGAGATTCAGTTATTTATTTCATATTTCTTTATTTGTGTTGTGGATGAGATATAGATTGCGTGTGACTTGTGTCAACAATATATTACCACTTGTGGATTTGATATTCATATACAGCGTATGTATGTGTTACGATCTTTCAACACATTGGAGTTGTCGTATACATACGGCTAACATGTTACGTATTCCTAGTCCTACGTATTCTGGGACTGGGACATGACAAGTGAATAAGTGAATTGAAATGGTAAAATTTATTCTCTATTTATAGCCTTTTTCTTGACCGAGTTCGGGCAAAGTTCAGTTGCCCTAACGTTGATAAATTCGCGTTGTACCCTGAACTCGTAGGATAAACTCAAGAACAGGAGACTAGATTTGGGTCTGACCGAATTTGGTCTGAACTCTAGCCAAGATTTGTTATCCTTGTTCCAGAACCTAGTTTACAGGTTTAGGTCTAGTTTGAGTTGGGTTTGGACTGCGTTTTGGGTAGGCTTATTTGAGTGGACTTGAGTGCCATCTAGTTGTCATGTACGACTTGATTTACATTAGTCCTAGACTCAAACAAAGTATAAAATACAGAATAAAATAAAAGACCAAACAACTGCAGTCGACTTTAGCAGATGTCTTCCGGTAGATGTAGCATCGTTGTACTTTGTAGCAGTCCATTTGTATTAAGTCTGGTTATGACGATTATCAGAATCAGGTTGGACTAATGACTACATTGTGCCAACATATTCTTGATTTGATAAAGGAAGATGAAATAATGAATTCAAAACCAATATCTACTCCATTGGATAGCAAACTGCAAATAGATACCACAAGTGAACCTTTCAAGGCAGTTAGTGACTACCAAGGATTGGTCGATAAGCTCATCTATCTCACTATTACTCGTCCTGACATTACTTTTGGTATTAGTATTGTTAGCCAGTTCATGCATGCTCCTACTTTTTCCATTGGGGCATTGTCAAGTTTACTTTACGTTATCTCAAAGCCTGGGTCTATTGGACATGGCATTGTCATAGCCAAACATGGTCACACGTAGATTACTGGATATAGTGATTTTGATTGGGCTGGAAATACTCTTGATCGTAAGTCCACTACTAGCTATTGTATGTTTGTTGGCAAAAATATTATTTCTTGACATAACAAAAAATACGTGGTGACTCGTTCTAGTGTTGAAGCTGAATATCATGCAATGGCATCATGTCTTGTAAGATGATATGGCTTAAGAGTTCACTCACTGATTTGTGATTTCCATGTAGTCTTCCTATGACTCTTTTTTTGTGATAATCAGTCTACCATTTATATTGCCGCTAATCCCATGTTTCATGAACGAACAAAACATATTGAGATCAATTGTCATTTTATTCATGAACTAGTTCAGAACCGCATTATTCAAACAGCTTACAATCGATGTCGTGATTGCTGATGTTTTTACAATGGTTATGCCCTCTTGTCACATTTATCGATTATTTTTCAAGCTTGACTCAATCAATCCCTTTGATCTAGCTTGAGGGGGAGTATTGAAGGAAAGTCCTAAAATTATGGAGCTAAATATGTTATTATTGTTGTAAATAATAGTTGTATGATAATAGTTACATCAACTTATATTGTTGCTAACCTTTAGGCGGCAATATAGCTGCACCATCTCCTACAGTTTAGGATGTATATTGTTTCGTTGTATAGTCCCTTTATATAATGAGTCTATTATTCTGATGATCTATAAAAGACATTACTTTTTCTTCAACATGTCTATATATTGGGGGTAAAGTTGTGTATATTTAGTCCTCCCAAGATGGTGCATTTGGGAGAGACTTGTGGTACATGATTGGGATACACCTTTTTAATGCTATATCTATGAGTAGAGCATAGAAGACTCTTGAAAAGAATATATTAGTAGTTACTGTTGGTGATAATCTTGTTAGTTTGTTTAGATTGTTTAGTTGGTTTAGATTATTAGATGGTTTAGATTGATAAGTTGTTTGTTGAAACAACTTTGATATATTTATTATTTAGTCTATCTCTTTACATCAAATGTTCAACTATATATAGCTACCATTTCATTCAATAAAAATCACCAAGTTTATTCATCCTCCACAAAACTTGTGTCATGTTTCCTCTTTACTGGGCTATTTTACTACATTTGGTATCAGAGCTCGGGTTGAGGAACAGAGAAGCTATGGCAACCAACGACGAGCAAGGCCCCACGACGTCGACGTCGACGTCATTCACCTTCAAGTACCCCATGCTGACACGGACCAACTACGCGGATTGGGCTCTCTTAATGAGAGTCAACATGCAGGCGCAAGGCCTGTAGGAGGCGATCGAACCCGGGAAAGCCGACTACCGCGACGACAGGATGGCCCTGTCCGTCATACTCCGTGCCGTGCCGCCAGAGATGCTGCTGACACTGGCAGTAAAAGACACTGCCAAGGAAGAATGGGACGCTGTGAAGATGATGCGGATGGGGGTCGAGCGCGTGCGCGAGGCCAAGGCACAGAAATTGTGCGCTGACTTCGAATCAATGAAGTTCAAGGACGGCGAGTCCGTCGAGGACTTCGCGATGCGGCTCACGGGACTCGTCAGCGACCTGCAACTACTCGGCGACAAAATGGATGACGAGAAGGTAGTTAAAAAATTCCTTCGAGTCATTCCATCCAAGTACACACAAGTCGCCATCGCCATTGAGACTTTAGTGGATCTCAAGACGCTGTCAATTGAAGAGCTTACCGGTTGTCTTCTAGCCGTCGAGGAGCGGTACGATCTTGGCAGCAACTCCGACGACACAAGTAGCCGCCTTCTCCTCTCCGAAGAGGAGTGGATCGCTCGCATGAAGCAGAGGAAGGAAGGCGACGCCTACTCCGACGGTGGCAAAAGTTATGGTCGTGGGCGCGGCAAGCCAAGAGGTCGTGGCCGCTGCAACACGAACTATGGCAATGGCACCGCGTCCGGTGGCACGCGTGACAAGAAGAGTAAGTGCCACAATTGTGGCATCTACGGCCACTGGGCGAAGGACTGCCGCAAGTCGAAGCGCGATGAGCGTGCCAATCTGATGCAAATCGACGACGATGAACCAACACTGCTCATGGCCATGCTTCATGAGAAAAAAGTGCAGATCCATGAAGAGAAGGTGCAACAAAGATCAAAAGGCGCCGAGAAGGACGAGAACCACCTATGGTATCTCGACAATGAGGCTGCAGCTTCGGATGGCCTCTCTGAAGCTGAAGATGAAGTTTGTGCCTTGCCAAATGATCCTGAATGCTCTTCTGGCGCTCTTGTCTTGGAGAGGCTCCCTTCTGGGCGAAAGTACTGGTCTGATTCTCCCAAAGGGTCTAGTGGAAACTCCCCTTCAGCTCATGGACAATCAAACTTTTTATCAGATGTTAACTCACATGCCAGTGATGAAATACCAAACTTAACAGTTGAGGTTGAGGAAAAGTCTGAGAATTCATCCAATGGCTAGAAGGGGAAGCAATGTCGTCCTCCGCTGGGTATTGGTCTTAATGTGCCTGATGACCGGGTTCTTGAAGATATGGCCTCTCAGAACTCTCCGAAGTGGCTTGGCCCCCAGGTGGAGGTGATCCGGTCCGCGACCAAGTCCATCGAGCGGGAGATCAACTCGGTCAACGACAACCCGCTGATCGACGTATCCCACAACAAGGCGCTGCACGGGGGCAACTTCCAGGGCACGCCGATCGGCGTGTCGATGGACAACACCCGGCTGGCCGTCGCCGCCATCGTGAAGCTCATGTTCGCACAGTTCTCCGAGCTCGTCAACGACTTCTACAACAACGGCCTCCCTTCGAACCTCTCCGGGGGGAGGAACCCGGGCCTCGACTACGGGTTCAAGGGGGCGGAGATCGCGATGGCCTCCTACTGCTCGGAGCTCCAGTTTCTGGCCAACCCGGTCACCAACCACGTCCAGAGCGCGGAGCAGCACGTGAACTCGCTGGACCTGATCTCCTCCCGGAAGACCGCGGAGGCGGTGGAGATACTCAAGCTCATGACCTCCACCTACTTGGTGGGGCTCTGCCAGGCCGTCGACTTGCGGCATTTGGAGGAGAACTTGAGGAGCGCCGTCAAGAACACGGTGGGGCAGGTGGCGAAGAAGGTCCTGACGATGGGCGCCAACGACGAGTTTCATCCTTCGCGGTTCTGCGAGAAGGACCTGATCAAGGTGATCGACCGCGAGCACGTGTTCACGTACGTGGACGACCCCTACAGCGCGACGTACCCGCTGATACAGAAGCTGAGGCAGGTCCTGGTCGAGCACGCGCTGGCCAACGGCCAGAACGAGAAGGAGATCGGGAAGCAGGGGCTCAAGAAGAAGCTCATCAAGGAAGGGGAATGATGGGAGACTCCGGATGTCGGCGACGAAGTCGAAGTGCACTACTCCGAAATATTGCTCGACGGGTCGAAGTTTGATTCCAGCCGTGACCGTGCGGAGCCATTCAAGTTCACGTTCGGCCAAGGGCAAGTTATCAAAGGATGGGACCAAGGCATCAAGACCATGAAAAAAGGCGAGAATGCAATCTTCACCATCCCCCCGGAACTTGCATATGGTGAATCGGGTTCTCCACCCATGATTCCTCCCAATGCCACACTCCAATTTGATGTTGAGCTCCTCTCCTGGTCTAGTGTCAAGGATATTTGTAAGGATGGAGGCATCATTAAGAAGATCCTAAAGGAAGGAGAAAAGTGGGAGAATCCCAAGGACCTTGATGAAGTTTTAGTAAAATACGAGGCTCGACTTGAGGATTATCACCAGGTGGTCTTGGATGCTAATGATGTCGCACAATCTAAAGAGGATCCCAGAAATGGGAATAATCATCAGCTGGTCTCCGATGGGCAGATCGAAAATGGGGAAACTGTTGAAGCTGTTTCCGAAGTCATAGAACATGAACAAGAAGTTAAAGTGATCAATGAGTTAAAAAAGAAGGCACATGTGCTAAAAGATATGCGGGATTATTCATTCCTGCTCTCAGATGATGCTGATTTTCCTGTTTTGGATAAGGGGCAGCAGCAGCAGCCTGCAGTCCGAAAGCTAGCTCCAAATTCTGATGATCGTCCAGCTCAAGATTCATTGAAGTTCAAACCACCCATGGGCAAGCATATGCCTGCGAGGCCCGTGTCCAATGGCAACCAGATGAAGACTTCTTTTGCGAAAAATCTTCAATCAAAGACTAGACTGGACCCAGTCAAGGAAGCTGTTATGAGCAGATCCACGCCAGTTTCAGCTGAGAATAGAAAAGTTGTTGGTGGTAATGGCTCCAGCCGGCCTGTAGGGCATAAACCTTTACCTTCAAAGGTTTCTTGTACTACTACAGGTGCAAATAGACCTGCAAAGGTCATGAATGACTCCACTTTAAAAAAGAAGGTTCTATCTGCAGTGCCTCATTCTTCGAGTCAGAAGAATGCTTACTCTGAACAGAAGAGGAGATCGAGTGAAGGGATGTATGAAGCACCAAGACAGCCACCGCCTTTGTCCAAACCTCCGCCTTCTCAGAAAATCCGTGTCCGGGATGGCCGTGAGGACCAGCTGAAGAAGAAGCCGTTAAAAAGGAGAACTGATGAGGATGACGAAGAGAATCCTTTCCTAATGATCAGAAGAAAGTGAAGCATTGATACAACAAGATTAAGGGAGTGATTGTTGGTGATAATCTTGTTAGTTTGTTTAGATTGTTTAGTTGGTTTAGATTATTAGTTGGTTTAGATTGATAAGTTGTTTGTTGAAACAACTTTGATATATTTATTATTTAGTCTATCTCTTTACATCAAATGTTCAACTATATATAGCTACCATTTCATTCAATAAAAATCACCAAGTTTATTCATCCTCCACAAAACTTGTGTCATGTTTCCTCTTTACTGGACTATTTTACTACAGTTACAGCCTTTAGACTTGTTAAAGATGAAGCTACACAAAAGCCTCAAGCAATCCTTCTGTTGAAGAAGTTTGAGAATAGAAACACATGCAAAGTTGTTCATTCTTACTCGATCCTTTTTTTTCCATTTCACACATGCCCCTCTACTAGCTATACCTAGCTTTCACCTCATTCTATTCTATATCTGTCTCTGTGTTGTTGCCTTATTACCTGAGCTTTCTAGGACAGCACTGACAGCATCCAAACCCAATATTAGCAATATCCCTTTGCTGAACTCTCAAGGCAGGCATTCTTTCTTCACGACGAAACTAAGCCCCTTATTTCGTCTTTCCACAGATCATCCCTTCTTATTTATCATCATGTCTTGGCTTGACCTCCTCTTCTCCTTGCTAGCATCATATGGCTATAGGGAGCAAAACCACATTCTTGTTTGCGCTATTGGTCGCAAACCTCACTACGCTTATAGTGGCCTCCACAGGGTACTTCAATGAAGATTTCTCCATCACATGGGCTCCTAGCCATGTGAACACTTCCGCAGACGGCCATTCCAGGAGCCTAATGCTAGATCAACAATCAGGTATATATCTATTCTACTATATAATGTCAAAAGTAGGCTTCACCGTAAAAATTTTCTTCCCAAAAATGCCCTTCAATATATTTACTAATTAAAAGAATACCTACAATAAATTCCACTTATAACCATTTAAGAGATTCATTAATGTATTACGAAAATCAAAGGGTTCATACTACTTGCTAAATCTTCTAAGATGTTCCCACGGAATTTGAAGGATTGAATTATTAACCTATATAATTAAAAACAACAAAGTTAAATCAACTCATCAACATCATCCACTCCAAGATACGTGCAAAGCACGTGCATATATACTAGTATATATATATATATATATATATATATATATATATATATATAAACAAATTTTAGTAAGCTTCTCAAACACAAAATTCACCCTTAGTACGTTGTTTCTCGCAGTCTTACTAATCGATCGACCCGTTTTATTGTTCTCAGGCTCGGCAATGGCTTCAAATGATCATTTCTTGTTCGGAGAGATTGACATCCAAATCAAATTGATTCCGGGCTATTCTGCAGGCACAGTCGTCGCGCTCTACGTAAGTCATTTCATTTTCATGAACATATGGAAATATTACTCGCTCCATGTTTTGCTAATGCAACGAGATCTCATTAATGTGAAGCAGCTCTCATCGGAACAACTGAACCGAGACGAGATAGACTTTGAGTTCCTGGGCAATGTGGCTGGTCAACCGTATATACTGCAAACAAATGTATATGTTGATGGTTATGATAACAGAGAGGAGAGAATTTATCTGTGGTTCGACCCAACGGAGGACTTTCATACATATTCAATCCTTTGGAACATTTATCAGATAGTGTAAGCAGCCTGATACATTTGTATATATTTGATGGTTTGATATATAGGTTATAACATTTGATGGTTTGATAACATAACTCAGGTTATAACATTTACCATCAAATGTTATAACCTGAGTAATATTTCCATATGTTATAAACTCAGGTTATAACATGCTAGAAATCAAATTATTGACATTTAGAAATTATAACCAAAACAAGAATGCTAGAGTCTCACAATATATATATATATATATATATATATATATATATATATATATATATATATAATACAAAACTAGTCACGTTCACGTGTGTTGCACGTACCAAAAATAAAAATAAAAAACTATGATATTATTGAAAAATTACATAAAATTTTAATTATATTAAAATATTTTAAATATGATTTGAATATATTTTATTTAGGATTTGTTACAGATATGTTTTTAGAATTTTTGAATATGTATTTAGTTACCGAACTCAACTGGCGCTTGTGGTCAGTGAGAAAAGGTATAACCTCTCTGGTTGGACGGAGGTCTCGGGATCAAACCGCGGGGGAGGTGTAGGGGCAGTGGATCCAAATGGCATGCAACACAGCGTGCGTAAAGTCCCGTGCATATCACCGGACATCTCAAATATATATATATATATATATATATATAAGGTAGTTAAAATGTTTTAGAATTTTTATTTTGATTTTTAACTACGCGAGGAGGTAAAAACACGGTTAGAATTTTTTTTATTTAGTGGAGGATATACATACGGCTTGGACGGTTCATTTTTGAGCCGTTTCCAAGCCGCATTATAGTAGTAAAGATATAAAATTGAAAAGCTTCTACGAATTGATGCCTAACCATATCCATTGATACCTTGACATACGAATACGCAAATTATTCAGATCAAAATGCATTCTGGGTCTTCTTTGTGTGCATGAAATCTATCTTGCGAGGACACTAAGAAGAAATGATACGATAGGACACGGTGTCTCCTTAGCTTGGAGTGTCCATGTACATATCTAGACAAGTACATAGATATAATACAGCACTCAGCACAGATTAATGCATGCATTATTCATGTTGTAGGTTCATGGTGGATTGGGTGCCTATCAGGGTATATAGAAACCATGCAGACAAGGGGGCAGGATTTCCGAGATTTCAGCCCATGTCGCTCAAGGCGAGCTTGTGGAACGGAGAGAGCTGGGCAACTCGCGGTGGCAACGACAAGGTGGACTGGACCAAGGGGCCCTTCCTAGCTTCCTTCAGGAACTATAAGATTGATGCTTGTGTTTGGATGGGGATTCCTAGCTTCTGTAGTGCCTCAAGCTCTACAAATTGGTGGAACCAGCCAAGGTCAAGTAGCCTGACATGGGCCCAGAGAAGGCTCTTCAGATGGGTTAGGAAGTATCATCTCATCTATGATTACTGCCATGATCCACAGAGGTTCCAAGGTCATCTCCCAAGGGAGTGCTCTCTTCCAAAGTACTGAACTAGGTGTCAATCCACCACTTGACACCAAGTTGCAACAACATTGGCTGGAATGAATGACGGCATTCTGTACTATTCTCAAATCAACAATATAAAACACTGTAAGCAGGTTACGAGTGATAAAATGTACTCCCAAGTTGTTGGTAGTATAGTACAGAGTTCTTTATTAAAAATAATCTTTAAAAACATTAAACTTTCTTGAATCATTTTATCCCATCCATCTCAATTAAAGCGTGTCCTCCAAACACTTAACAACTTTTTAAAATAGTAATTTCATATACAAATGATTCTGAAACTTGTTATTGAACCGCAGTTCTTTTTTGAAATTCCATTTCTCAAATGAAATTTCATTAGTAGAATCATGCTTGAAATTGCAACTTCAATCTATCTCACATTTTTTATGTTTTAAGCCACCTTTTCAAAACACAATTTAAAAAACAACTGTAGTTTCATAATAAGCTAGAATAAATATGGCATGCACAAGGTTTTTGGTCCGGCTAAGACAATGTTGCACAACATGTCAAACTAAGAAATTTAGTTAGACGACTCTAGAATTTTTCAGAATATGATGTAGTCCTCTTAAACTCTCAAGAGGCTTCTCTAAATATCTAGAAGTTCGATAGATTCCTCTCATCATGTAAATATTTTAGAAGTTTCTTATAAAGTCATTGAAGCTATATAAAGGAGAAAAACCTCGTTTGTTTCTCATCACATAAGAAGATGTAAACTCTCACTAGTATAGTGATGATTTCAACATTCGGATCTCTCTCTCTCTCTCTCTCTCTCTCTCTCTCTCTACAGTTTCTCATTCTCGCCTTAGCGATATAGTGAAGCATTTAGGAAAGGCTTACACGAATTTTCGAACAAGAAACTTGTGCGCTGCACAAAATGAAGTGTAGGTGAAGACACTTAAGTCTGTGACAAATATCTTTGCTACTTAGTATGTACTAATTATCTTCTTGTACTCCTTGTATCCCACATTAAGGGAGGCTCACATTCTCATATGAATATGTACTCACTTAACACTAGTGAAGATATCTCATTAACTTAAGCCTCCTTATGAACATGGTATAAGACAATAACTCTTTACCTACCCACTAAAAGTATTTCACACCAACAAACTATAACCTTCCTAGCAGGGGCGGACACATCAAGAAACAAGTGAGGTCAACTGATTCCACTGAAAATAAAATTTGTTAATTCTCGCGTGTTGACACCAGTACCAGAAAGAAAGACTCTCTATTTTTATTTTTATTTTTATTTTTTGTAAGAGAAGTAAAATTATATATATGTTATTTTTTAGTATATGATTTTATTTTTAGACTTTTTTTACATTTGAGGTTGACCCCTCTCTCTCTTAAATTTCTGCGTCCGTCTCTGCTACCTAGAGTCCAATCCATCCTCCATCACCATCCCCATTGCCTAACCTAACCATACCTTAAACAAACCCTAACCCAAACAACTTATATAACTCTAACGCAACTAAACACTCCCATAGCCTAACTTAACCAAACCCAAACCACTTAAAACCCTAACCAACTAAACCCTAAGTGTAACTGAACTTACACCTAATATAACCAAACATAACTGTTAGCCACCACCTCAATCTTTGACACTTTGACAATGCAATTTTCCTGTGTAGTCACGCATATATTTCTGTCAAAATTTAGTCGAACTAGTGACACTGCAGTTTTCCAATGTAGTCATGCAGATCATTCTTTATCAAAAAAGCTTTTTAGTCTAGGATCGTTAAGTCAATGCATGGTTAATGTTTGATGGTAAACTTCACTGTGGTAGTGACACTAAGTAGACATCACCCATGATAAGCGGAAAGCATTCATAATAAGCAATCCCAAACATAGCCATGGAGAACCCGATCGGTACCCAGGAGACAATATTAAGAAACTTGAGATATATCAAAAGGTTCTCTTGGAAAAAAAAAATCTTTTGTACTAGCACCATGGACACCTCAATGTCAATGTCGAATCTTATTCTAATGTTAACTATGCAAATACACGTCTTGTTATTTCACTTATGTTTGTGGACATCTTATACGAGTTGGTAGCTTGTTGAGGCAGAATATAAAGCTATTAACTGATACAGTTTATGAGATGAAATGGCTACCAACATTGTTGGTCACACTCATGGCCGACCTCAATGTTAGTTTAGCTAAGCACTTCAAATGCACTGTGATAACTAAATTGTAATTATTTTTGCTAGCAATAGGTCTTTCAGGAGAGAACAGGTGGAATGTTACTTCCGGAACAAGTTAGAAAAAAAGCAAATTTTCACCTCATTTCCTTTGAAATCAGACCGACTAGTTACATAACCGTTGGCTTCAATGGTGTTGATTGCCTTAGTGTACTACAAACTATTCAATGTTGGACTAAAGAACTATAAAGTGATGCTATCACTCTCACATATTGAGCATCATTCTCAACAGGAATAAGTTTTTTGATTACGTGCTTTGAATAAGTCAGTCATAATGTGTGCATTAGAATCCATCTAAGAAGGGGAAAAAACAACTTTGGAAACAACTTATCAAAACGAGAAGACTTAAATAAGATAACCAAATTTACAAAGATTATCTTGATGGATATCAAGAAATTGGGAAGATAATTGGAAACTGAAAAAACTTGAAGAAGAAAATAAATTAAATTTCTCTATGGCTTGAAAAGCCCCCTTGTTTTACTTTTCTTTTCGATCATAAACATGGAAAACCCCATTTCAGTATATGAAAAATGATCTATTAGAATATGCTCTGATTTCCATCATGCGATGGTTGTATATTTGTAATCACTTAACTAATAAATCACAAATTTCTTAATCAGAAATTTAAGTGAGATTTCTTACATATATGCATCCTATAAATCCTTCTTTTTGCTTGCTACAATATATGATGGCATTATAAATTTTGTTTCTGATGCCAAAAAAAAAACTATTTTAGGATCACGAGAAACTACTAAACAATGATCAATTACATGCACAACAATGTTACACTTGACAATAATTAGCTCTGGTTTTACTCTGCAACTTTTGTCAGTGTTGACAAATATGTACATTGATCTGTCCTATACCTGGACACAAGGATCATTCAGAATTGAGTATACTATTGCTCCACGATGTTAGTTTTAATTGCGACTGGATCAGAACAATAAGGACAGTTCCCAAATAAAACATCAAACGATCTGCAATTAAAGAGAGAATATGAGAAAAGTAAATACCCATTGGAAAGTATACATGGAGAGTAATACGTGATGTAGGTGAAAGTAAAATTTTAACATACTGCCTTGTTGTTGTGATCGATCGGAGCCAATCTCTCAAGCATATGCTGTGAAAAGCTTTACTGCAATTGGAATTTTCACAGGTGTAGTCTGGAGAACTTCCACTGTTATTCCCCAGTTCGTCATCTACAGAAGCATTAGTCATTTAAAACCTGGAGTATTACTTATTTGATTGCATCCAAGCGATAATGGAGCACTTACCTATAGGTAGATAGTGAGCATAACAAATTCCACAATCAGTCGTGTCCACTTCCTTACTATTTACTGTAGGATGTTTTGGCAATGTAAACTCCAACAAAGTTGTTAGATTATCTACGAAGTTCTTGTCCTTTTTCCTACATACATTGAAAAAGGAAGCTTAAGTTCATCAGCTACAATAACATAAACCTACTCTTCTATTAAACAAAATAATGATGAATGCAATATACTATACCCAAGGAATAAAACTGCTTTATGTTAATTGCTTGTGCATCTATTGGAGTTACAAAACTTGAAAGTACAAATTTGAAGAGTTAGAGGAATTAAATGAAGAGGAGAAACAACTATAGCCATGCACTAGTTTATGCACCACAAGTCTCACAAGTCATCACTTTTCAATTCATAGTTTAACTCTACTTAATTAATTACTGTTGTGACTTACTTAGATTTAGCTTGTATATAAGAGCTTCCTTGTAGTACATTTTAAATAAGTCAAATCAAAGTTGGAATAATATATCTAAAAGCTTCTTCTACTCTCCTCTCCCTCTCATGTGTGTTCTAAGAAAATATTTAAGAGCGAAGAGAGTTAGAGATTTTCCCACCTATCCTTATCCCCTACAAAGTGTATGAGAGCTTTTATACCTCTTCCCACTACTAGAAAGAAATGGTGATCGATAAATCTCTAAGTTTAACAAAGGGCAACTACGAGAACTGGAGCCAGATACGAGCCTTTTTAGGATCCCAAGATCTAGTGTTCTAAAAGTCGGCCTAGGCGGCCACCCACCACACCGAAAACTCTATTTCCGGCGGTTCTAAGCGTCTGTTTGGCGTTGTTCGGTCCTATTCGGACTTGTTCGGCGTCTAAGCAGGCATGTACGGCCCTATACGACTGTTCTTTTTTTTTTTTTGAATTTGTGTATGCTTATAGTTGTATTGTGGATATGTTTTTTGGGTTTTAAGGTTGGATTTAGAATTTAGTTTTCAAATTTAAATTTTCAAAAAACAATATAAATAGTAATATGGATTTAGAAGTTAGAATATGTTTGGATTTCAAATTTGTATTATGGATTACAAATTTCAAATTTTAAATTTAAAAAAAATTGTTCGACCGCCTAGGCGCCAGGCAGCCCTCCGTCGTATCGAATCCGCTTAGCAAAATTTAGAACACTGCCAAGATCTTTGGATATTCTTACAGATGGGTATAAAGAACCCATTGCAACTAAAGAAGTCGCTTATATCGCCAAGTCGTGTAAATCTATAAAGGAGCAAAGCATAAAAGATAAAAGATACGAGGGACCTATATATATCCTCGATCAAGGAGTGAATGAAACCAATTTTAAGAAAATTGTAGAACTGGTATCCATTAAGCAAACTTGGATATCTTTAGCATAGTCTATAAGGGTGTCGACCGGGTGAAGAGATTTCGTCTCCAAACTCTCCGAGAGAGTTCGAGGGAGCTCGCATGAAAGAGGACGAAATTGTCTCTAATTACATTTCATGGTTACTCGTAATCTTGAATGGTATGAAAAGAAATGATGACGATGTTCGTGTAAGGGAGAAGATTTTGCGATCTCTCATACTGAAGTTCGAGCACATCCATGTTACCATCAATGAATAAAAAGAATTAAAGAATCTCATTATTAATGAATTGATGGAGTCTTTCCAAGTTCATGAGCAATGCATCAAAGAATACTAGTACAAGAGAAGTGAAGCATGCACTAAAGTCTAAGTTGACTTTCATAAGTATATAGTTCCCTACTAGGTGCTTTTTTGTAGATTGTTAGTTCTTGAGTTTGAGCAATACTTGAAGGTGTCCACTATAAGAAGCGTTACCAAGATGGGGAATTATATGGACGGCAATATTACAAATTTGAAAGCTCATGACACTACAGAAGAGGAAAAGGAAAAAATAAAACCATGTAGGTGACTCAAAAGAGTAAAATTACCAAGTGTTTTGGTTGTTAAGGCTATAGTCAATATGCACACCAGTATCCGCTAGGAGTTTACACTTGGTTAGGATGTCCGACAAAGGACTGGACCAAATGACCCAAATCGATCAAGTTAGTGTCTATAATTTCCGTAACTTGAAAAAACTCAGAATTGGATAATGAGATTTTGTGAAAGGACAAAAGGATTTAAATTAATGGCAGTTTTATGACTGTCAAACCCTTTCTTCTTGAATAAGACAAGAGCACACAATAAATTGTGAAGAATATGATTACAATTGAGGCTTAGACACTCCTTCTATTACCCGTACGTAACCTCCAATATTATCTAATTCCTACTGACTAGAAACAACTAATCCCATAGAGATTTAGATAGAAATCCTAACATATCCCATGCTTTCCATAGAAGGAAACATGAGAAGAAATAGTAATCCTAAAAGAATACTGATCCTAAAGATTAAAATCTAATTTCTTAAAAATTAGGAATCATAATCCTAAAAGGAGATCCTCCTGGATCAATACTCTGCCTTTTGGAGGGGTGAAGCTCCCGTGAGCTCATAGCTTTAGGTTGGGGAAGAGGTTCTCCCCCTCAGATTGCCAGTAGCACTTTGTTTTCTTTGGCAACTCTCCCTTACCTTTTATGCGATAATACATGATGCATCTAGGTTGATCGTTGTAGCACATCCTCTCCAAGACTCCTTCAATGGCTCTTCCTTCTCTACAAAGATGTCTTCCACTATTGGCAGTGTCATGTCAACACTATCATCCTTGTCAAGCATTGATGACTCGAATAACTTCAAGTACTCTGTATTTACTACGGAGTACAACTGTATATACATGCAAGTCAATCCAGTAGCATCGCCTCCCACCTTCTACATTATCTCGAACGGCGCGTAGAGTACATGTTTGATCTTGTCTTCTCCTTTGAGATGCTCCTTAGTCAGTTGGTACCACACCTTATCTCCCACGTTGAAATCGCTCTCAACTCGGTGACGAGCGTGTCGTCCTGGTATTGTTGTTGAGATTTATTCATGTTCTACTCAACAGTCATATGTATCTTCCGGATCCTCTCCCAAAATTGTTGTGTCCGCAACTGCTTTGCCGCCTCCTTGACATTTATTGCTCCCAGCTAACAATAATATCCAAGTTGAATGAGTTTTGAGGTAAGTATGCCAAACAAGCCTTGAAAGGCACCTTCCATATCGAATTGTGAACCGTCTGATTGAAATCAAGTAGAAGATATAGCGCACTTTTATCCCTTGTCAGTGGATATACTTTTTTCTCCCTTATATTCCGCATATCATGCCAACACATACCAATAATAGGCAAGGGAAATTCAGGAATAAGTTGAATCTCATGCACGAACCTTTTATGTGGCAACCCTTCGGAATCATGGAATAAGTTTTTATTTCGACCTCCACGAGCCACTAAACTACGAGTCTTTAGAGCATTCTTGTTCTCCTTAGACCTCACCAGTAAAGGTACAAAACAACTACTTCAATTTACCAAATGCTTAGCATGTGATGTTATCAGGTATATCAGATCCTTTTTTACCGAACTTGCTTTTATGTAGAATTATATTCCATAACTGATGAATCAATACCCTGGTATATCACAGCATCTCCTCTCCATTTGGACCTTGTCCCCCAATATCACTTGGCAGACGTCAAGGGGTATTACCTCACAAGTCATCTCATCGACGTACTCTTCAGCAAGAGCAAATCAAAATTTGTACTCGCACGTAATCTTCAATATTGACTCCCTTCGGTTCTACCCCAAAGAATACTGTTTCGGAACGTTTCGGAACGTTGTAGCCTCTTGTCCTAGTTTTGGCACTAGTCATTGGAAATCAAACTTTTATGACTCATTATGTCAAGTATGGCCCACTAGACTCACTATGTCAAGTATTAAGACGTCATAATTCAATGTTTGGATTAGGTTCTTGGAGTCCCTCCTATCACGCCCCGAACCCCCGCGGTCCCGATCGCCCCCGCCGGACGCGAATTACCGTGCCGGTGCTCCCGCGGGACGGTCGTTCCCCTCGGGACGAATGTCGTGCGAGGCTGGAGATGCTCTCGCACAAGACAACAACATAAGTCGTCTTGGTTATCATCGAACCGATCGAGTTTGCAGCGGAGGAGTAGTGTTACAAACAATAATCCTTCTGAGTAAACGGGACAAAGATCAAGGCACGAGGTTCTCTGAATACAATGGCATCGTTCCATACATTGTCCCTCTATACAAAACAGCTCAAAACATCTCGATACAGCTCAAGGCATCGATACCAGATTTCCGGGTCCGCTCGATGAGGTACGGCTGTCGCTTCCTCGGACGATCCAGCACCTGCGAACAAGCAAACTGTTGGTAGGTCAGCACTTTGGAGAAAGTACTAGTGAGTATAAAATCAACGAACAAAAGCAACATTCACTAAAACCAACACTAAGTAATTATGTTATAAAACATTACATTACTAGTGATCTTTCTAGTTTTACCTAGATTCGTTACATGCAGTACGGGAACGGAGTTATATTACTTCTTTTGGAAACATCTTTGAAATCAGATTTCAGTTCAAAGCAACTAAGCATACAAGGCAAACAGTTCAAGCACGATGTATCAATCATGATGTGCGTAACGTGTCTCGTAAGCAATACTCAAAGACTCTAGAGACAAAGCAGCATCTAGTGGACTATCATTCTTTATACTACAAGGTGATCAACATATTCAAGCAAGCATGCAAGTCAACGTACGATGCAAGACAATAAGCAAAATAACATGTCACGTATTCTGTGGATCTTATGCCTCGCCGAACGGTTATCCCTGCAGAAGACATACAAGTTTGCAACAATTTGCATATATAAACAAGGTTCTCTTTTTTGTCCGTCTCTGCATCAAACAGTTAGTATGCAAGAAGGCTAGCCTAGCATGCGTCCTAACTACCTGAAATACAGCTATCTCCATGAACAAGCTAACTTCTCTAACTCAAAATCTTCCCAACAGAAGCACCGCATTTCATCTAATAGCCATACCCTCAGGGCACACTATTAGTCTCACCCCATCACTAGTCTCCATCCACCATTCTAATAGCCACGCCCCCCTAGATCCCGTAGGACCGGAACATCAGGACGCACTATTAGTCTCTAAACTTGTCATTTAACCTCCATCTCCCACAAGCTCCTCGATAACAAGCATATCACAAACATAACACAACGTGATAATACAAGCTTTCAATCCATCTGTAACGTCCCGCAACCGCATGGTGCGTTACGCTGAGTCGGACTGAATGAGGCAATAGCTGGTTACATTTTTGATTTGTTGGATTTGGAAACAAGTATTGATTGAGTTGGTTTCATGTACAGATCGCTAGCGTTGTTCGATGGCAATCAGGTATTCGTTCAGAGCAGTACTGAGATAGCTGGATCGGAGCGATAATGTCGTCTTCCTTAGTCCGATCGGTCTGATGATTTGGAGAGTACGGCCTGCTCGCACGGTCATACCAATTGAGTAGATCGTGCTCTGCATCGGACCACGGGTTCAAGGGATCGGCCGTATCGGCAAGACATGATGCTTAACGGAATCAAACTTGGTGAGTGGGCTCTGTCCCTTCTCCTCTACTCCTTCATGCCTAATAATATGGAACACACGTAAAGGCTTGAACACTTGGACTGGAACTTGAAAATCACTACACTGTGGCGTGCATAGAGTGTACGTCGTTTGCTTGGATTGCTTTGTGGCTTGAGTTGGTTTTCGCGTGGGATAGTTGGAGCTAGAGTTAGATTATATTTGGGACAGTTGGAGAACATTTGGAATTATGCTTGGACAGTTGGAATCATATATCTTGGTTGGAATATCAGGAATGCGGGCGAGCGAGCGTGCATTCGTGCACAAGTATCACTTGGGCACTTTGTCATGCAAAGCGTGCAGTTGTGGTTCGAAACCGAACAACTGCATCGGCGAGGGCATTGTGCCACTGTTGGGGCATTGTGCCATGAGATTGTTTTGAGCAAGGATGTTGCACCAATTGGAACATTGTGTCGAGAAGTGGCATTGTGCCTATGGGGATAACTTAAGATTTGTGCCTTAGGCTATATGTTGGAGAATGGTTATGGATAATTGGTTGGATGAGTCTATGATCGTTTGGTGGGGCGAGAATGTTCGATCCTCTCGTCATACCTACTTGGTGTCTGTATTGTCACGGACAACCTGTGTTGCACAGGATTTCGTCTCCTCGAACGGGATAGGCTCCGGAGCACCGGGACCGTTCGGCCATGGAGGAGACAATAGTAACGTGCCTTGGGCGCGGTGCCAGTAGTTCGATACGACCAGGCGGGCTAGCTAATCAGTCTGGATCGGGTAGAACTGCACTTGATCAGTCCGATCAAAGTCCTTTATGGCTTGGCCAGTGACTTCAGATAGATAAGAGTTGGTTTGCTTTGCTTTGGTTTGGTTTGTGCTTCCGCGTAGGCGGCGGCCAACTTACCTCGGCAAGAGTGTGCATATCGAGATTGGATATTAAGGTTTGGATTGAGGATGGATATTGAGGCTTGGATAATGGTTCGATAGGTTTTCGTGTTGCTTGGTTTGAGTAGGACGATTTGCATGCTAGTTTCCTTTTGAGTTGGGTATATATTTTGCTTGTTTATAGACTTGAGTTGAATGCTTGCATGCTTAACTTGCTTTACCGCTTTCCTTAAAATGTCATACCTATGCCATGAAATGAATCTAGGATTCAACTAGAAAGATCACCATATAACAGTTTGCATTCACTATTCTACTTAGTGTCGGCTTAGACGAGTGGGTTACCCCGCTTACCAGTACGGCTGTGTACTGACCCACGTTTGTGGACATTATTTCATGTACGTAGGTGTAGTGGCACTGCTTGGATATACGAGACATGATGTATGAACGGTAAGTACCTTTGTGGGCTAGAGAAAGAGCAAGAGTATTACATCGCCTTCGTGGCATCGCCTTTGTGGCATTTCATTTGAACTCTATCGAGAGCTTCGATGCGTATACTCTGATGTGTGCTTGGTACACAATACTTGACTTTCGCTGCAACTTGGTCGTTTCGATGATAACTTTGATGTTTGACAATATCGCCTTGTGCGAGCGTAACTCCAGGCTCGTACGGCATCAGTTCCGATGAGTACGATTGTCCTGTGGGAGCGCTGCAACGTGTTAATTCACGTTCAACGGGAACTATTGAGCTTGCTGGAGATTGGGGCGTGACATATTGGTATCAGAGGGCCTGGTTCATTTCCTCGGACTTGGTCCTTCGCTTCATCACAAACTCTAAATAGCCTCCGCATGCTCTTGGCTCTACTCGGTGCCGCATTGGATGTTTCATGCAATAAGTCAATATATTGCTGGTTGTGGCTGCATGTTGTTCTTGATTGCGTTGCTTTTGCTGGTTTTCGGTAGATCGTTTAGCATCGCTAGGCATTGTTGTATTCGTGCATCAAGTTGTGTGGCGTTGTTGCATTTTGTGCAGCAAGTTGAGAGGGTGTCGTTGGCTTGGCTTGTCGTTCGGGGAGTTTCTAATTGCATCATTGGATCAGTTGGTTGGCAGACGAGATTGGTTATGCGGCATGTTTTGAGTAGAAGCATGGAATGAAAATGGATCGTTGCACGAGTTGCTCGTGTAGCGAATGTGTTAGATGGAGTTTGAATTTTTCGCTGGGTATATTACAGAGAGCGTTGCACGAGTTGCTCGTGTGGCGCATTGGATGAGCATGTTTGAGTTTGGCTTGGGGATATCATGATAGCGTTGCACGAGTCGCTCGTACAGCAAATGCGAGGGGCAGTTGGGTATTGGGTTGGATTACTTGGAAGAGATCGTTGCACGAGTTGCTCGTGTAGCAAAATTATCGTACGATTTTGAGAATGGTTGAAAGTATTCGGAATGGAACATGGCACAAGTTGGATAGCGAGATTGACAGAAGAGTTAGATGGTTCATGCGTTGGCTGAGTTTCGTATCAGACTTGAGTTGGGGATGGCAGGATCACGCATAAGGGATGGTTCAAACGAATCTTTGATTTGTGCAAAGGAATTGTGATGCAAGTAGCGACTTGATTCGGAGTGGTATATGGGATACCACATAGTGAGCAAAGCATTGGAATAAGTTGGATAGACATCAATGGAAATTGCCTCAACGGACTTGGGTAACAGGAATATAAGTTGGTTGGTGCACATCGACTAAGTTAGAAAGAATGAAAAATGGAGTAAGCGAAGTTGAGTTGAGCAATCGAGAACGGACTTGTGCAAAGGGAAGTATCGTTGGACTTGGATGATGGACGAGATCGGAACAAGCAATGGAAAGTGTTTGGAAATTTGAAGGATTGAGGCAGACCAAGTATTAGAAACAAGTTGAGATAGTCAGATAGAAAGCTGAATATCAGACTTCGCTTGCACGATTTGGAAGTTCGGTAGAGCATTCATTGATGCAAAGAGAGTTGAGCATGAGAAACAAACAGTTGGAATACGCTTGAGCGAAGCGATGGGTGAATCGGAGAATAGCGAGCACGGACTACGAATTATGGAAACACATTGGAGCTGTTGGTTGAGCAATGAAATACGATTTGGTTTGGAGGGACAATGCGATGGATTCGAACGAACTTATAGGATGTTGGATATTGGTGCTCGGGAAGTTTGACTCAGGTTTAGCGGAAGTAAAAAATTTGGCGGAATGGTGCAACGATGGTGGACGGATTCTTCGGAAGACATAAACGGGCATGAGGCAAGTCTGGTTGATGTTAAGTCAGATTGGAAGTTAACACGTGCAGTGCTGAGACAGATTAAGGCAACCAGTAAAGACAATATGGATTTGAGATTTATGTTGGAAACTGATGCACGAGGCATTGAAAGAGTGTGGAATAATCGGAACATAGAGAAATCAAGACGGGCTAAGTATTGGAAACAAGAGCAAGGATTGTGGCGGGATGGACTTTTGAAGATAGCTAAACTAGAGGAGTAACGTTGGAGCAAATTACTGTACTGCTTGAGCAAGTTGGACGTGCACTGTGAAACACGACAAACGAATAAGAATTTGAGCAAGTCTTTGGTTTCGAAAATTATTGCAAGTGGTAGTGCGATAAGTCGAACATGGCAGTTCAAAAATTTTGATGGATTCGGGACAGAACGGCGGATTGATGGAAGACGGTTTCAACGAGCGTCAGTTCTCGAATTATGGCTTGGATAGATAGAAAGACTCTAGGTGGTTAAGCGGCGTTTGGTTGACAGATTCGTCAAAGGTAGTGCATGAAGTACTCGGATTCGGAAGTTCGTTCGGATGGAATGGTTGGATTATGGCTCGGATTTGCAGAGGAGGTATAGCATGGTTCGTAGTAACTGTCCATCGTGATGACTTACAATTATCGAGCGTAGCTTTGGGACAGCTGATCCTAGCGACTTGACCGCCAAATCAGAGATGAATATTGTAGACCCATAGAACGACCTTGCGGCAGCGCATTTGGGAATGCGTCGAGGGCAGATGTGAGTAGTGTGTGTTAGAGATTGGCCTACTGACTGAGTGTTGGATTTGAGAGACCCTTGGGATAGCCTTCAGCTGAAGATGCAGCCGGAAGATCGAAGCGATAGTGGAAATGGCCTAAGTCAACTGATGAGATTCGGAGTCACAGATTTTTGAAGATAGCATCTCCTCTGACTCGTCATGCCCCGGAAGGGAATAGCATTCATATGAATTGACGACTGTGAAACTAGCTTGTGAAGTTAAAGCAGCGGCTCGTTCAGATCAAATCATTGCAATACTGGAAGGGACAGATGTGCCTCAGATCTACAAGATGCATCAAACTTAGTCTGGGATGCGTGCTCGTACAGAAGGTAAAGGTGATATCCTGTGCTTCGAGGCAGTAGAAGCAGCGCGAAGAACTATTCCATGCGCAACCTAGGAATTGTGGCGAGTGTTCCACGTTGAAATCGTGGCGACACTATCCCTTTGGCGTGGCGGCAAAATCTTCGTGGATCACATAAACCTCAATATAGATGTTCACCCAGTGAGGTATTGAGATTGAGGAAGAGGTGTTTGGCTGAGCTGATCTAAAAGACAAAGTTTGATATTTGGGTAAGTCGCCTAGCTGGGGTAGTATCAGTTGAGATGATCGTTCGGTACAAGAGATAATATTTGGAGACGGTGCTTGCAGAACATGGTGCAATTTGGAATTATGTTAAGAGTTTTGATTGGTTGAGTTTGGACGGTGCTAGTGCAGATTCAAAGATAGTTGGATGGAATGAGTTGGAACACGAACTGAATTGAGTCAGCTGGAAAATCATCATACTTGAGGATAGTGCTTGTGCAAATTTGTTGGAATGAAAGACAGGATTGGTTCAATTGGGAGTAAAGTGAATGAATGCCTCGAACATAAAGATACCCTTGTAACTTGTCCAAATTCGCTATCGCTAAGCTCGGCTGAAATGCATGTATTTCAGGGACGCCTTAAATATGTGTATGATCCAAAACTAAGCGATATGAGGAATTCGTATTGAGCTGCAATGGAGGAAGTGGGAATACGGAACTTGTGCGAGCGTTCAGCAGAGCGAGATGTTGATTCGTGATTTTGAGAATGTGAGTTGCATGGAACAGAGTTATGAATTGGACTGCGGCATGCTAGAAAAAAATGGATACTAGTATGGTTCGGGGACGAACCGATTCTAAGTGGTATATTATGTAACGCCCCGCAACCGCATGGTGCGTTACGCTGAGTCGGACTGAATGAGGCAATAGCTGGTTACATTTTTGATTTGTTGGAATTGGGAACAAGTATTGATTGAGTTGGTTTCATGTACAGATCGCTAGCAGAGTTCGATGGGAATCAGGTGTTCGTTCAGAGCAGTACTGAGATAGCTGGATTGGAGCGATAATGTCGTCTTCCTTGGTTCGATCGGTCGGATGATTTGGAGAGCACGGCCTGCTCGCACGGTCATACCAATTGAGTATACCGTGCTCTGCATCGGACCACGGGTTCAAGGGATCGGCCGTATCGGCAGGACATGATGCTTAACGGAATCAAACTTGGTGAGTGGGCTCTGTCCCTTCTCCTCTACTCCTTCATGACTAATAATATGAAACACACGTAAAGGCTTGAACACTTGAACTGAAACTTGAAAAACACTACACTGTGGCGTGCATAGAGTACGTCGTTTGCTTGGATTATTTTGTGGCTTGAGTTGGTTTTCGCGTGGGACAGTTGGAGCTAGAGTTGGATTATATTTGGGACAGTTGGAGAACATTTGGAATTATGCTTGGACAGTTGGAATCATATATCTTGGTTGGAACATGCGGAATGCGGGTGAGCGAGCGTGCATCCGTGCACGAGTATCACTTGGGCGCTTTGTCATGCAAAGCGTGCAATTGTGGTTCGAAATCGAACAACTGCATCGGCGAGAACATTGTGCCACTATTGGGGTACTGTGCCATGGGATTGTTTTGAGCAAGGGTGTTATACCAATTGGAACATTGTGTCGAGAAGTGGCATTGTGCCTATGGGGATAACTTTAGATTTGTGCCTTGGAATATATGTTGGAGAATGGTTATAGATAAATGGTTGGATATTTGGTTGGACATTTTGTTGGATGAGTCTAGGATCGTTTGGTGGGGGGCAAGAATGTTCAATCCTCTCGTCATACCTACTTGGTGTCTGCATTGTCACGGACAACCTGTGTTGCACAGGGTTTCGTCTCCTCGAACGGGATAGGGTCCGGAGTACCGGAACCGTTCGGCCATGGAGGAGACAATGGTAACGTGCCTTGGACGCGGTGCCGGTAGTTCGATACGACCAGGCGGACTAGCTACTCGGTCTGGATCGGGTAGAACTGCAGTTGATCAGTCCGATCAAAGTCCTTTATGGCTTGGCCAGTGACTTCATATAGATAAGAGTTGGTTTGCTTTGCTTTGCTTTGTGCTTTCGCGTAGGCGGCGGCCATCTTGCCTCGGCAAGAGTGTGCATATCGAGATTGGATATTAAGGTTTGGATTGAGGATGGATATTGAGGCTTGGATAATGATTCGATAGGTTTTTGTGTTGCTTGGGTTTGAGTAGGACGGTTTGCATGCTAGTTTCCTTTTGAGTTGGATATATATTTTGCTTGTCTATAGACTTGAGTTGAATGCTTGCATGCTTAACTTGCTTTATCGCTTTCCTTAACATGTCATACCTATGCCATGAAATGAATCTAGGATTCAACTAGAAAGATCACCATATAACTGTTTGCATTCACTATTCCACTTAGTGTCGGCTTAGACGAGTGGGTTACCCTGCTCACCAGTACGGCTGTGTACTGACCCACGTTTGTGGGCATTATTTCAAGTACGCAGGTGTAGTGCCGCTGCTTGGATATACGGGACATGATGTATGAACGGTAAGTAGCTTTGTGGGCTAGAGAAAGAGCAAGAGTATTACATCGCCTTCGTGGCATCGTCTTTGTGACATTTCATTTGGACCCTATCGAGAGCTTCGCTACGTATACTCTGATGTGTGCTTGGTACACAATACTTGACTTTCGCTGCAACTTGGTCGTTTCGATGATAACTTTGATGTTTGACAACATCGCCTTGTGCGAGCGCAACTCCAGGCGCGTACGAAATCACGTCCCGATGAGAACGATTGTCCTGCGGGAGCGCTGTAACGTGTTGATTCATGTTCAGCGGGGACTATTGAGCTTGCGGGACATTGGGGCGTGACACCATCTATCTCTTATCTAATAGTCGCACCCCCTAGATCCCGTAGGACCGGAACATCAGGACGGTCTAGTAGTCTCTTCTCTAACAAGACAAGCCATTTATTCTTTATAACAATACAAGCATACATTCAATCTAACTTTTGCATCAAAGACAAGCAATTATATAGACGACAAGCAAACATATTAACGATCTTTAATTTAAGCAAGCATGGCACAAGTCCTCTATCTCTTCTAGTTAACAGGCAGTTCTACTCTTTCTTTAGCATGGCAAGGTTCGTTCGATAGTGGTGTCAGTGTAACTAACATACAACATTCATTTCTATACTTAGCATGACAATAGTTCTACTATACTTAGCATGACAATAGTTCTATCTCTTTTTAGGCAAGCAGGTTCTCGTTCTATCATTCATGCAAACATTATCTATTTAGCAAACAAGCATACAAAAACTCAGATTCATTATTAAGGCGTGCAAGAATCAGAGAATAAAGTTCTGCCCACTCACCTAGATCAGTCATCTTCTGGTTCAATAAGGAGCTCTTCAAGAAGGTTTCCTTTTTGAGTCAGCAAACCAATATCTCTTATACATAGTGCCAATGCGGAACAGGGCACTACATACTTAACCACCAAGAAAAAGTTTCGTCCTCGAAACTTCAAGGAAAAACTTTCGATATCCAGAGCAACGATAGTCCTCATCCCTTACCATCCTCAATCGAAAACACTAGCAATCAAAAAGCACGAAATCACAACTCTCAAATAATAAATCAAATCCAGAAAATTTTGCGCACATCTTTGAAAATATTTATGGACTTTTTGTATAGAACACTCAACTCAGCAACGATATCAATGGGCACGGAATCATCATCCAAGAACAGTAGCGAAAATGACGTAAGGTCAGAGAATCGAGTTGCTCTGATACCACTCTGTCACGTCCCGAACTCCCGCTGTCCCAGTCGCTCCTGTCGGGCGTGAATCACCGCGTCGGCGCTCCCGCGGGACGAGACGGTCGTTCCCCTCGGGACGTGATGTCGTGCGAGCCTGGAGATGCTCTCGCACAAGGCAACGACTCTCACTTCCCGTTCCCAAAATACGTATTTTGCGATATATTCACTAAAGTGTGGCGTGCATAGAGTGTACGTCGTTTGCTTGGATTGCTTTGTGGCTTGAGTTGGTTTTCGCGTGGGATAGTTGGAGCTAGAGTTGGATTATATTTAGGGCAGTTAGAGAACATTTGGAATTATGCTTGGACAGTTGGAATCATATATCTTGGTTGGAACATGGGGAATGCGGGCGAGCGAGCGTGCAACCGTGCACGAGTATCACTTGGGCACTTTGTCATGCAAAGCGTGCAGTTGTGGTTCGAAACCGAACAACTGCATCGGCGAGGGCATTGTGCCACTATTGGGGCATTGTGCCATGGGATTGTTTTGAGCAAGGGTGTTGCACCAATTGGAACATTGTGTCGAGAAGTGGCATTGTGCCTATGGGGATAACTTGAGATTTGTGCCTTGGGCTATATGTTGGAGAATGATTATGGATATTTGGTTGGATGAGTCTATGATCGTTTGGTGGGGCGAGAATGTTCGATCCTCTCGTCATACCTACTTGGTGTCTGTATTGTCACGGACAACCTGTGTTGCACAGGGTTTCGTCTTCTCGAACGGGATAGGCTCCGGAGCACCGGGACCGTTCGGCCATGGAGGAGACAATGGTAACGTGCCTTGGGCGCGGTGCCGATAGTTCGATATGACCAGGCGGGCTAGCTACTCGGTCTGGATTGGGTAGAACTGTACTTGATCAGTCCAATCAAAGTCCTTTATGGCTTGGCCAGTGACTTCATATAGATAAGAGTTTGTTTGCTTTGCTTTGCTTTGGTTTGTGCTTTCGAGTAGGCGGCGGCCACCTTGCCTCGGCAAGAGTGTGCATATCGAGATTGGATATTAAGGTTTGGATTGAGGATGGATATTGAGGCTTGGATAATGGTTCGATAGGTTTTCGTGTTGCTTGGGTTTGAGTAGGACGGTTTGCATGCTAGTTTCCTTTTGAGTTGGGTATATATTTTGCTTGTCTATAGACTTGAGTTGAATGCTTGCATGCTTAACTTGCTTTACCGCTTTCCTTAACATGCCATACCTATGCCATGAAATGAATCTAGGATTCAACTAGAAAGATCACCATATAACTGTTTGCATTCACTATTCTACTTAGTGTCGGCTTAGACGAGTGGGTTACCCCGCTCACTAGTACGGCTGTGTACTGACCCACGTTTGTGGGCATTATTTCATGTACGCAGGTGTAGTGGCGCTGCTTGGATATACGGGACATGATGTATGAACAGTAAGTACCTTTGTGGGCTAGAGAAAGAGCAAGAGTATTACATCGCCTTCGTGGCATCGCCTTTGTGGCATTTCATTTGGACCCTATCGAGAGCTTCGCTGCGTATACTCTGATGTGTGCTTGGTACACAATACTTGACTTTCGCTGCAACTTGGTCGTTTCGATGATAACTTTGATGTTTGACAACATCGTCTTGTGCGAGCGCAACTCCAGGCTTGTACGGTATCACATCCCGATGAGAACGATTGTCCTACGGGAGCGCTGCAACGTGTTGATTCACGTTCAGCGGGGACTATTGAGCTTGCGGGAGATTGGGGCGTGAAACCATCTATCTCTTATCTAATAGCCGCACCCCCTAGATCCCGTAGGACCGGAACATAAGGACGGGCTACTAGTCTCTTCTCTAACAAGACAAGCCATTTATTCTTTATAACAATACAAGCATACATTCAATCTAACTTTTGCATCAAAGACAAGCAATTATATAGACGACGACAAGCAAACATATTAACGATCTTTAATTTAAGCAAGCATGGCACGGGTCCTCTATCTCTTCTAGTTAGCAGGCAGTTCTACTCTTTCTTTAGCATGGCAAGGTTCGTTCGATAGTGGTGTCAGTGTAACTAACATGCAACATTCATTTCTATACTTAGCATGACAATAGTTCTATCTCTTTTTAGGCAAGCAGGTTCGAGAAAGATGAAGCAAAATATCAATGGGGACATGGGAATTGTGGAGTAACTTGTATATTCATGAATACGATCTAAACACGAGCTCCAAATACAAGCGGCAGTTGTGGTTCGAAACCAAGGAACTACCTTGTACGGGGGAGCTGGTCATGTCCGTCTCCGTATTCCGGTACTGGGGCGTGACAAAGTTTTAGTGGTGGCCCATGTAGGTCTGTGTTTTCAGACTTGTGGGGTGGTCATAGGTGTCTCAATCAAAATGTCCCCATTGATATCTTGCTTCATTATTTGGTTTAGCATGGTTCATGGTTTATTTGTGGTTGGTTTATTCATGAATTTGAACCCATGGTCTAAACCTCAAACCCTAGCTATATAAGCTAACATGTTTCTCTCTTACCTCATTCTTCATTTTCCCTCTTTCTTTCATTTCTAGGCAAGTACATCTTGCACTACATGGAGAAACCTTTGGATTTTCGTTTTTTGTTCTTTCCTTGCATTTTATTTGTCTATTTTGTGCTTATGATGATTCTGACCGCTTTTAATACTTGGAGTTCTCAGTTTTGATGAATATATTTGCTTAGATCTACTTTTCTAACTTAGGGTTGTAGAAGCATGAAAAATACGCTGGGAGGAGCTACGCAGCATACTAATGCAGAGCAGCGTAAACAGAGACCTTCAGAGCCATCAAGAGTACAAGCTCAAGGGACCATCCGCGTAAGTGCAGTACGTCCAGGCCGCTCCAGCATAAACGGGGTTCATCGCCTCCATGGCGTAAAACTCATCCGCTCTCAAAGCAGCGTTAAAGCGTACGAGGAACGCTTCGTCTTCCCCGAAATGAACCTGTCAAGTCACGCAGTGAACCTGACCTCTGACTCCTGACAAAAAGTGCTGCACGGCTACCCAGACGACGGCTGGAAACGAGGACAGACCCCTCGGGACGCGCACCACAGTATGATGGCAGATCTCTGCATTTAATGCAGAGGATTTGGTTAAAATATCGCCGAACCGTCGTTTACTGACGTCCCCTCAGCATAAACTGCTCTTTCGCGTACAAGGGGATACGCTGCCTTGTTTTACACAGGCAAACATGAGCTGTTTTACGCTCCTCAGTAGACAAACCGCCTGCCACGTCAAAAGCTGCACTTCGTACGGGGCTCGAGGCACGTCTCTACGTCTAAATTGCACAGAGCGGTGACAGTTTCTCTGGAGGCACGTCCCTGCGACAGTTGCACAGAAGGGCTGCAGACCTTCAAAACACGCCTCCGCATTTAATGCACAAGAGGATGGCAAATCTCTGCAAGATATTTGATTATATCTTCAAAAGCCGTAATTCCGGCTAAAGACGTCCACATCAGCACTCTGGCACGATACGCAGCGGCTTCTACACCCATTCAAGATCTGTGCTCATTCGGCTTCTACGCCTATTCGGCTTCAAACGCCCACTCAGTCTCTACGACCATTCGGCTTCAAACGCCCACTCAGTCTCTACGACCATTCGGCTTCTACGCCTACTCGGCTTCTATGCCTACTCGGCTTCTATGCCCATTCGGCTTCTACGCCTACTCGGCTTCTATGCCTATTTGGCTTCTACGCCAGGGTGACAGACATTTGGCTTCTACGCCAACCTCTTCTACACAAGGGATACCTACCTACGTGGCTTCTACGCCGTGATCTTCGCAGCAGATATACGCGTTTTGTCCCCTTAGTTGGACACGCGTCACATGCTCACTCAAAAGGTCATCTATACGCAGGCATTGGTTATTTTAACCGTTGTGTAAAAGGGTGCTGTACTTTCCACTCCTCGGTTTTTACACCGACAGAGTGGTCACTGTCACCAAAACTCTATAAATAGAGACCCCTATCAATGGGGAACAGGGTCGAAAAACTAAAACTTGAAGATCGAACAAGGTCGAACTTCCCAGAAAGATCGAACCGGAGGTCAAGAGAGAGAGAGAGAGAATCCGGAGCTCAGGCAAAGAGCAGGGATCGACGACTTTGGCATCGTGCACCCACCCTCTTCTGCAACCTTCGAAGCTGCTACCTGTTCTCCACGGCACTTCTTCAACATCGTGTGGTCCAAGGGCTAAAGTGATCGACTGCAGATCAGACACCTATAGCAATTTATACACAGATTAAATAAATTGTACTCCCACATCCTCGTATAGGATTAAATTGTACAAGTTTGTAAACCAAAGGGCGCGGGTTTCGTATAAACCCCGTCAATGAAATACACTTTCATTCTTTCGTTTAATACCACAAACAAGGGTTTCTTGGGTTCCTTGAGTTTTTGGTGGTTTTGATCTACTAAAACATAGTATTTTCGAAAATTAGTTTTTGGAAGGATGGAGCACTTCATTTCGAACATTTTGGTTTTTGGTTCACCCAATTCTCAGTTAAAATGTAGTTTTTGTGAAGAAAACAAATTTCAGATTTTGGAGCTTTTCCGTCATGGCCAAACCTGATGTTAGAGAAGACGAAGTCTTCAAGCGGCCAGCAAGCTATGCGGCTGAGAGTGTTATACGGTCCGAGAGGGTTATGCGGCCAGAGCTCTTATTGCATATTGACCAGCATGAGTCCATCTTGTTGGATGCATGACTGCTATCGCACAAGTGTCCTTGAACACTTGTGTTCACTCGTTGAACGAATGAGAATTTCGCTAAGTCCAAAACACTACATGCGGCATCGAACCCCATGCGACACCGACACTTATACGGCAAGCAGAGTATACGACCACCATCCTTGGATGCATGACTCTGAAACCGTGGCACATCTTTTCATGGTTTTGTCTTTTCTTCCTGACACACTTTATGTCACATCACTGGCATTTTATTTATTTTTCGTCGCTTCATCACTTATCCTGAGTAGACCTAGCCCTGACTCCATGAGGCCAGGACTTCTCATGCGGCCTTGATCCTTCTGCACGCATACGGCCCCTTGCACACGTTTTATTGAACTAGTTTTGGTTGAATGTTCCTTTGAACTACATGGGAATTGTGGAGTAACTTGTATATTCATGAACACGATCTAAACACGAGCTCCAAATACAAGCAACAGTTGTGGTTCGAAACCAAGGAACTGCCTGATGGAATGCGGCATCTGAATATTGGTTGCGGCATAGTGCCTCGGAGAGTTTGGACCCACGAGACACCAAAATCGGAACACGACTTTGAGAAAATATGAATTGTTGCATAAGTATATATATTGCTGCTTTACTTCTTCTGTTTCATCTCATGCATTATATGATAATTGAACTGTTCACGCATTTGCATGGTCTGGGACAACTTGTGCACAAGGTTTGGTATTTCCTCGAGACGGTATTCCGGGGCACTGGAACCGTATCGACCCAGGAGAAAATATTTGATCATGCTAGTCGCGATGCATTGCGGGACCTTCAGCGGGGCTTGCTACCCGGGCTGACAGGGCGCGCCGCAATGCCTTGGATAAGTCCGCATGGACACCGAGCCTAATAAGCAAACAATCAAACAGATCAGAGAAAAAATATTTATCGAGAGGAGCAGGAAGAATCAAACTAAGAGGTTCTACGGGTACCGCTATGGTATCCAAAGAGGGATCTGCTTCAGAAACCCCCGATGCAAAGGGCCCTACCTCCTCGCTCCTGATCCCCTTCGCAGGGAGCTTCGACCCCGCCACAGGTCCTGTCTCAGGGGCCATCTCAGCCTTCACCTTCTTTGAATAGCGGACGTGGTGCATCACGACCTTTGTCTTATGCTTAGCAGGAGGGGGGTTATCAGAAGGAGAAGTACCCTCCTCTGTCGAAGGGTCTATTTCCACAAGCAGAGGCATGGAAAAACTCCTTTCTTTGGCGTCCGGCGATTTTTCGCTTCCGGAGGCATTATCATGGTACCTTCAAGGTAGCTCCTCTCCGGGACAAAGTCAGCGGGCAAGGCGTCGGCCGTGCAATAGTACTTCGACGCTGTATACAACATCCTTGGCACAACCCCGGCCCTTGGCAACTAAAATCGGGCTCGACTGCCAGTAGCGCTATAATAGCTCCAAGCTCGAACCCCATAAAGCAAACTGCCATTGTACCTGAGGGAAGCGCTCGGGTGACCCAACAAGAGCTGGGTATAACCAAACAAAATATGAACTGTTGCATAAGTATATATAACAGACTTGTGGGGTGTAATGGTCATAGGAGTCTCAATCAAAATTTGTCCCCATTGATATCTTGCTTCATCTTCCTCGATACCACCGCTTGAACTGTTAAATTGCTTGCCTACTTGATCATTTCCGTCATGTTCTTGATGGTTCTTGTCCTTTTCTTTAAGGCTTCTTCAGTTGTTAGAGCAGCAGGCATGGCAGGATAGGATTCCCCTGGGCAACAACGGGAGGTAGCACATGTTCAGAGTCAAATTCGAATAGAGCCTGAAATTGAACAAGCTGGCACAGTGGAACCAGAAGTGGGACATATCGAGCAACCAGACCCTGAAATACCCGTACCTCCGGCAGTACTTGACACCCCGAAATTGCTGGAGATCCTCCGGGGAATGATGGCTACGCAGCAACACCAGATGGCGGTGCAACAGCATCAGCAGTTTCAACAGCAAGAACATAATGTCTTGTTGAGTCAGGTTTTGCAGACGGCCCTGGAAAGAGGAGGAAGGACTGATTCGGGGACATCGGTTAGATTTTGCCGACTTAACCCAAGGTACTTCGATGGCACGGAGGACGCCATCACAATAGATGCCTGGTTACAAGATATTGAGGTCATTATGGTAGCAACAAGGGTTCTGACTAATGAACAAGTTGATCAAGTTCAATTGCAGCTTCACGACCTTTCACGTGACTGGTGGATGTCTATAGAGGTTGGCTTAAGGCATCCCATCTCTTGGGATAGTTTTAGGGCTCGATTCAGAGCTAAATATTTTAGAGTCGTAGCACAGTATGAGCTCCAACAGAGATTTATCGGTCTCAAGCAGGCCGGTAGAACAGTGGATGGATATGCAACCGAGTTTTGCAGACTGAGTAGATTCGCTCTAACTAGTTTTAGGGCTCGATTCAGAGCTAAATATTTTAGAGTCGTAGCACAGTATGAGCTCCAACAGAGATTTATCGGTCTCAAGCAGGCCGGTAGAACAGTGGATGGATATGCAACCGAGTTTTGCAGGCTGAGTAGATTCGCTCTAACTATGGTGGCTACGGAGTCGGATAGAGCAATGAGGTTCTAGCAAAGACTTTATCTGGAGATTTTACAACTGGTAGAGAGGCACGACTACCAGATTATGAAGAGGTACTGGTAGCAGCTCAGAGGCACGAGCTTACCATGCAAAGGTTATCGGCAAGGACAGGAGGCCAGAAGAGGTCTCATGTTCAGAGTGGAGGAGGAGGTGGAGACGTACCTCGGACGTCAGCACCATCACCTGGCGTTCGCATCCATGATTCAGCGCCGAGGAGGGCGGCAGTTTCGACGGTGATAGTACCGGCTCGGCAGCAGTCGAGACAACAACAACAACAGCGCCAGGGAGCATCGGTGGGTTGTACTTATTGTGACAAGGGAGGCCATACTAGAGATGTATGTAGGACAGTCAATGGGTTGTGTATGAGGTGTGGCAGTCCAGATCACCGGATTGCCAATTGCCCAATGATGCAGAGGCCAGAAGGGCCAGTCCAACAGTTAACAGCACTGCCAGCACCAGGGACAGTCCAGCAGAGTGGGCCAACAATAGCAGTAAGGCCATTAGCTCAGCGTCTGTTACTGACGCAAGCTAAGATGTACCGGCAGCAGCAGAACCAGCAGCATGACTAGCAAAGGCCACAATAACGTCACCAAGGGAGAGCAGCGAGGAGCACAGCAGGGCCAAGGGCAGGCATTCACCTTGTCTTTGGATGAGGCATTAGCATCGGGCGACGTTGTGGCAGGTAACATTTTTGTCGCATCCTTTCATGCTGTAGCATTGTTTGATTAAGGCGCATCTCATTCATTTGTATCTGCACGATTCGCGACACGTATTGGTTTGGAGTTCGAGGCATTGCCAGAGAGGTTGAATATACTCACTGGTAATGGGCTCGTAGGAGTTAGTAGAATATGTATAGCGTGTCCGGTCGTAGTGTGAGGGCGTTCGCTACCAGCACGATTGATCGAGTTTCCTATGGGTAACTTTGACATTATCTTAGGCATGGACTGGCTGAGAGACGGTCATGCTACGATAGATTGCCATAAGGGTAAGGTATTATTTAGTATCCCGGGCACGAAAGGTTTCACCTTCGACAGATCTGTGGAAGACCAACATGGAGAGAGGATCGCAGCGACAATGTTAGTAGAAGAACAATCCCTGAGATAGTTAAGAATTCTTAGACGTCTTCCCGAAAGAACCACAAGGGTTACCCCCAGTAAGAGACGTTGAATTTTGTATAGAATTGATCCCTGGGGTAGGACCAATATCTTGTAAAGTTTACCAAATGGCAACATCAGAGCTAGACATACTGTACCAACATATAGAGGAACTAAAGTCAAAGAAGTTTATTCGAGCTAGTGGATCACCTTGGGAAGCGCCAGTGGTTCTAGTGAAGAAGAAGGATGGATCATCACGGTTATGTATCGACTACAGACAGTTGAACGCTATAACAGTGAAGGACAAGTATCCATTACCAATGATCGATGATTTGTTTAATCAGCTGAGTAAAGCCAAGGTTTTCTCCAAGATCGATCTTCGATCAGGGTATCATTAAGAGTTCAGGAGCAAGACATACCCAAGACAGCATTTAGGTCACGATATGGGCATTACGAATTATTAGTTATGTCATTCGGACTGACTAATGCTCCAGTAATACTTATGGATTTGATGAACCGCATTTTCATGCCATACCTAGATCAGTTCGTGGTGGTTTTCATAGACGACAGTCTTGTTTATTCCAGTAGCGAAGAGGAGCATGAGGGGCATCTCTGGAAGGTCTTACAGATTCTAAGAGAACACCAGTTATACGCAAAACTCAGCAAGTGTGAGTTTTGGTTGGATCACGTGTCATTCTTAGGTCACATCATCTCTGGAGCAGGAGTCGCAGTAGATCCGAAGAAGGTTGAGGCCGTTGAGAGTTGGCCAGTTCCTAAGACAGTAACTGAAGTGCATAGTTTCCTGGGATTGGTAAGATATTACAGAAGATTCATAGCAGACTTTGCATGAATTTCAGCACCGCTGACTCGATTAACGCGCAAGGAGGCTAAGTTCGACTGATCAGCAGAGTGCCAGACATCATTTGAAGAATTGAAGAAGAGATTGATTTCAGCTCCGATTCTCACGCTTCTAGTAGGTTATGGAGGGTTCACAATGTATTGCGATCCGTCAGGCAAGGGACTTTGGTGTGTATTGATGCAACACGGAAGAGTGATAGCTTATGCATCGCGGCAGCTTCGAGATCACGAGAAAAATTATCCGACTCAGAATTTGGAGTTGGCAGCGGTAGTATTTGTCCTTAAGCTATGGAGGCATTGGCAGCGGTAGTATTTGTCCTTAAGCTATGGAGGCATTACTTGTATGGTAATCGGATGGAAATATTTATAGATCACAAGAGCTTAAAATATGTATTCACCCAGAAGGACTTGAATATGAGGCAGATGAGGTGGATAGAATTGATAAATGACTATGATGTGGAACTTCAGTACCATATAGGCAAGACAAATGTGGTAGCGAATGCTCTTAGCAGGAGAGTACATTTATGTTGACATCGCAGCGGCATATCTTAGAGGATCTTCGAGAATTAGGGATTGAGATAGTACTTCCACAAGACGTAGAAGTATTGGCTAATTATAGGTACAAACTACCATTATAGAGAGGATTAAGGCAGCTCAGGAAGAGGATCCGAAGGTTCAGAAGCTTCGGACGAAGTGTGAATCTGGTCTCAGGAAAGAGTTGATTATTCATCAAGATGGAACTCTTAGGTTAAAAAACCGTCTGTGTACCAAGTGGAGATATCCGGCAAGAAGTAATGACTGAGACGCACAGTTCCCAGCATTCAATTCATCCAGGAGGTACCAAGATGTATCAAGACATCAAACAACATTTTCGGTGCAATAGGATGATGAGGGAGATAGCACGATTCGTTTCTCAGTGTTTTGTATGTTAGCAAGTGAAGGCCGACCAGCAGAGACCAACAGGATTATTGTAGCCGCTTACTATTCCGTAGTGAAAATGGGAACATATCACGATGGACTGTGACTGGTTTACCTAGATCCCTGTCACGACCCGCACCCGGATATTCGGACACGAGTACGTGGTTACGCCCAGTCTACGCCGCAGAATCGGCGGTAGAACACTGTCTGGATCATTTCTAACTATTTAGCATCTCAACAATATAATATGTTACCTGTCAATCATCTCAACTCCAAATGGAGGAACAAAATGGTATCTCATAATATCACTAAACTCATTCAAATGCAAACTAAGGAAGATAAGCACGAATGGAATAGTGAAGGAAATAATAAGATATAAACCACAATCTGAAATAATATACAACTCAAAGAATCTCAATAATATAATATAATACAAGTCCAACACAAATAAACTAGACCTCCTCGGACTCTGCAACTAAGTCCTCCTGGTCTACCAAAGGATCCTCTAAAGATACACCGTCCTGTGGACCGTAGAATGTGGGACACTGCTCTATAAGCCAATCATCTAGAAAAATATATCCAGTCAGGATTGGAGCGAAGTACATATATCTGAAAGCAGTTTCAATGGCATAATCGAGCATACAAACAGATATAGAAATGAAATACAAGATCACTAAACATATGAATGATAAACAAGATATACAGGTAATGTATGAGAATATAGATCAACAATATGCATATCACAATATGATGAAGTAAACTGCAACTAACTATCTAAATGTGCCTCAGAATACGAGTTCATTATGTGATCGGGTTGGGTGAACATGATCAGGTAAGACTGATTACAAGTGAGGTATGTAACCAGAATGTACACGATTTGTAACAATGGCTTTGATCACATAATCAACTCCTACTCTCCCACCCCAAACTAATACCGATGGATCCAATCACGACACGCTACAAACAAGAAAATATAACCACTGTCACGAGCAGTGGGTGTACACGAATATCATAACCACCGAACACGAGCGGTGGGTGTACACGAATAAGCACACTGAACACGAGCAGTGTATGAACACGAAGTATCATCAATACCCAGTATACACGATGAGATACAACGTACACGAGTACCCGCTGAACACGGTAGTGGATAACATCTCATGACAGGATCCATATAGCACCAGTCCGTGAAATTACTGTGTCGGGATCAATATATACAATTCTAGAACATGCATATATACAATATTATGAATTGAAAACAATCAGAAAAATGTACTCGTCTGTGGTCCAGAGCAATGTATGTCAAACTGTCCGAACTGGTGTCACACAGACCTATATATGGAATATTCCATTAATACAAAGTTCTGGAAAGAAATTAAGTTAAACTAGTCAACATCTAGGTCAACAAGCCATTTCTAAATCAAAAATAGTCAAATTAGGTCAACTCTATGCCAACTAGTCAAACTTAGTCAAACTAGCTATTTCTAGGTTGCATGAGTCTATCTCAATGATATTGGGTTCATACACTAGCGGTATTTTTTCTCTCGGGATGTTACCTTTGTTGAAACTAAGTTTCCTCCATTTCCACAAACTACTGATCCGGTTCCACAAGTTTACCCAAAAGAGGATTTCTTGTTGTTTCATGTTCAAACACAACAGCCCCCCCTAAGGGTGCCCTCCCCTACCGAGCCAGTCTCTTGGTCCGATGGTCCGCACACACCAACTCCGTCAGTACCAGCATCGTCGGAACGAGTTTTGCCGATAGTGTCTGTGGACATAGCGCATTTATCCTCCTCTAGCTCCACTGATTTGCTTTCGCCTGATTCGCCAGCTCGACCTCATCGTACATGTCGTGATCATCCATTGTACGTTCATAATTACAAAGGGCTTGCAAGCCACACACAATCATTGGTGGCTACTATTGATGGGATTCAGATTCTCAATTCTGCAGAGGAGGGTCTTAAACATCTCGCCTGACATGCTGCTATGGAAGAGGAGATGAAAGCACTTCGGAAGAACCATACATGGAACTTGGTTGATTTACCTCATTATAAGAAGGCAGTGGGTTACAAATGAGTGTTCAATATTAAGATAAAACCGGATGGCACTCTTGATAGCCTGAAGGCTCGTCTGGTGGCAAAAGGTTATTCTCAGACCTATGGTGAAAATTATTTTGAGACATTCTCCCCAGTTGCTCGAATGACCTCTATGCACGTCCTTTGGCCTTAGCTGTTCGCTATGACTGGTCGTTGCTACAGCTGGATATCAAGAATGCATTTCTTCATGGAGATCTTGACGAAGAAGTATATATGGTGCAACCTCCCGGATTTGTTGCAAGGGAGGATAAAGTGTGTCATCTGCGGAAGGTCCTTTATGGTCTCAAACAATCCCTCCGTACATGGTTTGGTCGTTTCACAAATGTGGTTACTCAGTTTGGCATATGTCAATCAAAGAAGGATCATTCAGTATTTTTCCATCAGACATTAGGTGGGAGGATACTACTTGGTGTCTATGTGAACGATATTGTGATTACAGGAGACGACTGTCAGGGCATTGCAGAACTAAAGAAGTTTCCAGGAGAACAATTTCAAACCAAGGATTTGGGATCGTTGAGCTATTTTTTAGGCGTAGAAGTCACACGGGGTAAGCGGGACATTGTAATATCTCATAGAAAATATGTGCTTGACATCCTAAATGATGCAGGAAAGATGCAAGCTAAGGGAGCAATCTCACCTATGGACTCAGGGATAAAGTTACTTCCCGACGAGAGGATACTGATGACCGATCCGGATCAATATCGTCGAGTAGTTGAAAAACTCTACTTGGCCTTTATGACTCGTCCATACATTTCCTTTGTTGTCAATGTTGCAAGTAGATTCATGTCTTCATCACGAGTTCCACATTGGGAGGCAGTTCTCAGAATTCTGCGCTATCTAGTTCAGAATCCGGAAAAAAAAAATCGGATGGAAAATAAGGGACATATTTATGTTGAGTGCTTTACTGATGGTGACTGGAGTGTCAGTCTTAAGGATAGACGGTCTACATCTGGCTACTCGGTCTTCATTAGCGAAAACTTTGTATCATGGAAGAGCAAGAAGCAGAGTGTGATCGCACGATCAAGCTCGGAAGCAAAATATCGGACAATTGCTCATGACACAGCAGAGATGCTATATCTGCAGCATCTTCTACAAGAACTGGGAGAAGAAGCAGGATATAAAGCAGCAGATATGTGGTGTGATAACCAGTCTGCTATTCATATTGCTACTAACCCTGTATTTCATGAAAGGACAAGGCACATTGAAATCGATATTCATTTTGTCCGTGATGAGTCTCAGAAAGGGATGATAAAGTTTCACCATGTGAGGACCGGCGATCAGATAGCTGATATATTTACAAAATCTTTTCTAGGTCCTCGGGTTCAATTTCGCTGTAACAAGTTGGACATGATTGACATCTATGCTCCAGCTTGAGGAAGTGTGTTGAGTTATGTGTTAAGTTGAGTTTAGTCCCACATCGGATAGACTAATAGGGAGAGGGGTTAGCCTCTCCTATATAATATACTCCACTCTCTTCTTAATGAATAATCTATAATTCTCATTCTACAAGGAACAATTTGTTCATACTGTAATCAAGAGCTCGACCATAGGCCATTCTAGCTTCTCAAATACAGCTCGTACTATTCTATTTGAGAGGAAGTTAAAAAGGATTTAATGTGGAGTCCAACTAAAAGTGTTAAATACTGTTCAAGTTGCAAACTTTTACACATGCTCATTTATAATTTATGAAATCTTGATATGAATATATGACTACTACATGCATACCCAGAATGAGGATGATAGACCTCATATTTGTTTTCTGATAATAAAAAGCACTTTTAATTTCACCTGTACTTGACACTTGATTATATTTGTGGATAATCACAATTGGTTTATAGGAATAAGTAGCATCACAAGTAAACTGTCACTACAAACGTAGTGCAATTGCCACAAGAGTATTATTAGAAGTGAACTTCCACAAATCTAGGTTGCATAGACATGGACACATTCAGACATGGACACATTCAGACACGGACACGATACGAATTTGAAATATGGCATTTTTCAAAGAAAATGGGATACTAGTACAACGCAGACATGGTTATATATACACATAAAATATACAAACTGTCCATATTAGATTTATTAATATCTTTTGTAATTTAAGCATGGTTTGGACAATAAGTTCTAAAGAGTTACGTTGGGTTTGGGATTTACTTATTTTACTGCTTCTGGTTTTTTTTTTCCTTAGAAAGTATTCCAAGTCTGTTTGGTAACAACATCTTATCAAAAAAAAAATTGGTCAGTCAGTTCACTTTTGGAGCTGCTTTTTACAGCAGTCTCCCACCTGCCGTCAAAAGCAGCTTATGCTGCCAGTTTTTGAAAAGCAGCAGCAATCCCAAACCAAGCCTTAGTAGAAGATTCACTGAAAATAAATGTTACTATTCTCATCTCACTTATATTTCCCACAATCACAACCAAATGCAAAATCACTTGAAAAAAATATTATGGGTCCTTTTGAAGCCTAAAAATGCGCCAGAGCCATATCGGGCATGAATGTCAATGAAGTATCGCGTCCAATACGTGTCAATAAGGATAAAGTCCTCCTGAGGAGTATCTGTGCAACATAGTCTGAATTATTCACCCCTTTCAGAAATAGTCTATTTAAATAAAAAAATTCCTTGGCAAATATCTTATATATGGAACTGTTGCTATCTAGATGTAAAACAAACAGCAAGATATGTGAACTGCTAATATATGGAACAAGTAGTAAGTACCATTTTCTGCCATTTTTCTTCCAGTTTCTCCATATTGGTTCTATTGTTGAGTCTGGACCAAGAAAGCGACACCTAGATAGCTCTTGAAGATTATTGAACATGACTAAGAAATAAAGGTTGCAGAGAAAACCGATTATTTCAAGGAAATGTACTTACCCTGGTAAAGACTTTGGATTAGTGGTATTTATTGATAATAAAAGATAGCACTCCTTTCCTGAAATCGAAGATTCAAATTGGTAATGTATTCTAATTATCTAGAAGGAAACTAAATCATGGATGGACACGTAAATAAAAATGCTTCACCAAGGTTAATTTGCCGATGTGAAGTAGCATGAGGTGGTTGTCCCGGGTCAACAACCGAAAGAGCTCTATCTATTTCATCCATAGTTGACCAAAATTCTTGCAATTTTTTCAGATGCTGATTGTTACAATGCAACAGTATAAACTGGTAAGTTCAGTTGTACTATAAGGTAGTACAAATGATTTACAACGTGATGGCTCTGGGAGGGAATGAATATTACAAAGCTATTTCATGTACAGTCTACCTCATCAAAATGTTGAACAATGTCTTTCAGTTTTGAGTTCTTTGACCACTCAAACTCACAGATGTAAGGCACATCCTAAACAAAATAACTGGAACTTAATTAGCAGTTATTCAAGGCATATAATTAATGATGCAGAATAAGTTCATGGGCCATGCATGTAAAAGGTGTGGCTTGTACCACGGGTAAGAAAAAATTCGATCTCTAAACAGCACTGAATATTCGTAGTAACAACAAGAAACTATCTTGCATATGAAATTGCAAGTAGGTAAAGTATACGGATGAGTTAAAACCTATTTTTTCTAGACAATGAATTGAGAAAAAAAAAAAAAAAAGTTTGTCTCTTGTCAAACAGGGATAGCCTATTGTTGCACCTATTTTTCTTTGCAATATTGCAAACAAATTTAATAGTAAACATGATATTAAATATTTATACATCTGAACACGTGAATAAGCAGATTTAAGTATAATCTCTGAGTTATATCTGTTGGAGACTACATTAGAAAATGTTGAGAATACTTCCATTAGGATTTCATTAAGTTCCACGGAGAGAGAATAGGAGGCAACTATTCTATATGTGGGAGTAAAAGAAAGATAAAATAAGAACCTAAGGGTAGAAACGTACACAATGGAACTATTGTTAAGACATTCCTCAAACTCATTATGGTTCAACCCGCGATAGTTTGGTAAAAAAATGTGATTGTACTCATACAAAGAGAAAGGGGGACATTTTAGAACATGTGTCCTATTCAGTGCTTGAAGATGATCATATTATATAATATGAGAACATACAAGAGGATGATGCTTTCCTCACACACTTGAAGATGACAGCATTATTCTCAAATTGCAGAGAAGTTTCTCCGTTTGATAGAGCTAATGTACTAAGCATCTAATGTTACATGACAGTTAACAATGTAGATGGCATATACTGTAATTGAAGATATTACTTAACATGTACGTAGACTGGGAAGAACAGGTGAGAACATACACTGGGAGTATATAGAACATCTTAGAAGAGTATATCATGATCATGAATGAGCAGAAACATGTAAGATAGTAAGAAGAAGGTAGAACTGAAAATTTACCAAGAGCCAATACCTAATATTTTACAATACAAGCTGGTATGATTGTCATTTGCTAGTTACAGCAAAACATATTGATGTCACAGATATATGATTCAGATGCTGATGAAATTATCAGCATGTAAACTTGCCTCATTTACAGTAGCCTGCTTGGAATATCAGCAGTAAGTTACATAAATTATATCCTGCATGATAATGAGATTCACAATGTTGTGCCAGTACTATCTGTTGTGCCAGTACTATCATCAAATTAACAATAGGTTAGCATGTAAAAAAGCTCATTTCCATGTGATTCCTGGCATAATCATGAAAGTCGTGGAGAATGAAATATTGTTTCATTTCAAGTATAGCTTGTAGACACTAACAATACTTCTTCTTTTTAAATACACTTTAGTCTGTTAACTGGATTTCATATAAAGACTTTGCACAAACAGAAATGGAACTAACCGCTGCAATTGAAGGAGAACATTGAGGATAGGTTTGAGGCAATGAGATCTCCAGGATATGTACCCTTCCTTTCTCGTCTCTAACAATTAACAACGCATACGAAAACCTATTAGTTAGGTGTACAAGACAGTACTTGCATAAGACTGAAATTTTAGTGGCAAAGTGTGCATGCAACAGGTGTAACAGTTTGTCCTAAAAATATCTTCATAAAACATACTGCTTAACTTTCTTTACTATAACTCATAAACTTCTCCTTGCTATTTGCATGACCCTCCTCGAGTTGGTTCCTAGATTAAACCCAGAGGATCAGAGGAATGTTAAGTTATCAAAATGTTAAAGAACATAATGATGATAATTAATATAATACTCTCATACCAAGATAGATATTTCCACAGTAACTGGACTTGTATATACGGATTCATTGTTTAGTACACAATAATTTCTCATACTAAACAACTATTGTACGTAGTAAACCTAGAGAAGCATTGGGTGTGATAAATTAGTTTTGAAATTTTCTTGTTCTTAAAGCATCTCTGGTGCAGCGGTAACCAAACTAGAGGCAAAACCAGGTTAGAGAGATTGTAGAGAGGAAAAGAAAACACTCAACCAATAGTTGATCTTCTGACTAAAAGCCAGCGAAAGGAGAGGAACTCTCTCAAATATTATTCAATATCAAAAACTGACTACAGTTCACTTACAATAACTTATAGAGTTATTTGTATTTACCCCCACATTACTAATCCCTAATCCTGTTACCCCCCCCCCCCCCCCCCCCCCCCTCCCCCTCTCTCTCATTTCATCCATTTCTGGGTTTATCAGAGTTAGGGATTAGTAATGTGTGTGTGTGTGTTGGGGGGTGGGGGGGGTGTTAAATACAAATAACTCTTTATATAGCTTCAACCTAGAAACCCTAACATAATTTATTCCAAGCCCTTAAAAATAATCATAATCAAACGGTCCAAAATAACAAAAAGTTAAAACGCAATAAAATTACTTGCATCCCTAAAATGCCTAACTGCTACAGTATCCACATGACCAGTAGCGTGAACAGTAACTTGTTAATATTAATTAATTAATCTAGTTGCTGCTGCATCAATCTCTGTGGCACCTATAAATTAAATATAACTTTAAACTACTTACATGAAGTCAAATAATTATTATACAAGATCACATATAAAAGGTGAACTAATGAAGTAGAAATTACAAGATTATGGTTGAAGAAGTACATATGGACATTATGTTTCGATCAGAGCAGGGATCACCCAAAACCAGGCTGAGAAATATGTTTTGATGTATAGTTCGGTAAGTTCTCATAAAATCTCCCTAGATGAAACCAAGATTGTGAAAAGCGCTAGGCGCTAGTCGGGCGGGCCCCGCCGCCTAGCGCCTAGTCCGCCTAGGCGGCCGCCTAGATGTAGGCGGTTCAAAAAATTCAAAAAACCTAATCAAAATTGCATAAAAAGTCCATAAAATCCCATAACATGGATAGTCGGGCGTGGGGGGGACTAGGCGTGTGCCTAGGCGGACATCGGGCGGACACCAGCAGCCTAGCGCCTAGGCAGCCGCCTTTTAGAACAGTGGATGAAACATTAAAGACTGAATTTATGGTCAGACTTTTCAAGTTGCAGGGGAAGGAGAAAGGATCAATGGAAAGGGTGGGAAAGCAGTATAGATGGGCTATTTGTGTTTTAGAGGGAAGGGGGATCAACGGAAAGGTTGGCAGTTTTAAGGTGCTGTTTAACTTTGGATTAGCTTTGGTGTAAAAGTGGAACCATATCACAACATAATAATTTGATATTATAAACTCGACAGCAGGAATGTGTTTTAGCATCAACAATTAATTCATGCTTCTTGTCTAGCCCACTATGACTCCTAAGACCCATAAAATAGCAGACAAAAGTCCTGTTACCACTATAGTGGTAATATTAGCAGCCGTAATGATCTTCGTCAATAACACAACATAGATCAATCACAGCTCAAATCTACTGCTCAGTTACAAAATCCAAGCTTTAGAAATCTACATCTTCTGAGCTAATTCTAAAGCCATAGAATAGTAAAGTTTGACATTTAGTATATGATCTTGATAAAAAAAATATTGTACAAAACACTACAAACTGCTTCAAACAAATTAGAATGTTTACAACCGTTATAAATGATTTGATCATAATCATGACAAAAACAAGCAGCTAGATACGAAAAAAATCAGAGTTTTGTTTTAAAATATTGAAAGATGCACTTTAGTACCAAAGTCCTGTTAAAATACATCACATCAAGTTTTTCTTACAAGACACGAAAGCTGACAAGAAGATAGATCATCTTCCAAACTTAGTAGGTGCTCCCATCTCAACCTCTTCTATCTGAGAACATAAAATCAACAAAATATATCAGTGATACACATTATATATCACTATGTTTAACAGCTGTAGCATGAGACCTGATTTGGCATTGTTGCCGCTTTTCAAAAAAGCAGAGGCAGAAGGAGCTTTTGAAAGCACCTCCCTCTACTTTCAAAAGCTGTCCCAAAAATGAACTAGCTTAACAGAAAAATAAGCAGAAGCAGCTGTTCATGAACTGCTGTTTTTTTTTAAAAATAAGCAGAAGCAGTTGTTACCAAACAACATTAACTGCTGCTTTTCGAAAAGAAAAAAAAAAAAGCAGAAACAGGCAAAATAAACAATACCAAACCCAGCCTAAAGAATTTGAGATGCAATGCACATAGATGATTATAATGTGAAAGTCGTTGAATGATACTTAGAAAGTTGTAACGGATAATATTGACAATGTCCAGCATACAATGTATGCTTCCATATACTTCAACAAGTTATCATGTAAAAGTTTCTAATGGTTATTATTCATTTATTCTGCAAGATCATTATGGAAAAAAGAAATTGTTAGTTACTGAAATAATAGTAATTAGTGATCACAAAGCTCTCAGTTCTTATAGGTAAACTCCTGAACTTATGCCTTTTACCTTTCTTCTTTATGAGAAACTTGGTTATTAGTTAATTGACTAGACTAGTCTTTTTTCATCTCAGTTAAAAATAAAACCGCAACAATTCAGAACTAACTGCTTGAACACATTCAGAGGCTTTTAACGTGAAGAATGAAGCTCGACCACTATCAGCATCAGTAGATCTATAGCTTCTCTATTACTCCCTCACAAGTAGATTTTGGGATCCAAGCAACACCAAGTAACTTCCTTCTTTTTCATATCTTTCAAAGTTAAAAGAAAATTACAAAAGCTTTGTTGAAGTAAAAATCTAAGGTGGTGTCTGCTTTTAGGTTACAAAGGATAAATGAGCACCTTAGAGGAGATTTAGGGGAAGTAAAGAACAAACCATAATTTACTACAAAGCATGCAATCAGAAGAAAACAAAGTGACCATGTAACATTAAGAAACAAGTCATTGTTGATGTTAGGAACCAAAAGTAACTGTTGACCAACAAGATCCCTTTAAATGGAAGCTACAGTTATATTCCACATACTAATTTTTATAACAGAACTCTACAGCCTACTAGAATAGGCCTAAGGTAGCAAATCCCACAACAAAATCAATATAGTAATAGTATCAGATTATCAGGGTCTAGTATGGGAAAGTTAAAACAGAATTTACTTGCCCCAAATAACTTAAGTCAAATCATGTATAATGCACTACCTCCAGTAATGGGGTTACAACTCTTCTACCCTTTCTTTCATTGTCATATCCCACAAAGATGAATCAAAGGTGATCAAAATTGCTATCCAAGTGGTCTGGGTACAGAGTAGTAGCACACAGCCAAAAACCCAACCTTATTGTAGGCTTCATTTTTCATAACTTATGAAATGGTGACACGAATTCCAATCTTGGCTGTGGTAGCCTATTTATCTTGTCTGTTTTTGTCCTCACTCCTCATACGTTCTTCCCAAAAGCCATTAAGGCACATTCTATGTGTGCTCTCTACTCCATTTGATTTTCCCCAACTGATTGATTCTTTATTTCTTTATTGTGGAATCAATCTGTCACGGAATCTTGTATTTTTGTAGATATGTTGGATTAAATTCCTCGAGGTGTACTCAACCTCTCCATGTGTGCAAGCATTAGATCTTCTTGCTTCGTTTTCCGCCTTTTTTAATTCTTTAAATTTTGGAAAACCTATGATATCTCTTTTAGAAAATAAATCAGACATACCTTGAGAAGTCATCAATGAAGGAGATCATGTATCTTATTCCACAGATCTGCACTAGACCACATACATCCCAGTGGATGACTTGTCCACTACCTTGCATTGGAGACAATGTTCCTTCCCATAATTTTGTACTACACAAGCTGTCTCCTTGAATCGCAGGTGTGGAAAGCCCTTTATCTTGGATCATTACACCATCAGCTTGAACTTGTGGTTGCTCACATGTCTTAACATTGCATGTCATAGATCCGTTATCTCATTTCTTTGAGCCTTCTCCAAGGATGTCGTTTCTTCTTCTGATGTTATGTAGACTAGTTCCATCTCTCGGATCTCCATGATTAGTGCTCCTGACCTATGTTGTACTGGGCGCTAGGCGAGGCGAGGCAACAGGACATCCGTCGCGCTAGGCGAGGCGAGGCAACAGGACATCCGTCGCGCTAGGCGAGGCAAGGCGACAGGCCATCCGTCTCGCCTAGGCGCCCGCCCAGAAATACATATGCCTTTTTCCAGAAATAAAGCAGGAACAACAAGTCCATAAGAAAAAAAGAAGAAGAAAAAGCAGCAACAACAGGAAATCAACAAAAAAAAACAGCAACGACAATAACAGCATGTAACAAGAGAAAAAATAGAATAAGAAACAACATCAATCGACAACAGTCTCCAAAAGAAAAGAAAAAACAGCAGCAACATAAAAATTAAGAAGAAGAAGCCAACTCCATAAAAAAAAATGAAGAAGAAGAATACCTGGGTCAAAGCAACTGGGGGTAGGAGTTTCCCTTTTATTTTTTCCTTTGCTTTTTTTTCTTCTTTTTTTTTTAGCAGCAGCAATCTGCTCTTTGGAGAGCTACAATAGGTTTTTTCTCCAAGTAGCAGTCTTTTTCTTTTCTTTGGAGAATAATCCTAAAGTCCAAAACATTTACATTTAATGATAAAGTCCATGATGGAAGCCCAAACCTGACTTTCCTCCTAGGCGTCCGCCTTGCACTTCCCCTGGTCGACCCTAGGCGCCCATCTCCAGACCCGGAAAAAATTTTCCCGGGTCGAGGCACCCTCCCCTCAACCTGGACGCCTAGGCGTAGTAGCCCGTAACAACATAGCTCCTGATGGCCTCTAGATACAATAGACCTTGATTTCTTCAAGACCAAACACCATACATTTGCAATGGTCGTTCCTTAAGAGATAGGCAAAAAGAGTATTTTACTGCAAGGGCATGTAAATGTTATGCAGTTGAACAACAACTAATTTCTTCCTGATATACGCGATTGGAAACCTTCAAATTGTTGTTTGTCACAGCCACTCTTCCTCCTTTGTACTTGGACATGCTAAGGTGCTAAGGAGTTTCTCCATAACACCCACCATATGATTGGAGCACCTAGAATTTATGATCCAGTCCCTATCATAGTTGACTTTTCTTGTTGTAAGTGTTGATTCTATCTCAGACACGAACTTAATTCTTGAAAACACTTTTCCTCATTAGTGACACAAGATTCTTGTGCATCCCACTCTTCTTAACTACTGTGACCTCCTTGGTGTTTGCTTGCATTCACTGTATTCCCTTCGATTGACTTCCTCCTCAAGTAACACTCCTGTGGAAAGTAGTCTTTCTTTTGGCATTTGTAGGATCATCCACCTTATCTTCTATCTATTAGAATGATTACCTTCTTTGTCCATGTTCATTTCATCTCCTCCATTATGTGACCTTCTCTATCTTTGGCTTTTTACATCCCTTCTGCCAGTATGCATATTTGGCCTCCATCTTCCTTTATTGCTGAAGGGGGCTTTCGACTTGCTCTTTATTGGAACTCCACTATTTGTTTAGCTACGGTCTCTTCATTCACTAGCAAACACTTGGAACTTTAATAGAGTTGGATGAGTTCACCATCACTATACAGCTGTTACAGAAGCCACTATTAAGGTTTTAACCGCGTATAATTATTTTCTTCATCATTGATTCAGTAATTTTAGTTCAGGATCATGTTGAGCAACTTCACAGCAGAGGGGTTTACTATCATGAAGTATTTACTTATCACATCTCGTCAGTGTTCTAAAAATCGGCCTAGGCGCTAGGCGGCCGCCGGCCGCACCGAAAACCACCTAGGAGGGCCTAGGCGGCCAGCAAGAAATTCAAAATTATGAATTTTTTTAAAAAAAATCAAATTTCAAATTTCAAAAATATATAAAAAAAATCAGATTTTAAAAAAATTCAAAAAAATTCAAAAAATTTAAATTTCTAAAAAAATTCAAAAAAAGATTCAAAAAGATCAAAATAAATCAGTAAAATTCAGAATTCAAAACTCATAAAAAAATTCTAGGCGGAGCCTAAGCGCTAGCGGAGGGCCGCCGCACCGATTCCGCCTAGCGATTTTTAGAACATTACATCTCGCCTTGGGCAATGGTCCTTAGGCAACTCCATAGGAGTTGGACTCATGACTTATTCACCCTGGAAGTGAGTATACGCAGAAAAGAATTGTTAAGAACTTACAAAAATGCATCACTTGCTGCAGTAATCCCTTATATGTCCCACAGACTAAATTTACATTTTCATTCTTTTTCCTATACCTTTAGTCCAAAAATAATACTACTAGCACAATTGTTTTACTCGAGTAAATCTAGAATGTACAACTAAAAAGAAAGGTGGATACTTCCTCATCTATTTTGGATTCTATATGTATAAGTGTGTGTGGACCATGTTAAATGTTCTAGAAGGAATGGTGGGTTTCTTTTTTGTAGTTACATTGTTTTATTCCAACAGTCCTTATTATTACCCAGATTATAATGAGATTGACTTCATTTTACATGATGTTTTGCAGTACATATCAACAAATAAATATATTCTCTAACATACCACTATAAATGGCATAGTTATTAGATCATTAGTCAGAAGACGTCAAGGCAAAATAATGAGTACTTTTCCTCTAAGAATCTATTTTCATGTTGTAATCCTCTACATACGGAAGGAATTGGTACTTATACCCTTTTGTAAGCTTACAGAGATATTTGCGAAAAATTTGCACGATGGAAATTATTTATATCTTTCGACTAATGGTCTATAACTACACATTGTACCTCTTTGGCTTCATGTGTGATAGAGATTAATACAATCCCCTATAGAAAAATGTCTCACTATACCTTTTTCTTAGACATAGATTCCTTGATATTTTTGAAATAGTCTAGGGGAATGTGTACCTAACTGGCTAGGTTTTATGGCACCACCCTCTCATGCTCATAGCTACATTGACTAGGAATTTGGTAGCAACATGGAGTGTTGACGTCAGTTGACAACAACTTATAAAAGCTTTGTTAAAACTTTTGCGGAGCTCTCTTATGCTTCATAGTCGACCCTATTCTAATGGGAGGCAGCTCGAATAATAATGACACTCACTAACTGTGTTGTTCAAATTCAATTTATATGTGATCGACAAGTATATTCAGAATCTTTTGACCTCTCATTTTCAGATTGTTGAAAGAATTATACGCTATAAAAGAAAACTCTTGGACATGACCTTCTCTACAGATCTTGTACACCCTTGCAAATGATGACTTTGTTGGGTCAGTTAATGATCGTCGCTTTACCAACACTTACCTTGTCTTCCTGGGAGAATTTGGTTGCATGGAGGAGTAAGAAGCAGAATGTAGTTGCTCGATCTTCTGCTGAGGTCGAATATAAAGTAATGGCACATGTTGTCTCTGAGTTGCTTTGGCTCAACTTATTCCTCGCATATCTTTGAGTCACCCCCTCTTTTTGAGCTGCTCTTTACTGGACAACAAGATTTTAATCCATATTGTAGAGAATCCAGTCTTTCGTGAAAGGACTAAGCAGTAAGCACATCAAGATAGACTGTCATTTTTTTCAAGAGAAAGTGGCAAAAAGAAAAGTTGTGCTACAACACGTCTTCTTCAGCTGAATTGGCAAATATCCTCACCAAACCATTGTCTCGACCTTTGTTTGCTCGACTATTATCCAAGCTGGAAATGATATATCTATGTTCCATCTTGTGGGGAGTGCCAATTAACTATTATTGTATACCTCACTTTAGTCCTATATCGTCTGGACTAAAGAAGGATGTCATGACTCGCTCCTATAAATGTACCAAAACTTCTCATGTTTTATTCACATCAATAAACTATAAGTTCTCTCTGAATTTAAATTTGCAGAAGTTTTGCACAATGGAAATTATTTGTATCTTGCAACTAAAATCTATAACTACAATTATATCATCTTACCTCTTTAGCTTAATGTGTCATAGAGATTAATGCAATCCCTTGTAGAAAATTGTATCACCTTCCCTCTTCCTTATTGGATTACTTGATATTTGAAATAGTCTGGGGGAATGCATACCTAACTGGAAACTAACCATCAAGGTTTTATGGCACGACCCTCTCATGCTTATAGCTACACTAGCTAGAAATTTGACAGCATGATATAGGGTTGTTGTGAATTGACAACAGGTTATAAAAGCTTTGTCAAACTTTTATGAAGCTCTCTTATGCCCCATAGTTGACATCATTCTGATGGGAGGTGGCTTAAACGATGATGACAATCACTAATTGTACGGTTCAACTACAATTTATATGGTCTATAGATGTACTGTTAATTTTCCTACTATTTGTAAATGAGCTTATTATCTTATGATATGCTAAAGTCTTTTACACTAAATCAGAACTCTACATTGTGAGGGGCTATACGTTATTAGTCCAGTGTGACCCCCCATGTTGAATGCCCCACCTTATTGCTTGCTTGGAGCTGCATTCACATAGCGCCATAATATCTTCTATCAAATCTTCTTAAAATGTGTGCCATAAGAAATTTGGACCTAGGTTGCGCTGATTCCTAGGTTGCGCTGATTCCTATGTTTAAGTTCATGTCGATGCACCAAAACTATAGAGTTTTGTCGAGGGCTGACGGTTATATATTTCTATTAGCGCCGGGATGACGATTGAGGGTTATATATTTGTATGTGATACACCACTATATGATAAAGGAAAATATGATAACTAATACAAGTAACTCAAATTCATAAGAAGCATAGCTATGATAATTTCGTGAAACCGCCCTCCGCTCTCCTCCCAACTCTTTTTGTTCTCATTCACAATTCGGACAAACAAATCTATGTGAGAACATCCTAGTCGTCGGAGGCGGAACCACATAGGGGCCGGGGTGGGCTCTAACCCACCCAAAAAAATAAATTCCTTTCTTTTCCATATGTTTCTTTGTTTTTAGTTTTTTCAATACGAGTCAGCCAACACCTAGCCTAACCTAGCCCACCCCAGCTTGAATCTCTGGTTCCGCCTTTGCTAGTTTTTTCACCCAAATAAAAGAAAGATTAACTAGTACATTTTGACTGCATATTAACCAGTAACTAGATTGATATCGAAACGAGAACCAAACAGGAAAGCCCTAAATACTCCATTTGCATAATTACAGTGGCTAAAAAGTGACAGGATCCGACATGTCGCGGGTTTCAATCTTCCCAAATAATACTCGACAAAATACACCCTACATCGGCCCAAAGCCGAGAATAGATTGTTATTGTTATGTAGTTCTAACATAAGTAGAGCAAGCAACCAGAGAAGAGACTTTGTTACGGAGCAACAAAAATTGTTTATCATTAACGGCTGGCTAGAGGCATTCTTTTCGGTCACAAAGAGGGAAGAAAGGAAGGGAGGATTATGGACTCACCTCGGCGTATATGGAACCATACATATCCATCACAATTTCTCAAGTGGGGAAACATGCGACGAATAAGTCAGATTTAAAAGAGTGCCAGCGATCAAAAAAATTGTAATAATAATTAGGGCTATGCCCTCTCGGTTTATTTAAATATAAAACTAATAGAGAAATATTATTAAACATTAAATATGAATAAGAAATAAAAAAAATAACAAGCATAAATTGTGGCTGCTGGGATTCGAGCCCAGGTCTCTACGGCCACAACGTAGAATTCTAACCACTAAACTACAGCCACATTTGTTGTAAAATCACTCATCAAAACTTTATATATATGGGATATCCTTTGCAATTCTTTTCTAACCCTTTAGTTGTTTACAACTAGTATATTATTCAAGTAAACAACAATCGTGTAAATGAAGGTCCTATTTGAACCATTAACTAATGTGTAATTACAAGATAACATATAGCATAATTCAACTTTTGACAACATATATTACAATTTACCTAGAGTAAGCACTAATTATTTGGTTTGCACCCCAATCAATCTTCATATCCTCGGAGTCGTTGCAAATTGGTAGGTTCTGTTAAAGGTGTTTGGTTGTTTGTAAATATATTTAATGTAACATTTATTGTAGTATTTATATCAATTTATTGTTTATCTCACTACAAATGGTGTACTTACTACAACAAAAATGATTCGTCAATCGTGTCCAAGTCTACACGAAGGTAATAGAGTATACATCCAACGTTTTAATAGTGCAACCAATCAATTCTTACGATTTATTATACTAACATATGGGTTATCCTCGTTAAGATGCAAAAGGGATTCGTCAATCGTGTATTGCCTAAGCAGGGTTGTCCAATCCAATATGTGTCACAAATTATGAATATACAAATGAATGGGATACACCCAAATCAATAAATCTATCGTAGGTGATGAAGCAACGAAACTGGTACATGCATCACATCACCCGATGCCAATGTTTCCTCCAGAGATAGAGTAAATGTGTGTCTATGATCCAGTTGGCCTCCTCATTGTTGTTGCCCAATCTGCTGCTAGCTTTGATCATGGTTATAGTGTTGATGTTACGACCCGTTTTCACTTTTGGGATACGAATACATAACTAAGTACAGTCTACGATGCAGCATCAGCGATAGTACGTTGTCTATGATCTTATTGGTCCATAACATAATAATATCCATAATATTTTACAATAACATCCACAATAACTAATTATTATAAGAGAATGAACAAGAGGCCTAAATATTATATGCTACAATAACTATCAACTAAGAATATACTAAAGACATACGAAAATGAATATACCACTTAAGCTATGTGTCATGCCCCAGTCCCAAAATACGTAGGACTAGGAATACGTAAGCATGTCAACCGTATGTATATGGCAACTCCAATATATTGAAACCATAACACATACGTACGTTGTTTTATGAATAATAATAATTCACAAGTGGTATATAATTTCACAAGTCACGGGCATTACTAATCTCATTCACAAAACCAAATAGAAATATATATAACCAAATACGGTAATGTACCAAGTATGAAATTAATTGAGAAGAACTAGTAGTCGGGTGAAGACAAATCCACTACCAACTGGGATATGAAAGACAACAAAATAAGTACATCTTCTAGTGATCAAGAAGCTCGAAGAAAAGACCTCCTCGAAAGAGAAAGAAGTAACAAGTCATGATCCGTGCTCCTGCAAATAGTCATGATCTTCTATACCTGAAAGGGTGCCACGTCCTCAGAGGTACATAACAAGTACACAAGAAATCGAAATGCATGAAAGTAAAGCTGTAAACAATAAATAGGGTAACTAAACCACCTATGTGATATGCACTCGAGACATCTCTAATAGCGCATGAGGGGAGAAAAATAGAAGAATAGTCGTCCCACCAGGCGTTCTATAGAACTCGGGGGTTACATAGTTGCACCATTTTTACCATATAGTAAGAAACATAAATCACATACGCTCACTAGTAGATTCTTCCCTCTCAATGAACTATTTGAATCGTATATGCGGTGTAGACATAATACAATGACGTCAAATAATATCTAAAAAACTAAACCAATACTAACTACTAACACAAGACTCGAACTCTCGTACCGATGATCAGTTGATACGCTAGTCCATTCACTCACTCACTCAGTGGACGTGTTTAAAATAGTGTTAGGTCAGAAGATACCTCGTACCTTCTTAATAATCTAGCCCCACAACCAGACAAGGACAAGGGTTGGACCATCATACCATGTGTAAGGTCAAAAGATACCACGTACATTCACAATATACCAGGTAAGTCAGCTATGCACACAACTAACAAATAAAAACTAGGCATATGTATACTGAACAATACAATCAAGCAAGGTATACTTGCTTGGCAATAGTCTGGTACTGAAACAACGCAAGGTAACAGTTACAACGCTATTAGTAAATACAAAAGCAGAACAAACACCTCCAAATGCTACAACAGACATCACCAATAATTTCAAAATATAAAAAATAGCTAGAATTGACTACCCATAAGTTCAATTTGGACACAAAGGCTAAAAAGATAAATTTGGGCAAAAATGGGGCTATTGGTAGCCCACTTTGCACCGAAAAGCATACCAAAGATAAAAGTCTCTAAATGGGATAAATTACAGGTCAAACAAACCATAAACGACAATACAAACTCAATGTTATATACAGTTTTAGATTCTGGTGAGCCGATCACAAAATCGTTCGTCAAGTCAAATCGTGGGACCCGCAAAACGGTGTTCTGTCGACTGACTCAGAATTAAGCGAAACTCGGGTCACAGGATAAGTCAACCGATGCGAGTCCAATGGCATAAGTTTCATGGCGATCTGACGAGCGTACACAAACTAATTAGGAAAGTTACAAAACACTGATATGGAGGACTTTTTACGGATACAGGTTGATTTCGGCACGCACACACGTCCGAATCAACTTTCGCAAAAATTCACACATCCGGATATACCATACGCTCCTTTCGGTATAATTGGTACTCAGTGAAGTGGTTTCATTTGGTGGAACGCACTCCGTATCGCAAGATTTTAGTTTTAAAAAAATAAGTTTTTGGTCGTTTTGGAATTCGAATAATTTAATACATATTACAAATTAATAAAAACTTAAAGAATAATAATAATCTTGATCATATTATGAAGAAGTCCTATTAATTAGATTTTGAAAATAATAAATAAGTTGGTAGAAAACTGGACATGAACAAGGATGGTTGGATTGAATTTCTAAACTGTTTTCGAACAGTTTTTAGCCAACTTTTGACCCATTTTTCGATCAATTCGGGATACGAAAACTCGTCCCGCTTGGAGAAAATCCTAGAGGGTTAGGTTATGAGTGCACACGAAGAAACCATTCATAAAATAAAGCATCATGGAGAGAGAAATCTCACATGGAAGTGGAGGTCACGGGGTGCGGCTGCTGTGTGCGCGGGCGACTGCGGTGGCGGTCGCCGGCCGGTGTGCGACGGTCAGAGGGTGTTATCACCCTCACTTTTCTAGATAGGGGTAGTTAGTAATTTGGCACGGGTATTTGATTTTAGAAATATAATATTGAATATAAATGTGATGATGGTATTAATTATGTATTTATGTTGAGCTATAATTATTGTGGCTAGTATTAGTTATTTAATTAGAGACTTGTGTTATTTAGTTTAGTTAGAGAGACTAGCCAATGTTTAGACTTGACACATATGGACCATTTAGACTTGTCATGACAAATAGTGAACCCAACTTGGACCCAAGCCCATTAGTCATTTTCACTAATTAATTAAGGAGAATTAGCTTAATTGCAATTAGTAGATACTTTCAAATATACCCACCATTAATTATTTCTCATAATTTATCATGTAAGGATAACTTGGACATTTAATTTTACTTAGAGAAGGGGGTAGAGGGGCCGGCCATAGAAAGCCTCTATTTTCTCTTCCTCTCTCCTCATTTGCATTGTATTTTGCTTCCAAATTCTAGATCCCCAATATCTCATTTTCTCTCCATTTATTTTTTACACAATTCACCTCCATTTTTTCTCAAATTTATCACTCTTAGAGCCTTGGATCTTGGAGAAGCAAGGATCACAAGGAGGAGGAGCTTTGGAGCTAGGGATCGTGTCCGGATCATGTCCAATTATATTTTTATTGGAAATCCATCTTCCAATTAATAATTTCTAAATTTCTCTCTCATTATAGCTTCTTAATCATGCATTTGACTATTAGGGGTGACCCCACGGCATAGGATTACTTATAGGAACAAGTTCTAGGCTATTTGGATATGTATTGTGAGTTCTATGTGGTATTTTATGTGCATGTTGGGAGAATTACGAATTTGACACATCAATTGTGTGTTATGAGACCAATTGGATCTAATTAGACTTAGATCGGAGTTATGGGACTAGGTACGAGTCCACAATTGGATACGTGTTGGAGTATCAAAGTATTTGATGATACGGTACGACACGGAACCCAATTTTGGGAGTTTTGCACAATTCTCTTCAATTTCTATTGTAGCAAGTTACATTGGTCGTGTATAGATGTTATATATGTGTAGGATTGATTAATTATGGAGAATTTGGGTTTTAGTGTTCCAATTGAGTGTGTATCATAAGTGTAGTAGACTTGCACACCTAGTGTTTGACTATAGGTCTCTAATGTATCATAAAACCATAAGTGTATACTATTAAGTATTTGTATTGGTGTATTATATATATATATATATATATATATATATATATATATATATATATATATATATATATATATATATATATATATATACATATATTTATATATGTAGATAAGTATATATGTATGATTATTGGTGTGTGTATTGATAGATCAGTGTCAGTGTATGACTGATTGTGTGTGTGCATGTGAGTCAGTGAGGAGTGGATGTGTTCATCAGTGTGTGCAGGGGAAGGAAAGAGTGCAATGAGGTATAAGTGCTATGTGTGTGGGTGTCGAACATTGAGGGGAAGGGGTGAGCAAGTATTAGCAGTATGCAGCAGCAGCAACAGCTAGGTGTAGCAGCAGAAACAGTAATTACAACAGCAGCATGAGCAAGCCGCAATAATAGTAGCAGCAGTGCACACTCGTGCACTGCTATAGAGCATGAAGTTAACACAGCAGTAGTGGAGTGAAGTTAAGGGGGTATGTTGTGTAATTGAGACTGTGATGGTGTGATTGTCGTGGGGGAAATGAAGTTGATGACTGGGGGTGAAATTGCACAGCAACTGCAGCAGTGCCTTGGTGCACTTGCTGCCAGTTTTTAGTATCTTGCCAAGGGGGAAATTAATGCTCGGGTATCACTGGTACCCGAGAGCATCAAAGCAGTAACACTAAATGGGTGTGTTTCAGTACAAGGTACACTAAGCAGTCTAGAGATCAGCAGGGTATTTTGGTGTTTATTGTCTTCAGTTTTGTTGCAGTGACAGTCCTGCAGGAAAGTTTGCAGTAGATGCAGTGGGGGAGATGGAAAATAATGTGAGGGGTATGTGTGTGAGTGCGTATCTGAGATACTATAGCATCTTACCTGGGAGATTAGTGGTGAATATTGTATATTAGTTGTGGGTGTGTGTTGTTGCATGTGGTACCAATTGCATGGGTTGGAGATCACACTAAGAGAAAGGGTTATCAGTAAATACACACAGTGCAAGTGCTTGTGAATATCATGTGGGTGAGAGATTCCCAGACCCTAGTACACAGAATAGTGGGGAGTTGAGTTCAGGTACCAGTGTCCAATGCAAGTGCACTAGTATCCTAGAGGGTGTATCATATGAGATTAGAAACCTAGGTATATACCTTATAGGCTAAGGTATTATCGAGGGTAAGGTACTAGATGTCTAGGTAATAGATATTGATATCTAAGTATTTGTACTAGAAATTTATAAGCTGAGTAATGGTTATATGTTAAGGTAATAGGTAATTGCCAAGTACCAAGGTATTGGTTTGAGATACCAAAGCATTGGCAAGGTAATGAACTCATACCAAGAAAATAGGTAGTGGGGTTTTGATGTTTGTTAAGGTATTTGAGTATTACTAAAGTTATGTGTATGATATCAATACGGGGTAGTTATCATGATACCGACTAGGTATTGGGATACGGGATAATGTTTTGTCTCAAAGCCAATGTAGTGACCCTATAACCAAGGTATTGGAAGATATTATAAATATTATTGTATATTATAGTGTAATGAGCTTGTAACCTACCGGAATGACCTCGAAACCTAGAGATAATCTAGAAACACCTAGTATTAGCTAGTTTAGCTTTATTAACTAAGTTAGAAGCTAGTTATAAACCTGAATTAGAGTGTTGACCTAGTTTGACCATATAAACCTAGTTTTTGACCTAGGAGCCAAGGTTAAACCTATTCAAGCATATTTATGAATCTGAAACACCTGTTAACATTAATAATTTATATATAGGTCACTTGGACTCCAGTACAGACATTGTTTACTATTTATTGCTCTAGACCACAGGCGAGTACATTTTTCTGTTAGTTTTTATTTTATAATAGTGTATATATCACATGTTCTAGAACTGTATACTTGATTCCGACACAACGGTTTTACGGACTGGTACTATATGGATCTTGTCATGAGATGTTATTCCTTACCGTGTTCAATGGGTACTCCTTCATATATATTTCATCGTGTGTATTGGGTATTGATTTAGTATACTTCGTGTTCACACTGCTCGTGTTCAGTGTGCCCATATTCGTGTTCGTAACGTGTCGTGATTGGATCCATAAGTATTGCTTGGGGATGGGAGAGTAGGAGTTGGTTATGTGATCAAGCCCAAGTGTACTCGTGTATATGTCGATTACATATCACACGTTTAATCGAGTTACCATATTGTATTCGTGTTCAACCCAAATCGATCATATAATAAACTTGTACTCTATGACTTATTAGCTAGTTTCAGTTATTTCCATTGCTTGTAGTTATTCTATTGTCGGTTCTTCATTTCAGTACATTACCTATTCACTCTAGTTTATTTTATTCTGATGTTTAGTTATCTTGTATTCTTTTCTATTATCTGTTATATATGTTCGATTATGTATTTGAAACTGCTTTCAGAGGTATGTACTTCGCTCCAATCCTGACTGGATATATTTTTAGATGATTGGCTTGTGGACTAGTGTCCTAACTACTATGGGCCGCAGGACGATATACCATTAGAGGATACTCCCTTAAAGCATGAGGACCTAGTACCAGAGCCTGAGAAAGCTTAGATTATTTGTTTAGACTTGTATTAGACTTTTATTGAGGTTATTGGCATGTATATATTATTTCAGGCTTGTGGATGTTTTGTGACTCTTTCTTTCGTTATTCCATCCAGTGCTTTATCTTTCTTAGTTTGCATTATAATTGAGAATAGATTATCATTATCATATACCATATTGTTCCTTTGTTTGGAGTTGAGATGATTGACAGGTACCATGTATATATGTATATATATTGTATGTGTTGTTTAGATAGTAGAGTTAACCCAGACAGTGTTCTACCGTCGATGCTGCGACGTAGGCTTGGCGTTGCTCACTACTCATGCCCTTATTTCGGGTGTGGGTCGTGACAGGTGTCGTCGGCCGACGGGGTTGTTGGACTATCGGAGGAGAATCTAGGGTTAGGGTTATTAGAGATATATATAGGGGGTCGCGAGAGAGGGAGTCGGGCAAGGGGGTCTGTTGCGGGTAGTTATAGGATTATAAATATATTAGGAATTGGATAAAGGTTAGGATTAGGGTTAATTAAGGAATGTTTTAGGAGTTCATCACCTAAATTGACTTGTACGACTTCTTCTTTAGTAGGAGGTTCTCGTTATTCAAAGCGCAGCTCCCACTGTGAGTCTAGGCATTGGGCCCATGGCTCGACCTCGAAGAGTTCAGGTGGCTGTTCGTCATCTTCTTCTGGGTGAGCGAACACAATATTGATAGATAGTGTTTGTTTGAGAATATCTCTGATACTTACATCGGAGTCCCATGCAGAGTATTTTGAAGAGTGAAAATGCAATTCATCTTCTTCTTCTGACCCTTCGAGAGTTGTTGATGGTATGGGGTGAGAAGATGCAGAGGCAGACGTCGACCCTTGCCATAATTTAGGCCTTTGTCGCTCTTTAAGTCATAGCCTATGTTCTGGATGATGTGCTTGGTTTATGAGTTGTAGCAGTACAACTGTATCTTATAATTATCAGGTGGTGGTTCTTCGGCGGGAAAGTCTTAGTGACGCTCCACCCTTCCGAAGATGATGGGTTTGTCACCCCTCCTTGTGGCTAGCACGATGAAATAGGTGCCTTGACTTGGGAGGACCCGGTTCACCGTATAGGTGGTAGTTACTTGTGTATGTAGTTGTAACCCTAAACCGTATTCTTAGGAATACATTATACTTAAATGTGCAACATCAAAGTAGTTCAAAAATAACCCTTTATTGATAAAGTATGATATCTTATCCGTAGGGATTACATCATCTAGGGAAGGAACGTCAGCATGAGCATCCATGTATTCTCCCAGTTCGTCTTTCTCGAGCTCCGCTTCCAGTGTGAGTGATAGCTTTGGAGGCCTTTTATGAAGCTTTACAACCAGAGGTTCGGAAGTAGTAGTTGGTATTAGATCCTCTTTAGGCAGTTGGCTTGATCTTCATAGGCTAATGACCAAAGGTTCTGGTACCTTCTTGTGAAGTTTTACTACGAGGGAGGGGCCATGTTAGGGGCTCGCCCCTTGAGGCAGACCCTCAAGGGTTCATCCGGTGTTACACTAACTTCTTTTTCATCATTGGCGTCGTTACCACCTTCACCTTGGTTGACTTATTTGTACAGGATCGAGTCAGAGTAATATGCTTCGACTCCCTTAAACGGGTCCATATCGACAAACTCTGTCTTGACTACACCGTGCTCATCAACATACTTCATGCATTGGTGTAGAGTGGATGACACAATCATGTACTCATATCCATTGATGCTCCAACAAGACGTTGTAAGATACATCTACGTCTATGACGTAGCATGTGACCTCTGTTCGTAAGTCACCGATCTAACATTTCAGGTGAATCTTTCCAAGAGCGTAGCTTCTTCCAGCATTGAAGCCACTGATGGTAGTATTGGTTGTTGCCAGCCGATGCATTGGGATTTTCATGGTTTGAAGTAGACTTTGTGGGATAATGCTGAGAGATGAACCAGGATCGATGTGCATCTGGTCCACCTTGATGGCATCGATATACCCTATAAAATACAAAGGGCGATCGTGCCTATTATTTTTCAGCAACATGTCCTATTACGAGAACGTGATATTGGATATTGCCTCCATCATATTATTACAGTGGGGACATGCAGTGGGGTCCTCGACCGATGGTTTGACCTGGGCTAGATAGGTGTTGGCGTTCTGCAATGCCTCACTTAAAGCATCTTGGGTGTCTTTGGAGAGACGGAGGAGCTCAAGATCTTTTCCTCATTATAGATTGGTTTCATCGAAATCAAGTCCTACATTCAGTGGATAATGCCTCAAGGAAGGACTCGATGGCAGAGTTACCAGGGCCTTTCTGTTGTACTAGTTTTTTGCTTATTTTGATGCCGCTTGGTTTCTTTCTTGTTGGTTTTGTGACTTGTGTTTTTTTGAACGATTTTGATGGATTTCGTTGTCTTCGTTCTTTGAACTTCATATTTTATATCAAACTCTGGGAGACCGAGGTAGGAAGATATTGATAATCTGTTGATGCATGCAGGTGATCGTGTAGGCGATGCGCGAGCAGAGTCCTAAAGATCTCCCATTTCTCTTCCCCGATTTACCAACTTGTGAGTATCCTTACTTTCGATTAGCTGGATCTTTCTTCCAAGTCTTTACTCTTAATAATCTGACTCGTTTGTGCGTTCCAGTCAATGATACTATAATAATAAAAATGAGTCAAAAAATAATAATAAGTAGACATGTAACACTGATGCTTATAACATAGAAATCACTGAATGATATCTTTGTTTGCATGCTTGTCCGCTATGCATGTACATTTTTATGTTTTAGTTGTAGCTAGAACTTATTTTTCTATAACTTTGCAATGAGTAGTACATATTTGTAATGTGATCACTTGAGTAGATAGACTATACTATCAGAGTATGCCATGAAGTTAATTTTCTTATGTTGTCGTACATGCCTCATTTGATAACTTAGTTTTGAGACGATGTGTGGTCAAGGGCAACTTGTGCACAAGGGAAGAAGTTCTACGAACTGTCGCCTGGGCACTGGGACCGCTTCGACCTGGGTAGAACATTTGCTATCTGAAGTCCTAACATGTGATAAATTGGGACGTCCGCTAAGGTTTAGCTACCCGAAGCGGAAAGACAGCCGACCATCCCTAGTCTAACTAGTAATATGCTTTGTACATTTAAACTATGCAAACTAACTATGTCTTCTTGGCAGGGAAGTTTATGTAAGTTTTGTTCAGGTGGATCAGACGACACTTGTAGAAGTCACTGAACGGTGGCACATTTTTGTTATGTCATTTTATTTCTATCGCATGTTTGTAAAAAATTAAACCAAGGCAAGATAGAAAGATCACATAATAATAATATTGTATGTTCATATGAATATTATGTCAATTGGTGTGTTGGTTTAGCTTGCCCTCACCGGTACTTTTTGAAGTACTGACCCTCGTTGCAGCAGGTTCTCCGAACCAAGGTAACGCGGTGAGGAGCTGAAGCTCCCCCCAACCTTTCACTGATCTGACACGTTCATATTCAAACTTTTGGAGAGAAAGGGTGATGGTGCAGACTCGCACCCAATGTGGTTTGTCTTTTGAAGTTTTTAGTAAGGGATGTAATGTATAGATGACAGTAATCGTCCAGTCGACGTAGAAACCGGACAGTGGAGAGTATGGCACTTTTTACGCGACGGTTATAATAACTGCCACCCACGTATAGATGATCTTCTGAATCTGCGTGTGACGCGTGTCCTATGATGAGGTAACACATATAACCGCTGCGAGGATCATGGCATGTAAGCCACGTAGGTAGCTGCCCCTTGCGTAGAAAAGGTTGGCGTAGAAGCCAATAACTGTCACCATGGCGTAGAAGCCAAATAGTTGTTAAGTTGGCGTAGGAGCCAAATGGTTGTCGAGTCGGCATATAAACCAAATAGGCGTAGAAGCCTTGTAGGCGTAGAAGCCTGATGCTGTATGGATGGGTAGCTAGTGTAAAAGATAGCCGATCTTCCTTCCTTGAATAAGGTCTTGAGCGTATTCTGGACCAAATAGCTTGAGTTGGCGTATTCCGAGGAGATAGCAACGACATACTCCTTATAGCTAAAAAATAGCAAGTGGCATATTTCAAGGAGATAGCGTACAGCGTGCTCCTATAGCTGGAAATAACCTGATGGCGTAATATGCAAAGGTGATGATGTGGACGTATTAGCCGTAATCATGACTCACCCAGTCTTTGGAAGTAGAACCAAATCTCGTGCATTAAATACAGAGATCTGCCCTCATTCTGCGCATTAAATGCAGAGACGTGTCTCGAGCTCTGTACGAAGAGCAGTTTTTGATGTAGCAGTTTGTTTTGTCTTCTGCTGAGCGTAAAATCTCACATCTGCCTATATAAAACTAGGCAGCGTATTTTCTTGAATGCATAAAAGCAATTTATATCAAGAAAATGTCACTAAATGACAGTTTGGGTCTCTGTGCCGAATCATCATTACAGCCATCGTCTGGATAGTTATGCAGTACTCTTTGTCAGGAGTCAGGTTCACTGCATGATCTGATAGGTTCATTCGAGGAATACGAAGAGTTCTCCGTACGACTTTCCACTGCATTAAAAGCGACTAGGTTTTAAGCCAAAGTGGCGATGTAACAACCTTTTTACGCTGAAGTAGCCTGGAAATACTGCATTACGCGGATTGTCCTGGAGCTTATATTTTACGCTGTACTAGCGATGAAGCCCTGTTGTACGCCGATGGCTCTAAAGTCATGTTTTATGCCGCCCAGCACTGAAATACTGCGTATAACTCTACAGTGTATTTTTTATGCTTCTACAAGACCCCCTTCAAAGTTTTCAAATTTCTCGTAATTTGAAATACTTTGAATGAAGCATGAAATGGTCAAGTCTGACTCGTTCCTCGAGGCTGATTTCTTGGCAGATTTTTGGAGATTTGTTGGGATTCGGTGTGTTCACCACACAGAGATGATTGTCGGAGTTCGTCGGATCGATTTGAGGAAGAAGAAGATCATGCTCTTCCAGCATGTAAGGAGCTGAAAAAGAAGGCATCTTCGAGCAAATGTCCTCTGCAACGATGGATCATGGAAGGATATCATAGCTTTCTTTACTCGGGATAATCAGCAACTTCATATGGCGATTCGTCCAGGAGAGAGGAATGGTCTCATTTGGCCATACAGCTTGCAAGCTGTATTTTCTCTCGCCATTGGTGGACGAGGGCAGACAAACTAGCCATGTCTTCCAATATTGAGTTGGGTCTGAATCCCAACTCAATCTGTCATGGCGTATGGAGGGTGGGCTCTTGAATAATTTATACAGGCCCAGTTTTGTATCCTCCCACCATTGATCATTTTCTTGTTAATCGGCCATGGAAACCGACTAACTGCTGAAGAAGACGGATAAAGATCTCCAGCAATGCGAGAACCTGACAGAACAGACTCTTGGCGTGATCCTAAGTGAAAATGAGAAACCCTTGGTAGAATAAGGATTTTCATCATATGTAATCATGAAGATGAAAAACCCTTTGTAACTGGATTTCCATCATATGTAATCATGATTAATAAAACTGTCTTCTTTTACGCATATGATGATTTGCCATATTCTTTGCTGTGATGAAGTCTGAATATATGTAGCTTTGACACGTCTGAATAACTTTACGCCAACTCTGATAAAAAAGAGTATTTGGTATCGTCCTATCTTTTACGCATAACTGAAGACGCGTAGAAAGCTGCTTAGCACTTAAGTCGAATATCCGAACTGTCATGCTGTTTTGAACGAGGAATTGCGTAAAATTCTGAACTGTCACTTCCCCGATAAGAAGAATTCTTGTTCAGACCATCATCTTCAAGAATGATTTCCCAAAAATCCCTTGAAATAGGGTAAGAAATGGCTGTCAAAACTGAGTCACCATCTTGAACTGTAGAAAAAATATTATGACTGGATTTTGGATGAACTTCCAATCGACCCAAAAAGAAGAGTCATTTTCAATGCTGAACTCTGTAAAAAAAATACTTTGGGTACTTGGGATATTTTGAGACCAAGAAGGAGCATCTTCTGCGTGAATCCTTGTGATTGGCCGCTTTGAGAATTGTTCAGATATACGCATACTCTGGCCTGCGTATTTTAAGATATGCGGAAAGTCATAGATTCGTAATATAGATGAGCGTAAGATCATAAGTTTATGGCCTCTTGAGCGTAAAAGCTGCTGAGCATAAAAGCATCTGGGAGTAAAATTGTAGATCTATAGCCTCTGAGAAGAAAACTTTTGAGCATGAAGTCGTAGATTTGTCGCCTCTGAGCATAAAAATCTTCTGAGCGTGAAATCATAGATTTGTAGCCTCTGAGCGTGAAGTCGTAGGTTTGTAGCCTCTCGAGCGTAAAAGCTATCGAGTGTAAAAGCATCCGGGCGTAAAACCGTGGACTTATAGCCTCTGAGCGTAAAACCGTAGATTTGTAGCTTCCCGAGCGTAAAAAGCTCCTTGGCGTAAAAAATCACGAATCTGCTCTGCACAAAAAACTTTTTGAATTCGCTGACTGTCCGCCTTCCTTGAATAGTAGGCGGACGTAGTCCCCAATCATAACTGAATATTAAATATCGGATTTGGTTAGAGATTCGAAGAGTTTATCTGAACTCTATAAATACCCCAAGGTCCTCAGAGAGAAATTTTTTTATCTGTCTTTTGCGAAAGAAAAACCTTCGTCTCTTTGAGAGCTTTCCTTCATTTCTTCTCTGAGCACTCTAAGTTTTTAGCAATGGCACCGAAGCAATCTTCTACCACCAAGGGAAAGAAAGCTGCCTCCTCTTCTCGCTCTTCTGCCCAAGCAAGAGCGACTCCCATCGGGCAGAGCGAACCTCGCTCGGAACGAAGTGTCCCACCGTCAAGCTGTGCATCGGGCGTTATAGGTAAAGCTTTTGGGATGACAAAAAACGAAGAAAACCCTTCGCACACGTTGTACGTGAACGCGCTTGGTCATCTTCTGTGCTGAGAGCCTCTTCGAGAAAGATGATGCACAGGGATATTTTCATTATTTATGCCCACATTCCTAATGTGTCAGCGTAAAAACTCCATATTTTTGCAGTCTGGTGTAAAAGCTTTGACTGTCAAAATTTGGCGTATACTACAAATTTTGGGTGTTACGCTCTGGATAAAAATTTTAGCGTAATAACTCAAACTTTGGCAGTCTGGCGTAAAAACACAGACTGTCAGATTTTTTGTGTATACTGCCAATCTTGAATTTTACGCCTCGGAATGAGATTCCAGCGTAAAAAACTCAAGTTTTTACAGTCTTGGCGTAAAAGCACGGACTGTTGCTCTTTGGCATAAGCTGCAAGATTGTGAGGTCTAGTATAGAAACTGACATGTTTTTCTTGCGCTTTGTAGTTAACTTGCAAATTCCTCCGTTGGCTGAGGTGATGGGTTCTGCTGCTGGGATGCTGAACTCCAATTACCTGGAGGATTTGTCCCATGTGACATTTCCTATTTCCGGACCCCAGTATCCTGAAGGAAGGGGAATCCTGATATCGTCTCAAGGAGAGCGAATCCTGTTGAGCATGATCAACGGAGAGCCCCTATCGTATATAGACGGGGCAAAATACATAAAACCAGCTTTCCTCTTCGGGGATATGATTGATAAATAATCCCAGACGAAGCCCAAGAAGGAAGACTGGGTTTTTACTGTTGGGGGCATGGTCATGTACCTGCCCAAGATGCTGAGAGATTACCCTATCTCGACATTATTCCATGCTACGCATCCGAGAAAGATGTCGTGGACCCTGACCCCTAATCTTCACGACCAGCCGGGAAAGATATTTTATCAGAAAGGGTCCGACCAAGGATCATTTGTGAGCCGCCCTTCAGGCCCTGTAATGCCTTTCAGGGGATTGTTTCCGGACAGTGTCCCGAGTGAAGACACTTCACTGCTCCAACCAGTCCAATTGTCGACTTTCTGCAATGACTTTATGGGGCATGGAGGAGTGTACCCCAAGGTTAATCCTCGGACCAACGGGTGGGTTAGCCCTTCAAACCTTCGATGGGTTCGTTTGTCTACCTGGGACCTGAAGAACTTTTAAACGGAGCTGGAGAGCATCGGTCTGTACGCGGCTGTGAGTGCTACCAGTGTTGGGTTACCTCTCAACCCCAATCTATTCTTGGCTTTGATGGAGCGATATATCTCGCTTACTGGGACTTTCGCCACTCCGCTAGGGGAGTTGGGATTGGCCCTTCATGAAATGGCAGAGATTTCAAGACTGCCAATGGGGGATACTCCTTATGAAGAGTATGTTCCCACAAACCGGGAGCTGGGGGATACAAACCCTCGGGTGGTGACAGTGTACCAGAAGCTGATGAGCCACTATTTAGTGTGCACCGCCTTCTATAATGAACCCTCTGATCTGGCTCATACCAAAAAATGGGCATCCTATCTTTTCTTCCATCATGCCCGAGATGCTAAGCCAGACAAAGTCATGGATAGCAGGGATAAGCCTTTGAGCCTTTTGAGCGTGCTTAATGCTCAAGTAGTCGATGATCTGATTGAAGACGCAGGGGCTTCAGATTGGGTTCTTGATGAAGGGATAGGGAAATATCCTGCAGGCACTAAAGCCTATAGTTATATGAGGTATTGTCGCAGGCCTTTGTCAAAGAAAGCTCAACTGGCTGGCTTCCTCTCTGTATGGCTACGCTGATTGGTAGTACCTGGCATTGCATCTTCGGATCACATTCACCGTAACACCTTATGGCCTGTAGTGCGTTTGGTATTTGGGGCAAGACTGGGCTTGCTCCCTACCATGGTATGCCGGATACAAGCTGGCCTGAGGGCCATTACTGATGGGCTGCTTGCCGATGAAACACGGCGTGACAGCTTTCCCAGGGTAGAATTACCGTTCCTGTATTTGATAGGATGGCTAATTCTTCATAACCCCAGAGTGATGTCTCCCGGCTCTGCCAGTAGTTCGGGGAATAATTTCTTATTGAATTACAAAAATTCTACCTGGAACGTGACCAACGTCGTAGACTGTCGGCGGACATTAAATTTTGCTTACAGCTGGAAGCTCTTCTATATCGTCCCCACTGTACATCTCAATCAACAGGGGAGCAAGCTTCAGGACTCAGGTGAAGGGAAGATCGTTCTTTCTCCTGAAGCTTTTTATTGGTTGGTCTGTATTAGACCTTCCCATTTATTGTACAGAAGTGAAGACCAATGCTTCTTGGAGCACTACCTGCCTAGTCGGTTCACCAGGCAGTTTGGGTATGATCAATTGCACGTGGGCAATGCCATCCAGCTTCAAGTCCAGGGGTGGACTTATTGATGGAGCGAGAGGATGGCGGTACTTCATAATGGGTTGTACTATAGCAGCTTTTACTGTGCCCGCGACTTCTCTCTCCATGGAGTTGCGCATCCTCCATTCGTACGCCCAGTTTTATGTGACAACAAATACCTTCCATCGCGATTTTGATATGCGTGGAAGTTTTAGGATGCCCTCTCCTAAGTCCGTGGGAAGAGAGGAAATCCCATCAGTTTCCTCTGACGAAGATGAAGACTCTGTCGCTTCAGATGAGTTTTTGCTAACAGTACCGAGAGATAAAATACCTCCACCTGCAGGGCCTCTGGTTATCCCTGGTAAGCGAAGGGCTCTTATTCTGAAGGAGACTTCCCCTCGCAAGAAAAAGAAGACTGTTAGTGGTCCTGTCAGGACTTTCGGCCATGAGGCTCCTCGGAGTGAGCCTGCTGTTTTCCCTGTTGGGGATGATTCTTTGACTAGAGGTCCTTCGCCTATTAGAGAGGGAACCTCCACAATTTTGGCTGGCAGTGTCGAAGAATCTTTGCTCGAGGCTGCTGTCGCTGCTACCGCTTCAGGTAGTGGTACGAGATCGCCTTCGGAGCCAAGCTAAATAAGAATATCTTTATCCAGACCAGCAACGGGAGAAACCCTTGCCGCGTCTGTAAGTATATCCAGCGAGATTCCACCCAATGAGCCTCGAGTGGATCTCGGTGAAGACCTGGAAGAATACCTGCCAGTGTTAGTTGGCACACCCCCTTCTCCAGGTATGACAGCTCGCTTAGCATCATTAAGAAATGATTTAGCTGTACTGGCTGCAGACGCGACATATATACCATCAGCCATGGATAAATGTCGTCTTTACGCCTCTTTTAGAAAAAAATTAATATCATGTTGATATTAACTTTCTTTTGTCTTCTTTTCAGGGGAAGACATCTACGGGGAGGGCAGCGTCGACGCAACTTTTGGCTTTGTTGCCGCTCTTGTCGATGACACAGAGGTGCCCGACTTTGAAGAGGAAACAGTTTTGGGTGCCGGTTCGCCCGAAATGGTTCCGATATCTCGAGAGGAGGATGAGCCTGTCATTACGACTATGCCCCCTTTGAGTACGCCAGCCACTTCGGCTGTTGTCGGTGCCTCTACCTTTGTCGCACCCTCTACTGAAGTGACGACTGTGACGATACCCTCTGCAGTCATTCCTGGAAAGGGATTCTCTGATATTGCAGCCACCCCTAGCGTCCAATCTAATTTTGCCATGCTGATTGAGCAGTATACTAGTATTTTCTACACAACTTTGAATACACTGATATCAGTGGTGCTGGCAAAGAATCTAGGTTTTGAGGCTCTGAAGAGGTCCTTCCAGTTTGTGATAGCGTCGATCAGAGATTTCAACAACGCTGGAAGAGCTGATACACTGGAGCAGATAGTTAATGGTTTGGAACAACCCATTAACAATTATTTGCAATTATCCTAGGGCAACATTGATGACCTGGTCCAGGCTGAATATGACTCTTTGACTGCGAGGCTTGTTGAGGAGATGGAAACTCTGAGTAAATCCATCGAGGCTCAGCAGAAAGAGATGAATGAGGAGCATGCCGCATTGGAGTATGTCATTCCCCAGCTGGCCAAGTGCGAGGCCAATTATGAGGCAGAGGCAGCGAGGATCCGCAAATTGGAAGATGACCTCGCTAAGGCCAAGGAGAATGCTCTCTCTTTGTTGGCAGCTCGAGATGTGTTGAATGACCGAAGGAAAGCGGCTCAGCAGAACCTGGCACGTGTGGGTGTCATTCACGCAGACTTTGTACGTCATTGGTCTAAAATGTCTACTTTAAACAATGAGGGGGCAAGGTTGGAGCGGGCTTGCGCTACCGTTTTGTGCTCTAGGAACGAGAAGATGGCCGCACTGGCGCAGCAGATCCGTTATTTGACTGCTCCTCCCCAATAATGTAACTTTTGCTTGTTTCTCCTGTAATTTCTCGGAGATAATAAAGACACATTTTCTGACTTTGTGGACCCATCACTTTAGAATATGATAGGCTAAGATAAAAGTGAAATCAGAGGTAGCATTAACATGATATACTTTCGTTAAGGTTTTGCTGAATGTAAATCTATTCAAAGTTAACATGAACCTGAAAGAATATAATCCAACTAAATTTGTATACTAAACACTATCAGAGGTATCATTAACATGATAGGTTTACAAATTAGTTAATGATATCTATTCGGAGGTCACATGAACCTGATAGAATATGATCCAGCTAACCTTTGTGCATGATATCGTCAGAATAAGATCTTTGTCATACTCCGTTAAACGAAGGAGATCAAGTATAGTACTTCTTCGGGAATTTGCAGTTGGTAGTAGCCATTGCCAAATTTCTATTAGGCTTGGCTAATCTGTAAGCGCCATTTACAATCATATAAAGACCCTCCCATTTCTTTTATGATTGTTTGCGTGAATTTTGGATATTGTACTAGAGGTAATATGGACGTATTACGATACCGTATTTGTTGAGGATATCCCACTGAGGGATGTTTAGTGGACCCATTACTTTTTGCGCACATTAGTGCAAGTAATAGGTTTGAAACAAATCCTGACAGAGGTAATATAGATGTGATAAAATACGACTCTGTAGGGATGAATGAGGATAGTTCAGAGGTGATATGGACATGAACATTTTATTTTTCCATTGCGAGCATTCCACAGGGGAATTTTTGTGGACTTATTACTTTTTGCGCACGAGAGTGCAAGTAATAAGTTTAGGACAAGCCCTGCCAAAGGTAATATGGACATGGCAGTTTTTGTAGATTCAATACCACTGGTGTACTTAGAGTTAAGTACGGACGTTAAGGTGAGATGATAACTGATATCAGAGGTAATAAGGACATGATAATCGATAGTCAGACCTCAAAAAGTTTGTTCAGAGGTAATATGAACATGATAAACTTTTGGATTGTGACTCCATTGGGGATGGAGGTACATATCTGCTCAGAGGTAATATGGACATGGCAGTTTTTTGTGGACCTAACACCACTGGTGTACTTAGAGTTAAGTACGGGTGTTAAGTTAAGATGACAACCGATATCAGAGGTAATATGGACATGATAATCGATAGTCAGACCAGGATGGTTTGTTCAGAGGTAATATGAACATGACAAACTCAACTGGGGAGATAACGAAATGTTTGGACAATAGTTCAGAGGTAGTATGAACATGAACTCATGTTCAAAAAATTCACTGTAGAGTAATTTTCTTGAGTGGGGATAGACATAAAGAATCCATTGGGGAAACTTTAGGGATTCATTATCCGGTATTTTCTTGAGGGAGCAAATTGTCACGTTAAATTGAAATCAATTTGCAATGATCGTCCCCTCGTTTACAGATGCAGAGTGATGACCTTGGCATCGATCAACTCCTAAATTCTCCTTTTTAGTACATAGCAGGCCCTTGTAGGGTGATGAATATACCGATGGAAGAGACAATAATCTGGGTCATCGACTTTGCCAGCCCTCTTAGGGTATCTGATGTTGGGTAGCTGAAGTTTGTGTTCCTTCATTAACATATTAAAGATTTCAATGATGTCATCTTCATTAAAGGAGAAAGTCTCTTTCGGCCTTCGGGCTCCCAATGCCTGAGTTTTATGGTCTTCCGGGAAGATCGTCATCGTTGCATCATCTTTAGACTTAGAAGAAATTCTACCCCCAGCTTTGGATGGTGCCCTATTTTGTCGAGGTAGGCTACCCCCAGACATGTCGTGGCATTTGACCCCTGAAGTTGATCTAGAAGGACCTGCCTCTGGTATTACAGGATTAGCCTCTGGAGGTTTATTATTTGCAAGAGATGCAGTGTACCCCAACCCAAAACGAGTTTGTTGACAGTAAGGATTACTATGCAACGGTGTTCGTCTGCCTTTTCCATAGTTGAGGCCTTGTTTCAACTTCAAATCATAATCCATGCTTTGTATAATCTTTAAAGCTTGTGGGCTATACCTGTGGATTTGTATTTTGCCACCCTCAGACTCGTGAAATTCTTCTTGTACAATCGGACTGCTTCGCATGCGACCGAAGACTATTGGATGCTGGTCGTCGCGAGTTGGAGGAACAATAAAGGCATCATTTTCATATGGTCCATATGTCATGATGACATTAGATGTTGATGCATCTTCCCACATGATCTCTCCCCGTTTGACAGTTAGGGGAACTGAAGCCTGTTTTTGACTCCTGTCTTTGCGTTTCTGGATCAGAAATTCACGCAAGTCAGGAGTATTAACGGAAGAAGAAGAGGAAGAAGGTTTGTTCCTCTCTTTTACGTTAGTTGGAATGCGGATATTGGGCACCCCAACCCTTTCTCTACCACCTATATACAGCAGTTCAGCCATATGAGTAGCACATGATCCTCGAGGAGCGTATCTATCCACAGACTGGGTCTTCTTTACGCCGAGGGGCTTCTCCTGGCGTAATTTGGAACTCTGCTCAAGTTGGCGTAAAACTGAGGAAGTCTTCAATCGGCTGTAAGCGTTCCACGTAATCTGAAGAGCGGGCAGACTCCTCTCTTGATGGCGTACAATCCAAGAAGTCGGAAAATCTGCCACTTGTTTTCCCTTGCGGAGATTACTGGGACTCTCTGCCTCCTTTTGAGTGAGAGAGATATTTTTACGCGCAGAACGTATTTGAATTTTCTGACTTGGCGCTGAGGCCTTGTCAGAAACTACGTCTGTCCTATCAACGACGGAAGACGAGTTTTTTACGCACAAGGCGCGAAGTGGACTTCTGGATTGGCGCTAAGGCATTGCCAGAAGTTTTGTCTGCCCCGTCAGCGACAGGAGACTGAGTTTTACGCGCAAGGCGCGAAGTGGACTTCTGGATTGGCGCTAAGGCATTGCCAGAGTTTTGTCTGCTCCGTCAGCGACAGGAGACTGAGTTTTACGCGCAAGGCGCGAAATGGACTTCTGGATTGGCGCTAAGGCATTGCCAGAAGTTTTGTCTGCCCCGTTAGCGATAGGAGACTGAGTTTTACGTGCAAGGCGTGGAGGGAGCGATGCTACAACCTCGTTGGTCGGAGAGATCAGAGAGTCGACAGGAATGGTAGGGGATGTCCAGGGCATCCACACCTTACGCAGTTTCCTGTTGTCTTGGACATAGAGAGAGAGAGTGAGAGCTACCCCCTGCTCGAAGCATATCTTCGTAGGCTGATTGGTCGAATTGGACGACTAAGGTCTTCTTCATTGATTCTACTGATACTGCATCGTGTTGAGCAATTACTTTCTCGTCAGATGAGAAAGAAGTCCCCAGCAGAGTTGCCATATTGTGTTTGATAATAAACGGAAGAAATAAAACTAGGTTTATACGAAACCCTTTCTTAGGTTTACAAATAAGAAGTACTATTAATCCTATATGAGGATGTTAAGTACAAAATTTAATCTGGGTAAATATTGCTATAGGAGTCTGATCTGCGGTCGATCACTTTATCCCTTGGACCACACGATGATGAAGAAGTGCTGTAGAAGACGGAGATGCTTCAAAGATTACAAGAGGAGTGGATGATCGATGCCAAAATCGTCGATCACTACTCTCTGTTTATGCTCTGGATTCTTCTCTCTCAAAGAAAATCAATTTCCGACCTTAAGTTCTCCAGCTCCAAGTCTTCGACCCTGGACCTCTGTCAATAGAGGTCTCTATTTATAGGGTTTTAATGACAGTAACCGTCCAGTCGGCGTAGAAGCCGGATAGTGGAGAGTATGGCACTTTTTACACGGCGGTTATAATAACTGCCACCCACGTATAGATGATCTTCTGAATCTGCGTGTGACGCGTGTCCCATGATGAGGTAACACGTATAACCGCTACGAGGATCACGGCATGCAAGCCATGTAGGTAACTGCCCCTTACATAGAAAAGGTTGGCGTAGAAGCCAATAACTGTCACCATGGCGTAGAAGCCAAATAGTTGTTAAGTTGGCGTAGGAGCCAAATGGTTGTCGAGTCGGCATAGAAGTCAAATAGGCATAGAAGCCTTATAGGCGTAGAAGCCTGATGCTGTATGGATAGGTAGCTAGCGTAAAAGATAGCCGATCTTCCTTCCTTGAATAAGGTCTTGAGCGTATTCTGGACCAAATAGCCTGAGTTGGCGTATTCCGAGGAGATAGCAACGGCGTACTCCTTATAACTGAAAATTAGCCAGGTGGCATATTTCAAGGAGATAGCGTACAGCGTGCTCCTATAGCTGGAAATAACCTGATGGCATAATATGCAAAGGTGATGATGTGGACGTATTAGCCGTAATCATGACTCACACAGTCTTTGGAAGTAGAACCAAATCTCGTGCATTAAATGCAGAGATTTGCCTTCATTCTGCGCATTAAATGCAGAGACGTGCCTCGAGCTCTGTACGAAGAGCAGTTTTTGACGTGGTAGTTTGTTTTGTCTTCTGCTGAGCGTAAAAGCTCACATCTGCCTGTATAAAACTAGGCAGCGTATTTCCTTGAATGCTTAAAAGTAATTTATATCAAGGAAATGTCACTAAATGACAGTTTGGGTCTCTGTGCCGAATCATCATTACAGCCGTCGTCTGGATAGTTGTGCAGTACTCTTTGTCAGGAGTCAGGTTCACTGCATGATCTGACAGGTTCATTCGAGGAATACGAAGAGTTCCCCGTACGACTTCCCACTGCATTAAAAGCGAGTAGGTTTTACGCCAAAGTGGCGATGTAACAACCTTTTTACGCTGAAGCAGCCTGGAAATACTGTATTACGCGGATTATCCTGGAGCTTATATTTTACGCTGTACTAACGATGAAGCCCTGTTGTACGCCGATGGCTCTGAAGTCATGTTTTACGCCGCCCAGTACTGAAATACTGCGTATAACTCTATAGCGTATTTTTCATGCTTCTACAATAGTGAGTCCATAATATGTTCTGAGACTGATATAAGTTACTTTCTTTGAAGGAACAACCTCAGAGCTAAACGCACTAGCACAGGTAGTGGCGCAAGTGCAAGAGAGCAGTTTTGGCACTTCGGGCAGCTCTGAGAGTCAAGCAGTCGCGCCCTCTGTTGATCCGTTTGAGCGGATGATGCGCTTGATAGAAATGTAGCAGAGGCAAGCAAAATTACGCAAAAGTTATTTCAAGTCCCGGATTGAGGATCAATTTCAGGCACAGCGGACCCAGGCCGAGGCGCAGCAGAAGTAGATGAATATACTGCAAACGATTGTGATGATGCTTATTGCCAAAAACTATTCTGCATTAACGGCCACCGTGACAGTGCCAGTTGTAGCCGAGACCGCAAGACCTGTGCCTTCAGTCGATAAGAGTTCCATCCTTCAATATCAGAGTTTAAGAGAATGTGTCATTCTACCTTCAAAGGGACTGAGGACCCTTCCTTGGTATTAGATTGGCTGGTCAAACTGGAAGACCACTTTGAAGTGCTTCGCATGGACGAGATAAAGAGAGTTGGTTGCATTCAGCTCCAACCCAGTTTGAATGCACATAATTGGTGGAATATTCAAAAGCAGGCTATCTTGAGTGAAGACGACAAGGCGACTATCTTCTGGTCCGTGTTCCGTAAATCCTTCAAAGAGGAGTATCTTCCCCCTGCCTTCTGTCATGAGAAAGAAGACATATTTACATATCTACAGCAAGGTAATATGATAGTGCGGCAGTACACTGTAGAATTTAACAGGCTTACCAAATTTGCTAAGTCTTATCTCCGTGACGCCGAGAGTTGAGCCCGTAGATTCCAGATAGGACTTTATCCTTCTATTTGTTCTCACATCTTCATCCCTCCGTACCATACCAAGCAAGAGTCTCTAAACTACACCCTCTCCCTAGAGCCGTAGTACCCTCTAGTTCGTACCAGCGCTGTACAAAATTTCTATCACAAGTGCCCTGGCAACATAGAGGTAACAACGCGCCCAAGAGTGTCATGCCCCAGTCCCAAAAATACGTAGGACTAGGACACGTAAGCATGCCAGCCGAATGTATATGGCAACTCCAATATATGGAAACCATAACACCTGCGTACGCTGTATCATGAACAATAATTTATAAGTGGTATAAATCTATCACAAGTCACAGTGTATAATCTAATCTCATCCACAGAAAATCAAATATAATGAATAACCAATATCTATAACTAGATCCCAAAATAAAGTATCTAAAGATGACAGTCGGATAAAAATAAATCCACTGTCGAACTAGAATGAAGAATAAACAAGACAAATACAACGTAAGTACCACAACTATCAACCACTGAGACTCGAAGAGAAGACCTGCACGGAATATAAGTAACCAGTCCGGATCTGCGCTCCTGCGAATACTCATGAACATCTACACCTGGAAAGGGACCAAGTCCTCAGAGGGACATAACATGATACATAGAAGCATGCCATAAAGTAAATACTGAATAAATAAAAGGTGTGCGCTAACCATCTAAGTGAATGCTAATTTGAGGACAACTTTGAGTGTATAGGAAAGTATAGGCTAGACATATGCTGACGTAATTACCAATCGGCATGACTTGCTAGTATATGCTACATATGCCCCCATACAAGGGCACTGTATAATAATGTCCATCTCCGAAGAGCATGGCAACAGTATATTATATCGTCCATATCACTCGAAAGAACGTGGCAGCAGTGTAGTATATATCGTCCATATCGCTCTGAAGAACGTGGCAGCAGTATAGTATATATCGTCCATATCACTCCGTCGAGTGTGGCAGCAGTGTAAAGGAAGTGGGTGTCCCATACGCCTATAAGTCGTCCTCCCCTCCCAATGTAGATATACAAGTCGTGAACACGACGTGGACATCTCGTACTATAATGCAAGTCTCTATAGAAATAAATAACTAAGCTAAATACTATTACACGTGTTGCTCACACCGATGGCCAGTCGGGTATGAGGCACGCGTCCCTACATGAACTCACTCTGTGACGTGTAATGATACGTGTCAAGGCCTGAGGAGTCATAGCATGACACTAGGTCAGACACAAGTCCTAACGTCAACGCCTTCGTTGACTGCACCCGAGTCTCTCTCGGACGTGCACAGTTATATAATATAAACATTCAACTAATAATACAGAATTTAAGCAGTACAACAAGGCAAGGTATACTTGCCTGGCAAGAGAGCTGCAGAGTGTAACATCTAGATGTCAAACACCAAGAGTCAGAAACTACGGCCTCGGAATAAACGTCTCCGGATGCTGACATAAACATCACCAACGTTCCCAGAATAAGCAAAATAGCTAAAAAAAATACTACCCTTTCGTCCAATTTGGACACAGGAGCAAAACGATAATTTTGGGTCAAAACGGGCTCCACATGTGGGCCAGTTTGCACCAAAAAGTGTGCCAGGGGTAACGGTCTCTAAATGGGACAAATTATAGGTCAAATAAACTCTAAACGTCAATCCGAACTCAACGATATGTCCAAATATGAATTCTGGTAAGCCGAACACAATTTCTCCCAAAAAGTCAACCGTAGGGCCCTCTAGTAGGCGACTTGGTCAACTATCTCAGAATTACGTAAAAATTAGGTCACAGGACCGACGCGATACCACGAGTCCAGTGGCACAAGTTTCGTCGCATTCTGACAAACGTACACTAAATGGCGTAGAGTTTTGCAAAAGTCACGACACGGGGAATTTTTACGGATACGGGGTGATTCTGACGCGCACACGCGTCCAAATCAGTTTCCGCAGAAGTCCACACGTCTGGGTATACTGTGTGCACCTTTTGGTATACTTGGTACATGACGGGGCGGTCCCGCTTGGCGGGGGCACACTCCGTATCACAAATTTTTGTGTTTCGAAAAATAGGTTTTTATGGGTTTTCATCCTAATTTAATTCTGCATATAGCATCAAATAAAATAATGTAATTGACAGGAAATAATCTAGGTTATGTGGTCATCGCATAGCAAGAAGAAAAACTAAATTTGAATCTCTATGGTGGGAGATACGAGTCCGTGAACATGGATAGTTGCAACAGATTTTTTGAGATTAAATATCGTAGTTTTTTCTCGACTTGGCATCAATTTTAACCTAGGTTTGCGCGCTGAACGATGGAAACTAATCTACGTGATTGGAAGAGGGATAGGTCAAAATTATACCAGTGAAGATGGGGTCGAGTTTGATTGAGCGAGGGCATGGAAAACGAGACACGAACAGGACTAAGTCGTTTGTGTTCTCTGTCTCGTGCACGGTCGCGCGGTGGTCGCGGGGTGGCTCCGGCAGGTTTGCGGCGGCTCTGTGGCTCTGGGTACTGGCAGCGGTTGATGTCTCGGCGGTGCGGTCGAGGGTGGAGTAGGGATGATGAGTTTAGGGTTAGGGTTTGTGATTGTGATGGTATATATAAGAGAAGCGGCAGGGGGGTCGCGTTTGCTCGCGTGGGGGGCGGGGGGCGGTGAGCTCGATAGCTGCTGCTGCTGTAGATTTTATACACGGGTTTTTGGGTAAGGGTTCTAAGCGGGTTATAGGTTTTAGTGGGTTAGGGTTCATTAGGTTTCTATAATTTATTTTCTTTTTCTTTTTCTTTTCTTTCTTTTCTAATTCTTTTTCTTCTACTATTCTTTTTAATAACCATATATATATATATATATATATATATATATATATATATAATTCTAGAAATTATATTAGAGCATACCATTAAGCTATCAACTGTCCACAGGGTCTCCTACATAGAATAAATTTAGGAAAAATTATATTTGCTCTATAAATCCTCTAAATGCACAATTACCTAAAAATAAAAATCCAATAAATTTCTATTTCTTCTAACTAGCTAATAATTACTAATATTTAATTAAATAATAAATAAAAATTAGTTATTACGGTTTTTAGAATTAGGGGTTTTACATTCTACCCAACTTATAAAAATTTCGTCCACGAAATTAAAATTAAGCCACGATAGAAAGTCAATGATAGTATAAGATAGAGATTTACAGCTTATTCTACACCTTCCTTCATCCTAACCTCTATAATTTTCTAATTGTTATGGGGATTTTTGGAGGGCTATAATTTGCATTATAAAATACAAGGCTAGGTTTAAATGAGGGGCGATGTTGCGCGTTGCATATTCCGAAAATTATGAAAAAAATTTACATGAACGAAGAATGGGTTTCTTCAGGTGTTGTGTCCAATGGTGTGGATACCTCAATGCACTTTTGCATAAAAGCACTCAACAATTGGAGAATTACACAAAGATGGAAATTGGATTAATTTACTTAAAATTAAGGCAAATGATGTTCTGGAATTAATTAGAAGTACATGGGGATAAAATTTGGTAGAACACAAGTGTCATGGATATAGGGAACTCAAAATAGAGTATTACCCTAATTTGGGTTGCACGAAACGGGTCAAGATTGTGTCTCCAATTTCGATTGGGACGCACAAGGACAAAATTGGAATTGTTTAGAATTAAAAAATAACGTCCATGACGAATATTGTACGACTAAAATTTAGCACATGAGAGCATAATTATAAGTTACACCGAGGTCAGAATAGAAGGTGGGCACGTCTAAGACATGGGTGTGAAGTTTGTAGGTAGATAATAGCTAGTGTAGTGCTCCAATTATCGAAGCAACGGTAAGATGCACTATGTGATATAAATATTACAAATTTAAATGAAATGCCATGTCCTATTTCCAATTGGATACAAACTAGTCAAGTTTCTCTATCTATGCCGAGTAGGTCTAATTTTTGGGTAAGGGGGTTACAATCTACTCAACTTAAAATAATTTCAACCTCAAAATTAAAATAAGGCATAATTGTTAATTCCTTCACATTCACATATAAGGCAAGTCAATCACAATCTTTTACAAAATTTAAAATATATTCTAATTCATCGCAATCACTTTCGAAATTGAGGTAACCTCTATTAAATCAAAATATTATAATCTTTTCTCGATTTTTAAATAATCATATCCAAATTTAAGCTAAATCTATATGACATCTTCAAGTTTTAAATAGCCCACATCAATTACCATATCACGATCTCCAACTATCATAATCTCCTTCAAAAAAAACAATTTTAATCCAATATTATTCCTATTTTCACTTATGAATTTTGTATTCTTCAAAATTTTAAATTTCAATTTACATCCTCAATATTTCAAATAGGTAATCCAACCATCAAAATTTAACTTTTAATTCAAATCATCAATTTTGGAATTCAATCCGTCAATGTTCGTGTTTAGAGTTCCATTCATTTTCTTCAAGATTTAAATCGATGATTCAACCTTCAATATTCAAAATTTAAGTCATATGTCCAAGTATAAAGGTTTGGTTCGCCATATCAAAGTTTTTAAAAATGCATTAAATCATCATCAAGTAATGTGGTTGGCCTATGGAGTATATCTAGTACTATATGTATATCAAACTTATACCAAGCACGAGGTTTTATCTTTCCGAAATAAGGGAAGACGGAAAACAATAATAAGAGTTCAAGGAGGAGGTAATAGAATAGAAGTATGGGGATCAAGGCGTTTAAGAAATTCAAAAGAAATTGTCAAGGCAGTTGTGGATTGAAATCCTATTTGGTAATTTCTTATTTGCATGCTCGTATCAGTATAGTTATATAACTGATACGATACGCTCAGATATGTTTAGAGGGCAAGTACATTCGTCTACTAGTCACTATATATCTTAATCCACGTAAAGTAGTTATGCGAAGGGCGAACCAAGCACACTAAGGTTAGCTAGACCTTAATACACTTATTCTGAAATGTATTAGTGTATGCATCTACTAATACGTATGTCATGATCAAGCTCGATGGAAGAGCAAGCTTGCAAAACTAGGCTATAATAGCAGCATAAGTCAAGGTAGTTTAGAAATATAAATATGTTGGATTATGATGAGGGAAGGTACAAATAATTCAAGTTCACAAAACAAAACAAAAATAAGACTCTACAGTCTCTACAGTTGTCGTACTAACACCTTGTCTAAGTTGCTAGTCGACAAAAGAGGGTTATGGGCCTTTAAGTTCTACAGTTTGACTAAACATTATCTTCTTATGCTAGCATACAGTAAATGTCATTCAGTTACACTTCGATAATATGTCAAGAGGACTATGTGATACTAGGTTGTGAGACATACTACCCAACTTAATTCATAAGTGGTATAAATCTATCACAAGTCACAGTGTATAATCTAATCCCATCCATAGAAAATCAAATATAATGAATAACCAATATCTATAACTAGATCCCAAAATAAAGTATCTAAAGATGACAGTCGGATGGAAATAAATCCACAGTCGAACTAGAATGAAGAATAAATAAGACAAATAAAATATAAGTACCACAACTATCAACCACTGAGACTCGAAGAGAAGACCTGCACGAAATATAAGTAACCAGTCCGGATCTGCGCTCCTGCGAATACTCATGAACATCTACACCTGAAAAGGGACCAGGCCCTCAGAGGGACATAACAAGATACATAAAAGCATACCATAAAGTAAATAATGAATAAATAAAAGGGGTGCGCTAACCATCTAAGTGAATACAAATTTGAGGACAACTTTGAGTGTATGAGAAAGTGTAGGCTAGACATATGCTGACGTAATTCACCAATCGGTATGACTGGCTAGTATATGCCATATATGCCCCCATACAAGGGCACTTTATAATAACGTCTATCTCCGAAGAGCATGGCAGCAGTATAGTATATTGTCCATATCGCTCCGAAGAACGTGGCAGCAGTGTAGTATATATCGTCCATATCGCTCCGAAGAACGTGGCAACAGTATAGTATATATCATCCATATCACTCTGTCGAGTGTGGCAGCAGTATAAAGGATGTGGGTGTCCCATACTTCTATAAGTCGTCCTTTTCGTCCAATGTAGATATACAAGTCGTGAACACGACGTGGACATCTCGTACTATAATGCAAGTCTCTATAGAAATAAACAACTAAGCTAAATACCGTTACACGTGTTGCTCACACCGATGGACAGTCGGGTATGAGGCATGCGTCCCTACATGAACTCACTCTGTGACGTGTAATGATACGTGTCAAGGCCTGAGGAGTCATACCAATAACTCCACAACTTTAGGTGGGTCTACTAGACACTAGGTCAGACACAAGTCCTAATGTCAACGCCTTCGTTGACTGCACCCGAGTCTCTCTCGGACACACACAGTTATATAATATAAACATGCAACTAATAACACAGAATTTAAACAGTACAACAAGGCAAGGTATACTTACCTGGCAAGAGAGCTGTAGAGTGTAACGTCCAGATGTCAAACACCAAGAGTCAGAAACTACGGTCTCAGAATGAACGTCTCCGGATGCTGAAATAAATATCACCAAAATAAGCAAAATAGCTAGAAAATACTACCCTTTCGTCCAAATTTGGACACAGGGGCAAAACGGTAATTTTGGGTCAAAACGGGCTTCACATGTGGGCCACTTTGCACCAAAAAGCGTGCCAGGGATAACAGTCTCTAAATGGGACAAATTATAGGTCAAAAAACTCTAAATGTCAATCCAAACTCAATGGTATGTCCAAATGTGGATTCCGGTGAGCCAAACACAATTTTGCCCAAAAAGTCAACCGTAGTGTCCGCTAATAGGCAACTTGGTCAACTGTCTCAGAATTATCTAAAAATTGGGTCACATGACCGACGTGATACCACGAGTCCAGTGGCACAAGTTTCGTCATATTTTGATGAGAGTACACTAAATGGCACTGAGTTTTGCAAAAGTTGTGATACGGGGAATTTTCGCGGATACGGGGTGATTCCGACGCGCACACGCATCCAAATTAGTTTTCACAAAAGTCCACACGTCTGGGTATACCGTGCGCACCTTTCGGTATACTTGGTACACGACGGGGCGGTCCCGTTTGGCGGGGCGCGCTCCGTATCACAAATTTTTGTGTTTCAAAAAACAGATTTTTATGGGTTTTCATCCTAATTTAATTCTGCATACAACATCAAATAAAATAATATAATTGATAAAAAATAATCTAGGTTAGGTGGTCTTCGCATAGCAAGAAGAAAAACTAAATTCGGATCTCTGTAGTGGGAGATACGAGTCCATGAACATGGATAGTTGCAACAGATTTTCTGAGATTAAATATCGTAGTTTTTTCTTGACTTGGCATCGGTTTTTACCTAGATTTGCACGCTGAACGATGGAAACTAATCTACAGGATTGGAAGAGGGATAGGTCGGGATCATACCGGTATAGACGGGGTCGAGTTTGATTGAGCGAGGGCACAAAAAATGAGACACGAACATGACTAAGTCGTTTGTGTTCTCTATCTCGTGCACGGTCGTGCGGTGGTCGCGGGGTGGCTCCGGCAGGTTTGCGGCGGCTCTGGTGGCTCTGGGTACTGGCGGCAGTCGACGTCTCGGTTGCGTGGTCGAGGGTGGAGTAGGGATGAAGAGTTTAGGGTTAGGGTTTACGATTGTGATGGTATATATAAGAGAAGCGGCAGGGGGGGTCGCGTTTGCTCGCCCGGGGGGGAGGGGGTGGGGGTGGGGGCTGGGCTCGATAGCTTCTGCTGCTGTAAATTTTATACACGGGTTTTTGGGTAAGGGTTCTAAGCGGGTTATAGGTTTTAGTGGGTTAGGGTTCATTAGGTTTCTATAATTTTTTTTCTTTTTTTTCTTTTCTAATTCTTTTTCTATTCTTGTTTTCTATTATTCTTTTTAATAACCATATATATATATATATATATAATTCTAGAAATTATATTAGAGCATACCATTAAGCTATCAACTATCCACAGGGTCTCCTACATGGAATAAATTTAGGAAAAAATATATTTGCTCTATAAATCCTCTAAATGCACAATTATCTAAAAATAAAAAATCCAATAAACTTCTATTTCTTCTAACTAGCTAATAATTACTAATATTTAATTAAATAATAAATAAAAATTAGTTATTACGGTTTTTAGAATTAGGGGTTTTATATTCTACCCAACTTATAAAAATTTTGTTCTCGAAATTAAAACTAAGCCACGATAGAAAGTCAAGGATGGTATAAGATAGAGATTTCCAGCTTATTCTGCACCTTCCTCCATCCTAACCTCCATGATTTTCTAATTATCATGGGGATATTGGGAGGGCTATAATTTGCATTATAAAATGCAAGACTAGGTTTAAATGAGGGGCGATGTTGCACGTTGCACATTCCAAAAATTATAGAAAAAATTCACATGAACGAAGAATGGGTTTCTTCAGGTGTTGTGTCCAATGGTGTAGATACCTCAATGCACTTTTGCATAAAAGCACCCAACAATTAGAGAATTGCACAAAGATGAAATTGGATTAATTTACTTAAAATTAAGGCAAAAGATGTTCTGGAATTAATTAGAAGTACATGGGGATAAAATTTGGTGGAACACAAGTGTCATGGATATAGGAGACTCAAAATAGAATATTACCCTAATTTGGGTTGCACGAAATGGGTCAAGATTGTGTCTCCAATTTCGATTGGGACGCACAAGGACAAAATTAGAATTATTTAGAATTAAAAAATAACGTCCGCGATGAATATTGTACGACTAAAATTTAGCACATGAGAGCATAATTATAAGTTACACCAAGGTCAGAATAGAAGGCGGACACGTCTAGGACAAAAGTGTGAAGTTTGTAGGTAGACAATAGCTAGTGTAGTGCTCCAATTATCGAAGCAACGGTAAGATGCACTATAAGATATAAATATTGCAAATTTAAATAAAATGCCATGTCCTATTTCCAATTGGATACAAACTAGTCAAGTTTCTCTATCTATGCCGATAGGTCTAATTTTTTTGTGAGGGGGTTTACAATCTACTCAACTTAAAATAATTTTATCCTCAAAATTAAAATAAGGCATAATTGTTAATTCCTTCACATTCGCATATAAGGCAAGTCAATCACAATCTCTTCCAAAATTTAAAATATATTCTAATCCATCGCAATCACTTTCGAAATTGAGGTAACCTCTGTTAAATCAAAATATTATAATCTTTTCTCGATTTTTAAATAATTACATCCAAATTTAAGCTAAATCTATATGACATCTTCAAGTTTTAAATAGCCCACATTAATTACCATATCACGATCTCCAACTATCATAATCTCCTTCAAAAAAAACAATTTTAAACCAATATTATTCCTATTTTCACTTATGAGTTTTGTATTCTTCAAAATTTTAAATTTCAATTCATATCCTCAATATTTCAAATAGGTAATCCAACCATCAAAATTTAACTTTTAATTCAAATTATCAATTTTGGAATTCAATCCGTCATTGTTCGTATTTTGAGTTCCATTCATTTTCTTCAAGATTTAAATCGATGATTCAACCTTCAATATTCAAAATTTAAATCATATGTCCAAGTATAAAGGTTTGGTTCGCCATATCAAAGTTTTTAAAAATGCATTAAATCATCATCAAGTAATGCGGTTGGCCTATGGAGTATATCTAGTACTATCTGTATATCAAACTTATACCAAGCACGAGGTTTTGTCTTTTCAAAATAAGGGAAGACGGAAAACAATAATAAGAGTTCAAGGAGGAGGTAATAGAATAGAAGTATGGAGATAAAGGCATTTAAGAAATTCAAAAGAAATTGTCAAGGCAGTTGTGGATTGAAATCCTATTTGGTAATTTCTTATTTGCATGCTCGTATCAGTATAGTTATATAACTGATACGATACGCTCAGACATGTCTAGAGGGCAAGTACATTCGTCTACTAGTCACTATATATCTCAATCCACGTAAAGTAGTTATACGAAGGACGAACTAAGTGCACTAAGGTTAGTTAGACCTTAATACACTGATTCTGAAATGTATTAGTGTATGCATCCACTAATACATATGTCATGATCAAGCTCGATGGAAGAGCAAGCTTGTAAAACTAGGCTATAATAGCAGCATAAGTCAAGGTAGTTTAGAAATATAAATATGCTGGATTATGATGAGGGAAGGTACAAATAATTCAAGTTCACAAAACAAAACAAAAATAAGACTCTACAGTCTCTACAGTTGTCGTACTAACACCTTGTCTAAGTTGCTAGTCGACAAAAGAGAGTTATGGGCCTTTAAGTTCTACAGTTTGACTAAACATTATCTTTTTATGCTAGCATGCAGTAAATATCATTCGGTTACACTTCGATAATATGTCAAGAGGACTATGTGATAATAGGTTGTGAGACATACTACCCAACTTAAAATAATTATCTATTACCGTGACAGTCTTAAGGGGATTCTACAAAATAATATTGTCCTTGTAAATAAAGCATAAACTCTTATTGGGGTTTACGAGAAAATATATTGGTACTTATTAGGGCATCTTATTGCATTATATAGGTAATGGTTACCTTAAGTCTTAGTCATAGTGCTCATAGAACAAGTGTCAATAGTGTGAATAAAAAAGTTTCTGGCCTTCAAGGGAAAGGGGATATAACTTGTATCGAGGTGTGGTACAAGTTACGCGATCTACAACTAGAGAATGATTATCACAATCTAAATGAATAACTCAACTATCAGGTTCTAACTACAAGGCACATAATTCAAATTTCAAGATTAACAACTATAATCCTAGCAAACTATATATCCTAACAAAGAATAAAATCACTTAGCCTATAATCAGAAGTGTCAGGTGGCACGAGTTGAAAGATGAAAAAAAGAAGAACGTAATTTTTGTCGTCGCACAATTAGTGAACGCCAAGGGTTCAGAGGAACAAGTCATAAAACTAGATAGAAAGACTCTAGATAATGTCATGGTTTCTTGAGGGAAGGTGGTTGCTAATCTCTGTGTTTGAGGTATGATCAAGAGAAATGTTCTAGTTATTCCCTTGGTTCCTAAGATACTGTTCTGCTAATATCAAGATAATAAGCTAAAGTTGTAGTTCTCTAGTACTATCTTACCATGAAAAGCTGGTTAGTCATAATATTTAATTTTGGTTTTCTATTGGTTCCTCAATACTAGGGTCAAATATTATGGTAAAATCTCTAACTAACTCTAGTAGTGTTTATACTACTCTTAAGTCATTCATAAACATCTCAAGGGATAATGGTAAATCAATCTATAGATAAGGGACGCTAGGGTTCATTAGGTATTCGGATCTTAGTGCTGTGTCAATACTCTAGTTGTATTCTTGGTAGGATTATTACCCTAATTATTATCCTAGTAACAGGGATTCCTATATTCTAGGAGAAGGCTATACTCAAGGAACTATTAGGGAAGTACAGGAATCAAGCAGGATGCAATTATTTAAATAGAACATATTGAAAGGAATGTGAATCATAGTCAATTGTGGATCACCACTATACTTTAATCCTAGGTGCAGGCTTGCTCAGTACAGTAACGTAACCGAGACAATATGCTCTTGACCTGCATGGGCCACCACTAAAAACATGTCACGCTCTAGTCCCAAAAATACGTAGGACTAGGACACGTAAGCATGCCAGCCGCATGTATATGGCAACTCCAATATATGGAAACCATAACACCTGCCTACGCTGTATCATAAACAATAATTCATAAGTGGTATAAATCTATCACAAGTCACAGTGTATAATCTAATCTCATCCACAAAAAATTAAATATAATGAATAACCAATATTTATAACTAGATCCTAAAATAAAGTATCTAAAGATGACAATCAGATAGAAACAAATCCACTGTCGAACTAGAATGAAGAATAAACAAGACAAATAAAATGTAAGTACTACAACTATCAACCACTGAGACTCGAAGAGAAGACCTGCATGCAATATAAGTAACTAGTCCGGATCTGCGCTCCTGTGAATACTCATGAACATCTATACCTGGAAAGGGACCAGGCCCTCAGATGGACATAACAAGATACATAGAAGCATGGAATAAAGTAAATACTGAATAAATAAAAGGGGTGCGCTAACCATCTTAGTGAATGCAAATTTGAGGACAACTTTGAGTGTATGAGAAAGTGTAGGCTAGACATATGCTGACATATGTAGAAGCATAAAAAATACGCTGGGGAATCATACGCATAAAACCCTCAAACACACAGGCAGCCGCGTAAAACAGAGCTCCAGCACTGGGTGGCGTAAGACATGACTTTTGAGCCATGGGCGTACAACAGAGCTTTAACGCTATTTAGCGTACAATATAGAGCTCCAGAACAACCCATGTAATGCAGCATTTCCAGACCGCTTCGGCGTACAAAGATTACTACTCGTCTGCTTTTAATACAGCGTGGAGTTGTACGAGGAACTCTTCGTATTCCTCAAATGAACCTGTCAGATCATGCAGTAAACCTGACTCCTGACAAAAAGTACTGCACGACGATCGAGAGGACGGCTGTAATGATTATTCTACACAGGGCCCTAGACTATCGTTTAGTGACAAAGCCTTGATTTAAGTCATGTTTACGCAGTCAAGGAATACGCTACCTAGTTTTACACAGGCAAATATGAGCTTTTACGCTCAGGATGAGACAAACCTGACCGCCACGTCAAAAGCTGCTCCTCGTACATAACTCGAGGCATGTCTCTGTAGTTAATGCGCGAGATATGGCAGATCTCTGCATTTAATGCACGAGATTTTGTTCTATTTCCAATGACTGGGTGAGCTATAATTAGGGCTAATACGTCCACATCACCATCCCTGCACATTACGCCATCAGGCTATTTTCAGCCATAGGAGCACGCTGTACGCTATCTCCTTAAAATATGCCGACTTGTCTATTTTCAACTATAGGAGTACGCCATATGCTATCTCCTCGAAATACACCGACTCAGGCTATATTTGTAGAGGTACGTGATAAGACTATCTGGTCCAGAATACGCTCATGACCCCAGTCAACATCAAGTTTTATATGCTACTTGGCTTCTATGCCAACTTGACAACTATTCGGCTTCTACGCCTACTTGGCTTCTATGCCAACTTGACAACTATTCGGCTTCTATGCCATGGTGACAGTCATTGGCTTCTACGCCAACCTTTTCTACGCGAGGGGCAGTTACCTACGTGGCTTGCATGCCGTGATCTTCGCAGCAGTTATACGCGTTACCTCATAATGGGATACGCGTCACACGCGGATTCAGAAGATCATTTATACATGGATGGCAGTTATTATAACCGACGCGTAAAAAGTGCCATACTCTCCATTGTTCGGTTTCTACGTCGATTGGACAGTTACTGTCACTAAACCCTATAAATTGAGACCTCCGGCCACGGAGGTCAAAGGTCGAAGGGTCGAAAGGTAGAGGATTATAAGGTCAAGATCAGATTTTATTTGAGAGAGAAGATCCTAGAGCACAGACAGAGGGGAGTAACTGACGACTTTGGCATCGAGCATCCAATCCCTCTTTCAATTTTTGAAGCTTCTCCTTCTTCTACAGCACTTCTTCGTCATTGTGTGGTCCAAGGGACAAAGTGATCGACTGCAGATCAGACTCCTATAGCAATATTTACCCAGATTAAATTTTTGTACTTAATATTCTCGTATAGGATTAATTGTACTTCTTGTTTGTAAACCAAAGAAAGAGATTCGTACAAACCTAGTTTTATTTCTTTCGTTTATTATCAAACACAAGATGGCGACTCTGCTGGGGACTACTTTTTCTTCCGACGAGAAAGCCATTGCTCAACACGATACTGTATCTGTCGGATCAACGAAGAAGACTCTGGTCGTCCAATTCGACCAATCTGCTTATGAAGACATGCTTCGCGTAGGGGGTAGCTCTCATTCCCTATATGTTCAGGATAGTAGGAAGCTGCATAAAGTATGAATGCCCCGGACATCCTCTACTCTTCCTGCAGGCTCTCTCTCTCCGATCAACAAGGTTGTGACATCCCAACCTACATGCTCTATGCGTAAAAACCCGTCTTCCGTCTGTGACAAGGCAGACAAAGCTTCTGGCAATGCCTCAGCGCCAATCCAGAAGTCGACTCCGCGCCTTGCGCGTAAAACTCAATCTCCCGTCGCTGACGTGGCAGACAAAACTTCTGGCAATGCCTCAACGCCAATCCAGAAGTATACAATACGCTCTGCGCGTAAAAACTCATCTCCCGTCGCTGACGTGGCTGACATAATTTCTGGCAAGGCCTCAGCGCCAAGTCAGAAATTTCAATCGCTCCCTACGCGTAAAACTTCGTCTCCCGTCGCTGGCGTGGCTGACATAATTACTGGCAAGGCCTCAGCGCCGAGTCAAAAATTTCAAAAGTGCCCCGCGCGTAAAAATACCTCTCCCACCTATAAGATGGCAGAGGGTCCCTGTAATCTCCGCAAGGGAAAAAAAGTGGCGGATTTCCCGACCTCTCGGCTTTTACGCCATCAAGAGAAGAATATGCCCGCTCTCCAGATTATGCGAGATGCTGATGGCCGAGTGAGGACTTCCTCAGTTTTATGCCAGTTTGAGCAAAGTTCTACATTATGCCAGGTCAAGCCCCTCAGCTTAAAGAAGGCCCGGTTTATGGATAGATACGCTCCTCATGGATCATGTGCTACTCACATGGCTGAACTGCTCTACTCATATGGCAGAGAAAATTTTCTGGTTCCTAATCTCCACAGGCCCAATGTTATAAAAAGGCAAAGTAAGCCTTCCTCTTATGCTAATATCACTGATTTACGTAATTTCCTGATCCAGAAATGCAAAGACAGGGGTCAAAATCAAGATTTGGCACCCCTAACTTCTAAGCATGGAGAGATCATATGGGAAGATGCGTCAAGATCTAATGTCGTCATGATAGATGGGCCACATGAAGAATCTGTCTTTATTATTCCACCTACTCGCGATGATCAGCATCAAATAATCTTCGGTCGAATACGGAACAGACCGATTGTACAAGAAGACTCTAACGAATCTGATGGTGGAAAAATGCAAATCCACAGATATAGCCCACAGGCTTTGAGGATTATGCAAAATATGGGTTACAATTTGAAGTTGAAACAAGGCCTCAACTATGGAAAAGGAAGGCGAACACCGTTGCATGGTAATCTTTACTGTCAATAAACTCGTTTTGGGTTGGGGTATACTGCATCTCTTGCAAACTCCAAACCTCCAGAGTCTGATCCTGTAATACCAGAAACAGGACCTTCTAAATCAACTTCTGTGGACAAACGCCACGATATGTCTGGGGGTAGTCTACCTCGACAAAATAGGGCAGCATCCAAAACTGGGGGTAGAATTCCCTCTGAGTCCAAAGATGATGCAACGATGACCATCTTCCCGGAAGACCGTAAAACTCAGGCATCGGGAGCCCGAAGGCTAAAAGGGACTTTCTCCTTCAATGAAGATGACATCATTAAAATCTTCAATATATTGATGAAGGAACACAAACTTTAGCTACCCAACATCAGATACCCTGAGAGGGCTAGCAAAGTTAATGACCCAGATTATTGTCTCTTTCATCGGTACATTCATCACCCTACAAGGGCATGCTATAAACTAAAAAGGAGAATCCAGGAGTTGATCGACACCAAAGTCATCACTTTGTATTTATAAAAGAGTGACGATCACTACAAATTGATTTCACTCTAACGTGACAATTTGCTACCTCAAGAAATACCGGAGGATGAGTCCCTAAAGTTTCCCCAGCGGATTCTTCAGGTCTATCCCCACTCAGGAAAATTACTCCACAATGAATTCTTCGGACATGAGTTCACGTCCATATTACCTCTGAACAAACTTTCTAAATTTTTGGCTGTCGATTATCATGTCCATATTACCTCTGATATCGGTTGTCTTCTCAACTTAGCACCCGTACTTAACTCTAAGTACGCCAGTGGTGTTAGGTCCACAAAAAACTGCCATGTCCATATTATCTCTGAGCAGATATATACCTCTATCCCCGTTGGAGTCACAACTCAAAAGTTTGTCATATCCATATTACCTCTGAACAAACTTTTCGAATTTTTGGCTATCGATTATCATGTCCATATTACCTCTGATATCGGTTGTCATCTCAACTTAACACCCGTATTTAACTCTAAGTACTCCAGTGGTGTTAAGTCCATAAAAACTGCCATGTCCATATTACCTCTGGCAGGGCTTGTCCTAAACTTATTACTTGCACTCTCGTGCACAAGAAGTAATAGGTCCAAAAAAAAAAAAAAAACTCCTAGCAGGATGTCTTTACCAGCCACAAAACCTATCACATCCATACTACCTCTGATAGGGCTTGTCTAAAACCTATTATTTTGCACTTAACGTGTGCAACAAATGATAGGTCTACCAAAAATCCCCCAGTGGGATGTCCTCAACAAATATGATATCGTACTACGTCCATATTATCTCTAGTACGATGTCCAAAATTCGCGCAAACAATCATAAAGAAAATGAGGGCCCTTATATGATTGCAAATGAAGCTTACAGATTAGCCAAGCCTAATAGAAATTTGGCAATAGCTCCTATAAATGGCAAATTCCTGAAGAAGTATTTTACATGATCTCCTTTGCTTAATGGAGTGTGATAAAGATCTTATTCTGACGATATCATGCACAAAGGTTAGCTAGATCATATTCTATCAGATTTGTATGACCTCTTAATGGATATGCTTAACTAATTTGTAAACCTATCATATTCATATTACCTCTGATAGTATTTAGTATACAAATTTAGTTGGATTATATTCTATCCGGTTCATATCTCTTCTGAATAGATTTACATTCAGCAAAATCTTAACGAAAGTATGTCATGTTAATGATACCTCTGATATCACTTTCATCTTAGCCTATCATATTCTAAATTGATGGGTCTACAAAGTCAGAAAATATGTCTTTATTATCTTTGAGAAATTACAGGAGAAACAAGAAGATACATCATTGGGGAGGAGCAGCCAAATCGCAAATCTGTTGTGCCAAAGCAGCCAACCTCTCATTTCTGGAGTTCAAGATGTTAGCGCGAGCCCGCTCCAACCTTGCCTCATCATTGTTCAAGGCAGACAGTTCAGACCGAGCATGTAAAAAACTTGCGTGGATGACACCCGCATGTGCCAGGTTCTGCTGAGCCGCTTCCATTCGGTCCTTCAACACATCTCGAGCTGCCGATGAAGCGAGAGCCCTCTCCTTTGCCTGAGCGAGTTCATCTTCCAATTTGTGGACCCTTGCTGCCTCTTCCTTATATTCAGCCTCGCACTTAGCTAGTTGGGGAATGACATACCCCAATACGGCATGCTCTTCATTCATCTCTTGCTGCTGTGCCTCGATGGATTTGCTCGGAGTTTCCATCTCCCCAGCAAGTCTTGCAGTCATGGAGTCGTACTCAGCTTAAATTATATCATCGACATTGTCTCGAGACAATTATAAATAATTGTTAATAGGTTGTTCCAAACCATTAACTATTTGCTCCAGAGCATCAACTCGTCCAGCGTTATCGAAATTTTTACTCTGCGCTATGGTGAGATTGGAGGACATCTTCAGAGCATCAAAGCCCAGATTCTTCTCCAGCACCATGGATATCAACGATTTTAAAGTGACATAGAATATGCTAGTAAATTATTCAACTAGCATGTTAAAATACGAATGGACGCTGGGAGTGGCCGCGATGTCAGTAAAACCCCTTTGTGGAACATTGGCAGAGGATGTTGCCACAGCCGTTGCCTCTACAGATGGCGCTACAAAAGAACTAACACCAGCAATGGTTGAAGTTACTAGTGTACTCAACGAAGGTGGCGCAGTCGCAATGATAGGCTCATCCTCCTCTGAAGATATCGGGACTGCATTGGGCGAGGCTACACCCAAAAATATTGCGGAAGAAGGATCTATAGCTTCAAAGCATGCCCCTTCAAAATCGAGCGCTGCCATTTCGTCGGCAGTATCCGCAACAAAGTCAAACGTTGCGTCGATTTCGCCTTTCTCTAAAGTGTCTTCCCCTAAAAAGAAAGACAAGAGAAAGTTAATATCAACTTAATGTTAATTTTTCTAAAAGAGGCGTAAAGACAATATTTACCCATGACTGATGGTGTATATGTCGCGTCCGCAGCCAGTATAGCTAAATCATTTCTTAATGATGCTAAGCGAGCTGTCATACCTGGAGAAGAGGGTGCACTAAATGACGTCTGAGGGTAGTCATCCAAGTCTTCACCCAGATCCACTCAAGGTTCATCGGGTGGAATCTCGCTGGAGATATTTACAGATGAAGAAGGGGCTGGACCCATTATTGGTCTGGATAAAGATATCCTTAATTTGCTCGGCCTCGAAGGTGACCTCATTGCACTACCAGTAGCGGTAGTAGAGACAGCAGTCTCGGGCAATGAATCTCCGGCACTGTCAGCCTGAACTATGGAGGTTTCCTCTCTAAAAGGCGAGGGACCTCTAATCAAACAATCATCCCCGACCGGGGAAACAACAAGCTCACTCCTAGGAGCCTCATGGCTGGAAGTCCTTGTAGGACCACTGGCAGTCTTCTTTTTCTTGCGAGGGAAAGGCTCTTTCGGAGTAAAGGCCCTTCGCTTACTGGGGATAACAAGAGGCTCTGCAGGCGGAGCTATCACGCCTCTCGACATTATCAACAAAAACTCATCTGGACCAACAGGGTCTTTACCTTCATCAGAGGAGACTGATGGGACCTCCTCTCTTCCAGTGGACTTATGAGAGGGCATCCTAAAACTTCCACACACGATGGAAGGTATTGATGGCCACATAAAATTGTGCGTATGAATGGAGGATGCGCAACTCCATGGAGAGAAAAGTCGCGGGCACAGTAAAGGTTGCTCCAGTACAACCCATTGTGAAGTACCGCTATCCTCTCGCTCCGTCAATAAGTCCTTCTCTGAACTTGAAGCTGGTGATGGCATTTCCTACATGCAATTGGTCATACCCAAACTGCCTAGCGAACCGACTGGGCAGATAAGGCTCCAAGAAGCAATGGTCCTCACTTCTGTACAGTAAATGGGAAGGTCTAATGCAGACAACCAATAAAAAGCTTCGAGAGAAAGAACGGTCTTCCCGTGACCTAATTCCTGAAGTTTCGTCCCCTGTTGATTAATATATACAGTGGGAACGATACAGAAGAGCTTCCAACTATGAGCAAAATTTAATGCTCGCCGATAATCTACGACGGTCGTCACATTCCAAGAGAAATTCTTGTAATTCAACAAAAAATTATTTCCTGAACTACTGGCAGAGCCGGGAGACATCACCCTGGGGTTATGAAGAATTAACCATCCCATCAGATATAGGAATTGTAACTCTACCCTGGAAAAGCTTTCACGTCGTGTTTTATCTGCAAGCAGCCCATCAGTAATGGCCCTCAGACCTACTTGTATCCGGCATACCATGGCAGGGAGCAGGCCCAGTCTTGCCCTAAATACCAAATGCACTGCAGGCCATAAGGTGTTATGATGAATGCGATCTGCAGATGCGATGCCAGGTACTACCAATTGGCGTAAACATATAGAGAGAAAGCCAGCCAGTTGAGCTTCCCTTGACAGAGGCTTGCGGCAATGCCTCATATAACTGTAGGCTTTAGTGCCTGCAGGATAACCCTCGACCTCCTCATCGAGAACTTGATCTAAAGCCCCAACGTCTTTAATAAGATCATCGACTATTTGAGCATTAAGCATGCTCAGAAGGTTCAAAGGCTTATCCCTGCTATCCACAACTTTGTCTGGCTTAGCATCTCTGGCCTGATGAAAGAAGAGATAGGACGCCCATTTGTTGGTATAAGCCAAATCAGAGGGCTCATTGTAGAAGGTGGTGCACGCTAGATAATGGCTCATTAGCTCCTAGTACACTGCCACTGCCCGAGGGTTTATATCCCTCAGCTCCCTGTTTGTGGGAACATACTCTTCGTAAGGAGTATCCCCCATTGGCAGTTTTGAAATCTCTGCCATCTCGTGAAGGGCCAATCCCAACTCCCCTAGCGGAGTGGCGAAAGTCCCAGTGAGCGAGATATACCGCTCCATCAAAGCCAAAAATAGGTTGGGGTTAAGAGGTAGCCCAACACTGGTAGCATTTACAGCCGCGAATAGACCAATGCTCTCCAGCTCCGTCTGAAAGTGCTTCAGGGCCCAGGCAGTTAAACGGGCCCATCGAAGATTCCCAGGGCTAAGCCACCCGCTAGTCCGAGTATTAACCTTGGGGTATACTCCTCCATGCCCTATAAAGTTATTGCAAAAAGTCGATATTTGGACTGGCTGGAGCAGTGAAGTTTCTTCACTCGGGACGCTGCCCGGCAGTAATCCCCTGAAAGGCATGACAGGGCCTGAAGGGCGGGTTACAAATAATCCTCGGTCTGATCCTTTCTGATAAAATATCTTCCCCGACTGGCCGTGAAGATCAGGAGTCAGGGTCCATGACATCCTCCTGGGATGCGTGGCATGGAAGAATACCGAGATAGGGTAATCTCTAGGCATCCTGGGCAGGTACATGACCATGCCCTCAGCAGTAAAAACTCAGTTTTCCTTCTTGGGCTTCGTTTGGGATTATTTATCAATCATATCCCCGAATAGGAAAGCTGGTTTTATATATTTGGTCTCATCTATATACGTCAGGGGCTCCCCGCTGATCATACTCAACAGCATTCGTTCTTCTTGAGACGATATCAGAATTCTCCTTCCTTCAGGATACTGGGTCCCAGAAATAGGGAATGTCACATGCGACAAATCCTCCAGATAATTCGAGTTCAGCATCCCAGCAGCAGAACCCATCACTTCAGCCAAATGAGGGATCTACAAGTCCACTACAAAATGCAAGAAGAACAAGTCAGTTTCTACACTAGACATTACATTCTTGCAGCTTACGCCAAAGATCAATAGTCTGTGCTTTTACGCCAAGACTGCAAAAACTTGAGCTCTTACACTGGAATCTATTTTCGAGGCATAAAATTCAAGGTTGGCAGTATACACCAAAACTTGACAGTCTGAGTTTTTACGCTAGACTGCCAAAATTTGAGTTGTTACGCCAAAATTTTCATCTAGAGTGTAACACTCAAAGTTTGTAGTATACGCCAAATTTTGACAGTCAAAGCTTTTACGCCAGACTACAAAATATGGAGTTTTTATGCTGACACATTAGGAATGTGGGCGTAAATGATAAAACATCTCTGTGCATCATCTTCCTCGAAGAGGCTATCAGTACAGAAGATGACCTAGCGTGTTCACGTATAATGTGTATGAAGGATTTTCTTCGTTTTCTCGTCCTAAAAAGCTTTACCTATAACCCCTGGTGCACAGCTTGACGGTGAGATACTTTGTTCAGAGCGAGGTTCGCTCAGCCCAATGGGAGTCGCTCGTGCTTGAGCAGAGGAGCGAGAAGAGGAGGCAGCTTTCTTTCCCTTAGCGGTGGAAGCGTATTTCGGTGCCATTGCTAAAAACTCAGAGTGCTCAGAGAAGAAGCGAAGAAGAGTTCTCAAAGAGACAAAGTTTTTTTTTTGCGAAGGCAGATTAGAAGTTTCTCTCTGAAGGCCTTGGGTTATTTATAGAGTTCAGACAACTCTTCAAATTTCTAACCAAATATGATATTTAATATTCGGTTATGATTTGGGACCACGTCAGCCTATCATTTAAAAGAAGAAGACGGACGGTCAGTGGATCCAGAATTTACGCGCAGAGCAGATCTATGATTTTACGCTCAGGATTTTTTTACGCTCAGAGGCTACAAATCTATGATTTTACGCTCAGAGGCTATAAGTCTATAGTTTTATGCCCGTATGCTTTTATGCTCGGTAGCTTTTATGCTCGAGAGGCTACAAACCTATGACTTTACGCTCAGAAGCTACAAATCTATGATTTCACGCTCAGAAGTTTTTACGCTCAGAGGCTACAAATCTATGATTTCACGCTCAGAGACTATAAGTCTATGGTTTTACGCCCGGATGCTTTTATGCTCGGTAGCTTTTACGCTGAGAGGCTATAAACCTACGACTTTACGCTCAGAGGCTACAAATCTGTGATTTCACGCTCAGAAGCTTTTTTATGCTCAGAAGCAACAAATCTATGATTCTATGCTCGAAAACTACAGACGGTCAATTACAAGGATTTACGCAGAAGATGCTCCTTTTTGTCTTCAAAATATTCCAAGTGCCTGAAATACACAGAGTTCAACATTGAAGATGACTCTTCTCCTTGGGCTATTGGAAGTTCATCCAAAGTCCAGTCAGAATCTTTTACAAAAGTTCAAGTATGGCCTATTCAACGGACATTTCTTGCCCTATTTCAAAGGATTTTCGGGAAATCATTCTTGAAGATGATGGTCTAAACAAGAATCCTTCGTGTCAAAGAAGTGACAGTTCAGAATTCTACGCGACTCCTCGTTCAAAACAGCTTGACAGTTTGACATTCGACTTAATGCTAAGAAGCTTTCTACGCATCTTCAGTTACGCGTAAAAGACGGGACGTGATCAGATACCCTTTTATCAGAGTCGGCGTAAAGTTATTCAGACGTGCTGAAGCTGCACATATTCAGACTTCATCACAGCAAATATGGCAAATTATCAGATGCGTAAAAGAAGACAATTTTATTAATCATGATTACATATGATGGAAATCTTTTTTCTACAAAGGGTTTCTCATTTAAAGATCACACCAAGAATCTGCTGTGCCAGGTTATCATATTGGTGGAGATCTTTGTCTTCTTCTACAGCACTTTATGTAGCGCCCCATTCTCCCGGAGCGGAGAGCGCGGCTAAGAAACACAAGATGGTATCGTTCGATCGGGATAGATTGAAACAAGAACTCGTCCTCATTATGGATTTGTTTCTTTGGAATTGATTCCCATATTCAGTGGACCGTGCCCCCGGGATCGACTTAGCGGCAAAGTCAGGAGGGACCTCTCCGCTGCTATCTTTTATTGCCTCAGATTTCGATGTCGCTTGTTGCTTTAGTGCTTTGAGTTGGTTTTGGGATTTGCGGACGGTCTGATTGTTTAAGAAATATATTGTTCGATCACGGACAACTTATGCACAAGGGTATAGTTCTGCGAACGGTCGCTGGGGCACTGGCACCATTCCGGTCCGGGCAGAACTCGTGTGTAGTCATCGTGTGCGGGAGGGGATAGTTTGCAACGCATCGTGTGCTATCGTATTTATCGTGTGTTCTCGTTACATGCTATCCCTGTCCTTGACTATGTCCATTATGGCATCACGCCAGTGATCCTCTTGTATATTTAAATCTGTTGCAAACTAACTTGTGTCTTTGTGGCAGGGAAGATATGGTAAGTATTGTGCAGGTGATTCAGACGGTCAGGTAAAATCTACCTAATGGTGGCAAGTTCATTTCAGTATTATACATATATACTGTTGCTTGTAAATGAACTAAGGCAAGATAGAAACCCACAAAAACATGCATGCTTCATTAAAATAACGTATTGATTGGTATAGTTCGGTTAACTCGCCTTCACCAGTATGTTTCAATATATTGACCCTCGTTGAAACAGGTTCTCCGTACTAAGGTGAACCGAGCGAGGAGCCGAAGTCGTCTTTCCGATCCATTCCAGCTGTTGGCGCATCCTGACTGCGCCGCTTTTGAAGTACTTGAAGAAAAGGAGCTTGCAACTTTATATACAATGCAGCTTTGTGGCAAAGCCGTCCTCCAGCCTGGAGGTCCTTATCATTTTGAAGTTTATAAAGGGATGTAATGTACATGACTGCTATCTTATTTTGAGTCAACACTTTTGTAAGCCCGTGCGGCAAATTAGCTGACTCGTTCAGGAGTTTGTAATAGATGTTCATTATCAATAAAGAGAACTTTTCCAGGTTTTAAATCTGTGTTTCAATTTATCTGTGTACTCTGAATATGTGCTCGTTATGCAAATCATTAAAGCCTTGTGCGGGCGCAACTCCAGGCCCGCACGGCGGTCATGATTCGGGGGATGCCTCAACGATTCTACGGAATCGGGTCGTGACATAATGGTATCAGAGCACAGATTCAAGTTTCTTAGACTCTCGTACTGGAAAAGTTTCTTTAACGATCAAATTTCTGTACGAACTCTTGAACTCGCTAGGCCAAAATGAGATACATTAATGCAATAAGTCCATAATACATTATGATCCTAATGTAATTTACCTTCTTTTGAAGGAATGGCACCAGCGCAATCCACAGCGCAAACATCGGATGAAACACAAGGCCAAGGAAGTAGTTCGGGCACTTCGGGAAGTTTAGGAAGCCAGCGAGCCATGCCAAGCATCGATCCCGTCCAGCAAATGTTGCAGATGTTGGAGGCAAACCAATAAAGGGACGAGGCTCGCTATGAACGGGCCGAGAAGCGGGCGGAGGAGAGTCAGCTCAAGTTTGAAGACAATATAGAAGCACGATTCTCAGTCCAACAGAAGCAGGTGGATGCCCTGCAATAGATCGTTCAGACTTTGGCTTCCAACCATTCTGCTGCAACAGCAACGACTCCGGTGGAACAGCCCGTGCTTGAAGTAGAGATTCCGCAAATTCCAAGGACGAGGGACATGACTGCCTTTGACTTTGGCCACTTCAAGAAAGTCTGTAATACCCCATTCAACGGGACTGAGGACCTATTCGTAGCTCTAGATTGGTTGGCCGAACTTGAAGATCACTTCGCTCTGCTAGAGGTCCCCGAAGAGAAGCGCGTCGCCTGCGCGCAACTACAGCTCCGCCTCAATGCGCACGATTGGTGGGACGTGCATCGACGATCTCTCTAATTTGATCACGGAGAGGAGGCGATCTCGTGGACGACTTTTCGTGCCGCGTTCGAAGAGGAGTTTGTACCCCCTCCAGTACAACGTCAAATGGAGAACGAGTTCGTGCAACTGAGGCAAGACAGCATGACAGTTAAAGAGTACTCCCCCGAATTCAACCGACTCTCCAAATTCGCTAGGGCTTATTTACCTGATGTAGCGAGTCTAGCTAGAAGGTTTGAAGGTGGACTATGCCCTGCCATCCATGCGCACGTAGTCGTTCATCAGTATCGTACAATACGTGAAGTCATGAATCACGTCCTATCACTTGAACTACACTATCCTTATGTTCCTACCGGCGCTGTGCATACATCCAGTCACAAACGCCAAAGCAACGAGAGAGGAAATACTGCCACAAAGCGCCCGAATAATGCTGGTCAGGAAAATGGGGATTTGAGCAAAACTTGTCACTTCTACAAACGGCGTGGGCACATTAGGAAATATTGCCGCAAAAGACTTGGGTTATGCCTCGCTTGTGGCGATCCAGGCCATGCTATTAGTTCCTGTCCGAACCTTCATGGTCGTCGTCCCCAATAAAATAATCCCTAACAGTAGGTTCTATTCTAAGTTTCGGGATGAAACTTTCAATTAGATGGGTAGGATGTAGCGCCCCGTTCTCCCGGTGCGGCGAGCGCAGCTAAGAAACACAAGACGGTATCGTTCGATCGGGATAGATTGAAACAAAAATTTGTCCTCGTTATGGATTTGTTTCTTTGGAATCGATTTCCATATTCAGTGGACCGTGCCCCCGGGATCGACTTAGCGGCAGAGTTAGGAGGGACCTCTCCGCTGCTATCTTTTATTGTCTCGGATTTCGATGTCGCTTGTTGCTTTCGTGCTTTGAGTTGGTTTTGGGATTTGCTTGTTTTCCTTGAACGGTTTCGATGGTTTTCATTGTTTTCATTCATTAAACTGTACTTCAATTTCGAGATTTGAAAGAGAGGAAGGAGTATTGATCGAGCTGTTCTTAATGCATGTGAACGAGCAGTAGGCGGCTTGCGAGTGGAGTCATGAAGTGCCTCTTTCCTTCTCCCTTCCAACCATCTAAGTGAGTGGCTACCAACCCGATTAGCTAGCCCTGCTTCCAAGCTTCACACCCTAAAAATTTTGCATTCTCCTTTGCCCCGATCAAATGATACCAAGTAATAATAAAAGATACCAAGATAAAAGAGAATAGGCTTGGACTATATTGCTTGTCAACAAATTTAACGAACGAATACTAAATTGCATGCTTGTTCATTTAGGAATAAATCATGAATTGTTGCTTTTCTTGTGCAAATACATGTCTCATACTCGTGTTGCCTGTAGTGCATAAATATTTAACAATTATCGATATGTCTTGTACTCGTGTTGCCTCGAAGGCGTAAACTAATTGTTTAAGAAATATATTATTCGATCACGGACAACTTGTGCATAAGGGTATAGTTCTGTGGACGGTCGCTAGGGCACTGGCACCGTTCCGGTCCGGGCAAAACTCGTGTGTAGTCGTCGTGTGCTGGACGGGTTAGTTTGCAACGCATCGTGTGCTATCGTGTTTATCTTGTGTTCTCGTTGCATGCTATCCCTGTCCTTGACTATATCCATTATAGCATCACGCTAGTGATCCTCTTGTATATTTAAACTTGTTGCAAACTAACTTGTGTCTTCGTGGCAGGGAAGATATGGTAAGTATTGTGCAGGTGATTCAGATGGTCAGGTAAAATCTACCGAACGGTGGCAAGTTCGTTTTAGTATTATACATATATACTGTTGCTTGTAAATAAACTAAGGCAAGATAGAAACCCACAAAAACATGCATGCTTTATTAAAACAACATGTTGATTGGTATAGTTCGGTTAGCTCACCTTCACCAGTATGTTTCGACATACTGACCCTCGTTGAAACAGGTTCTCCGCACTAAGGCGAACCGAGCGAGAAGCCGAAGTCGTCTTCCCGATCCAGTCCAGCTGTTAGCGCATCCTGACCGCGCCGCTTTTGAAGTACTTGAAGAAAAAGAGCTTGCAACTTTATATATAATGCAGCTTCGTGGCAAAGCCGTCCTCCATCCTGGAGGTCCTTATCATTTTGAAGTTTATAAAGGGATGTAATGTACTGGACTACTATCTCATTTTGAGTCAACACTGTTGTAAGACCGTGCGGCAAATTAGCTGACTCGTTCAGGAGTTTGTAATAGATGTTCATTATCAATAAAGAGAACTTTTCCATGTTTTAAATCTGTGTTTTAATTTAGCTGCGTACTCTGAATATGTGCTCCTTATGTAAATCATTAAAGCCTTGTGCGGGCGCAACTCCAGGCCCGCACGATGGTCACGATTAGGGGGATGCCTCAACTATTCTACGGAATTGGGTCGTGACACTTCATCGGCCTCTGCAGCCGATGAACAAGAAAATGATTAATGGCGGGAGGATACACAACTGGGCCTGTATAAATTATTCAAGCCCACCCTCCATACGCCATGGCAGGCATGCCCTAGAAATTTAGTTGAGGGTTCAGACCCAACTCAATACTGGAAGACAGGGCCAAACTGTCTGCCTTCGTCCAACACCATGATGGGAGAAAATACAACTTGCAAGCTGTGTGGCCAAATGAGACCCTTCCTTTCTCCTGGACGAATCGCCATATGAAATTGCTGATCATCCCGAGCAAAGGAATCTATAATATCCTTCCATGATCCATTATTGCAGATGATATTTGCTCGAAGATGCCTCTTTTTACGGCTCCTTACATGCTGGAAGAGCATGATCTTCTTCTTCCTCAAGTCGACCCGACGAACATCGGCAACCATCTCTGTGTGGTGAAGGAAGTGTGGGAAAAACATGTTAACTCAATCGCCTTTATACAGGCAGAGGAGATCACACCAAATCCTAACAAATTCCTAAATATTTGTCGAGAAATTAGCCTCGCGGAACGAGTCAAACTTGATCGTTTCATGCTTCATTCAAAGTATTTCAAATTACAAGAATTTTAAAAACTTTGAAGGGGGTCTTGTATAAGCATAAAAAATACGCTGGGGAATCATACGCGTAAAACTCTCAAACACACAGGCAGCCGCGTAAAACAGAGCTCCAGCACTGGGTGGCGTAAGACATGACTTCAGAGCCATGGGCGTACAGCAGAGCTTTAACGCTATTTAGCGTACAATATAGAGCTCCAGAATAACCCATGTGACCGCTTCGGCGTACAAAGATTACTACTCGTCTGCTTTTAATGCAGCGTGGAGTTGTATGAGGAACTCTTCGTATTCCTCGAATGAACCTGTCAGATCATGCAGTGAACCTGACTCCTGACAAAAAGTACTGCACGACGATCGAGAGGACGGCTGTAATGATGATTCTACACAGGGCCCTAGACTGTCGTTTAGTGACAAAGCCTTAATTTAAGTCATTGTTTACGCAGTCAAGGAATACGCTGCCTAGTTTTACACAGGCAAATATGAGCTTTTACTCTCAGGATGAGACAAAGCTGACCGCCACATCAAAAGCTGCTCCTCGTACAGAACTTGAGGCACGTCTCTGCAGTTAATGTGCTACATATGCCCCCATACAAGGGCACTGTATAATAACGTCTATCTCCGAAGAGCAAGGCAGCAGTATAGTATATCGTCCATATCGCTCCGAAGAACGTGGCAGTAGTATAGTATATATCGTCCATATCGCTCCGAAGAACGTGGTAGCAGTATAGTATATATCATCCATATCACTCCGTTGAGTATGGCAGCAGTATAAAGGAAGTGGGTGTCCCATACTTCTACAAGTCATCCTCCCCGTCCAATGTAGATATATAAGTCGTGAACACGACGTGGACATCTCGTACTATAATGCAAGTCTCTATAGAAATAAACAACTAAGCTAAATACCGTTATACGTGTTGTTCACACCGATGGCCAGTCGGGTATGAGGCATGCATCCCTACATGAACTCACTCTGTGACGTGTAATGATACGTGTCAAGGCCTGAGGAGTCATACCAATAACTCCACAACTTTATGTGGGTCTACTAGACACTAGGTCAGACACAAGTCCTAATGTCAATACCTTCGTTGACTGCACCCGAGTCTCCCTCGGACGCACACAGTTATATAATATAAACATGCAACTAATAATATAGAATTTAAACAGTACAACAAGACAAGGTATACTTACCTGGCAAGAGAGCTGCAGAGTGTAACGTCCAGATGTCAAACACCAAGAGTCAAAAACTACGGCCTCAGAATGAACGTCTCCGGATGCTGAAATAAACATCACCAACGTTCCCAGAATAAGCAAAATAGCTAGAAAATACTACCCTTTCGTCCAATTTGGACACAGGGGCAAAACGGTAATTTTGGGTCAAAACAGGCTCCACACGTGGGCCCCTTTGCACCGAAAAGTGTGCCAGGGGTAACGGTCTCTAAATGGGACAAATTATAGGTCAAACAAACTATAAACGTCAATCCGAACTTAACGGTATGTCCAAATGTGGATTCCGGTGAGCCGAACAATTTTGCCCAAAAAGTCAACCGTAGGGTCCGCTAATAGGAAACTTGGTCAACTGTCTCAGAATTACCTAAAAATTGGGTCATATGACCGACGCGATACCATGAGTCTAGTTGCGCAAGTTTTATCGCATTTTGACGAGAGTATACTAAATGGTGCAGAGTTTTACAAAAGTTGCGACATGGAGAATTTTCGCGGATACGGGATGATTCCAACGCGCACACGCGTCCAAATCAGTTTTTGCGAAAGCCCACACGTCTGGGTATACCGTGCGCACCTTTCGGTATACTTGGTACACGATAGGGCGGTCCCGTTTGGCGGGGCGCGCTCCGTATCATAAATTTTTGTGTTTCAAAAAATAGGTTTTTATGGATTTTTATCCTTATTTAATTCTGCATACAACATCAAATAAAATAATATAATTAACAGAAAATAATCTAGGTTAGGTGGTCTTCGCATAGCAAGAAGAAAAACTAAATTCGGATCTCTGTGGTGGGAGATACGAGTCCGTGAACATGGATAGTTGCAACAGATTTTCTGATATTAAATATTGTAGTTTTTTCTCGACTTGGCATCAGTTTTTACCTAGGTTTGTGCGCTGAACGATGGAAAATAATCTACAGGATTGGAAGAGGGATAGGTCGGAATTATACCGGTGAAGACGGGATCGAGTTTGATTGAGCGAGGGCACGAAAAACTAGATGTGAACAGGACTAAGTCGTTTGTGTTCTCTATCTCGTGCACGGTCGTACGGTGGTCGCGGGGTGGCTCCCGCAGGTTTACGGCGGCTCTGGTGGCTCTGGGTACTGGCGGCAGTCGACGTCTCGATGGTTCGGTCGAAGGTGGAGTAGGGATGAAGAGTTTAGGGTTAGGGTTTGCAATTGTGATGATATATATAAGAAAAGCGGCAGGGGGGTCGCGTTTGCTCGCGTGGGGGGGGGGGGGGGGGGGGTGAGCTCGATAGCTGCTGTTGCTGTAAATTTTATACACGGGTTTTTGGGTAAGGGTTCTAAGCGGGTTATAGGTTTTAGTGGGTTAGGGTTCATTAGGTTTCTATAATTTATTTTCTTTTTCTTTTCTTTCTTTTCTAATTCTTTTTCTATTCTTTTTCTTCTATTATTCTTTTTAATAACCATATATATATATATATATATATATATATATATATATATATATATATATATATAGAAAATTCTAGAAATTATATTAGTGCATACCATTAAGCTATCAACTGTCCACAGGGTCTCCTACATGGAATAAATTTAGGAAAAATTATATTTGCTCTATAAATCCTCTAAATGCACAATTACCTAAAAATAAAAATCCAATAAATTTTTATTTCTTCTAACTAGCTAATAATTACTAATTTTAATTAAATAATAAATAAAAATTAGTTATTACGGTTTTTAGAATTATGGATTTTACAAAGAGCCACAATAATGACAGTTTTTAGGGTCCAAACCCGGGGAGGAACAATGGGCTTCACTTTGACAAGTGAAACCGTGGAGGACACCTCGCTAAAGACTGCCATATACCTAATAGAGGATGCTTCCGATGTGGTCGCCCTGGCCACATGGCATTGGAAGGTCGGAAGGGAGGACCGAATCAATGCCTGCCACAACCATATCACCCACCTCAGAATCATGGTCAAGCACCTCGAGCAAACCAGACAGCACCACAGAACGCTCAAGGCCGGGGCTATGCTCTGACTCGGAAGAGGCGTTCGCTTCCAACACGGTGGTATCAGGTATATTACTTTTCAATAATGTACCCGCTCGAGTATTGTTAGATTCTGGTGCTACATATAGTTTTATCTCGGTGAATTCCTTCAAGGAACATAAGTTAACCATGTCATCGCTAGGACTTAATCTTAGCGATAGCACCCCATCAGGCATGGACTTGCCTGCTCACTCAGTTTGTTGGGTCGGCTGTATTTGCATCGAAGGAAGAAAATTATCACTCGATGTTATAGTTCTAGACATCCGGGATTACGACATCATTTTTGGCATGGATTGGATCGGATCTTGCTCGTCCATGATCTACTGTGCAAAAAAGTGAGTTATATTCAGTCTACCTGGAGAGCCTGAATTTGTCTACTCGTGCGATCAAGCGTCGGCAACGCGTATGCTAATCTCTGCAATATCTTCTCATCGAATGTTATATTCAGGCTGTGAAGGGTACTTTGCATTAGTTTGAGACACACATCAGGATGGTGCAAACGTTGAGTGTGCGTCCGATGTGGCAGAATTTCCTGATGTATTTTCGGATGAACTACCTGGCATGCCGCCCAACCGTGAGATAGAGTTCACTATCGATACCTTTTCATAGACCTGACCAATTTCCAAGGCTCCGTATCGAATGTCCTATACAGAACTTAAAAAGCTAAAGGTCCAGTTACAGGAATTGCTAGATCGTAGGTATATTCATCCAAGCGTGTCTCCATGGGCTGCGCCTATATTGTTCTTAAAGAAAAAAGGCATCTCGATGCGGCTTTGTATAGACTATCATGAACTGAATAATACTATTGTTCGAAATAAGTACCGCCTTTCCAGTATCAATGACCTATTTAATCAATTACAAGGTGCAACAATGTTTTTAAAAATTAATATTTTCTCAGGTTATCATCAGCTCAAGATCTAGCCGGACGACGTACCGAAGTCAGCCTTTCGTACTCGCTACGACCACTATGAGTTTTGGTAATGCCACTTGGACTGACTAATGTCTTTGCCGCCTTCATGGACTTTATGAATCATGTATTTTGGCCATATCTTAACAAGTTTGTTGTAGTATTCATTGATGATATCTTGGTGTATTTGAAGAACATGGAGGAACATGAAAAGCACTTACGAACCGTGATACAGATTCTTCGGGACAACAAGTTATACGCGAAACTGAGCAAGTGTGAGTTCTGGCTGAGTAGTATGTCTTTCCTCGGGTACATTATTTCTGTGGGAGGCATTTCAGTCAATCCAAAGAAAGTTGAAGCCATCATCGAGTGGAAGCGACCTGTATCTGTTAGTAAAATTTGAAGCTTCCTTGGGCTAGCGAGCTACTACAGGCAGTTCGATAAAGAGTTTTCCAAGTTAGCATCACCTCTGACTCACTTTACTCAGAAGAGAGTCGTATTTGAGTGGTCCACTGACTGTGAAGCCTCGTTTGAAGAGTTAAAGCAGTACCTCACCTCAGCTCCAATACTTGCACTACTAGACAAGACCTCGGGATTCCAAATATTTAGCAACGCGTCAGGATAGGGCTTGGGGTGCGTACTCATGCAACAGAATAGAGTGATAGCCTAAACATCAAGGAACTGAAGAAATATAAGAAAAATTATCCTATGCATGACCTGGAACTGGCGAGTGAAGGAAAGGCTATGCGTCCCCAACGATGTAGCCTACACAGAAAGAAGATAATTACAGAAGCTCACTATGTAGCCTACACAGTCCATCCCGGGAGCACGAAGATGTATAAAGACCTTCGTACTATCTTCTGGTGGCACGTTATAAAGAAAGATGAAGCGCGCTTCATGTCGTAATGCATAACCTGTCAGAGGGTGAAAGAAGAACATCAGAGACCGGGCGGGAAGATAGATAATATTGCTATTCCGGAATGGAAATGGGAGCACATAAGCATGGACTTCATTATTGGCTTATCGAAGACGCAACAGGGGAACGACGCAGTCTGGGTTATCGTCGATCGGTTAACTAAGTCAGTACACTTCATTGCCATTAAATTTACTTGGAGCATCGATCACCTCGCTCAGACCTACCTTGATGAGATAGTTCGGCTACACAGAGTACCATTTTCTATTATGTTAGATCAGGACGGACGATTTCTATCATATTTCTGAGAGAGCCTTCAGTCAGCGATGGGGACCAAGTTAAAGTTTAGCTCAGCCTACCATCCTCAAACCGATGGTCAAACATAATTGGTGAATCAGGATCTCGAAGACATGATGCATCTCTGTGCGATCAATTCAAAGTCAAGTTGGGACGTCCACCTACCGTTGGCCAAATTTGCATACAACAACAGTTACTAGTCCACCATCCAAATGGCTCCTTGCGAGACTTTGTATGGGCGGAAGTGTAGGTCACCGATATATTGGGATAAAGTTGGGAGACGTCAAATCTTTGGACTGGAACTAATCGAATAAACAGTCCAAAATATTCGATTGATCTGAGAGCAATTACATGTAGCACAAAGTTGGAAGAAGTGTTATGCCAACATTCACCGATGACTTCTTGAGTTCTTCAAAGGCGATTAAAAAGAGAAGCAGCCCCAGAATCGTGTAGTCCTACTTGTGCACGTTCTTTGGCGGAACCACACGGTCCAGGAGTCAACCTGGAAACTTGAATCAGATATGAATAAAATGTTTCTCTCATTATTTTCTTAGGGCTAGGTTCCATTCCTAAGTTTCGAGGACGAAACTTTTTATTAATTGGTTAAGATGTAGGGCCCCGTTCCCACTTTCGAAAAATGCGGCTAAGAAATACTTGGTATCGTTCGATCGAAACAAATTAAATCAAGATCATTTCCTCGTTATGGATTGGTTTATTCGAAATTGGCTCACATTTAGTGGATCGTGTCTCAAGAAAGGACTCGACGGCAGAGTCGCGAGGGGCCTTTCCGTTGTGCCGATTTTTTTTTCGTTTTTGATGCCGCTTGGTTTCTTTGTTGGTTTTGTGACATGCATTTCCTTGAACGATTTCGATAGATTTTGTTGTCTTTGTTCTTCGAACTTTGCATTTCATATCGAACTCTGGGAGACCGAGACAAAAAGATATTGCTCATTTATTGATGCGTGTAGGTGATCGTATTGGCGACGCATGAACGGAGTCCTAAAGATCTCCCCTTTCTCTTCCATGATTTACCAACTTGTGAGTGGCCTTACTTTCGATTAGCTGCCTCTTTCTTCCAAGTATTCACTCTTAATAATCTGACTCATTTATGGGTTTCGACCAACGATACCATAATAATAAAAATGAGTCAAAGATAATAATAAGTAGACATGAAACACTGATGCTTATAACATAGAAATCACTGAACGGTCACTTGTTTGCGTGCTTGTCCACTATGCATGTACATATTTATGTTTCGGTTGTGGCTAGAACTTATTTATCTATAACTGTGCAATGAGTAGTACATATTTGCAATGTGATCACTTGAGTAGATAGACTATACTATCAGAGTATGCCATAAAGTTAATTTCCTTATGTTGTCGTACATGTCTCGTTTGATAACTTAGTTTTGAGATGATGCGTGGTGTCACTCCACGTTCCAGATATACGTATTTGGAACGTAATTTTTATTTTAGTACGGTTGCATATACATGGAGACTATACCCATTCTTTGGTTTAACCTTGTTCATGGTTTATTTTGTAAGTTGGTTCAAGTCATGAGAACCCTTGGTTCAAACCTCAACCTTACCATATATAACCTAATATTTTCCTTCTCTCTCTTTATTACTTTATTTCTTCCTCTTTCTTTAGTTCTCTTCCTATTTCCATAGGCAAGTACATCTTGTATGAGAAATGGAGAAACCTCCATATTATTGTTCCATTATATTTATAAGATATTTTTAAGCACTTTTAGTACTTGGAGTTTTCTGTTTTGATGGATGGATTAGTGTAGATCTATATTTCTAAACTTAGGTTTTTATAGGTTTCATGAGTTTTTTTTTGTTTTGATCTATTAAACTTGTGTCTTTAAAAATCAGTTTTTGCTACATGATATAGCTTTCAATTTAGAGCATTTAGCTTTTGGTTCACCCAATTTGGACTTAAAATGAGGATTTTATTAGCAAAAAAAGATTTCAGTTTTTGGAGCTTTTTTGCCATGGCCGAACTTGCTGTTGGAGAAGACGAAGTCTTCATGCGGCCAGAGAGCTATACGATTGAGAGTACTATGCGGCCCGAGAGTGATATGTGGCCTGAGCTTTTGCTGCATATTGACCAGCATTAGTCCATCTTGTTGGACGCATGACTGCCATCACACAAGTGTCCTTGAACATCTTGTGCTTTCACTCGCTGAACGAATGAGAATTTCTCTAAGTCCAAAAGACCACCATACGATATCGACTCCATGCGGCATCGAACCCCATGCGGCAACGACACTCATGAGGCCTGGGGAGCATGCGGCCACTATTTTCCTTAGATGCATGGATCTGAACCGTTGGCACTTATTTCCTTGGTTTTGTCTTTTCTCTCTGACACACTTTATGGCTTGTCACATCAGTCACTTTATGTCATATCACTGACACTTTATTTATTGACCGCCACTTCCACACTTGTCCTAAGGAGAAAACCTTAACCCCGAGCATACGGCCAGGATCCATATGCGGCCAGGATTCATATACAGCCAAGTGGTTCATGCGTCCTGACTTTCATGCGGCCTGACTTTCCTTGTGGCCTGATTTATCAAAAGGTCTGACCTTATATGCGGCCTGGACTTCCCATGCGGCCTAGAGACCCATGCGGCCTTGCTTGTTTTGATATGATGTCTTCTTGATTCATGTGACCCAATGTATAATTGGTAATTGGACTTGAATACTGTATTCGTGTTAATACCACTATTTTTTGAAAAATTGCTCATGATTTAATATGCGTCGAGGTATGACATATCGTGTTACGTATTAAGTGATTATATTTGGGTTGTGCATCGAGAATGCCTCCAAATTCCTGAACGCGTGATATTATAAATATATACATTATTTTTTCCAGTACAGACATAATAAGCGAGTCAACTACCAAAGCGTGGCTAGTATATCGATTATCTGAGTGTTGCATATACATTCGAGTGAATCCATATTTGACTTCCATGGATTCGTATCTAGCATGTCCGTACTTTGTATGACATCTTAAGAAAAATTCTCATGTGACCACGCCTTGAGATTTCAAACACAACATAGGGCTAATTAGGTAACTAAAAGTGCTAGTAACATTGGAGGAAACGGTATATCGAGATCATGCCAACGAACCTTCCCATAGAGATTTATTCTAAGTGGATTATGGGCTGGCCACCACAGATACTGTATATCATCTGCCTTAGTGGAGTGCAGTATCTGACTATTATTATGCCGAGCCACTATTTTACTTTAAGAATACTGGAACTGTTATTACCGTATTTTTAGCGCAGTGGCCCTACGGGGGACTGGTGCATCTTATAAGTGCCTGTTTTATTTATTGGTTAAGTTAGCTCATGTTTGACACTGGTGTGATCTGAGGATACTTATTATGCATTATTTTTGAGATAACCTCAGACTCCACAAAAATAGCAAGCTGTACAAATGATTGGCAGATTTTAGAAGAAATGGATTTGGTTGTGATTGTATTATTCATCAAGTAGCCTAGGGAAATAGACTATCATAGTATGATGGTTCAACCATTGTCCTTATTTGGTTGTAGGGTTGGGTCTTTGCGCTAGGATATGCCATGGACCTAAGTTACGATTATATTATTATATATTTTTCTTGAGTTTTTATTTGTCCATTTTGAGCTTCCTTTGTGGTACTTGATATTTGGAGTCTAACCCCACTGGTTTTTTATGGTCAGGTTTTTAGCTAGCACCCGAGGATCCAACGTACCTTCCCCCAACTCATGGCTCGTACCAAGAACATAGTCGTAGGGGATAGCGAGTGGATTTTCTTCTTCCCTTCTTGTTATTGAATATTTACTTCTTTTTAGCGTTTAGCCACCGGCACCTGTAAGCCGGCTCGTTTGGATATTAGTTTCCTTACATGATTGTATTAAATTAGACTATAGCCGATCATTGTCATGTACTTTTGTTACTCTTTTAGCTCCTTATTTTGCATAGCTGGTCTCCAAAATATTTTGAGAAAGCATTGGGGACACCTTATTGCTTATCATATATACTCTATGCCTACTATTTCTTGTTTAAATGATTGATACATTGAAGTTCTTGACCCTAGGAGACTTGATTATAGCATGCACCCCCTTGTCTTATACAGCCATGATCACCGTACGACGTATAACACCTTGAATGGGGCAACTGACCATGTCCGTCTCCGTATTTTGGTACTGGGTGTGACAAGATTTTAGTGGTGGCCTATGCAGGTCTGTTATTCAGACTTATGGGGTGTCATCATCATAGGAGTATCAATCAAACATGATCCTTCTTAAAAATTTAAATTCGTCATCTTCGATACTCAGCTTGAATTCTTCCAGATTGGTTGCTTCCTTGTTCTTTCTCGTCCTGTACTTGATGTTTCTTGTGATTTTCTTTAGGGCTTCTCCTTCCTCCGATGCTGTAGCAATAAGAGAGGCAGAGTTACCAGTAAAAAATATTCTGTGGAACCCCAGCCAAGAATCTGAGTTGAGCCTACGATGAATGAGACAGAGCAGCAGGCTCCAGGTATTCCCGTACCTTCCGTAGTGCCGGCGATAATGGATACCCCGACCTTGCTAAAGATTATTCATGGATTATTGGCTGCCCAACAACACCAGATAGTGGTGCAACAACAACAACAATATCAACAACTATAGTTTCAGCAGCATGAACAAAATATCCTATTGAACCATGGGTTGCAGACAGCCCTAGAACGAGGCAGGAGAACATATTTTGGATCATCTGTTATATTTTACAGACTGAAGCCTAGATATTTTGATGGAACAAAAGACGCAATCACGACAAACGATTGGCTCCAGGATATTGAGACCATTTTGACAGTAGCTAAAGTTTCGGTCGAGGAACAAGTTAACCTGGTTATCCTATAACTCCAAGATCTAGCAAGAGATTGGTGGGCTATGATAGAGGTAGGATTAAGGAGTCATATTATATAGGAGGATTTTAGGACCCGGTTCAGGATAAAGTACTTCAGGATTGTGGCTCAGTGTGAGTTCAGCAAATATTCATTAAACTCAAGCGAGCAGGAAGGACAGTAGATGGCTATGCGGCAGAATTTTGTCGGCTTAGCAGATTTTCTCCAACCATGGTGGCAACAGAGTTAGAGAGAGCAATAAGATTCCAATAAAGACTTCACATAGAGATCTTGCACATGTTAGAGGTGCACGACTACCAGACATTCAAGGCGATATTGATAGCACCTAAGAGGGTTGAGCTTACTTCTCAGAGGATGGCATCAAGAAGAGTGGATCAGAAGAGGCCTCATAGACAGAACAATGAGGGAGGACCAGTCCCGCGAACGTCAGCACCATCCCCTGGAATTCACATCCATGGCATGACACAGAGGAGGCCAGTGACCTCGACAGTGACAATACCAACTCGGCAGCAGCCGAGGCAGCAACAACAGCAACATCGACTGGGAGCGTCGACATGTTGTACCTACTGTGGTAAAAAATGCCATACTCAGGATGTTTGTCAGGCAGCTAATAGACCATGTTTAAGATATGTGATCCCTGATCATAAGGTTGCTACGTGCCTATTAATGTAGAGGCCGGGAGGGCCAGTATAACAGTTTTTTGCATTGTTAGCTCCAAGGGCAGTGTAGCAAGGTGGACCAGCAGTAGCAGTATGGCCTTTAGCTCAGCGTCCATTGCCGATGTAAGCCCAACTTTATAGGCAGCAACAGCAGAATCAGCAGGTGCCGCAACTACGGCAGCAAGGAAGACAGCAGCAAGGAGCTCAACAAGGCCAAGGATATGCAATCACCTTGTCTTTGGCGGAAGCAATGGGGTTGGGCGACCTAGTGGCAGGTAACATTTTTGTTACCACCTTTCCTGCCATAGCTTTAATTAATTCTGGAGCTTCGTACTCATTTATATCTACATAATATGCGACAAGTATTTGATTGAAGTTTGAGGTATTTCCAGCGAGGCTAAATATACTCACTGGCAATGAGATCGTAAAAGTTAGTAGGGTGTGCCTAGCATGTCCACTCGTAGTATGTGGACATTTATTACCTACAAAGTTGATCGAGTTTCCTATGGGTAACTTTGACATTATCTTAGGCATAGACTGGTTAAGAGATAGTCATGCAATGATAGACTGCCATAAGGGTAGAGTGTTGTTTAAAATTTTTGGTCTAGAAGAGTTTGTCTTTAGCAGAATAATAAGGTACCAGCATAAGGGAGGAGTTACAACAGTAGCAAAGAAAGCAAATCTGCTGTCCAAGATAGTTCAAGAGTTCATAGATGTCTTTCCCAACGATCTTCCCAGATTACCCCAGTTAGAGTAGAAGAGTTTTATATAAAGTTGATGCTAGGAGCAGAACCAGTATCCCAGAAAGTGTACCCTAAGTCACCATCAGAACTTGATCAGTTATATCGACAGGTGGAAGAACTGAGGCAAAAAAGTTTATTTAGACTAGTATGGGGAGCACCAATAGTATTAGTAAAGAAGAATGATGGATCGACGCAGTTGTGAATGGATTACAGGTGGCTTAATGCAGTGACCGTAAAGAATAAGTACCCATTACTAAGGATTGATGATTTGTTTGACCAATTAACTGGAGCAAGAGTCTTCTCCAAGATAGATTTGTGATCAGAATATCATCATGTGCGAGTCTGGGAGGATGATATATCGAAGACAATATTTAGGTCACGATATGGGCATTATGAAATCTTAATTATGCCATTCGGACTGACAAATGCTCCAATGGTATTCATGGACTTGATGAACAGTATTTTCATGCCTTAGACCAATTTGTGGTTGTATTCATCGATGACATCCTGGTATATTCTTGTAATGAGGAGGAGCATGAAGAACATCTCAGGATAGTTTTACAAACGTTGAGGGAGCATTAGTTATATGGAAAGATTAGTAAGTGTGAGTTTTGGCTGGATCGCATATCCTTTCTTGGGTAAATTATTTCTGGAGCAGGAGTGTCATTTGATCCCAAGAAGGTAGAGGTAGTAGAGAACTGGACAATTTCAAAGACAGTAGCAGAAGTGCATTATTTCCTGGGCTTGTCAGGATATGTAAAACCCCTAATCCTAAAAATTGTATTAATCTATTTTTTAATTAATTATTAATTTAATTATAGTAATTAGAGGCTAATTAGGAGAAATAGATTTTTATTAATTTTTATTTTAGGTGTTGGTGCACTTAGGGGATTTATGGGACCATTAGGAATTTTTTCGAATTTATTTTATGTAGGAGACCCCTTGAGCAGTTGCTAGCTTAATGGTGTGCATTAATATAATTCTAGATTTTTTCTATGAGTATATACGTATATATAAATATATATATATACATATATATTTTAAAGGAAAATTATAAAAGAAAAAGATTAGAAAAAGAAAAAACTATTAATAACTAATACCAAACAATCCATTACTACAACCATAACCCCTTTAGCAATTAGCAGACCACTACACCCCCTATTGACTCACACCCGCTGCTTTTTTTCAAATTCCATAGCGTGCACCCCCTTTAGCATCTCACAGCAAACTCTTTGAACCATACACCCACGCAGACCCCCGACCCCGCGGTTACGGACCCCCTCTCCTCTCTTATATGCATATATATATATAACTTCATATATTTTAATAAAATCCTAAACCTAGATCATCCAAACTCTCCCCCTTACCATCTAGACCTAGAGAGTGCCGCCACCGCAGCCGAAGAACCCCTCCAGGCCGTCCAAACCGATCCCGACGACCGCGACCCCGCGCAACTCGCGCACTGCAGATTTCCGCAGCCAGGTACCTGCGTTCCGGAGTTATTTTCCGTCGCCTCGCTTAACCAAATGCCACCCCGTCTTCACCGATATGCTCATCCCTTAACCCTCTTCCATATTTGTGTGATAGTAGACTTCGAACAACGCGTAACCATAGGCGAAAATAACGCCAAAGTTGGCAGAAATAGACCAATTTCTAGGATCGCAGAAAACTGCGGTGATCACCTATGTTCCCGGATTCGTATCTCCCACCACAGAGATCTAAATTTGATGATTCTTTTTGGTATGCATAGATAACTTGACCTAGTTTAATTTCTGTTAAATAACCCTAGATTATTAACTACTGTAGGTAGAATTAAATTTGTTGGAAAACTCCGTGAACACACTTTTTCCAGATTTTGAAAAGTTATGAAATGGATCGCGCCCCATCAAACGGTACCGCCCTGTCGTATACCATGTGTACCGAATGGTGCGCGTAGCATAACCGGAGACGTGAGAGTTCGCAAAAACTGATTCGGACGCGTGTGCACGTCAGAATCAGCCTGTATCCCGGACAATCCCCGTATCGCAACTTTTTACGAAAGCTGTACGCATTTTGTGCACGCTCGTCAGATTATGACGAAACTTGCACCACTGGACTCGTGGTATCGCGCTGGTCCTGTGACCCAACTTTCACGCAATTCTGAGACAGTTGACCAAGTCGCCAATTGGCGGGCCCTACGGTTGACTTTTTGGGCAAAATTGTGTTCGGCCGATCGAAATCCACATTTGGACATACAGTTGGGTTCGTATTGACATCTAGAATTTGTTTGACCTATAATTTGTCCTATTTAGATACTGTTACCCTTGGCACATTTTTCGGTGTAAAGTGGGCTACACGTGGATCCCACTTTTATGCAAAATTACCGTTTTGTCCCTGTGTCCAAATTGGACGAAAGGATAGTGCTTTCTAGATATTTTGCTTATTCTGGGAACATTGGTGATGTCTATTTCAGCATCCGGAGATATTTGTTCTGAGGTCATAGCTTCTGGTCCTGTGTGTTGGACATCTGGACGTTATATTTTGCAGCTTCTTGCCAGGCAAGTATACCTTGCCATTGTACTGTTATTTATATTCCATGTGTTGCATGTATCTTTATTTTCTGTCTTTAGTTCATATATTTTAATTGTTATATAAAATGCGCGCGACGGTGTCGTCGCGATATGTTTTTAGTTATGTATTTGCATTGACCTTATTTATGAGACTGTCCCATTTTTATGTAGCATCATTAGGTTTCATTTGACTGTGACACATTTTTACACGAGTTGTGAGTCTCATATAGATCACAGACGTACGTATTGACTGATCATCGGTACGTGTGGGTCGTGTGTTAGGGATAACTTCTGATAGAAACTTTGTATGCTAGAAGACTTAACAGTTATTAGAGGTCCATGGACATAGCCTACTGTAGTACGGTGGTCCCATCCTTGTCCTTGTTTGATTGCAGGATTGGGCTAGGGTACTAAAAATAGGCTATGAACCAAATTGTGTCATGGATGTGACATGCTTAGAGCATGGGGTGGGAAGAACAACAAGTATCGTATTTGGGCACCTTTGCACTTTTCCTTTTGTAACCCGGAAGCTCCGCTGGAGATACGGGCGGTGATGACCCCTATACTACTTAGCGGCCTCTGCCATTCGAAAGACGACATGCTTTGAGGCCCCTGATTCTCCGAGAGAGTCATGTCAATCCTATTTATGACCAGATAGCCCACTTGTTAGAAATATGTTCTCAAACTGCATTCACTTAGATGGTTAGGCGACCCCATTGGATATTTATTTCAGTACTTTATTGGCATGCTTTTATGTATCATGTTATGTCCCTCTGAGGACCTGGCCCTTCCAGGTGTATTTGTTCATGAGTATTCGCAGGAGCGCAGATTCGGATGGTTACATAATTTCGAGGATGTCTTCTCTTCTAGCCCATGATTGTGAGCTGGTATTCTTATATTATGTTTATTGTGTTGTACTTTTCCATTCGAGTTGGTAGTTGATTTGTTTCCATCCAACTATCATCCTTAGATACTTTGTATTGAGATTTAGTTTCATAGATACTAGTTATTTATTTATATTTGATTTTCGTGGATGAGATTTAGATTATACCCTGTGGCTTATGATAGATTTATACCACTTATGGATTTGATATTCATATTACAGCGTACATATGGATTTTGGTTTCCATATATTGGAGTTGCCATATCCATATGGCTGGCATGCTTACGTGTCCTAGTCCTACATATTTTTGGGACTGGGGCATGACATATTTTTAGTTACTGTACCGAGCAACTTGTCCATGCAGTATGATTAGAATATTTTAAACAATGCAAGTCTTATACCATCCTTGACTTTCTACCGTGGCTTAGTTTTAATTTCGAGGACAAATTTTTTATAAGTTGGGTAGAATGTAAAACCCCTAATCCTAAAAATCATATTAATCTATTTTTTAATTAATTATTAATTTAATTATAATAATTAGTGGCTAATTAGGAGAAATAGATTTTTATTAATTTTTATTCTAGGTGTTGGTGCACTTAGGGAATTTATGGGACCATTAGAAATTTTTTTGAATTTATTTCATGTAAGAGACCCTTGAGCAGTTGCTAGCTTAATGGTGTGCATTAATATAATTCTAGATTTTTCCTATGAGTATATATGTATATATAAATATATATATATATATATACATATATATTTTAAAGGAAAATTATAAAAGAAAAAGATTAGAAAAAGAAAAGAAAAGAAAAGAAAAGAAAAAACTATTAATAACTAATACCAAACAATCCATTACTACAACCATAACCCCCTTAGCAATTAACAGACCACTACACCCCCTATTGACTCACACCCGCTGTTTTTTTCAAATTCCATAGCATGCACCCCCTTTAGCATCTCACAATAAACCCTTTGAACCATACACCCATGCAGACCCCCGACCACGCGGTTACGGACCCCTTCTCCCTCTCTTATATGCATATATATATAACTTCATATATTTCAATAAAACCCTAAACCTTGATCATCCAAACTCTCCCCCTTCCCATCTAGACCTAGAGAGCGCCGCCACCGCAGCCGGAGAACCCCGCCAGGCCGTCCAAACCGATCCCGACGACCGCGACCCCGCGTACCGCGTGCACTGCAGATTTTCGTAGCGAGGTGCCTGTGTTCCGGAGTTATTTTCTGTCGCCTCGCTCAACCAAATGATACTCCGTCTTCACCGATATGCTCACCCCTTAACCCTCTTCCATATCTGTATGATAATAGACTTCAAACAACGCGTAACCATAGGCAAAAATAGTGCCAAAGTTGGCGAATGTAGACCAATTTCTGGGATCGTAGAAAACTGCGGTGATCACCTATATTTCCGGATTCGTATCTTCCACCAGAGAGATCCAAATTCGATGATTATGTTTGGTATATATAGAACACTTGACCTAGTTTAATTTTTGTTAAATAACCCTAGATTATTAACTGCTATAGGTAGAATTAAATTTGTTGAAAAACCCCGTGAACATACTTTTTCTAGATTTTGAAAAGTTGTGAAACGGAGCGCGTCCCGCCAAACGGGACTGCCCTGCCGTGTACCAAATGTACTGACTGGTGCGCGTAGTGTAACCGGACACGTGAGAGTTCGCAAAAACTGATTCGGACGCGTGTGCGCGTCAGAATCAGCCCGTATCTGCGGACAATCCCCGTGTCATAACTTTTTGCGAAAGCTGTGCGTATTTTTTGCACGATCGTCAGATTATGACAAAACATGCGCCAATGGACTCGTGGTATCGTGCTGGTCCTGTGACCCAACTTTCAAGCAATTCTGAGACAGTTGACCAAGTCGCCAATTGGCGGGCCCCACGGTTGACTTTTTGGGCGAAATTGTGTTCGGCCTATCAAAATCCACATTAGGACATACCGTTGGGTCCGTATTGACATTTAGAGTTTGTTTGACCTATAATTTGTCCCATTTAGAGACTGTTATCCTTGGCATATTTTTCGGTGTAAAGTGGGCCATACGTGGACCTCACTTTTATCCAAAATTACCGTTTTGCCCCTATTTTCAAATTGGACGAAAGGGTAGTGCTTTCTAGCTATTTTGCTTATTCTGGGAACGTTGGTGATATCTATTTCAGTATCCGGAGATATTTGTTCTGAGGCCATATCTTCTGGCCCTGTGTGTTGGACATCTGGACGTTACATTTTGTAGCTTCTTGCCAGGCAAGTATACCTTGCCATTGTACTGTTATTTATATTCCATATGTTGCATGCATCTTTATTTTCTGTCTTTAGTTCATATATTTTAATTGTTATATAAAATGCGCGCGACGGTATCGTCGCGATATATTTTTAGTTATGTATTTGCATTGGCCTTATTTAAAAGACTGCCCCATTTCATGTAGCATCATTAGGTTTCTTTTAACTGTGACACATTTTTACATGAGTTGTGAGTCTCATATAGATCATGGATGTACGTATTGACTGATCATCGGTACGTGTGGGCCGTGCGTTAGGGATGACTGCTGATAGAAATTTTGTATGCTAGAAGACTTAGCAGTTATTAGAGATCCATGGACATAGCCTACTGTAGTACGGTGGTCCCATCCTTATCCTTGTTTGGTTGCAGGATTGGGCTAGGGTACTAAAAATAGGCTATGAACCAAATTGTGTCATGGATGTGACATGCTTAGAGCATAGGGTGGAGAGAACAACAAGTACCGCATTTGGGCTCCTTTGCACTTTTCTTTTTGTAACCCGGAAGCTCCGCTGGAGATACGGGCGGTGATGACCCCTATACTACTTGGCGGCCTCTGCCGTTCAAAAGACGACATGCTTTAAGGCCCCTGATTCTCCGAGAGAGTCATGCCAATCCCATTTATGGCCAGATAGCCCACTTGTTAGAAATTTATTCTCAAACTGCATTCACTTAGATGGTTAGGCGACCCCATTGGATATTTATTTCAGTACTTTATTGGCATGCTTTTATGTATCTTGTTATGTCCCTCTGAGGACCTGGCCCTTCCAGGTGTATTTGTTCATGAGTATTCGCAGGAGGGCAGATTCGGATGGTTACATAATTTCAAGGATGTCTTCTCTTCTAGCCCGTGATTGTGAGCTGGTATTCTTATATTGTGTTTATTGTGTTGTACTTTTCCATTCGAGTTGGTAGTGGATTTGTTTCCATCCAACTATCATCCTTAGATACTTTGTATTAAGATATAGTTTTATAGATACTGGTTATTTATTTATATTTGATTTTCGTGGATGAGATTTAGATTATACCCTGTGACTTATGATAGATTTATACCACTTGTGGATTTGATATTTATATTACAGCGTACGTGTGGATTTTGGTTTCCATATATTGGAGTTGCCATATCCATACGACTGGCATGCTTACGTGTCCTTGTCCTACGTATTTTTGGGACTGGGGCGTGACATGATACTACAGGAGATTTGTGTTAGATTTTGCTAAAATCTCGGCACCATTGACTCGGTTGACACGCAAGGAAGTTAAGTTTATATGCTTAGCAGAATGTCATATAGCCTTTGAAGAGTTGAAGAAGAAGTTAATCTCTGCACCAATCCTTACTCTTCCAATAAGCTCCAGACGATTCACAGTGTACTGTGATGCATCTGGCAAGGGACTTTGATGTGTTTTGATGCAACAAGGGAGAGTGATAGCATATGCTTCTCGGCAGCTCAGAGATTATGAGAAGAACTATCCAACTCATAATTTGGAGCTAGCAGCAGTAGTGCTTGTACTTAAGCAATGGAGGCACTACTTATATGGCGATTGAGTAGAAATATTCACGGATCATAAGTGTTTAAAGTATGTGTTCACACAGAAGGACATGAATATGAGATAGAGAAAGTGGCTAGAGTTGTTGAAAGATTATGACGTGGAACTTCAGTACCATCCAGGCAAGGCTAATGTAGTAGCTGATGCACTTAGCAGAAGATGCGGAAATTTTATGTTGACTACTCCGAGCCACATTCTAGAAGACTTACGAGAGATGGGTATCGAGATAGTACTTCCAGAAAGTACAGAAGTTTAGGCTAGCCTACAGATTCTATCAACTTTGGTAGATAAAATCAAGCTAGCTCAGGCAGAGGACCCGAAGATTCAAAAACTATGAGAAGAATGTGAGTCAGGTCTTCGGAAGGAGTTGACAATACATGCAGATGGAATACTAAGGTTTGGGAATCGTCTATGCATACTAAGCGGGGATATTCGACAAGAAGTTATGACTGAAGCACACAGTTTCCAGTATTCCATTCATTTAGGAGGTACGAAGATGTACCAAGATATCAAGCAACACTTTTGGTAGAACAAAATAAAGAGGGAAATAGCACACTTCATATCGCAATGTATGATATGTCAGCAAGTGAACGCAGAACAGCAGAGACCGACAGAATTATTGCAGTCGCTTCCTATTCCAGAGTGGCAGTAGGAACACATCACGATGGACTTTGTGACTAGTTTACCTAGATTATCGACTGGTCGAGATGCAGTTTGGGTGATAGTAGATTGTCTCACAAAAGTAGCTCACTTTTTTTTTGAGTAAGGACAGTCTACAGAACAATTGGCAAAAATATATATGCGACAAATAGTGAGACAATACAGTATCCCAGGAAGTATCGTGTCAGATCAAAATACTCAGTGCACTTCATATTTATGGAAAAGTTTACATCAGAGTTTGGACACCAAGTTAAGATTTGGCACAGCTTACCACCCCCAGATAGACGGACAATCAGAGAGAACCATCCAGACCTTGGAAGATATGCTATAAGCTTGTACCTTAGAACTTGGTAGATTTTAGGAGAATCACCTTCACTTGGTAGGATTCTCGTATAACAAAAGTTATCAAGTCAATATTCAGATGGCACATTTCGAAGCACTATACAGTAGGAAGTGTAGATCACCGTTGGCTTAGGACGACATTGGTGAGCGAAATATGTTAGGCCCTGAAATGATTACACAGACAATAAAGGTTGTCAAGCAGATTAGAGAGCAACTTCGGGTTGCATAAGATAGGCATCGGCATTGGGCAGATCAGCATCGTAGACCTTTAAAGTTTTATGTCGGCGACCACGTATTTTTACGGATTTTGCCTACCCGAGAAGTCATTAGATTCGGGGTTCGCGAGAAGCTTAAGCCCAGATACATAGATCTATTCAATATTCTCGAATGGGTGGACGATATTGCTTATCGTCTTATCCTTTTGCCTTTGCTACGTGAGTTACACGATATATTTTATGTGTCTCAATTATGTTGGTATATTCTGGATCAGAGTCATATCCTCGATCATTCTGAATTAGTCGTTAGTACCGACTTATCTTACGAGGAGCAACCCGTATCCATATTGGACCAAAGGAAGAAGGTGCTCAAGAATCCAACTATTTATCTTATCTGAGTTGCTTGGGCCATCACTCTCTTAGAGAATCAACATGGGAGCGCAAGGACGATATTTGGTCTCGTTACACGCACCTAATTGATTCAGAAGGTATATTTTTTCTCACGCCTTCATACCTGAGATTCTGTGATCAGGTGATCACCTATGTGTTGTGATAATATTTGTCACGCCCCAGTCCCAAAATACGTAGGACTAGGAATACGTAAGCATGCCAGCCGTATGTATATAACAATTCCAATATATAGAAACCATAACACATACGTATGCTGTATTATGAATAATAATTCAAAAGTGGTATAGATTTATGTCACAAGTCACAGGCATAACTAAATCTTATCCACATAATCAAATAACCAATCAACTATATAACTGAATCAAGTATAAAATGCTTGATAAGAATAAGTAGTTGGGTGGAGACAAATCCACTACCAAACTAGAATATAAGAGAAATAAAATAAGTATATCTAATGAACAATGAGGCTCAAAGAGAAGACCTCCTCGAAAGAGAGAGAAGGTAGCAAGTCCAGATCCGTGCTACTGCGAATAGTCAAGATCGTCTATACCTAGAAAGGGACCAGGTCCTCAGAGCGACGTAACAAGATACATAGAAGGATGCCAATTGAATACAGTAAAACATGCATAATAAAAAGAAAATATATAAGTACGCTGCACTAGATAATCTATATGAAAATGCATAATGAGGACAACTTTTTGACGTATGGGCATGTGTAGGCTACTCTATCTATTTGACAACTCACACACACACGTCCATGTACATCAAAAGCCGTCATATCTCGAGGGTAGCGACCATCGCGACACCAGAAATCGATATACCTCGAAGGTATCGACCATCGTGACACAACTATCATAGTGCATGCTAGTTACTACGGTTTACCAGAGTGGGTAGCCCATACGCCTACTGACTGTCCTCCCCTCCCATGATACTATGTGTCAAGTGTGTGTCAACATATATAATATATAATTATGACTAAAAGAACACACACATATAATGAAAATATATAAAAATATGATAAGCATGCAAATTACTGTAAGCAATTTGGCAAGGTATACTTGCTTGGCAAGAAAGATGTGAAATGTAAGCGTCCAAACGTCAAGCGCAAGGGATCAGAATTATAGCATCAGAATAAACGTCTCCGGATGCTGAAATAAGCATCACCAACGTTCCCGGAATCAGCGAGATAGCTAGAAAATACTACCCTTTTGTCCAATTTGGACACAGGGGCAAAACGATAATTTCAGGTCAAAGCGGATTCCACATGTGGCCCACTTTGCATCGAAATACGTGCCAGGGGTAAAGGTCTCTAAATGGGACAAATTATAGGTCAAAAAAATTCTAAACGTCGATACAAACTCAACGGTATGTCCAATTTTGGATTCCGGTGAGCCGATCACAAATTTGCTTTTTAAGTCAAACCGTGGGGCCCGCGAATAGGTGGCTTGGTCAACTGTCTCAGAATCGCGTGAAACTTGGGTCACAGAACCAACGTGATACCACGAATCCAATGACACAAGTTTTTTCATATTTTGAAGGGCGTACACAAAGTGGGATGGTATTTTACAAAAGTCATGATACAGGAACTTTTTACGGATATGGGTTAATTTCGATGCGCACATACGCCTGAATCAACTTCCGCAAAAGCCCACACGTCAGGATATACCACACGCGCCTTTTGGTACAATTAGTACAGGATGAGACTGTCCTGTTTGGCGAGGCACACTCTGTATCACAAAATTTAGTTTTAAAATACTAAATTTTTGGTCGTTTTGGAGGTCGAATAATTTAACAGATAATTTTTTTTATAAAAAATTAAAGAACAGAAAAATTCTCAGTTATATTGAGAAGAAAATCTTTCAATTAGATTTTTAACATACTAAACAGGTTGGTGGCAAATTGGGCGTGAACATGGGGGTTTGGGTCAAAATTTTGGACTATTTTTGGTCAGTTTTTCGGCCAACTTTCGGTCAATTTTTCGACCAATCCAGGGCACGAAAATTCGTCCCGCTTGAAGATAATCCTAGAGGGTTAGGTTGTGAACGTTTTGTGGATTCAGATACGGTTCGGCTTCCACGGGAAGGAATGCTTGAGGGTTCCGATTCAACATCTTCCTCTTCCGAATGCCCTTCTTATGCTTGGTTGACTATTTTCTTTAAGGCTTGACCTTTCCCGCGGGTATACGGATAAATCACTCACAAAAATAATCAGAGATGAGGGAGATATAATACCTTGAAGATGGGACATTGGGACTGCACTGCTGTTGCTGATGCGCGCGGGCGGCCCGCTGCGGCGGTCGCCGGCGGCGGCTGTGCGGTGGTCGGTCGGCGGGCTGCGGTCGGTCGAGGTCGGGTATTAGGGTTAAGGTTTAGGTTTTTATGTATGTATGTATATATATATATATAAATATAATATATATATATATATATATATATATATATATATATATATATATATATATATATAGAGAGAGAGAGAGAGAGAGAGAGAGAGAGAGAGAGAGAGAGAGAGATAAGGCCTCGGGGGGGGGGAGAAGGGGGGGAGGCTTCTGCTGGGTTAGGTTTAGGGATTGGGATTAGTTAGGTTTTAGATTATGTTTTTAGTTTTATATGATTTTCATTTCTTTTCATTCTTTTATTTTTCTTTTCTTTTCTTATTTATTTTATTACTTTTGTTTTTCTTTTCCTTTTTATTTTATTAACATTATTATTATTATTATTATTATTATTATTATTATTATTATTTATTATTATTATTATTACTATTATTATTATTATTAACTATATATTTAGTAACATATATATTTACATATATGGATGAGGTTATAAAAAAATTTAAAAAGAATATTTGCACACAAAATAAATTCTAGAAATCTATCACCCTTTAACACGACTCCAAAAATAATAAAAATTATTTTGTGGAATAATTCTAAATGAGTATTTATATAAGTAAATAAATCAATAAAATTTATTTTCTAATTAAGTATGAAAATACTCTAAAGAAATTCAATAATTTAATAAAAATACTTAAAATAAAATAAATTTTTTATGGGTTTTATATTCTACCCAACTTACAATATTTTTGTCTTCGAAATTAACACTAACTCATATTCGTAATAAATCACTATAGCTATTAACACTTCATTGCTAGCTTGTAGTGCTTCCTAAAAGGTTATGGTCAGCCACCCTAACACTTTTCTCCCTTATTGTCTATATACTATTCTTTTATCCTCTAACTCGTCTACACTACCCAACTTACAAGAATTCTACTAGTAGTCAAAGTCTTTTGAGGCTATTGTCTAGGTTGTAAGCCAAATTTATTTATTGGGTCAAGAATTTTGGGATACGTGTCTGGAATTTCATAACCATGATTTTTAAAAAAATAATAATAAGAGAATACGGATATTGCTATAGTGTATATACATAAGGGTTATCATAAACTCATCTTTTAGTTATTAATTATTACTAACCTATTTATGTTTTAACTAACAAAATAAAGGGTGAGGTTGAAGTAAATCGAACAATTCATGATGGCCCGAAAAGATGCAACTATGATAGAAAGAATTAAGCATGGTATAAGGAATGGATATGGAAGAGAATATGAGCCACCTAAGGAGACAAGATTATGATAGAAAAAAGAATACTACTACTGCTTCTCGTGTCATTCATTAGCATCGTGGGTATGCCATCTAGTTAAAATATCAACATATCCTCAAAAAATTTTAGTACCAAATATATCACATGTGATATGTCCTTAATTACAAAAGATGGTCACAAAGTAATATGATTGGCCTATGGGGTATATCTAGTACTCTCCGTGTATCAAACTTACCAAGCACGAGCGTTCGTCTTTCCGAAATAAGGGAAGACGAAAAACAATAATAAAAATTTTAAGAAGGAGGTGATAGAATACAAGTACGGGGTTCAAGGCGATTAAAGAATTCAAAAAGAGAGTTATAAGGGCAGTTGCGGATGAGATCATATTTTGGTAAATTTCTATTCATATGCTCATATTAGTACAGTTATGTAACTGATAAGATATGCTCGAACATATCTAAAGGGCAAGTATATTCGTCTAACATGCTGAGTCAACTATTTCTCATTCCACGTAAAGTAGTCATGCGAAGAGCGAACAAAGTGCATTAAAGTTGATCAGACCATAATACACTGATTTTGATTTAGATAATGTATTAATAGGCATCCCCAATAACACATATGTCATGAAAAAGCTCGATAAAAGAATAAGCTTGCAAAACTAGGCTATAAAATAGTAGCATAAGCGGAGGTAGTCCAGAAAAATATAAGTACGCTGGATTATGATAAAGGAAGGTACAGAATAATTTAAGTTCACCAAGAAGACCGATGTTGTGCCTCTACAGTTGCCATACTAACTTCTTGTCTAAGTCTCTAGTCGACCAAATGGGGGTATGGGCCTCTAAGTTCTACAGTCTGGGTAAACACTATCTTCTTAACATGCCTATAGTTGGTGTCATTCAATTACACTTCATTAATGGGTCAAAAGGACTATATGATACTAGGTTATGAGATATACTACCAAACTTACAAGAATTTAACTAATAGTGTTATTGAACAATATAGTGTATATACCTAGTACAAGTCACCTTCCTAACCCCTACCAAGCACGAAAGAAAAGATAAGATTGACGTTGTGAAAGGATCAACCAATATGCAATGCAAGCTATCAAATAAGAGTGCGAAATGAAATCAAGGGAGAAGATTAAATAAGTGGATGGGATCCTATATTCTAAACCTATGCGCAGGCTTACTCGGTACAGTAACGTAACCGAGATAATATGCTCTCGACCTGCATGGGCCACGACAAAAATATGTCACGTTCTAGTCCCAAAATACGTAGGACTAGGAATACGTAAGCATGTCAGCCGTATATATATGACAACTCTAATATATGGAAACCATAACATATACGTACACTGTATTATGAATAATAATTCACAGGTAATATAGATTTATGTCATAAGTCACAGGGCATAACTAAATCTCATCCACAGAATCAAATAACCAATCAACTATATAACTGAATCAAGTATAGAATGCTTGATAAGAATAAGTAGTTGGGTGGAGACAAATCCACTACCAAACTAGAATATAAGAGAAATAAAATAAGTACATCTAATGAACAATGAGGCTCGAAGAGAAGACCTCCTCGAAAGAGAGAGAAGGTAGCAAGTCCTGATCCGTGCTTCTGCGAATAGTCAAGATCGTCTATACCTGGAAAGGGACCAGGTCCTTAGAGGGACATAACAAGATACATAGAAGTATACCAATTGAATACAGTAAAATATGCATAATAAATAGAATATATATAAGTACGCTGCACTAGACAATCTATATGAAAATGCATAATGAGGACAACTTTTTGACGTATGGGCATGTGTAGGCTACTCTATCTCACAACTCACAGACATTTCCATGTACATCAGAAGCCGTCATACCTCGAGGGTAGCGACCATCGCGACACAACTACCGTAGTGCATGCTAGTTACTACGGTTTACCAGAGTGGACAGCCCATACGCCTACTGACCGTCCTCCCCTCCCATAATACTATGTGTCAAGTGTGTGTCAACATATATAATATATAATTATGACTAAAAGAACACACACGTATAATGAATATATATAAAAATATGATAAGCATACAAAGTACTGTAAGTAATTTGGCAAGGTATACTTGCCTGGCAAAAAAGTTGTGAAGTGTAAGCGTCCAAACGTCAAGCGCACGGGATCAGAACTATAACATCAGAATAAACGTCTCCGGATGCTGAAATAAACATCACCAACGTTCCCGGAATCAGCGAGATAGCTAAAAAACACTATCCTTTCGTCCAATTTGGACACAGGGGCAAAATGATAATTTTAGGTCAAAGCGGATTCCACATGTGGCCCACTTTGCATCGAAATACATGCCAGAGGTAAAGGTCTCTAAATGGGACCAATTCAAACAAATTCTAAACGTCGATACGAACTCAACAGTGTGTCCAATTTTAGATTTCGGTAAGCCGATCATAAATTCGTCCTTCAAGTCAAACCGTGGGGCCTGCGAATAGGCATCTTGGTCAACTGTCTCAGAATTGTGTGGAATATGGGTTACAGGACCAGCGTGATACCACGAATCCAATGATGCAAGTTTTGTCATATTCTGACGGGCATACACAAAGTGGGGTGGTATTTTGTAAAAGTTGCGATACAGAGACTTTTTACGGATACGGGTTGATTCCGACGCGCAAACACGTCCGAATCAAATTTCACGAAAGTTTAAACGTCAGGATATACCACACGCGCCTTTTGGTGCAATTGGTACGCGGCAAGGTGATTCTGTTTGGCGGGGCGCACTTTATATCAAAAAAATTTAGTTTTAAAATATCAAGTTTTTGGTCATTTTGGAGGTCGAATAATTTAACAGATAAAACAAATTAATAAAAACTAAAAGAACAGAAAAATTCTCGGTTATATTGAGAAGAAAACCTTTCAATTAGATTTTCAAAATACTTAACAGGTTGGTGGCAAATTGGGCGTGAACATGGGGGTTTTGGTCAAAATTTTGGACTATTTTTGGTCAGTTTTTCGGCCAACTTTCGGTCGATTTTTCTACGAATCCAGGACACGAAAACTCGTCTCGCTTGAAGGAAATCCTAGAGGGTTAGGTTGTGAACGTACACGGATAAACCGCTCGCAAATAGAATTAGAGATGGGGGAGATATAATACCTTGAAGATGGGACATTGAGACTGCGCTGCTGTTGCTGATGCCAGCGCGCGGGTGGCTCGCGGCGCCCTTCGCCGGCGGTGGCGACGGCTGTGCGGTGGTCGGTCGGCAGGCTGCGGTCGGTCGGAGGTCGTCCGAAGGTCGAGGTCAGAGATTAGGGTGAAGGTTTAGGTTTAGGTTTAGGTTTATATATATATATATATATATATATATATATATATATAGAGAGAGAGAGAGAGAGAGAGAGAGAGAGAGGGGGGGGGGTTATGCTCGGTTAGGTTTAGGGATTGGGATTAGTTATGTTTTAGATTAGGTTTTTTGTTTTATATGATTTTCTTTTCTTTTCTTTCTTTTATTTTTCTTTTATTTTTCTTTTCTTTTCTTTTTTTATTCATTTTATTACTTTTGTTTTTCTTTTCCTTTTCATTTTATTAACATTATTATTATTATTATTTATTATTATTATTAACTATATATTTATTAATATATATATATATATTTACATATATAGATGAGGTTATAAAAAATCTAAAAAGAATCTTTGCACACAAAATAAATTCTAGAAATCTATCACCCTTTAACACGACTCCAAAAATAATAAAAATTATTTTGTGAAATAATTCTAAATGAGTATTTATATAAGTTAATAAATCAATAAAATTTATTTTCTAATTAACTATGAAAATACTCTAAACAAATTCATTAATTTAATAAAAATTACTTAAAATAAAATTAAATTTTTTTAGGGGGTTTACAATATTGCTTGTATGTGTAGTTGCTAGTAGATTTATATCGTGATTGTACTGACTTCTTCAGCTATTGCTTGGATTCAAATTCTGAGGACAAAATTTTTCTAAGGTGGATAGAGATATCACTCCCCGTTCCCGATATACGTATTTGGAATATAATTTATATTTTAGCATGGTTGCGTATGCATGGAGACTAGACCCATTCTTTGGTTTAACCTTGTTCATAGTTTATTTTGTGGGTTGGTTCAAGTCATGAGAACCCTTGGTTCAACCCTCAACCCTACCATATATGACCCAACATTTTTTTTCTCACTCTTCATTACTTCATTACTTCATTTCTTCCTCTTTCTTTAGTTTTCCATAGGCAAGTACACCTGGCATGAGAAATGGAGAAATCCTCCATATTATTGTTCCATTATGTTTATTAGGTGTTTCTAAGCACTTTTAGTACTTGGAGTTTTCTGTTTTGATGGATGGATTAATGTAGATCTATATTTCTAAACTTAAGTTTTTATGGGTTTCATGAGTTTTTTTGTTTTGATCTATTAAACTTATGTCTTTGAAAACCAGTTTTTGCTACATGATAGAGCTTTCAATTTAGAGCATTTTGGCTTTTGGTTTACCCAATTTGGACTTAAAATGAGTATTTTATGAGCAAAAAAAGATTTTAATTTTTGGAGCTTTTCTACCATGGCCGAACCTGCTGTTGGAGAAGCCGAAGTCTTAATGCGGCCAACGAGCTATGTGGCTGAGAGTGCTATATGGCTTGAGAGGGTTATGCATCCTAAACTCTTTTCGCATATTGACCAGCATGAGTCTATCTTATTGGACGGATGACTGCCATCACACAAGTGTCCTTGAACACCTTGTGCTTTCACTCACTGAACGAATGAGAATTTCGCTAAGTCTAAAAAACCACCATGCGACATCGACTCCATGCGGCATCGAACCCCATGTGGCATCGACTCCAAGCGGCATCGAACCCCATACGACACCGACACTCATACGACATAGGGACCATGCAGCCACTATTTTCCTTGGACGTATGGCTCTGAACTATTGGCACTTATTTCTTTGGTTGTATTTTTATTCTGACACACTTTATGGCTTGTCACATCAGTCACTTTATGTCACATCCCTGACACTTTATTTATTGACCGTCACTTCCATACTTGTCCCAAGGAGTAGACCTTAACCCTGAGCATGCGGCCAGGATCCATATGCGGCCAGGATTCATATGAGGCTAAGTGGTTCATGCGGCCTAACTTTCCATGTGGCCTGACTTGTCATACGGCCTGACCATATATGCGGCCTGGACTTCCTATGCGGTCTAGAGACCCATGCGGCCTTACTTATTTTGGTAGAATATCTTCTTGATTCATGTGACCCAATGTTTAATTGGTAATTTGACTCAAATATTGTATCCGTGCTGATACCACTATTTCCAGAAAATTTTCTCATGATTTAATGTGCGCCGAGGTATGACACATCATTTCATGTGTTAAGTGATTATATTTGAATTGTGCATCAGGAATGCCTCTAAATTCCTAAATGCGTGATATTATAAATATATATATTGTTTTCCCCAGCATGGGTATAATAAGCGAGTCAACTACCAAAGCATGACTAGAATATTGATTGTCTGAATGCTGCATACACGCTCGGGTGAATCCAGATTTGACTTTCATAGATTCGTATCTAGTGTGCCCATACTTTGTACGACATCTTAAGGAAAATTTTTATATGACCACGCATTGAGATTTTAAACACAACGTAGGGCTAATTACACTAACAGAATAAGTCAAATTAGCGACGTCACGAAACGTCGCTAAATGGCCCAAAAATGTCGCTAAATAATTTTAGTGACGTCTGTAGCGACGTTACGTTGAAGTCGCCTTAAAGCTAGTCGCTGACCGAAAAAATATCGTAAAATATTGCTATTCTGACATTTTCTAGTGACATAAATGCATCGCTATATTAGCGACGTGTAGTGACGCAACATTGCTAATTTAGCGATGTGTTGTTTATCGCTATATGTCGCTAAGCTTTTTTTTTAGCGACGTTGTACGACTCATTTAGCGACGTTATATTGACCTGACAATACTGCCATGTCAACATATTTGCGATGGGCAACAACGTGTTTAGCGACGTGGATAGCGACATTTTTAGCGACGTACTCAGCAATGTATTTAGCAACGTATATAAACGTCGCTAAACGTCATAAAATATCGCTAAAAATGTCGCTAAAGATACAGTAAAAAAATAAATAAAATAAATATTGAATTATTTCCAAATCATTCTTCCTGCAGTTTATGAATTCACAATTTGTACAAATAGACCTGGAGCAACCCTCCGTTGAATTTGCTGGGTTCGCCGACCCCCTTCGGTTGAACACTCAACACCGATAAATTAACATATATTTAATATGAATAAAATTTGAAAAAAATGAAACATTGAGATTACAAACCGAGTTAGGAGAAAATTTTGTCGTAAAAAATACAACAAATATCCACACAACTTAGTCTGAAAGCCCCGTCCTAAATAATACAAGAAATAATGTCTGAATGCCTAAAAAATAAAGAATATTCATAAATGACCAAATATCATAGGTCTAAAATATAAACAATTAATTAACGGTCGTAACTAGGACTAATGCAGATCTGTAGGAGGATGACCATCGGCGCGCATCAGGGATAAGAGCAGATCATACTGCTCCCGTAAAATCGATACCGATGTCGATAGAGAAGGTAGTGACGTTGGTGGAGTCTGTATCGATGAAGACACACCAGGAGGACGTATCTGCTCCAACTCTGCTAGTCGATGGTTGTATGAATCCATGGTAGATAACAGCCTCGTACTGCTATGAACCATTGAATCCTGCATCATCGTCAGCCTCTTACCCATGGACAGCTGTGATGCTTGCAGCTCTGTCACGCTGCGCTCTGTCGACGCTCTAAGATCAGCTGCCATATCCTGGAGCTCCATGATGTTGTGCTCGAGCATATTAAATCGTGCGATGAGGGGCTGCTCCTCCATCATTCACAACAACTCATCATGGAGAGACGCAATCTGACGGTCAAAGGTCTTCTGGACTCGGGCTGACAACTGCGAGAGCTGTGGGGAATGCGCACTTACCGGGGAGGCCCTAGATGACTGCGTCAGAACAAGGAAGCCATAGGATCCCGTACAGTAGTACGTACCCCTCTGGAGACCACCAGCGGAGGTCACCCACAGCTCGTCCGTCGACGGAGCTGGGGAGGGCTGCGAGGAAGTACCAGCCTTTCCCGCTATAGGTGCACTAGCAGTCGTCCGCTCACACAGCCTAAGATACTCGGCCTAGAAAAGTTTGGATACTCGATAATTATCTAAGTTATATTAAAATCAACACAAAATAAAGTAATACTTACATAGGTCTACGAGGCCCTCTCATCAATGAGATTCCCGCCCTTTCGATGGGTGGCCAGGATGACGGTCACCATGTTTGCATACTCACCCCTCTGTACCTGTTAAAAATATATTATTTAGTACTAAAATTAAATATTTTATCCTACTATCATTTTATCGTACTTGTATTAAAATAATATATATCTGAAATAAATAACATACCAAACGACAAAAATATTCCGTCATCAGAATCGAGCTACCATACCACTTTGTTGCCTTCTGCCTAGCCGCCTTGGCCTTCTCAAACCTTTCCTTGTACCTCGGATCATCGAATCTAGCCCTCATCGCAGTCCACTGCTCAGGTGTGATCCAACCTTGGATCAATTTTCTATTGCGATCATGAGCCTTCTGGTCATTCAAAGCATCACGGATCAGCTTGGCGGCAACGGTAGGAAATATCTGCTCAATCAACTCGGCCCGGTACGGAGAATAGAAATACGTTTGCTAAAATAAGTAATTTAGTAAGTTATTTAATATACATAAATTAGATGATTGATATAATATACTTTTACCTTGAAGTGCGCAAACCAAAATGCCTTCCTCTCCTTCGGAGCTTCAGAGTAGTTGATCCAAGGGCCACCATAGTTGTTCCTCAGAAAGAGGCACATGCGTCTCATTACCGATGAGGGACGATATCTATACAGAGATAATTATTTTTATCAAAAAAGTCAATATATGATGAATAAAAAAATACACAATATATATGATGTTAAACCATCTAATTGACTTACTTTGTACCATCGGCCCAAATTTCTGTCCTCGTCTCCTCCGGAGTTGCGCATGGAGGATCTAGTTGATGCTGGAGCGATGTCGGCTCAACCTCCTCCATATGCTCATCTCTCTCTATGGTTCCGTCAGCAGGAGGAACGCTGGACGAAGGAGTACAATCAGGCCAAAAACTACTTATCCCAGGAGTGATGCCACATAACGTCGTCGCAGTCGGAGATGTGACTGGTCGATATGCTAGAGTACTAGACGAGGATCCAGAACCAACAGTAGAAAGTACCGAAGGATCACTCTGTCTACCTCGGGACCTGCCGAACCCTTCGCGTCGTCTTGTCATACCTGATAACAACGTATGATGAATACAGAAATACACAAATATATAGTACATTCTATAGTCAAAATATTATGCATATCTCACAACATTCATAGAATTGTACAGTAAATAACTACTGGTGTCACAAGTCTAAATGGATAGTATATTCTACAGTCAAAATATAATACATATCTTCGTTAAAATAGTACATTCTATAGTCAAAATATAGTATATTCTACAGGCAAAATATTTTATTTTCAATCATCTTCAGAAAATTTATCTTGTTCGCCTTCCTCGTCCTCCTCATCTTCACTTTCATCTACTTCGTCTTTGTCTTCGTCTTCCTCTTCGGATAATTTTACATCTTCTACATTATTAGTCGTGTAATGAGTAACTTCCGTTGAGTCCATATCTACAATATTTGTTACAAGAGGTAGCTTGTCCTCCTGATAAACTATTTCGTCAACGTCAAAGGTATTTCTACCTTTAGTCTTGCATACTGCCCACCAATCCAACCTCGCTGTCCCCCGTCTAGGATAAGTTATGAAGTACACGAGCTGAGCTTGACTTGATAGGACAAATGGTTCGTAGCCTTGATATCTACGCTTGTAGTTTATATCCACAAAACTGTACTTGTCAATTTTCTAACCTTGATCTTGAATGGATCGAACCATTCACACTTGAATAGCACGATCATAGCAGGTTCTGTGCCATAATTATATTTTAAATCCACAATATCTCGTAAGATGCCTGTCACGACCCATACCAGGTATAGGGCACGATAGCGTGGGTACGTCCAGCCTACGCCGCAGCATCGGTGGTAGAACGCTGTCTAGGTCACAATAAATACTAACATAACTGAATACTTGTCAATGATATCAATCTCCATAAGGAGGATAATATACATCTCACAATATCTCATAATGTAAACTCAATCACAACAACTATAAGAGTATAAAGGCACGATAAGAGATGAGAAGAAGGACATAGTTAAATACCATGTCTCAAAATATAGATAAAAAATACAGTCTAGCTGTCCAACATAAAGTCTCCACAAGTCTCAAATTAAACTTAACATATGTCTAAACATAACTCAATAAACCTCAAATAAGTCTCAATGCATAAGATAAATACTATCTAGGTAGCTGCAAGAAATATCTCATCTAAAGGAATAGTCTCCTCTAAGATCTTCGGTGTGTAGTCTGCATCTATACCCGGTCCATAGTGTGTGGTATAGAAATCCTCAAGATCCTCTAGAAAAAATATTCAGTCAGGATTGGAACAAAGTACAAGCACTAATAGCAGTTCCTCATATATTGACAAAAACTATAATACAGTGTAAAGAAACACAAGACAGATAGGAATACTGGCAATAAGAAATACTGAAATAAGGGAATGCTGGAATAAAAAAATACTGGAACATCATCATCAATATACATCTAGCAATAAAATAGAAATACAAGTACACGCAAGAACAATGAACTGGTATGTAAGTGTGTACAAAAACAATAACTAGAAGATGTGGAGATGCTAGATCAATATACTAGAGATACATGTTAAGAATCATCTAACTAAGTGTGTAAAACATTAGCATATCATGTAATCGGCTTGGGACTGATAAGGCTCATTACATTGGTTAGCAATTATCCTTGAGGTCAGGCTAACCATCCGGAAAGCTATGATGCAAGTAATAGTCAGGCTAACCACATATAATAGCTATGAGGCATGTAATGATCAGGCTGCACCGACATGAGGTGTGGGTGAGCTATGATGCATGTAAAGTTTGGGTATGATCACATAAGCTACTAATATTTTCCCATTTTCCTCAGCTAGCACGATGGATTCCAAATCATGACTCCTCGTGACAGGTCTCAATGATGCCAACTCATGTAAATAATAGTGTCAGAGTCATATATGCTATACAACAAGAGTTATAGAGATAATCAACATAATGGAAACTGTCAGAGAATGTACTCGCCTGTGGTCCTTAGCTGGCAATACTAATTTTCGGGTTCCAAGGTATCATCTGAGTGATCCAACAGTCCTATAGATATATCATAAACACAATACTGCATCAGACATTACACTAATACACAATCAAATACCATGATCTTAGGGACGACGCTAGGGGGTCACGTCTGTAGTTGCTGTGCATAACAGATAGTCAATGATGCGGTCTTGCCAGTATATCGGTGTACATGTGGCAGTCTGCTAACGTACTACTTGGTCACAGATCAACGTAACTATGGGTATCCGTGGTTACACTCGGTCATCTAGTACATAGATATATATAATACATATTACAATCGTACTAATTAATTACACTTATAATAGATATATGTACATAATAGAATTTATACTATGTATATATTAAATATATATTAGGGATCCATGTACGATACATACACGTAGGAATATATATACTTAATTTGAGAATTATACTATTCATATATATATACATTAATATACATTTAGACATATATTAATACGTATGCCAATATGTATAAAACAACTATATATATATATCCATATACCCACAAGACACGTATACTAAACCCTGGCTATAATGTATGTATATAATAAAGAATACGCATATGCGTATATGTCTACGTATATGCAAGGAGAAGAAAATCGAACCTGTGTATGTACACGACGACGACGGGGTGCTGGTGGTGCATGGTTCAGTCGAGAGGGGGTCAACGTGGGTGTTCGGGCGAGGTTGCTTGGTCCAGTTGGTCGGTGGCGCCAGTCTCCGGTCGGGTTGGCATCTCGGGCAGTCGGCTCTGCAAGAAGTCGACAATTGCAGCAATTTTCGGCGAGCGCGGGATGGCTCGGTTCAGCGGCGACGGCTTCAGGCGAGAGGGGGAAGGTTCTGGTCTGGCGAGGCGAGTTAGACGCAAGCGTGGCATCGTCGGCTTACAGTCGGGTTTAACTCCGGCGGACTGCTCGAGTCGAGCGGTGGAGGAGACGGTCGGCAGCGGGTTTTCGGCATCGTCTCGGCGGTGAAGTGGTGGTATACTCGAGGAAGAAGAGGGACAGCCGGATATGTATCGACGGGTCCGGCGGGTTATCCGGCGGGGAACAGTAGGTAGGAGGGAAAAACAAGAAAGAAGGAGATGTCGGCTGTGGCATTTGGTTTTGGGTTAAAAAGAAAGGAAAATAATTAAGATGATATATATATACAAAGGGGTGTGGGTTTGACCTAGAATTGGTTTGACTGGTCAACCCCTCTTGGAATTTGGGCTTCTCATGAAGATATTTCAAAGGCCATGATTAAAATGGGTTCCAAATAAATGGCTAGGATTGCATGGTTCAAAATGAAAGGAGGGCCAATGTTTGAGGAGGTTGATGTTGTGTCATACACTCCAAAAATCATGAAAAAATACTCATAAAGAAGAAAAAGGTTTATTCACGTGTCGTGTCCAACGAGATGGACACCTTAATGCACTTTTGTATAAGAGTGCCCAATAATTAGAGAATTACACAAGTTTGGATTTATGGATTAATTAATTAGAAATAATTGAAATTGGTGTTCTAAAATTAATTAGAAGTACAAGGGACTGAAATTAAGTGGGACACAAGTGTCATAAATGAAGAAGACTCAGAATAGAATATTGTTCCAATTTGGGTTGCACGAAATAGGTCGAGATTGTGTCTCCAATTTTGATTGGAACACACAAGGATACAAAATTGAATTTATTTGAATTTAAAATAAACGTCCGCGACGAATATTGTGCGGCTAAAATGAAGCATAAGAGAACATAATTATAAGTTACATAAAGGTCAGAAAAGAAGGCAGGCATGTCTAGGATAAGGTTATAGAATTTTTTGGAAGGCAATGGCTAGCGTAGCGCTCAAATTATCGAAACAATGGTAAAGTGCAACAATCAATTAAAATCATAATTATTTAGATATAATTAATTATCATGCAATCATTGACACATTAATTACGAAAAGACAAAAATACCCTTAATATGAAAAGTGGGGGTGATAATGCCAAAAAAATTATTGCCTGGATCGACGTCTTTGTAGTTCGAAGATTTGGTACACAAACAACTTTTTTTTATGGAATCAAGATCCAGAAAGCTGTCTCTGATCGGAGCATTTATTGACTTGAACCTAAACCCATTCACACAGTAACTTGGCCATATTTTGTCGGCAGTAATTGGTCCTTGGCTAGAGTTCTAATAGATTCAGTCTCGGGTGTTATTAGATGATCGACCTAAATACCAAAGTAGCGATAATAAGTTATTTATTGTGCAAGTGCATACAGAAAAAGTAATTATCAAGCTTCTTACATATGCGCTCAGCTAATAAAGAAAATGATGTCTCATTTCTTGTTCTACTTTTTCGTCTGTTATGTAGGGTCTAACCGACCTCAGCTCATTATTATATATGCTGAAAAACAACGAAGCAACAACTGATTAGTAGCATAATAGTAGCTTATACTATTATATTGAGATAACGTAAATATGGACGTATTAATTACTTATCCCTCTAGCTTCTCTACTTCATACTCTTCGCAATTGAGTAATATATACAACTGAGCAGCCCTTAGCTCATCGTCATTCAAATATCTCTTCTTTATTTTTCCCGAAGGCTTTCCGGACGCATTGAATACTTTCAGTATTGAATCATTAGATTTCTAATATCCGTTGTCATTTCTCGGAGCTCTTGTTCTATTAGTAGCAACATGAGATTTGAAATACGTCGAGCAAAAGTTTGTAATCTTCTCGAGAACATAAGCTTCATAAATAGAGCCCTCAACCTATGCCTTATTTTTTACCTTTCTCTTTAGGTGATTCAAATACCGTTTGAAGGGGTACATCCACCGATAACCGACAGGACCACCAACACGTGCCTCATAGGAAAGATGAATTGGAAAATGCTCCATAGAGTCGAAGAATCCAGGAGGAAACACCTTCTCGAGCTTGCACAGTGTTACCGCAATGTCCTTATCTTGCTTTTTTTGACGATCGACGAGCGACTTAGTAGAACAAAGATCTCTGAAGAATATGCTGAGCTCTGTCAATGGATCCCAAATGACCTGTGGTAAGAATTCCCGAAATACAATCAGAATTATCCTCTCCATGAATATGTGACAATCGTGGCTTTTCATACCCGCCAGTTTGTTCTCCTTGAGGTCGACGCATCTTCTCAAGTTCGACACGTACCTATTTGGAAATTTTAGACCATGAATCCACCTACAAAGTCTCCCTTTATCCTCCATCTCCAGTAAAAAAATTGACTTAGGCTACTTTAACTTTCCATTCCCCTCCTATATCAAATGCAACACAGGGCATCTACATATTTCTTCTAACTCCAACCTGGCCTTCGTATTGTCTTTCGTCTTTCCCTTTACCTCCATTACAGTATTAATTATGTTATCAAACATATTCTTCTCGATATGCATGACATCAAGGTTATGTCTGATCAGATTGGTGCTCCAATATGGCAGATCCCAGAATATACTTTTCTTTGTTCAGTTATGGGTGCGACCAAATCCGTCACACTTGTACCCCTTAGCAGGCTCTTCGATAGCACTTGGTAAATCTTTTACCTCTTCCCATATCGTGTATCCGGGCCACCTTGGCGGTGGATTGGCCTTCTCTACAACGTCCGTACGAAAAGCATTCATGTTCCTCCGGTACGGATGATCCTTCGACAAAAATTGTCGATAACAATCAAAGAAGCACGGTTTGCCTCTGTGTTTTAAATGGAAAGCCTTAGTGCGGTGTATGCATTACAGACATAAGAGATGACCATGAGTTCTCTATCCCGATAACATTTGATAGGCCAAAAAGTTGTTGATGGTCCACATAAGTGCTGCCCTCATCTGAAAATTCTGCTTTCTAGAAACATCGTACGTGTTGGCACCTACTTCCTAAAACTGATTTAACTTATCTATCAAAGACTATAAATATACATTGATGTTCCTCATCGGATTATTCAAACCCAGGATAATAACGGTTAGGAACATATACGGAGTCTTCATGCACATCCAAGACGATAGATTATACGAAGTGACGATCACAGGCCAACACGAATACTGGGAGCCCGAAAGTCCGAATGGGGTAAAACCGTCGGAGGAGAGCCCCAATCCGACATTACCCGGGTCTGAAGCAAAATCTAGATACTCTCGATCAAAGTGCTTCCATGCTGTCATGACCCGCACCCAAAATTGGGGCACGAGTACGTGGGTATGTCCAGCCTACGCCGCAACATCGACGGTAGAACGCTGTCTAGGTCAATGCACTATCTAAACAATCTCGCACGAGTATCCAACTCCATAAGGAGACACGGATAACATAATATAATATGAACAACATATTCAATCACATAACTATAGCACGATAAGATATCGAAGAAATAAAATAAAATACAACCCATGTGTAAATGTAAATAATCTAACTCAACAAATATCCAAGTTTCAACAAAGTATGCCGGAGACAAATCTGGTACCAATAATCTACTAAAGAAACTAACTAGATAACTAGTAATTCTGGCTAGACCTCCCAGAATCACAACTGAACTACCAGGTCCAAGTCTGCAGCTACTCTTCCTATGATCCATAAAATGTCGGACACCGGTCCTCTAAGGCATAGTCTGGAAAAATATTTTCAGTCAGGAAGGAGCAAAGTACATTTCTAATAGCAGTTATATATTAATGATATAAACTATATAGCAGTAAATAGATGGAAATTTACAAGATGCATGTACATGTACGAGAGATATACAATAAAGGAAATACAGGAAATACTATAAATAAATACGAGAAGGAACAATATGTCAATGAACAAGAATACTATGACTAAGTGTGTGAGTACTAGCCATATGATCGGCTTGGGAACTTGTACAGGAATAATGGCCTGGCTAATCATACGTACGGTGTATGACCAACACTAACATATGAACAAGTCTTGTACATGAAGGATATGATCACATATCTACCCTAAAATACTCTCCACCCCGACTGGTATAGTAGATCCAACCATGGTACGCTATGGCACAGGATTCCTTCGAAAGGTATCAAGTCTCCCTGGAAATCAGTGTCTATACTTGTACAAGATAACAATGAAATAAGACTTGTACAAGATACACCATGAACAAGGAATAATATCTCATGACGAGATCCGAATATACCAATCCGTGTGACCATCGTGTCAAGAATATGAATATTTACACTAGATACAATGAACATAGGGATATCATAAATAAGAAACTATCAGAGAATGTACTCGCCTTGGGTCCTTAGCTGGTAATACCAATATCCTGTTCCAGAGTATCGTCTGGATGATCCAACAGTCCTATAAATATATCATACAATACAATATTGCATCAGACATTACACTAACACACGCGATCAAAACATAATGAACTCAGGGCTACGCTAGGTATTACACTGGTCAACTAGGGTCAAGTGCGCGTCTAATTGTGCGGGTGTCGTGTCTTTAATTATTGTGAATTTAGACAGTCGGTGATACGGGTCTCGCTAGTATGTCGGTGTACATGCGACAGTCAACTAACATTTACATAGTCACAGGTCAATGTAACTACGGGGTATCCGTTGGTTACACTTGGGTCGCCTAATACATTCATAATTATACATATGTCATTAATTAAATATAATACGTATATATGTGTATACCAATAATTACGTACAAAATATGTATAAGTGTATATACACTAAATAGAAATATATATTATATATATACATATGATAAAATATACATAACACATTTATATATATATAACAACCATTATTTATATGTGTACAAAAGAATATATATATACTATATATATATATATATATATATATATATATATATATATATATATATATATATATATATATATACCAGTGAAAATATATATATACTATATTTATATATATATATATATATGCCAATTTAATACTTATACCATATACATATATGTGTATATATATATATATATATATATACCAATACATATATATATTATGCTACATATATATATACCAAAATACATTTTACTAAACATATACTATATATATATATATATATATATATATATATATATATATATATATATATATATGTATATATATACCAAAATACATACTAACATATATTATTTAATACGTATATACTAATATATATTGAATACATGTGTATATTAATAGAGAATACACTATATATACATATACTAATAGAGAATATACTATATATATGTATACGCGTATGTATACACGAAACATATGTATACTACATACATACATACACACATACACACATACACGCGTACGTGTATGCGAGGGGAGTATCGAACCTGTGCGCATGCACGACGACGGCGAAGACGATGACGAGGATGACAAAGACGACGACGATGGCGACTAGGATGACGATGACGAGGTAGTGGTCCGTCAGCGGGAGGAGGGAGCTCGGGAGGATGCTGGATCGGGTGGTGGCTCATGGAGGGTGCTGGTGGTGCCGGGGGGGGGGATGCAGGGAAGTATGGTGGTGCGGTGGGAGGAGCAGTAGCCGCCGGAGAAGGTGGCTGCGGCTCGCGTATGGGTGAAGCTGGCCGGAGGAGGAAACTCGGGGTGGTGGTGGCTGAACTGAATTGCGGAGAGAGAGATGGCTCGTCGGTGGCCGGTAGGACGAGGCAGAGGGAGGTCGGAGGGATTCAGGCGGGGGACTCGACTGAGGGGGGAGAGGCTCGGGGAAGAGATCTCGGCCAAGGTTGGCCGGAGCAGAAGCTGCGGGCTCATGGTTACCTGCCGGAGTCGGTTCAGGTGATCTCGATCAGGTTGCCGAAGTAGGGGGGCCGTGCTTGGGTCTCCGGGATGCACGGTCGGCTGGGTGAGGCTATGGTCGGCGAGGCCTAGGTGATGGTGGAGTTGATGATTGGAGGAGTGGCAGTGGTCCTGATGATGGTGGTGGTAATAGCTCTGATGGTGGTGGTGATAGCTCTAATGGTGGTGGTGATATTCATGGCCGGTGCCGGAGAAGCAGCGCCAAAGAAGAGAGCCCGGGAAGAGGTGGTGGTTTGGATCGAGGTGAGGCAGGCTCGAGGTAGAGTCCGACAGAGATGGAGGAGGGTGGCCGGACTGAACTCAGGCCAGAGGGGAAAAGCTCGGGATGAGCAGCTGGCCGGGTGAACAGTGGTGGGAAGTTGGTTTATATTCCCTCTCCCTTTTTTCAAAAAGAAGGAGGAAAAGAAGAAGAAGAAAGAAGAAGAAGAAGAAGAAGAAGAAGGGAAAAGGAAAATTTTGTACGGTTGAGTGAGGAGGGAGGAGAGAGAGAGGTGGGGGCTTTCCTAGGTTTGGGGATTAGGGCATGGTTGGGAATAGTGCATTAAGGAGGCATAAAATAGAGGGTGGTGAGGGGAATGTATGGTGATAATGCTCCCATTTTGAATGGGTGGCCATGATTGATCATGAAGAAATTTATTCATGCAAGGATGAGGGTTGGGTTGACTAGTCAATATTAGGGCTTCTCAATTGGTTTGAACCAATGGGGTGTTGACACCTAATACAATATTTGCAAATGAGCCCCCTTAAATTTGGGTATTTGCACAGACACATGAAATGATAAAACATTGGTGGGCGATTTGGTGTTTGGTGATTTGTAGGATGAGGGGGTATTGTGTGTTTGGTATGGGCTTAATTAATAGGGCACTTGGATTAAATTGGATTAAAATGAGATTAGTCAAAGTTGGTATCCCCAATTTAAATAGAAACAAATGCAAGCGATGTTCTAAGATTAATTAGAAATACATGGGGCTAAAATTAGGTTGGGCCATAAATATCATTAGTGAAGAAGACTCAGAACAAAATATTACCCTAATTTAGGTTGCACGAAATGGTCGAGATTGTGTCTCCAATTTCGATTGGAACGTACAACGATACAAAGTTGGATTTTATTTAGAAATTAAATAAACGTCTGCGACGAATATTGTGCGGCTAAAATGAAGCACAAGAGAGCATAATTTCGAGTTATGAAAATGTCAGAATGGAAGGTGGGCACGTCTAGGGCAAGGTTGTGAAATTTGTTGGAAGGCAAAAGCTAGGGTAGCGCTCTAATTATCGAAGCAACGACAAGAAGCAACAATTAAATAAAATTACAGTAATTAATTACAACCTCAAATAATTAAATCCTAAATAATACAAATTAAATTCATAACCCTACATTTCGGTCAGGTGTTCATCTAGTGGGCTTCTAGGTCAAGTCTACTAGCTCAACATTAAGAACACAGTATATAATATATTTATAAATACACAACTCATGCAATTATTTAAATTAAATACATGCAATATCAAATATATATAAAAAGTCAAAAATACCCCTGTTTTTGGAATGTGGTTGTGACAAGTCTACCCTCCTTAAAAGAATTCCGTCCTCGAAATTTAAAATTCTCATAGTAGTATTTACTCGTTATATTATTTTCTATCAAAAGTTAAATTCATCAACCCACATAATCAGGAAATAATCCACCTTGTCATTTCATAATTTTTTAAAATTCTGAAATTATTGTATTCCTGAAAATCCTCGAAATAAAATCAAATTCTATTTTTTTATCATAATTTCCTCCAAAATTTTAAGTTAATAAATAAATACTCGAAATTTAACATCCAATCCTCTAATTTAAATTCACTCAATGCACATTAAGAAATCCCATCTAAAAACACTAATCCATAAATCCAATCCTTCAATTTAATTTCAATCAACATATATTTATAAAATTTGAAATGTCATCCGGAAAGTTTGAATTTAAACACTAATCCATTAATCATCTTACTCTTCAATTTTAATGATAATTTCAATCATATCTCAATCTTCATAAAATCAGTGATTCATCAATTCTGCTATATTAAATCCTTAACTCTTTATTTAAAATAATAAAGAAAATCATATCTCATCTGTCAGGGTGTACTACTAACTATATTCTAACAAGAAAATCACGAATACAACTACGGTACTAAGGAATCAATCAATCAATCAAATAGAGAGGACAGAAGAAAAGAAAAGAACAGAACCTGCTAACACGTTACCTGCAGTATCGGTCTCTTCGACCGTCATCGCAAATACTTTGCCCTGCTGGGGTGGCTCCCTCCACGGGTGCTGAGCAATCTGCAGTTCCACAGGTGGCCTAACTAGATATCTATAATTTGGAGCTACGCGCTGAGCTAGAGGGCAATCCCTCATTCAGTGTCCTATATCACCACAGCACAAACAAAGTCCTTGACTCAATCTACAGCTCTCCCAAAGGTGACCTGGCTTCTTACAGAAATGATAAGTCTGTTGATCCTGCTGAACACGAACTGGTGCCTGGTACTACTGTTGATACTTAACCATCCTTGGCAGTTGCTGAATATGGGGACGCTTGGCCGGTCCTGCGCTACCATTCGTATCTCCAGAATTATTGTGACTCCTCTTAGGCCTGAGATCCAGATCCTCTTCTGTAATCTGGACATCCATCATGATATCCTCAAAGGTAGCGGTACGACGACCAGAAGTGCGCGACCTAATCTCTCTCGTCAGCCCCTTTTTAAACTTTCGGGCTCGATCTCCTAGGTCCCGAATCATAGATAATGCAAAACGGCTCAATCGACAGAACCCTGCAGCGTACTCGTCGACCGACATGTTCCCTTAGACCAAGTCATGAAACTGACTTTCCAAAGTTCCCAAGGCCACGTCGGAAAATAACTTCTCCCTGAAAAGCTCCATGAAGGTCTCCCAAGAAAGTCCTTCGTCAGTGAGTCTCGGCTCCGTACGATACCACGTGAGTGTGATATCAAATATCTGACTGCCAGCAGCTTCTATCTGCAAGCTCTCCAGAATCTGGGCCAATCACAGGCTCCTCTCTATATCCTCTAGCCAGTCGTCTATGTAGAGTATCCCTTCGGTACCTTTGAACTCTCGAGGTATCATCCTCTTGAAGTCCACAATAGTGCCTGATCTCTGCTGTTGCTGGCAAGAAAACTGCTGGTATTGTGCTACTCTCTCCATAGCTTGGAGAGCCATCTGATGAGCATTCTCCATGCTCTCTCTCATCAACTCGGTTTATGCCTGGTGCGCTTCTGCTTGCACCCTCTGAGCCTTAGCTTGAACTCGCTGAGCGTCTACCATGCCTTGGATCAAGATAAACACCTGTGTCCCGTCAATGGGCATACCTCTAGAAATTGGAGTTGATAGAGGTGGAAGGTTGTCCGTCACAGCTGCGGCAATCCTCTGAACAAGTGGGAGAGAAAGACCCTCGAAAAGTGCAGATACTCCTACATGCATCAGAGATATAGGAGGAACTATGGATGTCTGTCCATCAGGTGGAGAGGTGGCAGACCCCTCTAAAGCTGGTGCTCCCACTCTCATAGATCGTGTCTTCGGCGACATCTTGAAGACAGATCCAAAAAATCAATTTAGGCAATAAATGCGATATCATCAAGGAATGACAGTAAAGTTCTAAGGAAGCAATATTCAGAAGGAAAATAAGGACAACAAGATAATAGATTGGAAATATTCCTAGTTGTGATTGAGTATTCGCTCTCGTCCTAGTATCCTATGTCCTATATCCTATCGCAGACACGCAGTAGTATAACTAAGAGGTCACACTACCACGACATCTTTCTAATTGTGAAGTCTGACCTGCATGGGCCACCACTAAAAATGTGTCACGATCCGCATCCGAAATTGGGGCACGAGTACGTGGGTACATCCAGCCTACGCTGCAGCATCGGCGGTAGAACGCTGTCTAGGTCAATGCACTATCTAAATAATCTCGCACGAGTATCCAACTCCATAAGGAGACACGGATAACATAATATAATATGAACAACATACTCAATCACATAACTACAATACTATAAGATATTGAAGAAATAAAATAAAATACAACACAAGTCTAAATATAAATAATCTAACTCAACAAATATCCAAGTCTCAACAAAGTATGCCGGAGACAAATCCGGAACCAATAATCTACTAAAGAAACTAACTAGATAATTAGTGATTCTGGCTAGACCTCCCAGAATCATAACTGAACTACCAGGTCCAAGTCTGCATCTACTCTCCCTGTGGTCCATAAAATGTCGGACACCGGTCCTCTAAGGCATAGTCTGGAAAAATATTTTCAGTCAAGAAGGAGCAAAGTACATTTCTAATAGCAATTATATATCAATGATATAAACTATGTAGCAGTAAATAGATGGAAATATACAAGATGCATGTACATGTGCGAGAGATATACAATAAAGGAAATACTGGATATACTGTAAATAAATGCGAGAAGGAACAATATGTCAATGAACAAGAATACTATGACTAAGTGTGTGAGTACTAGCTTTAATATGTGATCGGCTTGGGAACTTGTACAGGAATAATGGCCTGGCTAATCATACGTGCGGTGTATGACCAACACTAACATGTGAACAAGTCTTGTACATGAAGGGTATGATCACATATCTACACTAAAATACTCCCCACCCCCGACTGGAATAGTAGATCCAACCATGGTACGCTATGGCATGGGATTCCCTAGGAAGGTAGCAAGTCTCCCCGAAAATAAGTGTCTGTACATGTACAAGATAACAATGAAACAAGACTTGTACAAGATACACCATGAACAAGGAATAACCTCTCATGACGAGATCCGGATATACTAATCCGTGTGACCATCGTGTCAAGAATATGTATATTTATATTAGATACAATGAACATAGGGATATCATAAATAAGAAACTATCAGAGAACGTGCTCGCCTTGGGTCCTGTCACTACCACTTTTCCATATAAGGGCATTTGTGTAATTTAGCTATTTTAAATAATTATGAATTTAATTAATTGCTGAGTTTTGTAACTAATTATATTATTATTTGTAATATTTAGTTTTAGGTCTAACCCTAGAACTCATTAGGACAGACCCAAATGACCAAACCCTAATTTTAAACCCAGTTCTAGTGAAACCCTAGAATACAAAAATTAGGGTGAACCTTCGAAACCCTAGACTGACTTAACCTGAGTCTATTAGGTTCTACATGAGAGGGCCAGGGGGTTTAACCCAAAAGGCTATGCATGGAAACCCTAAACTTGCTTTAATATAAAAAGGAAGCCTCTTTCTAGGCTATTCTTCACGTAGAGAGAAAGGAAACCCTAGCCTCCACAAGAGAAACCAATTCCCCACCCCATTTTTGAGATTAAACCTAGGGCTTCCATTTTCTCCTCCTCCAAAGCAAGGAAATCAGGGAAACTTGGGTCAAAGAAACTTGGGAAGGAAGAACTTTCATAGGGAACCATCTCCCTGCAGGTAAAACCCCATTTTATACATTTAATCTCTGTTTTTTTTGTCAATTATTGGCCATTAGGGAACCCCTGGCTGTGTAGATTCGAATTTTTGGGATTTTGCAGGTAAAACCTAGGAGATCTAGGGTTTTGGTGAATTTTATTTGGTTTTCCCCAAAATTCTGGAACCCTAATCCTAGGGACTTCGTGTAAGCATGATTACATCCCCTACGTGTAGTCTAGACATCAGGATTTAGGGTTTTTCCACTGTACACAGTCGGGTGATTTGTAAACCTGTGTATTTTGGGTTTCTTTTGGAGCATATTCGGGTTGGGTCTTAGTGTAGGATCTGTGTTTAGTTTTAAATCTATTTTAATCTGTTATGTTGTTGATGTATATATATATATAATGTCATTGTGAGCAGGTTATGTAGATTTGGGGGCTTTTCTACTGTGTAGTCGGGTTGATTCCCGTGTGTATCTGATTGGGGGAGGGTTTCACTACTGTGTGTTCATTTGTGAGAGCAGGAAGGGGGTTGGGCCAGGTCTGTGCAGTTTTGTGAACTGTGAGCAGAAATTTATTATGTGCATGAACCTATCTATATGTACCTGTGTTAATGTGTGAGGGTGTGTCCTTGTTCAGAATTTCTGTGTGTATTTGAGAGAGAGTTAGAGAGGGAGCAGTGTGCTGTGAAGTGCAGAATTCTGTGTACAGATCAGCATGTGTGTAAGTATTTCTCAGTATGTGTGTAAGGATATGTATCAGTGTGTTGATTTGGGGAAAAATCTGTTAAACTAGGCTGTGAGTAGATGTGTAGTTCAATAGAGAGGCTGTGCATTACCTGTGTAAACTGTGCAGATATTCATGACTGTGTGTGAGTATCCCAAAACTAGGTGTTTTTGTGTCCTTAACTGAGTTGGGTGGCTGTGTGCACAGTGCAGTCGAGTGTATGGGACTGTGTTGCTGTGCAGATTCTAGTTTGTGTGACTGTAGATAGGTGTGTGCAGAAATTGTATACTGTGTGAATGTGTAGAACCTATATGTGTCTCAGAACTTGTGAGTTAGGAACTAGTGTCAGTAGTTAGTTAAATTATGTATATGTGTGTTCAGTGTACTGTGTTAGATACCTAGGTGTCTAAGTGTTGGTGTGTGCCTCAGAAATTTTCCCAGGATCCTGTGTATGTGGCTGTGCATTGGTTGTATATAGATGTGTATCAGATTAGGGAGGAAACCTGTGAGTTAGATACATGTGTTCTTGGGTTAAGTTCAGTGAGTTGTTCTATTTTGGGTCCCCTTGAGTGTGTATCAGTACATATTAGAAATTCAGTATGTATCAGTCAGTGGTCTTCAACAGGAACCTATCTGCCAAGTGTAGGTAAGTGAATAATATTCAAGGGTATTGGAGGTGGGTTGATATACTAAGTTCAGGTGTAGATACCTGTGTCCCTAGTGTTCAGTGCAGTGTAGGTAATTATAAATCTGTGTGAGGTGACTGTGTTAGGCATCAGTGAGTGTGGCTGTGAATTAGATTTCTGTGTATGTGCAGACTGAATGTGTCTGTGTGCAGAACAGTGTGTGTAGGTGTTAAGTTAGATATCCTAGTTAAGTTGATTGATGTGTAGGTCGAGTCCTTGGTATTAAGTATATGAGTAAGGTATAAGTTAAGTCACTATATAAATACTATCCTATATATATTAGGCAAGTATATTTATAAGTCATATATATAGTATTACGACTAACTATATAGTCTATATAGCTATATGATACCTAGTATCTAGATACTCATGAGATGGACCTAGAAACCTAGTCACAACCTAGTTTCAACTAATATAGCCTGGAAATCACCCTAGAACTAGATTTGAACCCAGATTGAGGTACTATGAGTACACCCTAGTGTTTATAACTAGGGATGACACAATTAGCTAGTGTTAGACTAGTATTGACTAGTAAACCTTAGACATGACCTAGAAACCTCGTTTTTTTAAATTGTTAAACATGTTATTCTTTTAATTCATTAATTAACATTGAATTTCCATATTAGGTCATTTTGATCCCACTTTGGACATCGATCCTCACACCTTGCTCAGGACCACAGGCGAGTATATTCTCTGACAGTTTTCATGGTTGATTACTTCTATAAATTGTAGTGTATTACATACTTGATTCCGATACTATGGATACACGGGTTAGCACCCTAGATCCCCATCATGAGGAGTCGTGATTGGAATCCATCGTGCTAGCTGGGGGATGGGGAACTATTAGTAGATTATGTGATCATATCCAAACTATCATGCATCATAGCTCACCCCACATCTCACGTCGGGTGCGGTCTGACCATCATCATGTCTCATAGCTGTTATATATGATTAGCCTGACCATTATCATGCATCATAGCTAACCATATGGTTAGCCTGACCTTCTCGAATCATAGCTAATCATATATAACCAGCCTGATCCAGTCCCAAGCCGATCACATAATAAACTAATATTTCAAACACATAGCTAGATGTTTTATCTTCATTCAGATTTACTTATTCTAGCATTCACTATTCATTGCTCATTGCTAGATGCTCTATTGTCTATTTCATTTCTCCAGTACTTCACATGTTCAGCTTTTATTTCCATCTTGTATCTCTTACACTGTTTATAGATTTTGTCAATTTAATGAAACTGCTGTTAGTGCTTGTGCTTCGCACCAATCCTGACTGGATAACAACATTTTCAGAGGACCTGGAGGACTTTTGCCCTACTCATTACGGCCCAGGAATAGAGGAGGATTTCACCCCAGAAATCCCAGAGGAGGTGCCTATCCTAGAGGAGATCCTACCCGGCTGTTCTTAGATTATTTTTGCATTTATTGTTCTAGACTGAGACTGAGATATATTTATTATTTTGTGACTTGGTGAGGTCATTTAGACCCAGGATTTGAGTTGGACTTATTGTGGTTGGTTTTTATTAGAACTCTTTCAATTCTCATCCTGCCATTATGTTTATAGTTGTGATTGAGTATATTATAGAACTGTGGGTTATTTTTATCATTTGTCCTCCGTACGGAGTTGAGACTATTGACAGGATATACTATGTTTGTGACCTAGACAGCGTTCTACCGCCGATGCTGCGGCGTAGGCTTGACGTACCCACGACTCATGCCCAAATTCCGGGTGCGGGTCGTGACAGGTCCTTAGCTGGTAATACTAATATCCTGTTACAGAGTATCGTCTGGATGATCCAACAGTCCTATAGAGATATCATACAATACAATATTGAATCAGACATTACACTAACACATGCGATCAAAACATAATGAACTCAGGGCTACGCTAGGTATTACACTGGTCAACTAGGGTCAAGTGCGCATCTAATTGCACGGGTGTCATGTCTGTAATTGTTGTGAATTTAGACAGTCGGTAATATGGGTCTCGCCAATACGTCGGTGTACATGCGGCAGTCAACTAACATTTACATGGTCACAGGTCAATGTAACTACGGGGTATCCGTTGGTTACACTTGGGTCGCCTAATACATTCATAATTATATATATATCATTAATTAAATATAATACATATATATGTGTATAGCAATAATTACGTACAAAATATGTATAAGTGTATATACACTAAATAGAAATGTATATTATATATATATACATATGTTAAAAATATACATAACATATTTATATATATATAACAACCATTATTTATATGTATATAAAAGAATATATATATACTGAATATATATATATATATATATATATATATATATATATATATATATATATATATATATATATATATATATATATATATATATATATATATACCAGTGAAAATATATATATACTATATTTATATATATATATGCCAATTTAATACTTATACCATATACATATATGTACACACACACACACACACACACACACACACACACACACACACACACACACATATATATATATATATATATATATATATATATATATATATATACCAATATATATATAGATTATGCTACATATATATATACCAAAATACATTTTACTAAACATATAATATATATATATATATATATATATATATATATATATATATATATATATATATATATATATATATATATATATATATATATATATATATATATATATATATATATATATATATATATATATATATATACCATAATACGTACTAACATATATTATTTAATACGTATATACTAATATATATTAAATACATGTGTATATTAATAGAGAATACACTATATATACATATACTAATAGAGAATATACTATATATATGTATACACATATGTATAAATAAAACATATATATACTACATACATACATACACATATACACGCGTACGTGTACGCGAGGGGAGGATCGAACCTGTGCTCGTGCATGACGATGGCGAAGACGATGACGAGGATGACGAAGACGACGACGATGGTGACTAGGATGACAACTACGAGGTGGTGGTCCGTCAGCGGGAGGAGGGTGCTCGGGAGGATGCTGGATCGGGTGGTGGCTCGTGGAGGGGGCTGGTGGTGCCGGGGGGGGGGGATGCAGGAAAGTATGGTGGCGCGGTGGGAGGAGCAGTAGCCGCCGGAGAAGGTGGCTGCGGCTCGCGTATGGGTGAAGCTGGCCGGAGGAGGAAACTCGGGGTGGTGGTGGCTGAACTGAATGGCGGAGAGAGAGATGGCTCGTCGATGGCCGGAAGGACGAGGCAGAGAGAGGTCGGAGGGATTCTGGCAGGGGACTCGACTGAGGGGGGAGAGGCTCGAGGAAGAGAGCTCGGCTGGGGTTGGCCGGAGCAGAAGCTGCGGGCTCGCGGTTGCTTGCCGGAGTCGGTTCAGGTAAGCTCGATCGGGTCTGCCGAAGTAGGGGGCCGTGCTCGGGTCTGCGGGATGCACGGTCGGCTGGGCGAGGCTACGGTCGGCGAGGCCTAGGTGATGGTGGAGCTGATGATCAGAGGAGTGGCGATGGTCCTGATGATGGGGTTGGTGATAGCTCTAATGGTGGTGGTGATAGCTCTGATGGTGGTGGTGATATTCGTGGCAGGTGCCGGAGAAGCAGTGCCGAAGAAGAGAGCTCGAGAAGAGGTGGTGGTTTGGATCGAGGCAAGGCCGGCTCGAGGTAGAGTCTGACGGAGATGGAGGAGGGTGGCTGGACTGAACTCAGGCCGAAGGGGAAAAGCTCGGGATGAGCAGCCGACCGGGTGAACAGTGGTGGGAAGTTGGTTTATATTCCCTCTCCCTTTTTTTAAAGAGAAGGAGGAGAAGAAGAAGAAGAAAGAAGAAGAAAAAGAAGAAGAGAAAATAAAAATTTCCTACTGTTGAGTGAGGAGGGAGGAGATAGAGAGGTAGGGGCTTTCCTAGGTTTGGGGATTGGGGCATGGTTGGGAAGAGTGCATTGATGAGGCATTAAATAGAGGGTGGTGAGGGAGAATGTGTTGTGATGATGCTCCCATTTTGAATGGGTGGCCAAGATTGATCATGGAGAAATTCATTCATGCAAGGATGAGGGTTGAGTTGACTAGTCAATATTAGGGCTTCTCCATTGGTTTGAACCAATGTGGTATTGACACCTAATACAATATTTGTAAATAAGCCCCTTTAAATTTGGGTATTTGCACAGACACATGAAATAATGAAAAAATGGTGGGCGATTTGGTGTTTGGTGTTTTGTAGGGTGAGGGAGTGTTGTGTGTTTGGTATGGGCTTAATTAATAGGGCACTTGGATTAAATTGGGTTAAAATAGGATTAGTCAAAGTTGGTATCCCCAATTTAAATAGAAATAAATGCAAGCGATGTTCTAAAATTAATTAGAAATATATGGGGCTAAAATTAGATTGGGCCAAAAATATCATTAGTGAAGAAGACTCAGAACAGAATATTACCCTAATTTGCGTTGCACGAAATGGTCGAGATTGTGTCTCCGATTTTGATTGGAACGCACAATGATACAAAGTTAGATTTTATTTAGAAATTAAATAAACGTCCGCGATGAATATTGTGCGGCTAAAATGAAGCATAAGAGAGCATAATTTTGAGTTACGAAAATGTCAGAATGAAAGGCGGGCACGTCTAGGGCAAGGTTGTAAAATTTGTTAGAAGGCAAAAATCTAGGGTAGCGCTCCAATTATCGAAGCAACGACAAGGCGCAACAATTGAATAAAATTACGGTAATTAATTACAACCTTAAATAATTAAATCCTAAATAATACAAATTAAATTCATAACCCTATATTTCGGTCAGGTGTTCATCTAGTGGGCTTCTATGTCAAGTCTACTAGCTCAACATTAAGAACAAAGTATATAATATATTTATAAATACACATCTCATGCAATTATTTAAATTAAATACACGCAATATCAAATATATATAAAAAGTCAAAAATACTCCTGTTTTTGGAACGTGGTAGTGACACATACTTCTCCATCGGATGGATGATCCAATACTCCTTCGATCTGTTTCTGCCTGTGCCAACTCATATTTTCTGCAGTCTCCTTCACCATAAACAACCTCTGTAACCGCGACATCAAAAGAAAGTAGTGCATCGAATCGGTATGCTTCTTTGCACCGACAAACTTTCCTCTTCCAATGGCCTTGTAGCGATCAGCACCACAGAATCAACACACATCTTCATCCTTATCGTCTTTGTAGTACAACATGCACCTGTTACGACATGCATCAATTTTCTCGTAACCCATCCATAGTGATCTCACCATCCTCTTAGATCGGTAAAAGTATTTAGGCAATTTTGCACCCTCTGGTAAGATCTCTATAATCAAATTCATCAGTCGGTTATAGATTCTTGCGATATGTTAAAATCAGACTTGATGCTCAACAATCTTGTAACCACCTCCAACGGTGAATAATCTTCACAACCAGGATATAATGGAGTCCTTGCATTCTCCAACAACTCCATGAACTTTGCAGCATCGGTATTCGGTGCCTCCTCAGCTGCATCATGATTGTCCGGATCGAAACTAGGCCCGTCCGCATAAAAAACCATGTTTACCCACCCATCGTCGTAAGCAACGTAGTCGTAGACATTCATATATGGTTCCATATAAGGCTCTGACTCCGATGCTAAAGACACAAGTTCTCCATACGCGGTCCACTGATAGTAATTCGGCATAAAACCCTTCGAGTACAAATGATATGTTACTTCCACTTATGGATGATATTTTAAGTTATGATATCTCACACAGGGACACTTAATTTTGGTACCGTTCATGTACTAAGAGAACGCCTTGACGAATTACAGGAACAGCTGTACACCCTTAATAAATTTATCTCGCACACCGCATATGTCATCAGAATGACGGTTGTACATCTACGAACGATGACGCAGATAGTAATTCATATCTATTTTTTGATACTTCTGCAAAAATGAATAGATATCGTTCAAGTATATACTCATCATTAAATATAGTACATATACTGATACTCCTAGTCCTAGCATATATACTCATCGTTAAATACAGTGTAATTCTCTAGAGGAAGGTAAGAACTGCTCTAACTTGATACACAAAGCCCTTGAATATTTTATCAACCTCATCCCTTTACATATGGTGTTTGTACTAACAATACCTGCTATTTGAAGCCCTATACACCAAGTCAGAGAAGGCTCCTTAAGTCAAGAAACTGCCACCATAGATACATATGTTATAGAGCTGGGTTTCGATAAGGTAGAGGATCCTCAAGAGACGATCCTTGCATTGGTGATTAGAGAGGATCCATTGTAAGTATCGGCCTATAAATCAAATTACTACGAAGACTTAAGTCATTTTTGTTGTCAAATTTTAATATGAATCCTTCTAAACCTAAATTTTACAAGGCTTAAGTCATTAAACAAATTAGCCCAAATGTAACTATCCAAGTTGATTGTTAATTAATTCAAGTTGTAAACTTTAACAAGAATTTAAGGGTTCAAAACTTAACTAACCGATCCTCAAAAAAGAACCGACTGAACCTTCCTTATTGTGGTTAATCACAAATACCCCTAACTCAATCTAAATAAATAAATTATAAGTTAGGGTTAGGGTGTTAAGGACGAATATCTTGACCATGACAAATTTATCAATATACTTGGGCTGAAGTTAGGGCCGACCAATATTAGGGGGGCAAGCTTAACGATTGTCCTAGACCCCTCAAACGGGCAAGGCCCCAAAATATGGTCCAAAGTTACTTACATGACAATCCTTCCAATGGGAAGGCCCAAACATGCACTAAACCTACTTAAGTAGAACTTCGTAGTAATGTGCCGTCTCTTGAGGATCGGGTAAGGGTTTGGGTTTACACCCTCTATGACAGTCTTTGTCGTGTTTGTATCAGTGTGTGTGTATGTCTTGTCTGTGTCAGTGTCATATCGTATGCATCTGTGAGAGAGAGAGAGAGAGATATCGTGTTAGGGTTTACACCCTCTATGACAATCTATGTCATGTCTGTGTCAGTGTGTGTGTATCGTGTCTGTACCAGTGTCATGTGCATCTATGAGAGAGAGATCGGGTTAGGGTTAGTGTCATGTCATGTTTGTCACGTGTGTGTGTGTGTCATGTCTGTGTCAGTGTTTATCATGTGTGTGTATCGTGTCTATGTCAGTGTCATGCCGTATCCTATGAGAGAGAGAGAGAGAGAGATTTAGGAGGAGAAGGAGGACGCCGGGATAGGCCGCTGTGGAGGACGCCGGAGGGTGCAGTTCGCCGGAGAGGGGGGATAAAGGGGGAAGTTTTTAAAAAATTGGGGGAAAATTTTGACAGAAGGGGAGAATCAAAACCTATATTAAAATTTTAGCGATGTTTAGCAACGTCAACTTATGACGTCACTAATAAAAATATCAGCGACGTCAACTTAAGAGTTTTTGTGATGTTATAGACGTCGCTAAAAATGTCGCTAAATATCAAAAAATACTAACATTGCTAAATACGTCGCTAAACGTCGCTAAATCATAAAACTCAGCGACGTTTAGCGACCTTAAATAAGCTTATAGCGACTATTCTTTTAAAAAACTGAATTACAGTCGCTAAACGTTGCTATATGTCGCCAAAGAACGACTTATAGCGACGTTTATTTTTGGAGTCGCTAAAATCTTTAATATTAGTGATATTTTACTTTGACGTCGCTAAAAATATCACTATTTTATCATATTTTGGTAGTGTTATGTAACTAAAAGTGGTAGTAACATTGGAGGAAACGATATCCCGAGATCATGCCAACGAACCGTTCCACATAGATTCATTCTAAGTGCACTATGGGCTGGCCACCACAGATACTGTATATCTTCTGCCTTAGTGGAGTGCAGTATCTGACTACTATTATGCCGAGCCACTGTTTCACTATAGGAACACTGAATTCACTAATACCGTATTTTTAGCATAGTGGCCTTACGGGGGACTAGTGCATCCTGTAAGTATTTGTTTTATTTATTTGGTTCGGTTAGCTCATGTACGGTATTGGTGTGATATGAGGGTACTTATTATGTATTATTTTCGAGATAACCTCAGATCCACAAAAATAGTAAGCCGTACAAATGATTGGCCGATTTAGGAAGTAATAGATTTGGTTGTGATTATATTATTCAGCTAGTAGCCTAGGGAAATGTACTATCATAGTGTGATTGTTCAGCCCTTATCCTTTTTTGGTTGTAGGGTTGGGCCTTTGTGCTAGGATATGGCATGAGCCTAAGTTACGACACTGAACCTATGTATTATTATATATTTTCTTTGGATTTTTGTTTCTCTATTTTGTGTTTCCTTTATGGTACTTGCTATTTGGAGTCTAACCCTACTGGTTTTGTATGGCCAGGTTTTGAGCCAGCACTCGAGGACCCCCAACTCATGGTACATACCAGGAACATGGTCGCAGGGGATAGCGTGTGAGTTTTCTTCTTCCTTGCTAGTCATTGAACATTTACTTCTTTTTGGGCGTTTAGCCACCAACACCTGTTAGCCGGCTCGTCTAGATATTAGTTTCCTTACATGATTATATTAAATCAGACTACAGTTGATCACTGTCATATATTTTTGTTATTCTTCCATCTCCTTATTTTGCATAGCTGGTCTCCAGAATATTTTAAGAAAGCATTTTGGATACCTTATTGCTTATCTTATATTCTCTATTCTTTTTGTTTCTTGTTTGAATGATTGAGACATAAAAGTTCTTGACCCTAGGAGACTTGATTGTAGCATGCACCCCCTTGTATTATACAGTCGTGATCGTCGTACGACATATAGTACCTTGTACGGGGTAGCTGGCCATATCCGCCTTCGTATTAAGGTACTGGGATGTGATACGTGGTCAAGGACAACTTGTAAACAAGGAAAAAAGTTCTATGAACGGTCCCCGGGGCACTGGGACCTCTTTGGCCTGGGTACAATATTTGCTAGCTTAAGTCTAACACGGGATAAATCGAGATGTCTGCTAAGAACTAGCTACCCGAAGCGAAAAGACAACCGACCATCACTAGTCCGACCAGTGATAAGCTATATACATTTAAACTGTGCAAACTAACTATGTCTTCATGGAAGGGAAGGTCATGGTAAATTTTGTACATGTGGTTAAGACGGTGCAAGTAAAAGTCACCGAGTGGTGGCATATTTTTGTTTGTCATTTTATTTCTATCGCATGTTTGTAAAAGATTGAACCTAGGCAAGATAGAAAGATCACAAAATAATAATCTTGCATATTCACTTAAATATTGTATCGATTTGGTGTGTTGTGCTATATCGCCCTCACCGGTACTTTTCAAAGTACTGACCCCCATTGCAGCAGGTTCCCCGAGCCAAGGCGACACGGCGAGTAGCTGAAGCTTTCCCCCCAACCTTTCACTGATTTGACGCGTTCGTGTTTGTGAGTTCTGGATCGTGAGTACATATTCTCAAGGAGCTCGCATACACCATTTAAAGCCCCAAGGCGATGGCGCAGACTCATACCCAAGGTTGTTTGTCTTTTGATGTTTTAGTAAGAGATATAATATATGGATCAGCTATCTCATTTTTGCGTCCATCTTGTAAGCCCGCGTGGTACCCTTTTACTTTTAAGTCAAGAGTTTGTAATAAAGATTTCATTTATCAATAAAGAGAACTTTTCTTTATTTTAATGTATGCTATTCCATTTGCTTACTCTGTCGAATGTGTTTCTAAAGTATATCATTATGCCTAGGTCTTGTGCGGGCGCGCATTCGCTCGCACGACATCACATCCGGGGATAATTATCAATTTAGCAGAAATTGGGGTATGACAGCCAATATGTCAAAGTTTTAGGTCTTCTCCAGCCCCTGAGTTGTATTATTTCGCAAACACATGTCGAAGCGAGTTTTCTTCTGTTTTTATTTTTCCATTGTGGGAGGCTGAGACGGACCCAAATTTTGGATGCAACGGTTGGAGGAAGGACCTATTCGGGAGTATTATAGTCACGCTGGTAGGCGAGGCCCGACCTATTTGCTCCCGCTATGTCTTCCTCGGTGGAGAAAAAAACCATATGGCAGGCTCTGGATTTCTTTCCCTTGGATTTGATGGTAGAAGGCGCTGCTTGCTGAGTTAAGTCAGGAGCAAGATCTGGGTGAACCCATATGACCTCGCCTTATGGTGTGCTAAAATGAACCAACCCGCCCATTTGGTCGCAAGCTGGGAGAAGACTGACAACCTATATTATTGCCCTCGGGATTGGGACAACACCATCTTGGGCTTTCATTAGAGGGAAGTCGTCGAACTAGAGAGATACCATGTTGGAAGCGACCGTATTGTCCTTAAAGTCTAAGGTGAGAGCTTTAGAATCAAGCAGACGCTAGATGTATCCTTTTAACACGTAGCAATCCCATGTTGGGTGGTTGACGAACCGATGCTAATGGCAGTACTTCGGATTATCGACCTGGTCTGCCTCATTAGGGCATTTGATGTCGGGAAATTGGAGCTTGTTGCCCTTCACCAGCACGTCGAAGATTGCCATTACGTCATCATCGTCGAAAGAGTAAGTCTGTTTCGGCCTTAGAGCTTCGGCATATTTTGATCCATCGTGGAGGGCTTTTTGGAAACATTGACTGTAAGGGCCTGCTTCCCTTTGCCATAACGGCCACCATTGTTGTTATTATTATTGTTATTATAAGGGTGCTTTCCCCTGTCATCAATGATAGAGATCTGTATTCCCAACAATCGGGCGTCCTTTATATTTTTCCAGCAGTGACAACGCTTATGATGAATGTCGTCCAATCTATGAATTAAGTGGCGCCAGTCCAGAGTCTTTTGGCCGAAAATATATTTCTCCGGCATATGTCCATTAGTGTAGACTCAGGATTGTCAGGGGTAGTTTTAGCATAGCTTTTCTGTATCACTCTATGTATTCCCGTACAGGCTCTTTTTCTCTCAGAGTGATGTCCGTCAGAGATGACATCATCATGTCATTTCCTCCATCATAAAATTGGGCAAGGAAGAGGCTTTTAAGGTCTTTAAATGAGGAGATGCAATTGTTTTGTAGACTGCAAAACTAGTCGATGGCCACTCCAGACAATGTCTCGATAAAAATCTTGGTGAGAATAGCGTCGTTGTGAGGTAGATACCCCATCGCCGTCTCGAAATAACTCTTGTATTGACGAGGTGATATCTTTCCATCAAATAAAGTCATAACGAAGGGCTTATACTTGGGCGGGTATGACATATTTTCCCAATCGAGAGGATATGGTTATCGTATCCCGAGCTCGTGTAGTATGTCACGACTGCCCATTAAGCCTAGTCGGGCTCAAAGTTCTCGCACTTCCCACATTGATTCGTGGGCCTCAACTACTACAGAGGGGCGAATGATCCTGGCAAAGTGTGGTAGCCATCAGCGGTTGGAGCGGTTGCATCTGAGTCCCCGTTGGCCCCAGGATCTTGGCTTGCTTGTGCAGAAGTCCATGGTGGTTGTAGGAATAAGCTTGCCCTGAGTTCTAGCATTATCTGGGTCAGAGATTGCATCGAGGCACTCATGGTATGCATCGTAGCCTCGAGGGTCTCAAGGCATTTCGATCACTGGTACCTTTATTATCCTCCATAGCCATGTATAGTGTCCTTATACGGGGAGAGACAGATGAGATGGTTGATCTCTCACTTTCTGCCTCAGACTCTTACATTGAGTAGACCTCGGGAAAAGTTGGCAGCATTGCATCTTGCTCGGATTCGGAAGGAATACTACACCCAGTGTCAGAATATACATTATTTTGATGAGGTTGTGTCACGATCCACACCCGAATATTCGGGCACAGGTATGTGGTTACGCCTAGCCTACACCACAGAATCGCCGGTAGAATATTGTCTGGGTCATTTCTAACTATCTAACATCTCAACAATATAATATGGTACCTGTCAATCATCTCAACTCCGAATGAAGGAGCAATATGGTATCTTACAAGTATAACTAATCTCAATCACAAAACAAACTAAGGAAGAATAATGCACGAATGGAATAGCAAAGAAAAGAATATGATACAATCCATAATATGAAATAATATACAAGTTGTGAATCTCAATAAAAGAATAGTCTAATACAAGCCACATAAAACTAGACCTCCTCGGGCTCTACAACTAAGTCCTCCTGGTCTAGAAGGGTATCCTCTAAAGGTACGTCGTCTTACGGCCCGTAGAATATAGGACACAACTCTATAAGCCAGTCATATGAAAAAATATATCCAGTCAGGGTTAGAGCAAAGTACATATCTCTGAAAGCAGTTTCGATAACATAATCGAGCATATAAATAGATAAAGAAATGAAATACAAGATCACTAAGAATATGAATGAATGAACAATAGATATACAGGTAATGTACGAGAATATATATCAACAATATGAATATCATAATATGATGAAATAACTACAATCTAAACTAACTAATGTGCCTCAAAATACAAGTTCATTATGTGATCGGGTTGGGTGAACATGATCAGGTAAGACGATTACAAGTAAGATATGTAACCAGAATGTACACGATGTAACAATGGCTTTGATCACATAACCAACACCTATTCTCCCATCCCTAACTAATACTGATGGATCCAATCACGACACGCTTCAAACACGAAATATAACTACTAAACACGAGCAGTATGTGAATATGAAGTTTCATCAATACCTAATATACACGATGAGATACAATGTACACGAGTATCCGCTGAATACGGTAGGGGATAACATCTTCTGACGGGATCCATATAGTACCAGTCCGTGAAATCACTGTGTCGGGATCAAGTATACAATTCTAGAACATGCATATATACAATATTATGAATTAAAACTATCAGAGAAATGTACTCGTCTGAAGTCCTGAGTAAGGTATATCTCTCGATGCCCAAGCTGGTATCACACAGACCTATATATGGTATGTTGCACTAATACAAGGTTTAAGAATGAAAATTAGTTAAGTTGATGCAATTCTACGTCAATAAGCCATTTATAGGTCAAACCGATGAAATCTAGGTTGCAAGAGTCTAACACTAAGTCACTAAGTCGATGCACTATGAAACTAAACAATACAAGCTAATATAAGATACTACAAGACACTAAAAAAGTCGTTTCCTAAGATACGCATGTTTAGGATAATAAACGAGAAAAGATTTGATGAATACTGAAAACGAGGTCTTGTGCGAAGACCCGCCCTTCTTTTATGTTTACAAACAAGATTGTACAAATTTGATCCAACACAAGGATGTCTAAGTACAATTTATTTAATCTGGGTGAATATTGCTATAGGTGTCTGATCTGCAGTCGATCACTTTAGCCTAGGACCACACGATGTTGAAAAAGTGCCGTGAAAGACAGGTAGCAGCTTCGAAGTTTGCTGAAGAGGGTGGATGCCCGATGCCAAAGTCGTCGATCCCTCCTCTTTGCCTGAGCTCTGGATTCTCCTCTCTCTCTTTCTCTCTCCTCTATTTCTTCTTTCAATTTGTCGACCTTGTTCTCTGTTGATAGAGGTCTCTATTTATAGAGTTTTAGTGACAATGACCACTCAGTCGGTATAAAAACCGAGTAGTGGAAAGTACAGCACCCTTTTACACAACAGTTAAAATAACCAATGCCTGTGTATAGATGATCTTTTGAATGAGCGTGTGACGCGGGTCCAACTAAGGGATAAAACGCATATAACTGCTACGAAGATCACGGCATAGAAGCCACGTAGGTAGGTATCCCTCGTGTAGAAGAGGTTGGCATAGAAGCCAATGTCTGTCACCATGGCATAGAAGCTAAATAGTTATCAAACCGGCATAGAAGCCGAATAGGCGTAGAATCCAAGTAGGCGTAGAAGTCGAGTGGGCGTAGAAGCCGAGTGGTCATAGAGGCCGAGTGGTCATAGAGGCCGAGTAGGCGTAGAAGCCGAGCAGGCACAGAAGGCCGAATGGGCGTAGAAGCCGAGTGGTCATAGAGGCCGAGTGGTTATGGAGGCCAAGTAGGCGTAGAAGCCGAGCAAGCACAGAAGGCCGAATGGGAGTAGAAGCTGAGCAGGAACCGAAGCTGAATAGGCATAGAAGCCGCTGCGTAACGTGCCAGAGTGATGATGTGGACGTCTTAGCCGGAATTACGACTCTTAAAGATAATCAGATCTCTTGTATTAAATACAGAGATCTGCCCCCATCCTGTGCATTAAATGCAGATGCTTGTCTTTAGGATTTGCCATCATTCTGTGCATTAAATGCAGATACGCACCTTGAATCTTGTGCGAAGAGTAACCGCTGTCGTGGCAGTCTGTTCGTCTTCTGTGGAGCGTAAGGAGCTCACGTTTGCCTGTGTAAAACTAGACAGCATATTCCCTTGTATGCGTCGGAGCATCTCTCGCAAAGGGGATGTTACTAAACGACGATTCGGTGACATTTAATCAAATCTTCTACATTAAATATGGAGATCCGCCATCATCCTGTGCATTAAATGTAAAGGCATTTTTTGAAGGTCTGCCATCTTTCTGTGCATCAAACGCAGAGACGTGCCTCAGGCATCTGTCAGTATTCGGTGTATTAATTGCAGAGACGTGCCTTGAGGGCCTGTCACCACCCTGTGCATTAAATGCAGAGACGCGCCTTGAGTCCCGTACAGAGTGTATCTCTTGACGTGGCAGGCGGTTTGTCTTCCGTGGAGCGTAAGAAGCTCTCATCTGCCTGTGTAAAACTAGGCAGCGTATTCCTCTGTGTACGTAAATACGGTTTACGCAAGGGAAATAGCAATAAATGACAGCCTGGGTTGCAGTGCCGTGCCATTATTATAGCCGTCGTCTGGGTAGTCGAGCAGTATCCCTTTGTCAGAAGTCGAGATGTCAGGTTCATTGCAGGATCTGACAAGTTCATTGCAGGATCTGACGGGTTCACTTCGGAGAATACGAAGCGTCCCTCGTACGTTTTAATGCTACATTGAAAGAGGATGAGTTTTATGCCATAAAAGCGATGAAGCACCCCGTTTACGCTGAAGCAGCCTGGACATACTGCCCTACGCGGATGGTCCTTGAGCCTATATTTCACGCTGTGCTCAACGGAGAAGCTCTGTTTGTACGTTGAAGGCTCTGAAGTCCTCTGTTTATGCTGCTTTGCATCAATATGCTGCGTAGAGCTATCCAGCATATTTTTCATGCTTCTACAAGACCCCCTTCAAAGCTTTTAAATTTCTCATAATTTGAAACGCTTTGAATGAAGCATGAATCGGTCCTCGTAACTCGAAACATTTCTGAATGGAGTTCTGAAACGGTCAAGGCTGACTTTATGGCAGATTTATTGGGGATCGGTATGACCTCTCTCGCCTATAAAAAGGCTGAGGAGTTAACATGTTCTTTCCCATATTCCCTTCGCAACACAGAGATGATCACCAGAGTTCTTTAGGTCGATCTGAGGAAGAAGAAGACCATGTTCTTCCAGCATATAAGGAGCCAAAAAAGACGACATCTTCGAGCAAATGTCCTCTGCAATGATGGATCGTGGAAGGATATCATAGCCTCCTTTGCTCGGGATAATCATTAACTTTGTATAGTGGTTCTTCGGGAGAGAGGAAGGGTCATATTTCGCCATGCTGCTTGCAAGTGGCACCTTCTCCCGTTACCTCCGGGGCGCGGGATGTAAGAAAGGAGATTTACTCTGCTTTTCTTATGTTGGCCGTATGGGCCTATGCCCAGTTCTGTATCCGTCCGCCATCGATCATCTTCTTGTTCATCGACTGCGGATGTCGATGAACTGCCATGGAAGAAGAGGAAGACCTTCACCAATGTGAGAACCTGGCAGAACAGCTTCTCGGTGCGATCTTCAGACGATGATGAGGAAGCCCTTTGTAGACAGGATTTCTCTCATATGTAGTCATAAAAAAATAAAGAAAACCCTTGTAGACTGGATTTCCCTCATGTAATCATGCTTTTAATTTTAATAAAATCGTCTTTCTTCTTCATATGATCATGTTGCCATACTTTGCTGTGAAGTCTGAATATGTGTAGCTTCGACACGTCTGATTCTTTACGCCGACTCTGTTTAGAAAGAGTTCTAGGTCCTGTCCTGTCTTTTACGCATAACTAGGGATGCATAGAAAACCACTTTAGCATTCGAGTGTTCGAACTGTCCTGCTGTTTAGGAGTGAGGAACCACGTAGAATTTTGAACTGTTAGTTCTACAGAATTTCTTTGTTCAGACATCATCTTCAAGAATGATTTCTCGAAAATCCCTTTGGGACAGGGCGAGAAATGGCTGTCAAACTGATTTGCCATCTTGGTAGATAAAATATTCAGACTGGAGTTTGGATGAACTTTGAATCGACCCATGAAGAAAAGTAATTTTTTAATGTTGAACTCTGTATGCTTCGGGTACTTAGGATATCTTGTGGTAAAGAAGGAGTATCTTCTGTGTGAACTCCTGTAACTGACCTCCTTGAGGATCGTTCAGATGTATGCGTACTCTGGCCTGCATATTTTTCAGATGTGCGGGAAGTCATGGAGCGCAAAATCGTAAGTTGGCAGCCTCTGAGCATAAACTAAACACCATCGAGCGTGAAATCATAGACTTGTAGTTCCTGAGCATGAAGTCGTAGGTTTGTAGCCTCTCGAGCATAAAAGCTACCGAGCACAATGGCATCCGGACGTAAAACCCGACTTATAGCTGTCGAACGTAAAGCCGTAGATTCGTAGCTATCGAGCGTAGAAAGCTCCTTAGCGTAGAACTGTAGATTTATTGCTTCTGAAAAGAAAATTTTTTGAGCGTGAAGTCGTGGATCTGTCGCCTCTAAGCGTAAACTAAGCGCCACCGAGCGTGAGATCATCAATTTGGTATCTGCTGAGCGTGAAGTCGTGGGTTTGTAGCCTCTCGAGCATAAAAGCTACCGAGCACAAAGGCATCCGGGCGTAAAACCATAGACTTATAGCCTGCGAGCGTAAAATCGTAGATCTGTAGCTGTCGAGCGTAGAAAACTCTTTAGTGTAGAAACCACGAACCTGCTTTGTGCGAAAAACTTTTCGAATTCGCTGACTGTCCGCCTTTTCTGAATAAATAGGCTGACATAGGACCCAATCATAACCGAATATTAATTAGGAGATTTGGTTCGGGGTCCGAGGAGTCCATCCGAACTCTATATATATCCCAAGTTTCTGAGAGAAAAACTTTCCATCCGTCTTCTGCGAGAGAAAGCTTTCGACTGTTCGAGTTCTTCTTCGTTTCTTCTTCGAGTCTTCAAAGTTTCCAGTAATGGCTTCAAAACAAACTTCCTCCGCTAAGGGAAAGAAGGTTGATTCTTCTTCTCGTTCTTCGGCCCAAGCGAGAGTGTCTCTGGTTGGACAGGGTGAATCCTATTCTGAGCGGAACATCCCGCCGACGAGCAGTGCACCCGGCCTAAAAGGTAGAGCTTTTGGGATGAATGAGAACGACCGAAAATCCTTCGCACACGTTGAACGTGACCGTGCTAGGTCATCTTCTGTGCTGATAGCCTCTTTGAGGAAGATGATGCACGGAGACGTTTCATCTTTTTATGCCCACATTTCTAATGTGTCAGCGTAAAAACTCCATATTTTCGTCGTCGAGCGTAAAAGCTTTGACTGACAAAAACTTGGTGTATACTACTAAAATTTGATTTTTACGCTTGTGGATAAAAATCCTGGCATAATAACTCAATTTAATCAATCTGGCGCAAAGCACAGATCGTATACTGCCAATTTTGAATTTTACGTTTAGGAAATGGATTCTAGCATAAAGGCTCAAGTTTCACAGTCTCGGCGTAGAGCACGGATTGTTGATTTTTTTGCGGATGCTGCAAGTCCCGAAATGTCTAGTTAGGAACTGACGTATTTCTTTTGTGCTTTTGCAGTTAACTTGCATGAGTCTCCGCTAGCTGAAGTGATGGGCTCTGCCACCGGGATGCTGCACTCCAACTATTTGGAGGATCTGTCACACGTGACATTTCCTGTCTCCGGGCCCCAGTATCCTGAAGGAAGGGCAATTCTGATATCGTCTCAGGGCGAGCGAACGCTGCTGAATTTGATCAACGGGGAGCCCCTAACGTACGTAGACGGGGAGCAATACCTGAAGTCGACTTTTCTCTTCGGGGACATGATTGACAAGCAGTCCCAGACAAAGCCCAAGAGAGAACTCTGGGTTTTCTGTGCCGAGGGTTTGGTCTTGTACCTGCCCAATATACCGAGAGACTACCCCATCTCGGCCTTCTTCCATGCTACTCATCCCAGGAGGATGTCGTAGACGCTGACCCCCAATCTTCACGGCAAGCCAGGAAAGATCTTTTATCTGAGAGGAGCTGACCAGGGGTCGTTTGTCAGCCACCCTTCTGGCTCTGTGACGTTGTTCAGGGGGCTGCACCCGGGCAGTATCCCGAGTGAAGACAGTTTGGTGATCCAGCCGGTCCAGTTACCGACTTTCTGTAATGATTTTATGGGGCGTGGGGGAGTATACCCTAAGGTGAACCCTTGGTGTGGCGGGTGGATCTCCCCCACAAATCTTCGATGGGCTCGTTTAGTTGATTGGGCCCTGAAGCATTTCCAGACTGAGTTGGAGAGCATTGACCTATTTGCCGCTGAGAGTGCTACCGGTGTTGGGTTACCTCCTAAACCCAACCTGTTTCTGGCACTGATGGAGCAATATATTTCGCTTATCGGGACTTTCGCCACTCCACTGGGGGAGTTGGGATTGGCCCTGCATGAGATGGCAGAGATCTCAAGACTGCCGATGGGGGATACTCCATATGAAGAGTATGTTCCCATAAACCGGGAGCTGGAGGATTCAGACCCTCGGGTAGTGGAAGTGTACCAGGAGTTGATGTGCCACTACCTTGCTTGCACCACTTTTTATGTGAGCCTTCAGATTTGGCTCACATCAGCAAATGGACGTCCTACCTCTTCTTTCACCGGTCCAAGACTGCTAAGCCGGAGAAGGTATTGGAGGGCAAGGATCTGCCTGTGAATCCCCTAAGTGCGCTTAATGCTCAGGTAGTTAACGATCTCATGGTGGATGCTGGTGCTCCGGACTGGTTCCTCGACGAAGGGACGGGAAAGTATCCTGAAGGCACTAAGGCCTATAGTTATTTGAGGTGCTGTCGCTGGCCTCTGTCCAGGGAGGCTCAACTGGCTGGCTTCCTCTCCATATGGCTGTGCCGAGTAGTAGTGCCTGGCGTCGCATCTGCGGACCGCATTTACCGCAACACGCTATAGCCTGCAGTGCGTCTGGTGTTTGGGGCAAGACTGGGCTTGCTCCCTGCCATGGTGTGCCGTATACAAGCTGGCCTGAGGGCCATGACTGACGGGCTGCTCGTTGATGAAATTCGGTGTGATAGCTTTCCCAGGATAGAATTACCATACCTATATTTGATGGGGTGGTTAATTCTCCATAACCCCCGGGTGATATCTTCCGGTTCTGGCAGTAGTTCGGGGGGTAGTTTCTTGTTGAACAACCAAAAGTCTTCCTGGAACGTGAACACAGTAATAGACTGTCGGCGGGCGCTAGGCTTCAGTCACAGTTGGAAGCTTTTCTGCACCGTCCCTTCTGTACATCGCAATCAATCGGGAATTAGGCTCGAGGATTCGGGTAGAGAGAAGACCATTCATTCTCCCGAAGCTTTTAATTGGTTGGTCTATATCAGACCATCCCATCTGCTGTACAGAAGCGAAGATCATTGCTTCTTGGAGCCCTACTTGCCCAGTCGGTTTGCCAGGCAGTTTGGGTATGATTAGTTGCACGTGGGCAATGCCGTCACCAGCTTCAGGTCCAGAGGGGGACTCATTGATGGAGCGAGGGGATGACAATATTTTATCATGGGCTGTACTGGGGCAATTTTTACTGTGCCCATCATTACACTCTCCACGGAGCTGCGTATCCTGCATTCGTATGCCCAGTTCTATGTGGCAACGAACACCTTCCATCGCGATTTTGATATACATGGAAGCTTTAGGGTGCCCTCTTCCAAGCCTGGGGGAAGAGTTAAAGTCCCCTCGGTTTCTTCCGACGAGGGTGAGAAGTCCGTTACCCCGGATGAGCCTCTGGTATCGGTGCCTAGGGGTGAAGTACCTTCGCCTGCGGGGGCTTTGGTAGTTTCTGGGAAGCGAAGGGCTCTTTCTCCCACGGAGGCTTCCCCTTGTAAGAGAAAGAAGAAGACGTAAATCGTCCTCTCCGGATTCCTGGTATTGAGGTTCCTGGAGATGAGTTTACATCTCCCCGTGTTGGGGATAATTCTTTGATTGGAGGTTCCTCGCCTTTTAGAGAGGGACCTTCTACAGTTCCGTCTGGTGGTGCCAGAGAATCTCAGCTGGACGCTGGTGTCGCTGCTATTGCTTCAGGTAGTGGAGCGAGGTCACCTTCGGGGCTGAGTATAATAAAGTTTCGTATACCTCTAGCCGGATCGACATCAGGAGGGACTTCTGCCACGCCTGCGAGCGCGCCTAGCGCAATTCCAGCCAATGAGCCTCGGTTGGATTTTGAGGAGGACTTGGAAGACTATTTGTCCGCTTCCGTTAGTAGACCCCTTTTCCCAGGTATGACAGCTTGCCTAGCATCATTAAGAAATGATTTAGCTGTACAGGCTGCGGATGCGACATACATACCGTCGGCCATGGGTAAATGTCGTCTTTTATGCCTCTTCTTTAGGGAAATTAATATTACGTTGATATTAACTTCCTTTTGCCTTCTCTTCAGGGGAAGATCTCTTCGGGGAGGGTGATGTAGATGCTCCCTTCGGCTCTGTGTCAGGTCCTGGCGGTGACACGGAGGTACCCAATTTTGAAGAGGAGACATCTTCGGGTGCTGGCTTGCCTGTCGAGGAGACTCCGATATCCCAAGATGAGGATGAGCCTGTCATTGCGACAGTACCTCTTTTGAGCATGCCGGTCACTTCGTCCGGTGTTGGCGATTCTTCTTTCGTCGCACCTCCTGTTGAGGCGACGGCCGTGGCGACATCGTTTGTGGTTATTCCTGGAGGGGAAGTTTCTACGATCGCGGATACTCCCCGCGTTCATGCGGACCTAGTTGCGCTGACCGAGCAGTACACCGGTATCTTCTACACTACTTTGCGTCGCTGAAGAAGCTGGGGTAGCTGACGCGCTGGAGGTGATGGTTAATGGTTTGGAGCAACCCATTAACGAATACCTGCAGCTAGCTTGAGGCAGCATTGAATCTCTGGTCCAGGCCAAATACGACTCCTTGACTGCGCATCTTGTTGAAAAGAAGAAAGGTCTGAATAAATTCATCGAGACTAACCAGCAGGAGATTGACAAAGGAAAAGTCATTTTGGAGGAGACTATCGCCCTTCAAACGAAGTGCCAGGCCGAGCATGACGGCAATGTAGCGAGAGTCCGCAAACTGGAGACAAAGCTTGCTCAGGCAAAGGAGTGGGCTTCTCAGACGTCGGAAGGCCTAGATGTGGTGAATGGCCGACTGGTCGCAGCACAACAGAACTTGGCGAGTGCAGGAGTCGCCCGTGCTAGTTTCCTTCGGGCTAGAGCCGAACTGTCCCTCCTGTTGGATGACAAGGCACGGTTGGAGCGGGTCTGCGCTGATGTCTTGGATTCCAGGGCTGAGAGGATGGCCGTACTAGCACAGCAACTTCGCGACCTGACCGCCCCCCCTTCATGATGTACTTTTGCTTTTGCTTTTCAATGTACTTTCCCTATTTTCTGGGAATAATAAAGAGGCTTTTCATCTGACTTTGTGGACCCATCATTTCGGAATATAAATGACAGGTTTGGGTGAAAGTGATATCAGAGGTAGTATGGACGTGATATACTTTCGGTAAGCTTTAGCAGAGCATATCTATTCAGAGGTCATATGGACATGATAGAATATGATCCAACTAGTTTCGTTTTGGAAGTAGTTTTGTTAGAATGAGGTCTTCGCCATATTCTACTTGAGCAGAGGAGGTTTAAGCATAGTACCTTTTCAGGAATTTGCCATTGATAGGAGCCATTAGCAGGTCTCCATTAGGCTGGGCTAACCTGTAAGCGCCGTTTGAGAATGTTGTCTCGATCACGTAAGGGCCTTCCCATTTGGGCTGGAATTTGCCTTTACTCCTGTGAGTAAGAATCATCGGCCTTCTTACAGCCAAAACTAGCTCGCCTACTTTGAACACTCTTTCCTTTACTTTTTGATTAAAAGTTCTGAAAATGCGTGCTTGGTAGAGCGCGATGCGCTGCTGAGATTGGAGGCGTTTCTCGTCTAATCCTTCTAGCTCTTGAAGCCTTAATAGGTCATTCTTTTCTTGAGTTAACTCGTTAGCCACGGCTATCCTGAGTGACGGAATTTGAATCTCGATGGGGAGAACTGTTTCACTCCCGTAGACCAATGAGAATGGCGTGCAACCTGTCGGTGCTCGTACCGTTGTGCAGTATGCCCAGAGACATTCTCCCATCTTCTCGTTCCAATCTCTCTTGTTCGAAGAGACGAACTTCTTCAAGAGCTTGATAATGGTTTTGTTGAAGGCTTCCGCCAAACTATTAGCAGCCGGATAATATGCCGTAGAGGCCACGTTTTGTATCCGATTTTTATCGCAAAACTGGTGGAACGCATGGCTGATGAACTGAGGCCCATTGTCATGGATTATCCTTCGGGGAACCCCAAAGTGATAAATGACATGATGCTTGATAAAGCTGGTCATATTAGATATCTTTACCTCAGCAAGAGGGATCGCCTCTGCCCATTTGGAGAAGTAATCCGTGATGGCCAGTATAAACCGGCGACCTCTGGAAGAAGATGGGTGAATAGGACCGATGATATCCATACCCCATGCTTCGAAAGGCCAGGATGCAACCGTAGGATATAGATGTTCGGACGGTTGATGTATGAAGTCTGCATGAACCTGACAGGCTCTGCATCGTCTGGCATACTGGATTGCGTCTGCAACATAGTGGGCCAGTAATAGCCCATTCTCCTGATACGATCCTGTAGCTTAGGACCGGGTTGATGCGCCTCGCATACGCCGTCGTGAGCTTCACGGATAATCCGCTATGCTTCATCACCAGCGAGACATCATAATAATAGCCCGTCATAAGACCGACGATATAGGCATTGTGACGATGTGTCGAAGTAGAAGCGTAATGATCGTCTTTTGACAGATATTGCTTCTTTAGGGTCCTCCGGCAGGATTCCGTATGCTACAAAATCTATAAAGGGACTTCTTCAGTCTCTCCTGGGCAGATCTGCGTCCACAGTGTAGCTATGTTCTATGTGAAAGTTATTTTTCATACAGAATAAATCTCTGTTAAGAAGGATTACCGAATTCTGCCTTCTTATAGGAGTAGCTAAATCTGCAGCTAGATTTGCTAGGGCATCAGCTTCCAGATTCTGAGATCGAGGTACATGCTCAAGGAAGAATCCCTTGAATGTTATGGCTATCTCGACCGTCGCTCGGTGATAGGGGATGAGGTCGGGATTTCAAACTTCATATATTCCTCTGACTTGATTGACGATCAGCAGAGAATCACCGAAGGCTTCCAGAGATTCGACCCCCAGCTCTTTAGCGACTTGGAGCCCGATTAGTAGAGTGTTGTATTCTGCCACATTGTTAGAACAGGACTCGCTAAGAGAATATGCTCGGTAGATAATGAGTTTATCAGGGGTAACTAGGATGATTCCTACTCCTAAAACCACGTTTCCCCTAGGACCAGTCCTGGAGGCGCCATCGAAGAACAGTTGCCATGCATCACCTTCCGTTGCGGAATTATACTCTACAACTTCGTCGGGAATGTCCTCGTATAGTTTGGAGGCCTCCGGGATCGGATGATCAGCTAGAAAGTCAGCCAATGCTTGGCCTTTGATGGACTTCTGAGGGACGTATATAGAAGCATGAAAAATACGCTGGCAAAAACTACGCGGCGTATTGATACAGAGCAACGCAAACAAAGGCCTTCAGTGCCATCAGGCGTAAGAGATCAAGGGTGCAACGCGTCCAAAATCGCTTCGGCGTAGACGGGACCCCCCCCCATCGCCTCCAGGGCGTAAAAACTCAGCCGCTCTCAAAGCAGCGTTAAAATAGCGTACGAGGAACGCTTCGTCTTCCCCGAAATGAACCTGTCAAGTCACGCAGTGAACCTGGCCTCTGACTCCTGACAAAAAGTGCTGCACGGCGACCCAGACGACGGCTGGAAACAGGCACAGACCCCTCGGGACGCACACCACAGTATGATGGTGGATCCCTGCATTTAATGCAGAGAATTGGGTTAAGATACCACCGAACCGTCGTTTACTGACGTCCCCTCAGCATAAACCGCTCTTTTTTACACAGAGGGATACGCTGCATTATTTTACACAGGCAGGCATAAGCCGGTTTACGCTCCGCAGTAGACAAACCGCCTGCCACGTCAAAAGCTGCACATCGTACGGGGCTCGAGGCACGTCTCTACGTCTAATTGCACGGAGCGGTGACAGGTTCAGTCAAGGCACGTCTCTGCAACGGATGCACAGAAGGGCTGCAGACCTTCGAAACACGTCTTCGCATTTAATGCACGGGATGATGGCAAATCTCTGTAGAAGATTTGATTACATCTTCGAAAGCCGTGATTCCGGCTAAGACGTCCCCGTCAGCACTCGGGCACGGTAAGCAGCGGCTTCTACGCCCATGTAAGACCTGTGCCCCTTCGGCTCTCAATGCCTCTCCGGCTTCAACGCCTGTCCGGCTCCTATGCCTCTCCGGCTTCAACGCCTGTCCGGCTCCTACGCCTATCCGGCTTCAACGCCTCTCCGGCTCCTACGCCTATCCGGCTTCAACGCCTCTCCGGCTTCTACGCCTATCTGGCCTCTGTGCCAGGGTGACAGTCATTTGGCTTCTACGCCAACCGTTTCTACACACGGGATACCTACCTGCGTGGCTCTTACGCCGTGATCTTCGTAGCAATAGTACGCGTTGTGTTCCCTTAGTTGGACCCGCGTCATACGCTCATTCAAAAGATCATCCATACGCAGGCATTGGTTACTTTAACCGTTGTGTAAAAGGGTGTTGTACTTCCCACTCCTCGGTTTTTACACCGACGGAGTGGTCACTGTCACCAAAACTCTATAAATAGAGACCCCTATCAATGGAGAAAAGGAAAAGGAGGGGAGAAGGAGAGAAAAAAAGAATTATCATCCAGGAGAGAATTATCGTCCAAGGAGAGAGAGAGAGAGGGAGAGAGCCCGGAGAGCAGGCAAAGAACAGGGATCGACGACCTTGGCCTCGTGCGTCCAACCTCTTCTGCAACCTTCGAAGCTGCTACCTGTCTTCCACGGCACTTCTTCAACATCGTGTGGTCCAAGGGCTAAAGTGATCGATCGCAGATCAGACACCTATAGCAATTTATACCCAGATTAAATAAATTGTACTCCCACATCCTCGTATAGGATTATATTGTACAAGTTTGTTTGTAAACAGAAGGGCGCAGGTTTCGCATAAACCCCGTCATTGAAATACAATTTCATTCCTTTCGTTTAATATCACAAACAAGATGGCGACTCTGCCGGGGACATCTTTCTCTTCTGACGAGGAAGTAATTGCTCAACATGATACGGTATCCGTGGGAACCGTGAAGAAGACGCTGGTCGTTCATTTCGACCAGTCAGCCTATGAAGACATGCTTCGAGCCGGGGGTAGCTCTCGCCCTCTCTCCGTCCAGGACAACAGGAAGCTGCGCAATGTGTGGATGCCCAAGACATCCTCTACTATTCCTGTGGAATCTCCGATCTCTCCGGACTCTCCGATCTCTCCGATCTCTTCGGCCAACGAGGTTGTAGCGACGCTCCCTCCGTGCCCCGCACGTAAAATTCAGTCTCCCGCTACGCGCGGTACAGACAAAACTTTGGGCGAAGCCTTAGCGCTAACCCCGAAGAATCCACTGCACTTTACGCGTAGGAAACAGTCTCCCGCTACGCGCGGTAAAGACAAAACTTCGGGCGAAGCCTCAGCGCTAACCCAGAAGCCTTAACTGCGCTTTACGCGTAGAAACCTGTCTCCCGCTCCGCGCGGTACAGACAGAACTTCCGATGGTGCCTCGACGCCAAGACGGAAGAACAGATCTCGCTCCACGCACAAGACATCATCTGACCTCTACGATAAACCAGATGAGCGCTGTGATCTCCGCGAAGGAAAGCAAGCAGCAGGCTACTTAACCTCTCGGCCTTCACGCCAGCGAAGGAACATAATGCCTACCCTTCGGATCACGCGAGAAACCAATGGCCGACTAAGGGCCTCTCCGGCAACTCCTCCTGACCTACGCAAATATCTAGTCCAGAAGCGTAAAGAGAGGGGACCTTCCAACATGTCTATTACGCCTCCTAGCGAACATCATTGTAATAGCCACAAGGTTGTGATTAATTGCTGCTGTCCCAAAACAAAATGATCGGTCTTCGACCGATTGGGCTACTCTCTGTCTTTCCAGGGAGAGGAACCCGCGCATGCGCCTGTAAACATGGCCTCACACCTGCGTAGAGGAGGGTCGAGTTCAAGACGTCATCCCTCCAAGCCCCCGAGCCGAAGGAGGTTCATTGACACTGAAGCCGGAGTATTCCAGAACACTCGCGCAAAGTCACGACAGCCAGCTCCATCCCTTTCCGATTCCGATGCTGGGGGTCACCAAGAATCAGAAGCAGAAAGTGTAGAGTCGACTTCTACAGCGACCTATACTAATCCTTCAATGACGCCCAGGGAGATGGGAGCCTACGCCGTTGAAGATGAACGCGAGGAAGCTTCACCGTCAGGAGACGCGGAACAACGCCTCACCACGCTGGAAACATCTCTGCAACAAATACAATCCATGATGGAAAACATGCACCAGATGATGCTAACTCAGCACGCAGCTACCATGGCTCAAGCGTCGGTCCCGCCAACTCAGATACGTGTGGGGGTGGACTTACCACCATCCCACCCGAGCCAAGAGCCCGCGCTGGATCAAGAGTCAGAAGTTCCTCCGCTTCCTCACTCAGAGAGTGCCTTACCTCCCGCTGGGGTTACGATACAACCAACTCCGCACCACTCCATGGCCCCGCTTCCGACTGAAAATCCGATGCAGGTAGTCCGGGAGTTGAAGGCCCAGTTTGACGCCTTGAAACACAAGGATCAGCTCAAGAAACTGGGAATCAACCAGCCCTACCCAGCTATCTGGGAGGAAGTCCCTTTCCCGCCAAGGTACAAACCTCAGACCATGGCCCTGTTCGAGGGAAAAACATCGTCGATCCAGTACATGAATTATTTCAGCATGATGACGGTGTTGCTACAAGAGAACGACGCCCTCCTTACTCGGGTGTTCAAAGGTTGCCTCTCAGAAGTAGCCTATCAGTGGTACCGCAGCTTGGCGGATAACTGCATCACTTCCTTCGAAGACTTCAGAACTTTGTTCTTCATACGGTTCTATGAGGGAGGAATGGACATGTCTATGTCCTCTCTCATCGAAGTCAAGCAAAAGGAAAAGGAAGACGTTCGCATCTTCATCGAACGTTTTTGTCAGGCCACCTTACAAATGCCTCCAGGAGTTCCCGACTCTGCATTGGTGGACATTTGCAGGAAGAACCTCCTTCCCATGGTCTCGGTGTTCACAGGACCATATCAGTTCTGTGATTGGCCCTCGTTCATCATCTCGGCGGTAGCAGTCGAAGACAATAGTCGCAAGGCGCGCGACAATGGCATCATGATCTCCGCCTCCGACAGAGGCAAGAGGCCATCTCCTAGCAGCGACCACCCTCGTGGTCCCAAAGGAAAAGAAGCCCTGGCAATTAATACGGCCAGACCAAAGATTGCGGCAACTGCGCAAGCAAAACCCGGGACTTCCAGACCCGTTGAAGTCTACTCCTTCGACGACGACGACGTCCCGAGCATATTCGAGTGTCTCGTCAAGAGTGGCAAGATCACCCTTCCAGAGCTGAGGCGGCCCCAGGAAGTTGGCAATACTAACGACCCTAAATACTGTGTCTTCCACCGATACGTACATCACCCAACAAAGGCGTGTTACGTACTGAAAAGGAAGATCCAGGGGTTAATCGATGCTAAGGCGATCACCCTGCACAACACCGAGAAGACGGTCACGGCCAACATGATCTCTCTCCAGTTTGGCAGTCTGCCTCCCCGAACGATCCTGGATGGTGTCACGCCTATTTTTCGAGCAACGATGAACATCATCAATCTCCCTCCAGCTCGGGATCAAAATCGTAACCTGGTACCCCTAACTACCCGGCAAGGCGAGATTATGTGGGTTCATCCCGACCTGGTGTCAGAAATTGGGGAAGAAACTGATGCTATCAGAGCTAAGTCTAGAAAGAACTCCAAATACAAACCATGCCATATGGTTGCAACTCCAGAAGAAGACGAGGTGTTGGCTACAGCAACCCGATCAGGGAAAGCCTACCTCAAGGACTACGGCACGAGCCCGGAAGACGCCCCAGCCACCAAGCCTTCGGGACTCGAGCCCGCCACACCAGAGACCGGTCCTTCAAGACCAACTCCAGCGGACAAGGGAAAACAAAAGGAAGTACGCTTCGATGTACCTGTAAAGAATATTCCAAACAAAGGTTTAGAGAAACCGTACAACTTCGACATCCTGGCCCAACTGGCCAATACGCCAGCCAGGTTGTCCATCTTCGAGCTACTCAGGCTCTCCCAAGACACTCGTCTAGCCCTGAGCGAAGCGTTGATGCAAGCGGATGTGTGCCTAACCCAGCTCAAGTCCCCCAACGAGGAACCCGTGGCGTGCCCTCAATGCCACAGTGTGATGGAGGTGGTACCAAACATCACTTTCACCCAAGACGACATGCTGCTGAAACACAACAGGCATGACATGCCTCTCTATCACACCGGATACATCGGTTCCATGGAAGTCGACCGATTCACATAGATCCGGGATCGTCAATCAGCATCATTCCTCACAGTCTGCTCAGGCTGTTGAGGATCCCCACCAGCGAACTGGCCTATACCACTACTACAATTGTGGGTTTTAACGCTGGAAAGAGTAAACCATTGGGGAAGATTCGCTTAAGAATCCAGATTGGCAACCTTAGATCAGTGGCTACATGCTACGTCATTGATTCGGAGGTGTCCTACAACATCCTGTTGGGAAGACCGTGGATCCACGACCACAATATTGTCCCTTCAACTCTACATCAATGCTTCAAATATGTAGATGCCAAAGGAGCGGTACAAACTGAGTTTGCAGACTTAAACCCGTTCAGAGGGGTGAAATCCTACTACTCCGACGCCGTGTTATACTCTCAGAGCTACACAGAAGAGGTAACGGCCCAGACAGAGAAGGAATCCCGTCGGGAGCCAGAAGAACCCTCTGTCAAATAACCTCTGTCGATCAAGGTGAAAGGACAGACTGCTCGTCCAAAGGCCACAGAGCCTATGACCGCCCACCTGAACGATGCTAGGTCAGGAAAGGGGGGTGATCCTTTGGCAATTACCTTAAACAAAAAGCCTCCACCCTTGGTCATCAACCTTCGGCACGACAAAAAACCAAGGGATGTAAAAACTACTAACGCGGTTGCTAGTGACAATAAAAGTCCCCTTTCCCCGTACATTGACGAGATAGAACCAATAGCACAAAAATTCTTGGGAGCTATAACGGTCTATCATCCATATGTATGGGAAGTAGCATCATCATCCAACGTCGTCGCAACGTATGGGCCCCATGAGGATTCTATCTTCATCGTCCCACCTACCTACAGCACTCAGCGTCCGATATTCTTCGGCCGTATGCGCAATCAACCAGCTATCCAAGAAGATGCTTTCGACGACGATACTGGGGAAATACAGGTTCGCCGATACAGCCCACAAGCGCTTAAGATTATGCAGAATATGGGCTACAATCTGAAGCGGAACCAAGGTCTCAACAATGGGAGGGGCAGGCGTACGCCGCTGCTCGGCAACTCTTGCTACCGACAAACCCGCTTCGGGCTAGGATATTCGACCTCCCTTGCGGCTTCTGAAGACGCCATTGCCTCTCCTCAAGGCGGCTCAACGTCCTCCGACTCATCCAACGATCTCGGACAAACATTCTCGGTGAATATGGCGTCGACCGATCCCTTAGAGGCAAGCGAACAAGAATCTGAGTTGTTCGAAAATGACGCTTGGGCTCAACACATGGATACGCAGTGGGAATTTTGCTTCGAGCAAAGGGAACCTCCCACTAAAGACGAAGTTGTCCAAATCGACGTTGGGGGTGAACTCTCACCAAAGCCAATATTTATCAGTAACTATCTTTCCCCAGCTGAAAGGGAAGAAATCATCCAACTGATAAAAGAATACGTCGACGTCTTCGCGTGGAATTATGAGGATATGCCAGGCCTCGATCCGAAGGTGGCTACTCACAAGCTCAACATTTTGACCGACTCAAGGCCTGTCAAACAGCACCAACGCCGGTTTCGCCCGGATATGATGGACACCATTGAAGCTGAAGTCAAGAAGTTGATAGCCTGCGGCTTCATCCGTGAAGAGCAACATCCCGACTGGGTCGCCAATGTTGTCCCAGTCATGAAAAAGAATAGGAAGGTGCGTATCTGCATCGATTACCGGGATCTAAATGCGGCCTGTCCCAAAGATGAATTCCCTCTTCCTATCACCGACATCATGATCGACAACACCTGCGGTTTCGAACGTATGTCTTTCATGGACGGGTTCTCGGGATATAATTAGATCAAGATGCATCCTAAAGACGAGAAGCACACTGCTTTCCGGACACCACTGGGGGTATATTGCTATACGGTCATGCCCTTCGGATTGAAGAATGCCGGGGCTACATACCAGCGGGCCATGAGTAACATATTCCATGAGCATTTACACAAAACAGTGGAATGTTACGTAGACGACATAGCCGTCAAGAGCCGCCTCAAAGGTGATCACCTCCAAGACTTGAGGACGTTGTTCGAGCTAATGCGTCGCCATCAACTCAAGATGAACCCTACGAAATCATTTTTGGGTGTATCTAGTGGCAAGTTCCTGGGATTTGTCATCACCACCAAAGGCATCCAGGTGGACCCTGACAAAGTCCAGGCAATCGTAGAAATGCGACCACCCCGTAATCTGAGGGAACTTCGGGGATTTCAAGGCCGTCTGGCCTATATCCGGTGATTCATATCCAATCTCTCGGGGAGATGTCAGCCTTTTTCTCACCTCATGAAGAAAGGTGTATCTTTCGTGTGGGACGAAACCTGTCAGCAGGCGTTCGGAGACATCAAACGCTACCTCACCAGTCCGCCAGTTCTGGCACCTCCCGTCATGGGAAAACCATTCTTGCTGTACGTTCGAGCAATGGATCATTCACTAGGAGCTCTTCTTGCACAGAAGAACAACATGGGGCATGAACAAGCTATCTACTACCTCAGCAGGATGATGGTCGGGGTCGAGCACCGGTACAACCCAGTGGAGAAGGAATGCTTGGCTCTGATGTTCGCCTTCCAGAAGACACGACACTATGTCACCGGACAGACCATTCATATCATCTCTAGGATCAACCCTCTGCGGGTACTAATGAGCAAACCGAGTGTTCTTAACTCCCGACTCGCGACTTGGGCGATGCTATTAACGCCATATGACATGGTGTACGTACCGCAGAAGTCCATTAAAGGCCAAGCACTGGCTGACTTCCTAGCTGCCCATCCGATCCCGGAGTCCTCTAAGTTATACGAGGACATTCCCAACGAAGTTGCAGAATGTAACTCCGCAATGGAGACCGACGCATGGCAACTCTTCTTCGATGGGGCCTCCAGAACCGGTCCCAAGGGAAATATCGTCTCAGGAGTAGGAGTCGTCCTGGTCACTCCTGATCAGCTCGTCATCTACCGAGCATATTCTCTTAGCGAGCCCTGCTCCAACAATGTGGCAGAATACAATGCTCTGTTAATCGGGCTCCGCGCCGCCAAAGAGCTGTGGGTCGAATCCCTGGAAGCTTTCGGTGACTCTCTGCTTATCGTCAATCAAGTCAGAGGGATATATGAAGTCCGAAATCCAGACCTCATCCCCTACCACCAAGCAACGGTCGAGATAGCCATGACCTTCAAAGGATTCTTCCTGGAGCATGTACCTCGGTTTCAGAATCTGGAAGCCGATGCCCTGGCTAGTCTAGCCGCAGACTTAGCCACTCCTATAAGAAGGCAGGATTCGGTAATCCTTCTTAACAGAGACTTATTCTGTGCGAAGAACAAACTTCACATAGGACGCAGCCATGCTGTGAACACAGATCTCCCCGGAAAAGACTGGAGAAGTCCCTTCATAGATTTCGTCGTATACGGAATCTTACCGGAGGACCCCAAAGGAGCAGTGTCTATCAAGCGACGATCATTACGCTTCTATTACGATGCATCTGCACAATGCCTATATCGCCGGACCTACGACGAATTACTGTTGAGATGTCTGTCTAACAACGAAGCACAGCAGATTATCCAGGAAGCTCACGACGGCGTATGCGGAGCACACCAACCCGGTCCTAAGCTACAGGATCGCATCAGGAGAATGGGCTATTATTGGCCTACTATGATCACAGATGCGATACGGTATGCAAGATAATGCAGAGCCTGTCAGATTCACGCAGACTTCATACACTGACTATCTGAGCATCTGCATCCTACAGTTGCATCCTGGCCTTTCGAAGCGTGGGGTATGGACGTCATTGGTCCCATTCACCCATCTTCTTCCCGAGGTCACCAGTTCATACTGGCCATCACGGACTACTTCTCCAAATGTGCAGAGGCAATCCCTCTTGCTGAGGTAAAGGCATCTAATGTGATCAGCTTCATCAAGCATCACGTTATTTATCGCTTTGGGGTCCCCCGAAGGATAATCCATGACAACGGGCCCCAGTTCATCAGCCAAGCGTTTCATCGATTTTGTGATAAAAATCGAATACACAATATCGCCTCTACGGCATACTATCCAGCTGCTAATGGTTTGGCAGAAGCTTTCAACAAAACCATTATCAAACTCTTGAAGAAGTTCATCTCTTCAAACAAAAGAGATTGGAACGAAAAGCTGGGCGAATGTCTCTGGGCATACCGCACAACGGTACGAACGCCGATAGGCTGTACCCCATTCTCACTGGTATACGGGAGCGAGGCAGTTCTCCCCATTGAAATCCAGATCCCGTCGCTCAGGATAGCCGTGGCTAACGGGCTGACTCAAGAAAAGAATGACCTGTTAAGGCTTCAGGAGCTAGAAGGATTAGACGAGAAACGCCTCCAAGCTCAACAGCGCATCGCGCTCTACCAAGCACGCATTTCCAGAGCTTTTAATCGTAAAGTAAAGGAAAGGGTGTTCAAAGTCGGCGAGCTAGTTTTAGCCGTAAGAAGGCCGATGATTCTTACTCACAAGAGTAAAGGCAAATTCCAGCCCAAGTGGGAAGGCACTTATGTGATCGAGACAACATTCTCGAACGGAGCCTACAGACTAGCCCAGCCCAATGGAGACCTATTAATGGCTCCTATCAACGGCAAATTCCTGAAGAAGTACTACGCCTAATCTCCTCCACTCAGGAGGAATACGGCGAGATTCTCGTAATCCGACGAAACTACTTCAAAGAAGAAACTAGTATAGGCCCACAAATCAGTCATGTCCATATCACCTCTGAACTGTATTTCCTTGGAGAATCTGCCATGTCCATATCACCTCTGAACAGGCTTTCCAAGATTCTGACCATCGATTATCACCTCTGATATCGATCGTCACTTCAACTAACACCCGTACTAAATCTAAGTACGCCAGTGGTGTTAGGTCCACAAAATCTGCTACGTCCATATTACCTCTAGCAGGGCTTGTCCTCAAACCTATTACTTGCACCTAGGTGCGCAAAAAGCAATAGGCCCACAAATCAGTCATGTCCATATCACCTCTGAACTGTATTTCCTTGGAGAATCTGCCATGTCCATATCACCTCTGAACAGGCTTTCCATGATTCTGACCATCGATTATCACCTCTGATATCGATCGTCACTTCAACCAACACCCGTACTAAATTTAAGTACGCCAGTGGTGTTAGGTCCACAAAATCTGCTACGTCCATATTACCTCTAGCAGGGCTTGTCCTCAAACCTATTTACTTGCACCTAGGTGCGCAACAAGTAATAGGCCCACAAAATAGCTATGTCCATATTACCTCTGAGCTGTAAACTCTAGTAAAGCCTATCACGTCTATCTCACCTCTGATAGTACTTTACCTACAAAAACTTGGCCAAAGCACGTTCTATCATGTCCGTATGACCTCTAGATAGACGTGCGCTGCTGAAGTTTACCAAGAGTTTATCACGTCCATACTACCTCTGATACCACTCTCGCCCTAACCTGTCATTTATATTCCGAAATGATGGGTCCAAAGTTAGGAAAAAGTCTCTTTTTATTCCCAAGAAAGAACAAAATTACATCTGGGAAAGCAAAAAAAAAGAGAGAGTACATCATTGCGGCGGAGCAGTCATGTCACGGATCTGTCGCGCTAGCACGGCCATCCTCTCGTCCCTAATGGCCAGAGCATCAGCACGGGCCCGCTCCAGCAGTGCCTCATTGTCACTCGAATGGGACAGCTCGGCTATCGTCCGACGCACGCCCGCACAGGCACCTTCCGCGCGATCCAGATTCCGCCGTGCTGTGCTCAGTCGACCGGCCACCACATCCAAGCCTGCCAACGACTGGGAAGCCCACTCTTCTGCCTGAGCGAGTTTCTCCCTCAACCTGTGAATCCTCGCTATATTCCCCTCGTGCTCGGATTGGCACGTTGTCTGGAGGGCGAGGATCTCATCCACGGCGGCTTTCCTCTGAATCGCCTCCAGCTGGCGAGTTCGAAGGAGTTCCTTCAGGTCTTCCATCCGTTTGGCAAGATGCGCAGTCATAAGACCGTATCTGGTCTGGGCCTCAGCATCAAGACTGCCCTGAGCCAACCGCAAATACTCGTTAATGGGTTGTTCTAAACCATTAACCATCGCCTCCAGGGTATCGGCTCCCCCGGAATCGCCGAACTCCCTGACAACCCCGATCGAGAACTAGGCAGTTCTCTTCAGGCGCTCGAAATCCAGACTCTTCGCCAACACCATTGATATCATCGCTCCCAAACTGGTATAAAAGAGGCTGGTATGTTGCTCAGTCAGCGCAACTAAACCCGACTGAACGCCAGGAGAGACCGCGATATCAGCGAGTCCCCCACCAGAGACGATTGCAGACGAGGTAGCCACAGCTGCCGCCTCGACGGTTGGTGTGACCGAAGGCAAGGTCACGGTGACAGGCTCATCCTTCTCTCGAGGCGACGAAACCACTCCGGGCGAGCTAGCCCCCGAAGGTGTTTCCTCCTCAGGATCAGGTGCCTCCGTATCACCACCAGGGGCCAGAGCAGAGCCGGAAGGTGGCTCAATGCTACACTCCCCGTGGGCTCCATCCCCTGAGAAGAAAGAACCCAAAAGTCGACATCAGTACAACGGTAACCTTTCTAAAAGGAGACATGAAAACGACATTTACCTGGGGCCAATGGTATATATGGCGCATCTGCAGCCGAGGCAGCTAAACCTCGCTCTAAGGACGCAATGCGAACTATCATACCTGGGGAAGGAGGTGGACCAACTGACATCGCCCGGAATTCCTCCAAGTCTCCACCAAGACGCGGTCGAGGTTCGTCAACTGGAATCTCGCTAGGCACAGCAGGAGCTTTATCCGTTGCGGGTCCAGGGAAGGATCCTCCCATCTGCCATGGCCACCTAGGCGATCTCGTTACACTACCCGGAGCAGTAGCCACAGCAGCGACCCCTAGCGAAGATCCTCCGGCGCCGCCAACCGAAACCATAGAGGGTCCCTCTCTAAAAGGCGAGGAACCTCCAGCCAAAGACTCATCCCCGACATGGGGAGATGTAGGCCCACTCCCGGTAGCTTCAACACCAAGAATACGGAAAGGACGAGCAACTGTCTCCTTCCTCCTCTTACGAACAGAAGCCTCCTTAGGAGCAGGCGCCCTTCGCTTCTAAGGAACTACCAAAGCCCCTGCAGGTGGAGGCACTTCATACCCCGGCATCGACTCTAGGGGTTCATCCGGGGTATCAAACTTCTCACCCTCATCGGGAGAAACCGAGGGAACTTCAGCTCCTCCCCCGGTAATAGGAGAGGACACCCTAAGACTTCCGCGTATGTCAAAATCGTGGTGGAAGGTGTTGATCGCCACGTAAAACTGGGCGTAAGAATGAAGGATGCGCAGCTCCGTAGAGGGGGTGACATCCGGCCCGACGAAGGCTGCTCCAGTGCAACCCGTGGTGACATACCGCCATCCTCTGGCTCCATCAATGAGCCCGCCTCTCGACCTGAAGCTGGTGACGGCATTGCCCACGTGCAGCTGGCCGTACCCAAATTGCCTGGCGAACCGACTAGGCAAATAAGGCTCGAAGAAGCAATGGTCTTCACTCCTGTACAGGAGATGGGAGGGTCTAATGCAGACCAGCCAATTAAAAGCCTCCGGAGAAAGATCGGTCTTCTCTCTACCCGAGTCCTCAAGTCTCATCCCTAATTGATGGCGATCTACGGGAGAGAGAGTACAGAGGAACTTCCAGCCATGGCTGAGGTTCAATGCCAGCCGAGAATCTAGAACGGTATCCACGTTCCAGGGAGAATCCTTGTAGTTCAACAAGAAATTTCCCCCTGAGCTGCTACCAGAGCCAGGAGACATCACCCGGGGATTGTGGAGAATTAACCAACCCATCAGATACAGGTATGGTAATTCCACCCTGGAAAAACTCTCATGCCGGGCTTCATCAGCAAGAAACCCATCGGTCAGAGCTCTCAAGCCCGCCTGTATACGGCACACCATGGCAGGAAGCAAGCCCAGTCTTGCCCCGAATACCAGGCGCACTGCCGGCCACAAGATGTTCCGGTGAATGCGGTCCGCGGACGCAGTACCAGGCACTACTACTCGACGCAACGCCATACAAAGTTGCTGATTATCCCGAGCAAGGGAGGCTAAGATATCCTTCCATGATCCATCGCTGCAGTGGACACTTGCTCGAAGACGCCGTCTTTTTCGGCTCCCAACATGCTGGAAGAACATGATCTCCTTCTTCCTCAGATTGACCCGACGAACTTCGACGATCATTTTAGCATGGTGATGGGAATATGGGAAAACAGGTTAACCCCCCGCCTTTTTATAGGCAAAAGCGATCACAGCGGTCCCCAATAAATCTGCCATAAAGGCCGCACCGACCGTTTTAATGCTCCATTCAGAAATGTTTTGAGTCACGAGGGGCCATTCATGCTTCATTCAAAGTATTTCAAATTCCAAAGGATTTTAAAAGCTTTGAAGGGGGTCTTGTAGAAGCATAAAAAATACGCTGGAAAAGCTACGCGGCGTATTGATACAGAGCAGCGCAAACAAAGGCCTTCAGTGCCATCAGGCATAAGAGCTCAAGGGTGCAGCGCGTCCAAAATCGCTTCGGCGTAAACGGGACCCCCCTATCGCCTCCAGGGCGTAAAAACTCAGCCGCTCTCAAAGCAGCATTAAAATAGCGTACGAGAAACGCTTCGTCTTCCCCGAAATGAACCTATCAAGTCACGCAGTGAACCTGGCCTCTGACTCCTGACAAAAAGTGCTGCACGGCGACCCAGACGACGGCTGGAAACAGGCACAGACCCCTCGGGACGTACACCACAGTATGATGGTGGATCCCTGCATTTAATGCATAGGATTGGGTTAAGATACCACCGAACCGTCGTTTACTGACGTCCCCTCAGCATAAACCACTCTTTTTCGCACAGAGGGATACGCTGTATTGTTTTACACAGGCAGGCATAAGCCGGTTTATGCTCCGCAGTAGACAAACCGCCTGCCACGTCAAAAGCTGCATATCGTACGGGGCTCGAGGCAAGTCTCTACGTCTAATTGTACGGAGCGGTGACAGGTTCAGTCAAGGCACGTCTCTGCAACGGATGCACAGAAGGGCTGCAGACCTTCGAAACACGTCTTCGTATTTAATGCACGGGATGATGGCAAATCTCTGTAGAAGATTTGATTACATCTTCGAAAGCCGTGATTCCGGCTAAGACGTCTCCGTCAGCACTCGGGCACGGTAAGCAGCGGCTTCTACGCCCATTCAAGACCTGTGCCCCTTCGGCTCTCAACGCCTCTCCGGCTTTAACGCCTGTCAGGCTCCTACGCCTCTCCGGCTTCAACGCCTGTCCGGCTCCTACGCCTATCCGGCTTCAACGCCTCTCCGGCTCCTACGCCTATCCGGCTTCAACGCCTCTCCGACTTCTACGCCTATCCGGCTTCTACGCCTATTCGGCTTCTATGCCTATCTGGCCTCTGTGCCAGGGTGACAGTCATTTGGCTTCTACGCCAACCGTTTCTACACACGGGATACCTACCTGCGTGGCACTTACGCCATGATCTTCGTAGCAATAGTACGCATTGTGTTCCCTTAGTTGGACCCGCGTCATACGCTCATTCAAAAGATCATCCATACGCAGGCATTGGTTACTTTAACCATTGTGTAAAAGGGTGTTGTACTTCCCACTCCTCGGTTTTTACACCGACGGAGTGGTCACTGTCACCAAAACTCTATAAATAGAGACCCCTATCAATGGGGAAAAGGAAGATGAGGGGAGAAGGAGAGAAAAAAAGAATTATCATCCAGGAGAGAATTATCGTCCAAGGAGAGAGAGAGAGAGGGAGAGAGCCCGGAGAGCAAGCAAAGAACAGGGATCGATGACCTTGGCCTCGTGCGTCCAACCTCTTCTGCAACCTTCGAAGCTGCTACCTGTCTTCCACGGCACTTCTTCAACATCGTGTGGTCCAAGGGCTAAAGTGATCGACCGCAGATCAGACACCTATAGCAATTTATACCCAGATTAAATAAATTATACTCCCACATCCTCGTATAGGATTACATTGTACAAGTTTATTTGTAAACAGAAGGGTGCGGGTTTCGCATAAACCCCGTCATTGAAATACAATTTCATTCCTTTCGTTTAATACCACAAACAACGTACACCATGTCATATGGTGTTAATAACATCGCCCAAGTCGTGAGTCGGGAATTAAGAATACTTGGCTTGTTCATTAGTACCCGCAGAGAATTGATCCTGGAGATGATATGAATGGTTTGGCCCGTGACATAATATCGCATTTTCTGGATAGCGAATATCAGGGCCAAGCATTCTTTCTCCACTGGGTTGTACCGGTGTTCGGCTCCGACCATCATCCTGCTGAGGTAGTAGATAGCCTGCTCGTGGCCCATATCGTTCTTTTGTGCGAGAAGAGCTCCCAGGGAATGATCCATTGCTCGGACGTACAGCACGAACGGTCTTCCTATGATAGGAGGTACCAGAACTGGCGGACTAGTGAGGTAGCGCTTGATATCCCCGAACGCTTGCTGACAGGCTTCGTCCCATACGAAGGATACACCTTTCTTCATGAGACGCGAAAAGGGTTGGCATCTCCCGGAGAGGTTGGATATGAATCTCCGGATATAAGCCAGACGGCCTTGAAATCCCCTGAGTTCCCTCAGATTGCGGGGCGGTCGCATTTCTAAGATGGCTTGACTTTATCAGGGTCCACTTGAATGCCTTTGGCGGTGATGACAAACCCCAAAAATTTGCTACTAGATACCCCCAGAAAGGACTTTATAGGGTTCATTTTGAGTTGATGTTGGCTCATCAATTCAAATACTGTCTTCAAGTCTTGGATGTGATTATCCCTAAGGCGGCTTTTGACAGCTATATCGTCCACGTAATACTCTACTGTCTTGCGTAAATGCTTATGGAATATGTTGCTCATAGTCCGTTGGTACGTAGCCCCGACATTCTTTAATCCGAAGGGCATGACCGTATAGCAATATACCCCCAGTGGTGTCCGGAAGGCGGTATGCTTCTCGTCTTCAGGATGCATCTTGATCTGATTATATCCTGAGAATCCGTCCATGAAAGACATACGTTCAAAACTGCATGTATTGTCGATCATGACGTCTGTGATGGGAAGAGGGAACTCATCCTTGGGGCAGGCTGCATTCAGATCTCGGTAATCGATACAGATACGTACTTTCCCATTCTTCTTCATGACCCGGACAACATTGGCGACCCAGTCGGGATGTTGTTCCTCACGGATGAAGCTGCAGGCTATCAACTTCTTGACTTCAGCTTCAATGGCGTCCATCATGTCCGGGCGGAACTGACGTTGGTGCTGCTTCACAGGCTTTGAATCGGGCAGTATGTTGAGTTTATGAGTAGTTACCTTCGGATCAAGACCTGGCATATCCTCATAATTCCACGCAAAGATATCGATATATTCTTTTATCAGTTGGATAATTTTTTCCCTTCCTTCTTCGGAAAGGTTGTTACTGATAAATATCGGTTTTGGTGAAAGTTCATCCCCAACGTCAATCTAGATAACTTCATCTTCAGTGGGAGGTTCTCTCTGCTCGAAGCAGAATTCCTATTGTGTATCCATTTGCTGGGCCCAAGCGTCATTGTCGAATAGTTCGAATTCATGTTCGTCTGATTCGAAGGAATCCGTCACCACCATATTTGCTGATAATGTTTGCTCGAGAGCGTAAGATGAGTCGGAGGGCGGTGAGCCATCTTGAAAAGAGGAAAAGATATCCTTATTCGACTTAGAAGTCGTAAGGGAGGTGGCATATCCTAACCCGAAATGGGTTTGTTGATAGTGGGAATTGCCGAGCAGCGGTATTCGTCTGCCTTTCCCGTAGTTGAGACCTGGTTCCATCCTCAAGTTGTAAACCATATTTTGCATGATCTTCAAGGCTTGCGGGCTGTACCTGTGAACTTGTATTTCACCAGCATCGTCATCGAAGGAATTTTCTTGTATAGTCTGTTCGTTGCGTATGCGGCCGAAGACTATTGAATGCTGACCGTTGTGGGCAGGTGGAACAATGAAGATAGAATTCTCATGTGGTCCATATGTTGTGGTAACATTGGATGATGATGCCACTTCCCATATGTGCGGATAATAGGAATCTATAGCTGCCAAGAATTTTTGTGCTATAGGCTTTATATCGTCATGGGAAGAGGGTTCCTGATTTGGAATCCGAACGTCGATATACTGGAAAATAGGTCCATTGTTATTATCAGAAACCGTATTCCTGGTTGCATTTACATCACTCAGCTGCTTGTTGCGGGCGGAGGCTTCTGGTTCAGAGTGATCACTAGAGGATCACTCCCTTTCCCTGACCTGGTCTTGTTCTGGTGGATAGCCATAGGCTCTGTGGCTTTTGGACGGGTAGTCCGTCCTTTCACCTTGATTGACAGAGGTTGCTTGGCAGAAGGTTCTTCAGGCTCCCAGTGGGATTCCTTCTCTGCTTGGGCTGACACCTCTTCCGTGTAGTCTTGAGAGTATAACACGACGTCGGAGTAGTAGGATTCTACTCCTTTAAACGGGTTTAGGTCAGCAACCTCCGTTTGTAATGTCCCTTGGGCGTCTACATATTTGAAGCATTGATGTAGAGTCGAAGGAACGATGTTGTGGTCGTGGATCCATGGTCTTCCCAGCAGGATGTTGTAGGACACCTCTGAATCGATGACGTAGCATGTAGCCACCGATCTGAGGTTGCCAATCTGGATCCTCAGGCAAATTTTTCCCAACAGCTTACTTCTTCCGATATTGAAATCCACGATAGTAGTGGTGGTGTAAGCCAGTTTGCTGGTAGGAATCCTCAGTGGTCTGAGCAGACTATGAGGAATGATACTGATTGAGGATCCCGGTTCTATGTGAATCCGGTCGACCTCCATGGAACCGACGTACCCGGTGTGGTAGAGGGGTCTGTCATGCCTGTTATGTTTTAACAGCATATCGTCTTGAGTGAAAGTGATGTTTGGGACCACCTCCATCATACTGTGGCATCGAGGGCATGCCACGGGTTCTTCGTCGGGGGACTTGAGTTGGGTCAAGTATATATCCGCCTGCATCAATGCTTCACTCAGGGCTAGACGAGTGTCTTGGGAGAGCCTGAGTAGCTCGAAGATGGACAATCTGGCTAGTGTATTAGCTAGTTGGGCCAGGATGTTGAAGTTGTATGGCTTCTCTAAACCTTTATTTTGAATGTTTTTTACAGGCTTATCGAAGCGCACTTCTTTCTGCTTCCCCTTGTCCGCCGAAGTTGGTCTCGAAGGACCGGCCTCGGGTACTGCGGTCTCTGGTTCTGAAGGCTTGGCAGCTGAAGCGTCTGCAGGTGCATCTTCCTGACTTGCTCCGTAGTCCTTGAGGTAAGCCTTCCCTGAACGGGTTGCTGTGGCCAAAATCTTGTCTTCGTCTGATGTCGAAGAAGTTGCAACCATATGACAGGACTTGTATTTGGAGTTCTTCCTGGACTTAGCCTTAGTAGCATTAGTCTCTTTTTCGAGCTCCGACACCAAGTCTGTGAACCCACATAATCTCGCCTCTCTGGGTAGTTAGGGGTAACAGGTCATGATTTTGACCCCTTGCCGGAGGGAGATTAACGATGTTCATCGTTGTCCGGGAAATAGGTGTAACACCGTCCGGTACTTCTTGGGGAGGCAGATTGCCAAATTACAGAGAGATCATGTTGGCCGTGACCGTCTTCTCACTATTGTGCAGAGTGATGGCTTTAGCATCGATGAGCTGTTGGATCTTCCTTTTCAGTATGCAATACGCCTTTGTTGGGTGGTATACGTATCTGTAGAAGATATAGTACTTGGGGTTATTGGCACTGCCGACTTTGCTGGGCCGCCTCTCCTCCGGAAGGGTGATCTTGCCACTTTTGATGAGACACTCGAATATACTCGGAATATCGTCGTCGTCGAAAGAGTATACTTCGACGGGCCTGGAAGTCCCAGGTTTCGTCTTTGCGGTTGCCGCAGTCTTCTGTCTGGACGTATTGATTGCCAGAGCTTCATTTCCTTTGGAACTGCGAGGATGGTCGCCGTTGGGGGATGACCTCTTGCCTCTGTCAGAGGTAGAGATCATGATGCCATTGTCGCGCGCCTTGCGACTGTTGTCCTCGGCGGCTACCGCTGAAATGATGAACGAGGGCCAATCATGGAACTGATATGGTCCTGTGAACACCGAGATCACGGGAAGAAGGTTCTTCCTGCAAATGTCCACCAATGCTGAGTTTGGAACTCCTAGAGGCATCTGAAAAGTGGCTTGACAAAAATGTTCGACGAAGGTGCGAACGTCCTCCTTCTCCCTCTGCTTGACTTCGATGAGAGAGGACATAGACATGTCCATTCCTCCCTCGTAGAATCGGGTGAAGAATAAAGCCTAGAAGTCTTCGAAGGAAGTAATGCAGTTATCCGCTAGGCTACGGTACCACTGGTAAGCTACTCCTGAGAGACAGCCCTTGAACACCCAGGTGAGGAGGACGTCATTCCCTTGTAGCAACACCGTCATCATACTGAAATAGTTCATGTACTGACTTGGTAATGTTTTTCCCTCGAACAGGGCCATGGTCTGAGGTTTGTACCTCGGAGGAAAATAGACCTTCTCCCAGATAGCTGGGTATGGCTGGTTGATTCCCAATTTCTTGAGCTGATCTTTGTGCTTCAAGGCATCAAATTAGGCTTTCAACTCCCATACTGCTTGCTTCAGTTTTTTAGCTGGTAGCGAGACCACGGAATGGTGCGGAGTCGGTTGTATCGTGACTTCCGCACGAGGTAGTACATTCTCCGAGTGAGGAAGTGAAGGACCAGCTGACTCTTGATATAGAGCAGGCTCTTGGATCGTGTTGGATGGTGGTAGGTCCACGCCCACACGTATCTGAGTAGGCGGGACCGATGTTTGAGCCATAGCAGCTGCCTGTTGAGTTAGCATCATTTGGTGCATGTTCTCCATCATGGATTACATTTGTTTCAGAGATGTCTCTAGTGTAGTAATGCGTTGCTCAGCGTTCCCTGATGGCGAGGCTTCCTCGTGTTCATCTCCAATGGCATAAACTCCCATCTCCCTGGGCGTCATTGAAGGATGAGTATAGGTCGCTGCAGAAGTTGACTCTATACTCTCAGTATCTGATTCGGGAGACTGGCGACCCCCAGCATCGGAATCAGAAGAGCACGAAGTCAGTTTTCGTGACCTTGAACGAGTGTTCTGGAACACCCCAGCTTCGGTGTCCCTAAGAAGCATGTTGAATTTCCTTCGGCTCGGAGTTCTAGAGGATGGACGTCTTGAGCCTGAGCTTTCTCCAGGTATATGTGAAGCCATGTTCACAGATGCATGCGTGAGCTCTTCTTCTAGGAAAGATGGAGAGTAGCTCAGCCGGTCGAAAACTGGCCATTTTGCTTTAGAACAGCAACAATTAATTACAATCTTGTGACTATTACAACAATGCTCGCTAGGAGGCGTAATAGCCACGCTGGAACATCCCCTCTCCTTGCGTTTCTGGATTAGATACTTGCGCAGGTCAGAAGGAGTTGCAGAAGAAGATGATGGCTTGTTCCTTCTGCTCTCATTGGTGGGCATACGGATGATGGGAACCATGGTCTTCCCTGTGCCACCCGTATACAACAGGTTGGCCATCTAGGTGGCGGATAATCCCCGAGGAGGGTGTTGTTTCGCAACTGGAGTCTTCTTTACGCTTCGGGACTTCGCCTGGCGTAATTTGGAACTTCACTCTGGTTGGCATAAAGCTTAGGATGTCCTCAGGCGGCCATCAGCGTCTCGCGTAATTCGGAGGGCGTGCAGATTATTCCCTTGCTGGCGTAAAGGCCGAGAAGTTCAGTAGTCCGCCGCTTGCTTTCCCTTGCGGAGATCACAGGGATCATCTGGTTCTCCATAGAGGTCGGATGTTGTTTTATGCGTGGAGCATGTCTTGTACTTCTGATTTGGCGCTTAGGCTTTATCAAAAGTTTTGTCTATTCTGCCAGGGACAGGAGACTGAATTTCACGCGCAGAGCGCGGAGTATACTTCTGGATTAGCGTTGAGGCATTGCCAGAAGTTTTGTCGGTTCTGTCAGAGACAGGCGACTGAATTTTACGCGCAGGGCGCGGAGGGAGCAATGCTACAACCTCATTGGTCGAAGAGATCGGAGAGATCGGAGAATCCATAGGAATGGTAGAGGATGTCTTGGGCATCCAGACCTTACGCAACTTCCTGTTATTTTGGACAGAGAGAGAGTGAGAGCTGCCCCTTGTTCGGAGCATATCTTCGTAGGCAGACTGGTCGAACTGGATGACCAGTGTCTTTTTCACGGATCCCTAGGATACCGCATTGTGTTGGGCAATAGCTTCCTCATCAGAAGAGAAAGATGTCCCCAGCAAAGTCGCCATCTTGTTTAGGATAATAAACGAGAAAAGATTTGATGAATACGGAAAACGAGGTCTTGTGCGAAGACCCGCCCTTCTTTTATGTTTACAAACAAGATTGTACAAATTTGATCCTACACGAGGATGTCTAAGTACAATTTATTTAATTTGGGTGAATATTGCTATAGGTGTCTGATCTGCAGTCGATCACTTTAGCCCTTGGACCACACGATGTTGAAGAAGTGCCGTGGAAGACAGGTAGCAGCTTCAAAGGTTGCTGAAGAGGGTGGATGCCCGATGCCAAAGTTGTCGATCCCTCCTCTTTGCCTGAGCTCTGGATTCTCCTCTCTCTCTTTCTCTCTCCTCTATTTCTCCTTTCAATTTGTCGACCTTGTCCTCTGTTGATAGAGGTCTCCATTTATAGAGTTTTAGTGATAGTGACCACTCATTCGATGTAAAAACCGAGTAGTGGAAAGTACATCACCCGTTTATACAACGGTTAAAATAACCAATGCCTGCGTATAGATGATCTTTTGAATGAGCGTGTGACACGGGTCCAACTAAGGGACAAAACGCGTATAACTACTACGAAGATCACGGCGTAGAAGCCACGTAGGTAGGTATCCCTCGTGTAGAAGAGGTTGGCATAGAAGCCAATGTCTGTCACCATGGCATAGAAGCCAAATAGTTATCAAAACGGCATAGAAGTCGAATAGGCGTAGAAACCGAGTAGGCGTAGAAGTCGAGTGGGCGTAGAAGCCGAGTGGTCATAGAGGCTGAGTGGTCATAGAGGCCGAGTAGGCATAGAAGCCGAGCAGGCACAGAAGGCCGAATGGGCGTAGAAGCCGAGTGGTCATAGAGGCCAAGTAGGCGTAGAAGCCGAGCAGGCACAAAAGGCCGAATGGGCGTAGAAGCCGAGCAGGCACCGAAGCTAAATAGGCGTAGAAGCCGCTGTGTAACGTGCCAGAGTGATAATGTGGACATCTTAGCCAGAGTTACGGCTCTTGGAGATAATCAGATCTCTTGCATTAAATGCAGAGATCTGCCCCCATCCTGTGCATTAAATGTAGAAGCTTGTCTTTAGGATTTGCCATCATTTTGTACATTAAATGCAGATACGCACCTTGAATCCTGTGCGAAGAGTAACCGCTGTCGTGGCAGTCTGTTCGTCTTCTGTGGAGCGTAAGAAGCTCACGTTTGCCTGGGTAAAACTAGGCAACGTATTTCCTTGTATGCGTAGGAGCAGCTCTCGCAAAGGGGATGTTACTAAACGACGGTTCGGTGACATTTAATCAAATCTTCTGCATTAAATGTGGAGATACGCCATCATCCTGCGCATTAAATGCAGAGGCGTGTTTTAAAGGTCTGCCATCCTTCTGTGCATCAAACGCAGAGACGTGCCTCAGGCATCTGTCAGTATTCGACGCATTAATTACAGAGACGTGCCTTGAGGGCCTGTCATCACCCTATGCATTAAATGCAGAGACGCACCTCGAGTCCCGTATGGAGTGCAGCTCTTGACGTGGCAGGCGGTTTGTCTTTCATGGAGCCTAAGGAGCTCTCATCTGCCTATGTAAAACTAGGCAGCGTATTCCTCTGTGTACGTAAAAGCGGTTTACGCAAGGGAAATGGCAGTAAATGACAACCTGGGTTGCAGTACCGCGCCATTATTATAGCCGTCGTCTGGGTAGTCGAGCAGTATCCCTTTGTCAGAAGTCGAGACGTCAGATTTATTGCAGGATCTGATAGGTTTATTGCAGGATCTGACGGGTTCACTTCAGAGAATACGAAGCGTCCCTCGTACGTTTTAATGCTGCATTAAAAGATGATGAGTTTTACGCCATAAAGGCGATGAAGCACCCCGTTTACGCTAAAGCAGCCTGGATATACTGCCCTACGCGGATGGTCCTTGAGCCTATATTTTACGCTGTGCTCGGCGGAGAAGCTCTGTTTGTACGTTGAAGGCTCTGAAGTCCTCTGTTTACGCTGCTTTGCATCAATATGCTGCGTAGAGCTATCCAATGTATTTTTCATGCTTCTATAACGCAACTTTCCGAATATGAAAATAGTGTTTTAGATACATATTCAAGTCAATATTTATAATACTAGAACAAAACAAATGAAATCGGATACCTTGGCCTTGCACCAATTCGTATCACACATATCTCGATACCCAAACTCAATATCTTAGGTATCGACCCAATACCTTGGTATCCCGAGGTAACCCAAACAGTTAAAATAATAGCTAACACATATATGTACATACCTCAATCACTAACTATACTGTGTATCTAAACTACTAACAATAATTATATACCATAATCCATATAACTAACTACTATAAAACAACAACTAATAATATATATATATATATATAGCTAACTATATATAAACAAGGTATTACAATACCTTAACTAACTAATCCTACTGATAACTCGCTACTGAAACCTAAACTATAACTCAAACACTTAACTAATCAGCACAACCCAACTAACAACTATCAGCTAACTGATACTTGGAACTAAACTACCCAAAATTTAACTAAACAACTAACAAACTGTAACACCCCGTTCCGTTCAAGCGGACTGCCGATTCAAACGGCAAAAGTATAACTGTCCCGACCCGCTTTGCCTCAAACGAGAAGCAAAGGATATCCAAACTTGCCCCTACAGGAATTCAGCTTTGGCTTTTAGAGGCTCGCTTGACGTATCGCTCGACCGAGGCGAATCATCGCTAAGGTGGGTGGCTAGGGTGAACTTGTCTTTGCTTAGCCAGCACACATAAAATCTGGAATGATACATGCTAGCCGCTAGGTGATTCACCCCCTGCATGCTAATAAGAATCCAACGCACCTAGCTAAGGGAATAATCCCAACTTGTATTGCTTATGCTAGAACATGGAAATGAAACATTGCTTTTATATATGTTCAGACCCTCGCATGCTACCCTAGAACATGTCGCTCGGGAAGTCCCCTAACGGTTTCACCTCTCGGGGCCCGAGCTAATGGGAAAACTTGGGTTTAATACAAATGCATGCTTGTCTGCTTGTATGTTGCCTTATTTTCATCCAAACCCCAGGAGACTACTAAGTAGTCGTTCCGTGCATGGAAGAACCTGAAAGTGTCCGGGACCATTAGGTCACCAAGGCAATTCCCGAACCAGGGAATTTGCACCCTGAATGAATAAATCCCTGAATCACAGCTCGTAGAGCAAACTACTGAATCAACTAGCCTGGCAATCGATACACTACTGTGAATGAATCCTGCCTTAACAAGTTCTGTATATATACTGCCTCGAACTCGTTCCATACCTAACATGTTCAATATATACACATACTGCCTCGAACTTGTTCATGTACCAGACCAGAGACCTGAAGTTTAGAGACTTGCATGTTGCGAACAACTTGGAAACAAGGTCACTGGTTCCACGGACGGTTTTTGGGGCACCGGGGCCGATCTGATCCGGATGGAACATCACGTTAGTCTACTGCATCTAGACAGGATGGTCTGCAACCACTACTGAATCTTTGTTGCTTTCCATCCTTGTTCAAGACTAAACTGGTCCTTTATGGCTATGCCAGCGATAACTGTTCATATAGATAAGTCATCCTCGCTTAGCGGCTATCCGCGTGCGAGTCACTGCATCGCATCAAAAGCAACTGAATACCTGAACGATCTTGATATAATGACTCTTGTGTTGCATATGCTATAACTTGGTTTTCATTATGAATGCCCCTGAATGTTTATACTTGCCGTGCTTGGAATTGATAAAGTTTGCCTTGGACAGGGAAGGACAATTGGTAAGTGGGTAAGTCTCGCCGTGTTTCCTCTCATGTCGCACGGCGCACTGCCACACGAGTTAGGCTATTCAAATCTTGCATGAAACTAATTCTAAGGCAACTAGAAAGATAACTTAATAGTTTGTGCACTGAACCTATATTACGTATTTTGATTTGTCGACCGGGCGAGTAGCCTCCCCACCAGTGCATTCAATGTACTGATAATCCACCAGTTTGTATGTAGGGTGTGGGAGAACCTCGTTCGGTGCGGATGCCTCCTTGGTGCGTGCTAAGGCATGAAGATCACTCCGAAGCAGCGATACGTCCAGAACTGAAGCACATATACAAGACATAATGTTAGAACTTGCATGAACATTGCTTGTACAATCATTCCATAATTGTAGCCACTTGGCACGCTTTTACTGTTTCAGAGAGAGAGGCTTGAGCGACTTGTAATCTCGGCTATCCGCTGCCTGTAACATATGTTTACATCAATAAAAGAGTTGCTTTACTTCTACTTGTGTTTCAATGCTTCCGCTATATTGTCGACTTAGTAAACTTGTTACCGATCGACTATGCATTCATGACTCCGTTGCACTCGGACAATCTGTGCGACTCTGTGGCTTAGAACTCTTACCGCCAGCCAATAAACCATGGCCTTGCACGGGCGTGGCTCACGCTCGTGCGGCATCACGTCCGGATGGGTCATAAAGCAATCGTTCCGCGGGAGCGCTGGCACGGTGATTCTCGCCTAGCGAGAACGGCCGATTTAGCCTGCGGGAGATCGGGGCATGACATAATGGTATCAGAGCCTGGATTCTATGCCTTTGGAATTTATTTCGAATATCTCAGTTTTGAAAGCTCGTTCGTGGGTTATGTGCACGCTCTCTCTCAATGCCTCGATGGGATATTCCAACAATAAGTCTAAATACTTTCAAAATGCGTTTTGATTGATATGATTGCTTGTATGATATGGTGCTGCGAGTAGCTTATCCGATTTTACTAACTCTAAGTTTGGTTGAATGCATATGTTTGAGGGACGCCTTGAACTTGTGCACGATCCAAGACTTAAGAAAAGGTGAAACCCGAGTGCTAAGACTTCGCTATCGCTAAGTTGGTTGATGTGCTCACGCTAGAGGTACACTTCGAAAGTGCGCACGATCCAGACTAAGCGATACACCTATCTCGATGCTTATGCAAGTGAATATCCAAATGAAACAAGTGCAACGACTTGTGTAGGTTTGCCTCAGCCTTGTGTCATTAAATCAAAATTGATTCAAACGTACTGCTTGTCCTTAGTAAGTCTCGAGGACGAGACTTTTTCTGAGTTGGGTAGGATGTAACACCCCGTTCCGTTCAAGCAGACTGCCGATTCAAATGGTAAAAGTGCAACTGTCCCAACCCGCTTTGCCTCAAACGAGAAACAAAGGATATCCAAACTTGTCCCTACAGGAATTTCGCTTAGGCTTTCAGAGGCTCGCTTGACGTATCGCTCGACCAAGGCAAATCATCGCTAAGGTGGGTGGCTACGGTGAACTTGTCTTTGTTTAGCTAGCAGACATAAAATCTGTAATGATACATGCTAGCCGCTAGGTGATTCACCCCCTGCATGCTAATAAGAATCCAACGCACCTAGCTAAGGGAATAATCCCAACTTGTATTGCTTATGCTAGAACATGGAAATGAAATATTGCTTTTATATATGTTCAGACCCTCGCATGCTACCCTAGAACGTGTCGCTCGGGAAGTCCCCTAACGATTTCATCTCTCGGCTTACCTCCGGGCCCGAGCTAATGCGAAAACTTGTGTTTAATACAAATGCATGCTTATCTGCTTGTATGTTGCCTTGTTTTCATCCAAACCCCGGGAGACTACTAAGCAGTCGTTCCGTGCATGGAAGAACCTGAAAGTGTCCGGGACCGTTAGGTCACCAAGGCAATTCCCGAACCAGGAAATTTGCATCCTGAATGAATAAATCCCTGAATCACAGCTCGTAGAGCAAACTACTGAATCAACTGGCCTGGCAATCGATACACTACTGTGAATGAATCCTGCCTCAACAAGTTTTGTATATATACTGCCTCGAACTCGTTCCATACCTAACATGTTCAATATATACACATACTGCCTCGAACTTGTTCATGTACCAGACCAGAGACCTGAAGTTTAGAGACTTGCATGTCACAGACAACTTGGAAACAAGGTCACTGGTTCCACGGACGGTTTTCGGGGGCACCGGGGCCGATCCGATCCGGATGGAACATCACGTTAGTCTACTGCATCTGGACAGGATGGTCTGCAACCACTACTAAATCTTTGTTGCTTTCCATCCTTGTTCAAGACTAAACTAGTCTTTTATGGCTATGCCAGCGACAACTGTTCATATAGATAAGTTATCCTCGCCTACCGGCTATCCGCGTGCGAGTCACTGCATTGCATCGAAATCAACTGAACACCTGAACGATCTTGATATAACGGCTCTCGTGTTGCATATGCTATAACTTGGTTTTCATTATGAATGCCCCTGAATGTTTATACTTGCCTTGCTTGGAATTAACAAAGTTTGCCTTGGACAGGGAAGGACAATTGGTAAGTGGGTAAGTCTCACCGTGTTTCCTCTCATGTCGCACGGTGCACTGCCACACGAGTTAGGCTATTCAAATCTTGCATGAAACTGATTCTAAGGCAACTAGAAAGACAACTTAATAGTTGGTGCATGGAACCTATATTACGTGTTTGGATTTATCGAGCGGGCGAGTAGCCTCCCCACCAGTGCATTCAATGTACTGATAATCCACCAATTTGTATGCAGGGTGCGGGAGAACCTCGTTCATTGCGGATGCCTCCTTCGTGCATGCTAAGGTGTGAAGATCACTCCGAAGCAGCGGTGCGTCCGGAACTGAAGCACATATACAAGACATAATGTTGGAACTTGCCTGAACATCGCCGTACAATCATTCCACAAATGTAGCCACTTGGCACACTTTTACTGTTTCATAGAGAGAGGCTTGAGCGACTTGTAATCTTGGCTATGCGCCACCTGTAACACATGTTTGCATCAATAAAAGTGTTGCTTTACTTTAACTTATGTTTCAATGCTTCTGCTATATTGTCGACTCAGTGAACTTGTTACCAATCGCCTATGCGTTCATGACTCCGCTGCACTCGGACAATCTGTACGACTCTGTGGCTTAGAACTCTTATCGTCAGCCAATAAACTATGGCCTTGTATGGGCGTGGCTCACGCTCGTGCGGCATCACGCCCGAATGGGTCATAAAGCGATCGTTCCGTGGGAGCGCTGGCGCAGTGATTCTCGCCTAGCGAGAACGACCGATTTAGCATGCGGGAGATCGGGGCGTGACACAAACTAACTAACACCATACTAAAACACAAATGCTGAAAAGAATAGTGGACTGGCACTATGATACTGAACAGGATACTGCCTGACCTGTGCTTGGGCACAGTGTTATACCACTGCCTGATACTCCTGGCTCTTGCTGATACTCTACATGTGCTGATACAGGTACTGCCACTTGCTGAGTCTGACACTGCAACTTCGTTGGTTGACTGTACTATGCTGCAGAGTTTGCCTGTGTCTCGAGGCTGCATCTAAGACTCTGCCTCGAGCATGTTTGTTATGCACACTACATCTGCTGCAGGCTACTTACTATAATATTTGGCTATAGTTGCTACTTCAGTTGCCTAGCTCGACTGATACCTTGCTAAACACCTTGATGCTACTACCGTTCATGCTATGCAGGGGCCTGCACAGTGGACTGCACGCTGCTGTACAGTCATTGCTTCCCGAGTGCAGTGACTTGCTATTGGTGCACTGAGCCCTGCCCTTTGTTGAAGCCTGCTGCACCTCTAGCTCGAGTAGTTGGCTGACTGCACGAGGCTCCCTGTTCACTGGCTGCATATCTACTCAGTGCAAGAGCTCTTCTGCTGAAAATAGTTGCTCCCTGAGCCCCCCTCCAAGCTGAGACTATTGTTGTGGAGTATCTGCTCTCAGTCTCCATTTGCTTGCTGCCTTCTTGAATGTTGCCTCACCTCCTCTCACAAACACAAATGCATGTACACTTACATATATACTCAAATGTCTATCTATGCCTATATATATATATATATATATATATATATATATATATATATATATATATATATATATATATATATCAATCTCTCTATATTCATATAACCATAGCTACACCTCTATGTATATATATACATACAAACACATGTATATATATATATATATATATATATATATATATATATATATAATCAAACACACACACACACACACACACACACACATATATATATATATATATATATATATATAATTACACATGTACGTATAGCAAAGAAGACAAAACAACAAACACGTGGAGTCCACCGTACCCGTATCACACTTGCTCTATGATACGCATGCGATACAGCTCCAACACACAATAAAACACATCCAGGAGAACACAAACAAGTCTAATACATTAATTATAAGCAATACGTATAGTAATTAGAGTATCTACGTGTCCGTGTCACAATGTGATATGCACAAGACCTTGTGTCGGAGGAAAACCTCCAAAATAAATCTGTTTCGTCAAATTGACGAGATACGGCCTACACGTATCCAATTATGGACACGACACTAGTCACAAACAAGCAATCATATGTCAATTTGATCTATTAGATCAATTGACAAGTACTACATGTGTCAATCTCGGAATTCCCCCAAATTGGCGCTAAAATGGACATAACTTCCACCGTAGGTCTCCGATGAACCTAAAACTAATTTCTATGGGTAGCCTATGCATGTGGGTTGGTTTCTCATGGTTAAATCTCAGATCTAGAGTCTAATAAAAGGGAAAAAAATTAAAATATACCTATTGGGAGATGGATTCCCAATGAAAAGTCCCCAAATACAAAGTAGCTCCTCTCCTTGTGGATCTTGGCCTCCTCCTCCTTGCTCCTTGCTTCCTTCTTGTAGATCCTTGATGTAGAAGCCTCCAATGAAGAATAGGGAAGCAAATTTGTGAAGAATTGGTGGAGAAATAATGAGGGAATGAAGGAAATTGAAAGAGGGAAAATATAGATCTAAAGAAATTAGGAATTATGAAGTGAAATGATTTCTCTCTCCTCCTAGATATGGCCGGCCATATACCCCTCTCCCAAGCTATTGTGAAATATCCAAAACACTCCTTGGGGTCTCTCATGAAGAAATTAATTAGGGAGGAAAGGTTCTAGTCTAATGGTTTCACTAATTAATCCAACCTCCAAATCCATGGGCCTAACTCATGGGCTCAAACTAAACCAATCTAAAATGTTGGTTTATGCATCTAATAAAATAGATTAGGTCCATTACACAAATCTAAAAAAATTTATAACTAACAATCAATAAATAATACAATAAATAAATAATCATGCATGTACAGTATTTAAATATAGTACATCCTAAAATTAAAATACCCTTGTCAATTACCAAACTACCCTTGAGTAAAAATATGAGGGTGACAATCCTACCCACCTTAGAAAAATTTTGTTCTCGAAATTAAGGAAAAAACTAACTACCAAAAGCAAACAATATAATGCAAGAAAGAATCATACCTCACGGCTTGAACATATATAGATATTGCTCGTGCATCTCGGTCTCTCGCTCCAAGGTACTCTCTCCTGGCGAGTGATGCCTCCACGCAACATGAACCAAAGGAATCGTCTGGTTCCTCAACACCTTCTCTCTCCGATCCAGAATCTCCACTGGCTGCTCTGGATAGCTATGAGTAGGGCCCACTTTTATCTTTGAGTAATCCAACACATGACTGGGATCTGCCACGTATCGTCTTAGCTGCGACACATAAAACATATTGTACACTCCCTACAATGCAGGTGGTAAGTCTAGTCTATATACAACTACACCGACCCTTTCAAGAATACTGAAAGGTCCTATGAATCATGGACTAAGCTTGCCGCCTCTACTGAAATGAGTCGTGCCACGTGTCGGAGAAATCCTCAAGAAAATTAGACCGCCAAACTAGCACAAAACACAACCTTAGCACTCTAACAAATAACAATCAAGCAAAATAAACTAAAGCTATACCTCAAACTCCAAAGGTTTCAGTGGCTATCGGCCCAATGCCGCTGCCTGTCCTGCGCCACTCGAAGTCTGCGCCACTCGAAGTCTGTCCCTAATAAGCTTTACCTTCTCTTCTACATCTACTACCATCTCTGGTCCCAATAAAGCTCTATCACCAATATCACCCCAGGACAACGGAGTACGACATCTTCGTCCATACAATATCTCGAATGGTGATATCTCAATGCTGGCTTGGTAGCTGTTATTGTATAAAAACTCTACCAAGTGAAGGTGATCCTCCTAAGAACCTCCAAGATCCAAAATATAGGTGCATAGCATGTCCTCAAGAGTCTGAATAGTCCTCTTCGACTGTCTGCCCGTCTGAGGGTAATAAGCGGTACTGAACTTGAGCTGAGTGCCCAAGCTAGCTTGCAAACTTCTCCATAAATAGGACATAAAGTGACTATCCCGATCTGAGACTATGCTAACTGGAATACCTTACAATCTGACAATCTGGTGCACATACATATTCGCAAGTCTCTCCGTAGATGTAACCACTTTAAATGGCAGAAAGTGGGCTGATTTGGTCAACCTGTCCACGATGACCCAAATCGCATCTTTGCCTCCTGGAGAACGCGGAAGTCCCGATACAAAATTTATGGTCACATGTTCCTATTTCCACTCTGGAATGGGTAAGGGCTGAAGCAATCCTCCTGGCCTCTGTCTCTCTGCCTTAACCTGCTGGCAAACTAAGCATCTGGACATGAAGCTAGCTACCTCCCACTTTATGCCATACCACCATACATGCTCCCTCATGTCTCTATATATCTTGTTGGCACCTGGATGCATAGACTATTAAGAACTATGCACCTCCTGCAGAATCTTTTCGCGCAATGCTCCTCTCGGTACACATAACCTGGTACTCTGTCGCAATGATCCATCATCTGCGACAATAAAGTCCTCTGCCAGCCCTAACTGAACCTGTGCTCTGATGCTCCTCAGAGACTCATCCTCATGCTATCCGGCTCTAACCCAGTCCATCAGCTTCGACTGCATCTGAAGTCTCCATATCTGTGATGCGACTCTAGGAACTAGTACCTCAATGCCCAAATTATCAATATCTGCCAATAAATGTCTATCTCTAGTCAAGCACATAGCCACAGGATACCTGCTCAAATCATCCATGACTACATTGGCCTTCCCTGGATGGTACTGCAAATATATGTCAAAGTCTTTCATCAGCTCCAACCATTGCCGCTGTCTCATGTTGAGCTCTTTTTGTGTAAACACATTAAACTCTTATGGTCTGTAAAGATCTCTACTCTCTCTCCATATAGATAGTATTTCCATAATTTAAGAGCGAAGATAACCGCTTCTAAATCCAAATCATGGGTAGGATAGTTCTTCTCATGCGGGCGTAATTGCCTGGAAGCATAGGCAATCACCTTCCCGTACTGCTGTAACACACAACCCAAACCCTACCCTGATACATCACTGTAAATAGAAAATCCTCCTGCTCTTGATGGTAGTGTCAAGATGGGAGCTATAGTCAAACTCCTCTTCATATCCTCAAATGCTGACTGACAATCCTGAGTCTAGACGAATTCCACGTCCTTCCTGGTCAACCTAGTCATCGGCTCTGCAAGTCTGGAAAAGTCCGGAGCAAACCTCTGGTAGTAGTCTGCTAATCCAAGGAAGCTCCTGATCTCTGCTACTGAACTCCGAGTAGACCATGATTCAACTGCTGAGATCTTCTTTGGGTCCACTGAGATTTTATTTTCTGTAATAACATGCCCAAAGAATTCAACCTTTTCAAGAAAGAATTCGTACTTCGATAACTTGCCATATAGCTTTTCCTTCCTGAGGGTCTCCAGAATAATTTTCAACTGCTTCTCATGATCCTCTAGGGTCTTGGAATATATCAGAATATCATCAATGAAGACTACAATAAACTGGTCCAGGTACTGATGAAATACCTTGTTTATCAGGTTCATGAACACTATCGGGGCATTAGTTAACCCAAATGGTATCACCAAGAACTCGAACTGCCCATAACGAGTCCTGAAAGCTATCTTCGGGATATCTTCCTTCTTCACTTTCACCTGGTGGTACCCTGACCTCAAGTCTATCTTTGAGAATACCTTCGCTCCACTCAACTGGTTAAACAAGTCATCAATCCACGGCAACGGGTATTTGTTCTTGATAGTGAGGTTGTTAAGTATCCTGTAGTCGATAGACGTACGTACCGACCCATCCTTATTTGGTACAAAAAGTACTAGAGCACCCCATGGTGATGAACTAGAATGGATAAAGCCCTTATCTTACAACTCATCCACTTGCTTCTTCAACTCTGCCAGTTCGCTGTTGTTTACTCTATAGACGTGCTGAGATATCGGCTCTGCGCCTGCCACCAAATCTATATATAATTCCATATCTCTGTCCGGCGGCAACCCTGACAACTCCTCTGGAAAGACATCCATAAAATCTGTAATCAACGGATGTGGCGGCTCCTGCTCTTCTACCAAAGCTCTATAGATTCGCTATGCTCTACTCCTCGGACGAACTCAAACTCCAGCTCTCCTGGCGACTGAAATAAAACTCTACCTCCTCGATAATTGATACTAGCATGATGTCTACTCAACCAATCCATCCCGAGTACGATATCGTAACTCAAAGTGGCATTACAAGTAAACATACGCGCTTAGATCACGGCCTCCCAAATAAACTCTCTGGTTCTTGCAAATATCACTGACCAGGATAATGCCACCCCCGATTGTGATCTTGTAAGTCCTTGCCAACGGTTCAGACTCAAGACGATGTCTCAAAGCAAAAGATACAAATATAAAGCTATGAGAAACACCAAAATTGAACAAAACATGAGCTGGAAAGGAATCGAGGTAAACTGAACCTGAGATAACATCGCCAACCGGCTCCTCCTCATCGACAGTCAAGGCTAAAGCTCGCCCATGTCGCTTTGCTCCTCTCTGCTGCTGATGCTAGGCAAACTGCTGCTGCTGCGGTAGAAGAGTTCATCTCTGCTGGCCCGCTGGTGGTCTAGCGGGTGCCCTCTGTGCCTGTCCTCCACCCTGAACTGGACGAGTTGGGATTTTAAGACAAGCCCTCAACTGATGATCTCTTGATCCACAGAATAAGCATTGGCCTAGCCTCATCTTGTATGAGTCCCATCCATGTCCTTGCTTCTTAACAAAAGTGCAAGGAACTGCTGCCCTCTGGATCTGATGTATCTGCTGAGCCGGGCCCTAGCTGGCCGGTAATACTGCTGCCTCTGGTGCTGATAAGGCCTCTGGTGCTACTGCTGGATGTGAGGCCTCTTCACCGGACCCGTATTGTTTCTGGATCCTCCTGTGTCCCTCGACCTCTTAGAGCCAAGATCTAAGTCATCCTCTGCTCTCTGCGCCTGCCTGAGTATCTCCTCGAAGGTGGCAGTAGGATCTCCATTGGTGTGGGGTTTAACCTCCCAGTTCAGGCCCTTCCTGAACTTTCTTGTTCTGCCTCTAGGGTTTTGACCCTCCATGAAGCGACCTAGACGGTAATACTCGACCGCATACTCATCCACTGACATACCTCCCTGGACGAGGTACTGGAATTGGCTCTCTAAGGATATAAGAGCCACGTCTGGGAAGAACTTCTTCTTGAAAAGATCTTTGAAGGCTTCCCAAGAGAGTCCTGGTACTGCAATCCTTGGGTCTGTCCGGAACCATGTCAAAGCAATATCGAACATCATACAACCTACTGCCTCTATCTGTAGTATCTCTAGAATCTGCGCCAACCCTAGGTTTCGCTCGATGTCCTCGATCCACTCGTCCACATAGAAGCATGCCATAACAAGATACATAGAAGCATGCCATAAACTAATAAATACCACAATGAAACAAAAATGCTGAAGAGCACAGTGGACTGACATTGTGATACTGAACATGATACTCCCTGACCTGTGCTTGGGCACAGTGTCATACCACTGCCTGATACTCCTGGCTCTTGCTGATACTCTACCTGTGCTGATACAGGTACTGCCATTTGCTGAATCTGACACTGCAACTCCATTAGTTGATTGTACTGTGCTGTAAAGTTTGCCTGTATCTCGAGGCTGCATCTAAGACTCTGCCTCGAGCATGTTTGTTGTGCACACTACATCTGCTGCAGGCTACTTACTGTAGTATTTGGCTGCAGTTGCTACTTCAGTTGCCCAGCTCAACTGATACCTTGCTGAACACCTTGATGTTACTATCGTTCGTGCTGTGCAGGGGCTTGCACAGTAGATTGCATGCTGCTGTGTAGTCCTTGCTGCCCAAGTGCAGTGACTTGCTGTCGGTGTACTGAGCCCTGCCCCATGTTGAAGCCTGCTACACCTTTAGCTCGAGTAGTTGGCTGACTGCACGAGGCTCGCTGTGCACTGGCTGTATATCTACTCAGTGCAAGAGCTCTTCTGCTGAAAATAGTTGCTCCTTGAGCCCCCCTCCAAGCTGAGACTGTTGCTTTGGAGTATCTGCTCTAAGTCTCCATTTGCTTGCTGCCTTCCCGAGTTGCTCCTTGAGCCCCCCTCCTCTCACAAACACAAATGTACGTACACTTACATATATACTCAAATGTCCATCTATGCCTCTATGTATATATCAATCTATATATATGTATCAATCTCTCTATATTCATATAACCATAGCTACACCTCTATGTATATATATACATATAAACACATGCATATATATATATATATATATATATATATATATATATATATATATATATATATATATATATATATATATACTCTATTACTTACATAAATAGACACACATATAATCAAACTCAAATACACTAATTATGCATATATATATATCACCTAATTATCATATATATATATATATATATATATATATATATATATTATATATATATATATTATATATATATATAATTACATATGTACCTATAGAAAATAAGATAAAACAAAAAACACGTGGAGTGCACCACACCCGTATCACACTTGCTCTATGATACGCGTGCGATACGGCTCCAACACACAACTAAACGCATCCTAAAGGACACAAATAAGTCTAATACATTAATTATGATCAATACGTATAGTAATTAGAGTATCTACGTGTCCGTGTCACAATGTGATATACACAAGGCCTCGTGTCGGAGAAAAATACCCAAAATTAATCCATTTTGTCAAATTGACGAGATACGGCCTACACGTATCCAATTGTGGATACAACACTAGTCACAAACAAGCAATCACATGTCAATTTGATTTATTAGATCAATTAACAAGCACTACATGTGCCAATCTCGAAATTCCCCCAAAATTGGCACCAAAATGGACATAACTTCCACCGTAGGTCTCCGATGAACCTAAAACTAATTTCTATGGATAGCCTATGCATGTGGGTTGGTTTCTCATTATTAAATATTAGATCTAGAGCCTAATAGAAGGGAAAAAACTAATATGTATCTATTGGGAGATGTATTCCCAATGAAAAGTCTCCAAATGCAAAGTAACTCATCTTCTTATAGATCTTGGCCTCCTCCTCCTTGCTCCTTGCTTTCTTCTTGAAGATCCTTGATGTAGAAACCTCCAATGAAGAATAGGAAAGGAAATTTTTAAAGAATTGGTGGAGGAATGATGAGGGAATGAAAGAAGGGAAAATATAGATCTAAAAAAAATTGGGAATTGGGAATTATGAAGTGAAATGATTTCTCTCTCCTCCTAGATGTGGCCGGCCATATACCCCTCTCCTAAGCTATTGTAAAATGTCCAAAATACCCCTTGGGGCCTCTCATGAAGAAATTAATTAGGGAGAAAAGGTTCTAGTCTAATGGTTTCACTAATTAATCCAACCTCCTAATCCATGGGCCTAACTCATGGGCCCAAACTAAACCAATCTAAAATGTTGGTTCATGCATCTAATAAAATAGGTTAGGTCCATTACCGTCTAGGGCGCATGCAGCTACCTTCCTGCACCTAGAGATTGGTGCCGCATGGTTCTTCTTCTTCAGCGCTCTATGTTGTGGGCGCATGGACTATGCATCAGCTCCCGAGCTTCTGGAATCGTATTATTTTTCTTTGTCAGAGATCAAGTGCTGTGCTATCTTCTCCTCAAACATGGCTGCTATAGAAGCATAATAAATTTGAAGCCATGCACCCTCGAAATAAAGACAAGTTGCATAGCCTGCAAAAGTCTTCATACGGCTCGAACAGCCACGGAGTTAGGGGCAGCGTAAGATCCCCTGACACAATATTCAATTCCTGTCATCTAGCATATTCACTCGTATGGCGTGTAGTTCCACATGTTCACTCGTATACAGACATGACTATATGCAACTTTGATGCCATAGGGCCAAACTATCTATTATTGCTAGGCCAGATGTGAGCACGTATGCGGCCTCGGTAACATACGGCCAAAGTGTCTATAAGATCCATGCCAGACGAGAGCATGTATATGCCACGACCCCATGCATCCAATATGCCGTAACTTCGTAAGATATTTCTGTTACAACCGAAAAGATCTTCACACAATCAGTGTTGACTATGTGTCCAGTTGACCAAGTCACAGACACAATGGGTTAAAAACAACCCCGAGAACTTATCTACCACATATCCTAATCGAGGCTACGTGGCGGCCTATCTGTGGTATGCATCCATAGTTGAAACTGTATTCTATTAAAGGAGCCCCATGTGGCCACCAAACAGAGGAACATATGCGACACATATAGCCCGTGAACACGATAGCTATAAATAGTGGATTTGTATACCCACAATCACATACACACACAATGCACATAAGAGAGAACAGAAGAAAGCATTCTTATTTCCTCATATGACCGCCAACGGAGTAAAAGAGTCGCTGTAGTACCCGATCTCCATTGTCACATTCCCCAAAACCAAAAATATTGAACTTAGATTTTCTAGTTAGGATTTTTTTGTATTTGTTTGTTAAACAACAAAGCTTGTTTGTCACTCCCCGCTTCCGATATACGTATTTGGAACGTATTTTTATTTTAGCATGGTTGCATGTGCATAGAGACTAGACACATTCTTTGGTATAACTTGATTCATGTTTTATTTTGTGGGTTTGTTCAAGTCATGAGAACCCTTGGTTCAACCCTCAAACCTACCATATATAATCCAATATTTTTTTTCTCTCTCTTCACTTCTCCATTTCTTCCTCTCTCTTTAGTTTTCTCTCCCCATTTCCATAGGCAAGTACACCTTGCATGAGAAATAGAGAAACCCTTAATATTATTATTTTATTATATTTGTTATATGTTTCTTAGCACTTTTAGAACTTGGAGTTTTATGTTTTGATGGGTAGTTTTGAGTAGATCTATATTTCTAAACTTAGGATTTTATGGATTTTATGAGTTTTTCTTGATTTTGATCCATTAAACAAATATTTTAAAAAACTAGTTTCTGCTACATGATAGAGATTTTAATTTAGAGCATTTTGGCTTTTGGTTCACCCAATTTGAACTTAAAATGAGGATTTTATGGACAAACCAAAATTTTAGTTTTTGGACCTTTCGCCATGGCTGAACCTGCTGTTCGGAGAAGGTGGAGTCTTCATGCGGCCAGCGAGTTATGCGGCTGGGAGTGCTATGCAGCCCGAGAGGGTTATGTGGCATAAACTCTTGCCGCATGCTGACATCATGTGTCCATCTTGTTGGACGCATGACTGCTTATTTACACGTGTCCTTGAACACCTTGTGTTTAACTTGCTGAACGTATGAAAAATTTGCTAAGTCTAAGAGACCTCCATGCGGCATCAAACTCTATGCGACATTGATACTTATGCGGCATTGGAGAGTATGCGGCCACTATTTTCTTGCACGCATGACTCCGAATTGGGGCATATGTTTCTATAATTTTTGTCTTTTCTTCCTGACACACTTTATGGCTTATCACATTAATAACTTTATGTCACATCACTAACACTTCATTCATTATCCGTCACTTCAACACTTGTCCCAAGGAGTAGACTTTAACCCTGAGCATACGGCCCTGACTCCATATGCGGCCTAACTTCATATGCGTCCAAGACTTTTCATGCTACCTGACCTCATATGCGGCCAGGAGTTTTAATGTGGCCTGGCTTCATATGTGGCCTAGAACTATATGCGGCCTCGACTTTCCATGCGACCTAGAGACCCATGCGGCCTTGCTTGTTTAATTGAATATTTCTTGTTCTTTCGTATCCCAATATATAATTGGTAATTGGACTCGAATACTGTATCCGTGCTGATACCACTTGTAGAAGCATAAAAAATACGCTGGATAGCTCTACGCAATATGGTAATGCAGGGCAGCGTAAGCAGGGGACCTCATGACTATCAAGAGTGCAACGAAGCTTTTCCACTAAGCACGGCGTAAAATATGATGGGACCATCCGCGTAAATGCAGTATGTCCAGGCTGCTTCAGCGTAGACGGGGTGCTTCATCGCCTCCATGGCGTAAAACTCATCCGCTTTCATAGCAGCGTTAAAGCGTACGAGGAGCGCTTCGTCTTCCCCGAAATGAACCTGTCAAGTCACGCAGTGAAACTGACATCTGACTCCTGACAAAAAGTGCTGCACGGCTACCCAGACGACGGCTGGAAAGATGGCAGACCACTCGGGATGCGCCCCACAGTATGATGGCGAATCTCTGTATTTAATGCAGAGGATTTTATTAAATATCACCGAACCGTCGTTTACTGACATCCCCTCAGCGGAGACTGCTTTTACGCGTACAAGGGGATACGCTGCCTTATTTTACACAGGCAGACGTGAACTGTTTACGCTCCGCGGAAGACAAACAGACTGCCATATCAAAAGCTGCTCTTTGAACAGGGCTCGAGGCACGCCTCTGCACCTAATGCTCAGAACGGTGGCAGGCCTTCAGAACACGTCTCTGCAATTAATGATGATGGCGGATCTCGGCATTTATGCGAGAGATTTGATTATATCTCCAAGAGCCGTGATTTCGGCTAAAGATGTCCACATCACCTCGGCTTCTACGCCCATTCAGCTTTTGTAACTGCTCAGCCTCTACGACCACTCTGGCACGTTATGCAGCGGCTTCTATGCCCATTCAGCTTCTGTGCCCGCTCGGCTTCTACGCCTCGTCAGCTTCTATGCTCGTTCGTCTTCTATGCTCATTCAGCATTCTGTGCTTATTCGGCTTCTATGCCATCAGGCTTCTACGCCTACTCGGCTTCTATGCCTACTTGGCTTCTATGCCATGGTGACAGACATTGGCTTCTACGCCAACCTCTTCTACACGAGGGATACCTACCTACGTGGCTTCTACGCCGTGATCTTCGTAGCGATTATACGCATTTTGTCCCTTAGTTGGACTCGCGTCACACGCTCATTCAAAAGGTCATCTATACGTAGGCTTTGGTTATTTTAACTGTTGTGTAAAAGGGTAATGTACTTTCTACTACTCGGTTTCTACACCGATTGAGTGGTCACTATCACCAAAACTCTATAAATAGAGACCTCTATCAATAGAGGAACAGGTCGAGACTTTAAAAATCGAACAAGGTCAAAACTTTGAAAGATGATCGAACCACGGGTCAAAATATTGGAGATTGAGGAGAGGTCGAAGAGTCTTTGAGAGAAAGAAAGAGAAGCATCCAGAGCTCAGGAAAAGGGTAGCGATCGACGACATTGGCATCGTGCATCCATCCTATTTCGCAACCTCCGAAGCTGCTTTCCGTCTTCCAAGGCACTTCTTCACCATCGTGTAGTCCAAGGGCTAAAGTGATCGACTGCAGATCAGACACCTATAGCAATTATCTACCCAGATTAAATAAATTGTTCTCCCACATCCTCGTATAGGATCGAATTGTACAAGTTTGTTTGTAAACCAAAGAAGGCGGGTTTCGTGCAAACCTCGTATCATATACATTTTGTTCTTTCGTTTAATACCACAAACAAGATGGCGACTCTGCTGGGGACATCTTTCTCTTCTGATGAGGAAGCGATTGCTCAACACGATGCGGTATCCGTGGGATCCGTGAAGAAGATACTGGTCGTCCAGTTCGACCAGTCTGCCTACGAAGACATGCTTCGGACGGGGGGTAGCTCTCACTCTCTCTCTGTACAAAATAATAGGAAGCTGCGCAAGGTCTGGATGCCCAAGACATCCTCTACCATTCCTGTGGACTCTCCGACCTCTCCGATCTCTCCGACCAATGAGGTTGTAGCATTGCTCCCTCCGTGCCCTGCACGTAAAATTCAGTCTTCCGCTACGCGCGGTACAGACAAAACTTTGGGCAAAGCCTCAGCGCTAACCCAGAAGTATCCACTGCGCTCTACGCGTAGAAACCAGTCTCCCGCTACGTGCGGTACAGACGAAACTTCGGGCAAAGCCTCAGCGCTAACCCAGAAGTATCCACTGCGCTCTACGCGTAGAAACCAGTCTCCCGTTACGTGCGGTAAAGACAAAACTTTGGGCAAAGCCTCAGCTCTAACCTAGAGGTATCCACTGCGCTCTACGCGTAGAAACTAGTCTCCCATCCATGGCAGAATAGACAAAACTTCTGATGATGCCTCAGTGCCAAATCGGAAGTACAAAGCATGCTCCGCGCGTAAGACAATATCTGACCTCTACGGGGAACCAGATGACACCCGTGATCTCCACAAGGGAAAGCAAGCGGCGAGCTACTTAACTTCTCGGCATTCACGCCAGCAAGGGAACAATCTACCCGCCCTCCAAATTACGCGAGAAGCTGATGGCCGCCTGAGGACATCCTCAGCCTTACGCCAACAGAACGAAGCTTCGAGTTACGCCAGGCGAAGTCCCTAAGCATACAGAAGGCTCGATTGACGGAAAGACACGCTCCTCGGAGATTATCCGCCACCCAGATGGCCAATCTATTGTATGCGGGTGGCACAAAGAAGACTATGGTCCCCATCATCCGCATGCCTACCAATAGGAACAGGAGGAACAAGCCATCATCTTGTTCTTCTACAACTTCTCCTGACCTGCGGGATTATCTAATCCAGAAACGCAAAGACAAGAGTCATGAACGAACTTCTGTTCCCCTAACGGTCAAACGCGGGGAGATCTTATGGGAAGATACGTCATCATCTAATGTCGTCATAACAGGTGGACCACATGAAGATTCCATCTTTATTATTCTACCAACCCGCAGCAATCAGCATTCAATAGTCTTCGGCCGCACACGCAACGAATTGACTATACAAGAAGATTCCTTCGATGACGATGCTGGTGAAATACAAGTTCACAGGTACAGCCCGCAAGACTTAAAGATAATGCAAAACATGGGTTACAACTTGAAGCTGAAGCCAGGTCTCAACTATGGGAAAGGCAGACGAATACCGCCGTACGGCAATCCCCACTATCAACAAACCCGCTTTGGGTTAGTGTATGCCACCTCCCTTACGACTTCCAAGTCAGATGAGGACATCCTTTTCCCTTTTGAAGATGGCTCGTCGCCCTCCAACTCATCTCGTGCTCTCGAGCAAACATTACCAGTAAATATGGTAGTGACGGATCCCTTCGAATCAGATGAACAAGAATCCGAACTATTCGAGAATGACGCTTGGGCTCAGCAAATGGATACACAGTGGGAATTCCGCTTCGAGCAGAGAGAACCTCCCACCAAAGATGAAGTTATCCAGATTGATGTTGGGGATAAACTTTCACCAAAGCCGATATTTATCAGTAATAATCTTTCCCCAGCCGAAAGGGGAGAAGTCATTCAACTGATAAAAGAATACATCAATGTATTTACGTAGAATTATGATGATATGCCAGGACTTGATCCAAAGGTGGCTACTCATAAACTCAACATATTGCCCGATTCAAAGCCTGTAAAGCAACACCAACGCCGGTTCCGCCCGGATATGATGGACACCATTGAAGCTGAAGTCAAGAAGTTGATAGCCTGCGGTTTCATCCGGGAGGAACAACACCCCGACTGGGTCGCCAATGTTGTCCCAGTCATGAAGAAGAATGGGAAAGTACGAGTCTGCATCGATTACCGAGATCTGAATGCAGCTTGCCCCAAGGATGAGTTTTCTCTTCCCATCACAGACGTCATGATTGACAATACCTGCGGTTTCGAACGTATGTCTTTCATGGACGAATTCTCAGGATATAATCAAATCAAGATACATCCTGAAGACAAGAAGCATACTGCCTTTCGGACACCACTGGGGGTATATTGCTATACGGTCATGCCCTTCGGGTTGAAGAACGCCGGAGCTACTTACCAACGGGCTATGAGTAACATATTCTACAAGCATTTACGCAAAACAGTGGAATATTATGTAGACGATATAGCTGTCAAAAGCCGCCTCAGTGTTAATCACATCCAAGACTTGAAGACGATATTTGAGCTGATGCGCCAACATCAACTCAAAATGAATCCAACAAAGTCCTTTCTGGGTGTATCTAGTGGCAAATTTCTAGAATTTGTCATTACCGCCAAAGGCATTCAAGTGGACCCTGATAAAGTCAAGGCCATCTTGGAAATGCGACCACCCCGTAATCTGAGGGAACTCAGGGGATTTCAAGGTCGTCTTGCCTATATCCGGAGATTCATATCCAACCTCTCTGGAAGATGCCAGCCTTTTTTTTGCCTCATGAAGAAAGGTGTATCCTTCGTATGGGACGAAGCCTGTCAGCAAGCGTTCGGGGATATCAAGCGCTACCTCACTAGTCCACCAGTTCTAGTACCTCCCGTCGTAGGAAGACCATTCTTCCTGTACGTTCGAGCGATGGACCATTCTCTGGGAGTCCTTCTCGCGCAGAAGAACAATGCGGGACATGAACAGGCTATCTACTATCTAAGTAGAATGATGATCGGAGCTGAGGCCCGGTACAATCCGGTAGAAAAAGAATATTTGGCTCTGATGTTCGCTATCCAGAAGATGCGGCACTATGTCACCGGCTAGACTATTCACATCATCTCCAAGATCAATCCTCTTCGGGTACTGATAAACAAGCCAAGTGTTCTAAACTCCCGACTCGCAACTTGGGCGATGTTATGACATGGTGTACGTCCCTCAGAAGTCCATCAAAGGCCAAGCATTGGCTGACTTCCTAGCTACTCATCCGATCCCGGAGGCCTCCAAATTATACGAGGACATTCCCGACGAAGTTGCAGAATGTAGTTCTGCAATGGAAAGTGACGCATGGCAACTGTTCTTCGACGGCGCCTCCAGGACTGGTCCCAAAGGAAACATGGTTTCAGGGGTAGGAATCGTCCTGGTTACTCCCGATAAACTCGTCATCTATCGAGAATACTCTCTAAACGAGCCCTGTTCCAACAATGTGGCAGAGTACAATGCTCTACTAATCGGGCTCCAAGTCGCTAAAGAGCTGGGGGTCGAATCTCTAGAAGCTTTTGGTGATTCTCTGCTTATCGTCAATCAAGTCAGAGGAATATATGAAGTCCAGAATCCAGACCTCATCCCCTATCACCAAGCGACGGTCAAGATAGCCGTGACATTCAAGGGGTTCTTCCTAGAGCATGTACCTCGATCTCGGAATCTGGAAGTCGATGCCCTAGCCAGTCTAGCTGCAGATTTAGCTACTCCCATAAGAAGGCAGAATTCGGTAATCCTTCTTAACAGAGATCTATTTTGCGTGAAGAACAACGCTCACATCGAACACAGTTACGCTGTGAACACCGATCCTCCTACGAGAGATTGGAGAAGTCCCTTTGTAGATTTCTTGGCATACGGAATCTTGCTGGAGGACCCTAAAGAAGCAGCATCCGTCAAAAGACGATCATTACGTTTCTACTTCGATGCATCTTCACAATGCCTATATCGTCGGACCTACGACGGACTACTATTGAGATGTCTCTCTAATGACGAAGCACAGCAGATTATCTGCGAAGCTCACGATGGCATATGCGGGGCGCATCAACCCGGTCCTAAGCTACAGGATCGTATCAGGAGAATGGGCTATTACTGGCCCATTATGATCGCAGACGCAATCAAGTATGCCAAACGATGCAAGGCCTGTCTGGTCCATGCAGACTTCATACACCAGTCGTCTGAACATCTACATCCTACGGTTGCATCCTGGCCTTTCGAAGCATGGGGTATGGATATCATTGGTCCTATTCACCCGTCTTCTTCCAGAGGTCACCAGTTCATACTGGCCATCATGGATTACTTCTCCAAATGGGCAGAGGCGATCCCTCTCGCTGAGGTAAAAATGTCTAATGTGATCAGCTTCATCAAGCATCACGTCATTTATCGCTTTGGGATTCTGTCACTACCACGTTCCGAAAACAGGGGTATTTTTGACTTTTTATAATATTTAATATTATTGTAGTTACAATTTAGTAATTGCATGATAGTATATTAATTTAAATAATTATGTGTGATGTGTAATTAAATATAGTATTAGATGTAGTGTTCATTTATTTTTAGCCTAGCAGAATTGACCTAGAAGCCAGTAGACGAACACCTGTTGGAATTATGGGATTTTGAGGTTAATTATTTTATTTTAAAATTTAATTATTGGAGATTGTAATTAATTACTGTATTTTTATTTAATTATTGCGTATTGCCTTTGCTTCGATATTTGGAGCACTTCCCTGACTTTTGTCTTCCAACAAATTTCATAATCTTGCCCTAGACATGCCCGCCTTCCATTCTGCTATTTTTGCAACTCATAATATAGCTCTCTGTACCTTATTTTTAGCCGCACAAAAATCGTCGCGGACGTTATTTAATAAAATCCCTATTTTGTATCGTTGTGCGTTCCAATTGAAATTGGAGGCAATCTTGACCTATTTTTCGTGCGGCCCAAATTAGGGTAATATCTTGTTCTGAGTCTACTTCATTATTGGTATTGATGACCTGACCTGATTTTGGCCCCACGTACTCCTAATTAATTTTAGAACTCAACTTGCATTTATTTTCTAATTAAATTAAGGATACTATTTTAACCAATTCTGAAAATTCCAATTTAATTCCAGTGCCCTGCTATTTGAGCCCGTACCAAACATACAGCGCCCCCTGACCCTACAAAACACCGGACACCGAATCGCCCGCCAAATTTTTATCATTTTATGCGTCTGTGCAAATACCCAAATTTAAGGGGGCTAATTTACAAATTTGTATTTTTGGTGTGAACACCCATTTGTTTAAACCAATGAGGGAGCCCTATTAATTTTTAATTAAACCTCACCCTCATTCCTACAAAAATTATTTTTTCTTCATGACCAATCTGGACACACATTTAATGGGCCAATCCTCACCCTTAAATTTACACACCCTCTCCCCTATTTAATATCCCATCAACACCTTTCCCTAGAAAACCTAGGTTTCCCCACCTACAAACAAGCCCCCACATTCTCAAAAGCCTCCAACGTAGGAGTTTTTCCTTCTCCTTCTTCCTTTCTTCTTCTTCTTCTTCTTCTTCTTCTCCTTCTTTTTCTTCTTCTTCTTCCTTTCTTCCCTAAAATTTAAATTTCAAAGGGGGGGAATACTGTTCACCTTCACCTACTGTCCCCGGCGGCCCCCTCTATACTCCGGCGGCCGCTGGCAGCCACCCCGACCAGCTCTCCCTTCGGCGAGACTCCGGCCAACCCCCTCTGTAAGTTTCTTTCTTCTCCTCCCTCTTCCTTCTTTATATATATATGTATATATATATATATATATATATATATATATATATATATATATATATATATATACATACGTATATACGTATGAGTATATACTAATATATGTATATGTATATTATTTATTAAATTAATGTTGAATACGCATATATGCATAGTATATAAATACATTAGTAATGTATAATTTAAGATATGTATATTATTTATTTTATTAATATTTAATTGTATAATTATAGTATGTATAATTAATTGTATAGTAGGTGTTTAATTAATTGTATGAGTATAGTATGTATTTAAATAATTGTATAAGTATAGTATGTATAATTATAGCATTTAATTAATTGTATAAGTATAGTATGTATTTAAATAATTGTATAAGTATAGTATGTGTTTAATTAATTGTATGAGTATAGTATGTATTTAATTAATTGTATAAGTATAGTATGTATTTAATTAATTGTATAAGTATAGTATGTGTTTAATTAATTGTATAAGTATAGTATGTATTTAATTAATTGTATGAGTATAGTATGTATTTAATTAATAAGTATAGTATGTATTTAATTAATTGTATAAGTATATATTTAAATAATTGTATAGTACGTATTTAATTAATGCATATGTATATGTATGTATATTGGGTATTTTTATATAGTATATAAATTAATTATATATATGTATGTTTATTGGTATTTTCTTATAATATATATTTAATAAAGTATACTAGTATAAATTAAATTAGTATATTAGTATGTACTAATATAAGTGAATGGTATATATATATATGTATATATGTACTTGTATACAAGTATATAGTATATGTATTGGTATATATACACATATATAGATATAACAAATGCATATTTTTCACTAGTACATATATATGTATACATGTCTATTCTTAAATATAGTTATGAATAAATGTGTTAGGTATATTTATAACATATAAATATATATCTATATACTTCTATCTAGTGTATATACACTTATATGTATTTTGTATAAAATTACTGATATTCACTTATATATATACATTATACGTATTATATTGATACATATATATATTTTCTGAGTATAAATGTGTATTTATATACGTATCCCTACTAGATGACCCTAGTTGACTAGTGACATGCCTGGCATAGCCCTGAGGCCAGTATATTTCTTTTGTGTGTTAGTATAGCATCTGACACAAGTGTTATAACTGGGATATGTTTGTAGGACTGTTAGTTCGTCCAGGAGATACTCTGGAACAGGACATCAATATTACCAGCTAAGGACCCAAGGCAAGTACATTCTCTGATAATTTCCAATTCCTTGATAATTTTTATAAGTTCAATAATCAAGAAATATTACATCTGAATCCTTGACACTGTGCTACACGGACTAGTATAGCTTGGATCTGCAGTCATGAGATGTTACCTTGATTATCGTTTGACATTGTACACGACATGCATATTAGATATCGTACATGATAGATTGGACTTGCTCGTGTATCGTGACGTGTCATGGTTGGATCCACAGTACTAGTTGGGGGCGGGGAAGTAGTTAGTAAGAAATATGATCATAACCTCTTATTGCAGTGTAGAACAATGTAAGTGTTAATCATGCTCTTCACCCATGATTAGCCAGGCCCTGTAGCTATCGTACATGTTCCCAAACCGATCATATTTTGAAACTACTATTTCAAACACTTAGAATAGATTACAGTTCCCTATTTTAAATCATATACTGCATCACCCGTATATGATACCGTTCCTTGTTCTTTTCATTTTCATACTGACTGTATCATATTGCCTATTGCCTTTCTCTTTATATTACCTGTCTCTCTTTAATTGCCAATGCATTTATTTCACTGTCTTCTCAGTAGCTAGCATCACATGTTTATTGCTTTATAGTCCTTATCAATTTAATGGAACTGTTATTTGAGATTGTACTTTGCTCCTTCCAGACTGGAAACATTTTTCCAGACTATGCCTTAGAGGACCGTTGTCCGACACTTTATGGACCGTATGGTGAGTAGCTGCAGACTTGGCAGTTTAGTTGTGATTCCGAGAGATCTAGCCGGAATCATTAGTTTTCTGTTTAGTTCTTTTAGTAGACTATTTGGTACCGGATTTGTCTCCGGCATTTTTGATGACTTGGATATTTGTTGAGTTAGATTATTACTTGTTGACTTGTGTTGTATTTAATTTTGTTGGATATCTTATCGTGTTGTCGTCCTGTGATTGAGTATGTATTCATTTTATTGTGTCATCCGTGCCTCCTTATGGAGATTGGATGTTCGCGTGAGATTAATTAGATAGATTATTGACCTAGACAGTGTTCTACCGCCGATGCTGCGGCGTAGGCTGGACGTACCCACGCTCTCGTGCCCCTAAACCGGGTGCGGGTCATGACACATTTTTAGTGGTAGCCCATGCAGGTCAGACTTCGCAAGTTGTGCGATGTCGTGGTAGTGCGACGTATTAGTTGTACCACCGCGTGCCTGCTATAGAATATAGGACATAGGATACTAGGATGAGAGAGGATACTCGATCACAATTTATTGAGAGATTCCTGGGATGACCCCTTGAGAATCTTATTATAATTTCTAATTTTAATTCCTTTCCCTTGTTTTCGTCCGTCCTCACTCGTTGATATTGAGTTTGATTCTTGTTGACCAGTTGTTAACTTTAATTCCTGGTATCGTTGTTGAGTTGATTTCATATTGAGATAAATTTTACGGACTAGAATTTATGGTATCATCTGATGACATACATTGATGAGGACAGTGAGAAAGGTAAAACATCTACTTTGGTTATGGAACCTAGAGTTTATTGCAGCCATATTAGCTGTCGTGACGAGAACGTAGGAACCTAACTTGGATGTACATACTTTAGTTATGAGATTTAGAGTTTCTCGCAGCCATACCGGTTGGCGTGGCGAGGATTCTAGATGACATGATTATAGAGTTGCATACCTTAGTTACGGAACCTGTCGTTTATCGCATCTATGCTTACTGGCGTGGCGAGGATTCTGTGTGTCATGATTTCTGACAGACGTGTATGATTATCAGGTTGTATCTTAAATTGGTTCTTAAAGTATCATCTCAAGACTTATCTATTTATGTTATTCCAGGACTTTGTTCCATCGCTTCTTTCCTTTACTAGCAGTAAAGATACCTTCCGTCCTTGATCCAGTTCCTTTTGAGCTTATTTTTCTTTGAGGATTCCTTGTTAGTATGATAATTAGTGACTTGCAATTTTGGTTGTGTCTTGTATTAGTTTGACTGAGTGTGACTTGTGAGTTTGTAAGTGTTTCTTAGTTGGACATGGGAGCATTAGGCATTAATCTAGAGATACCCATAGCATAGTACCTTGTAGCAATAGTTCTATGGTAGGTGTTATTATAATTAGTATTGGTATTATAGAAAGTGCAAGTGATCGTGAGTTCTAATAAGTTTGATGAGATAATCTAATGATGAAGCTAGTGTTACCATACCAATAGTGCTAGTGATTCTATATCAAGGATTAGTCGAGAATGATGCTGATAACAGTAAGTACTTCGTGTGATGATAATTAGATTGGTGTATCAATTAAAATAGATAGAAAATTATTGGAGAAAATATGTGTGATGATAACTTTGATTATTGGAAGTAATATTGCAAGTAATCCAGGCAATGCAATATTCAGTACACAGTTGAGAGTTGTAGATAATTGATGTATTTGTGTGCACCTTGAGTATTAGAGACTGTGAGTATATATGTGTACTTAGATGCTTGTGGATTTAAATTTATAATTTGTAGAGTGAAAATGAATTTTAATTTTTAAAGAATTTTTGGGGAGATGAGATTTTATGTTATTAAATTTTGAGGATTCAAATTCAATTCAATAAACATAGTCACAGCTATAAAGATTTTAGAAGTGATTAAAAAAAAAAATTTATTTCGATATTAAGTATTTGACTTTTGAGGAAGTATATGCATTTTATTTTAAATTGTTCGAGAAGTTAAATTTTGATGATTTTATTTTGAGGATAAAATTTTATGGTGGGTAAGAAATATATAACAGTATATGAGTGGTTGATGTGCATGTTTAAGGCTCTATTGGCTTGAGAATGCTTGAGGTGGCACCGCAGACTGACTTGGGTGTCCATCTAGAGTTGTATTAGAAAGGGTTTAGCACTTAGTAAGGTGTTACACTTGGTGTGCACTGGAGTGATGAGAACAAATGGTATGGACGATTGTAGTAGGAACGGGAACTGACAGAGGGTATGGTACTAAGGAGATAGAGGTATCAACTTGGATGCATTATTGAATCATGGTTATATTAGAGATTCTTGGCATCAGATTTAGGTGTTAATAGACATGTGTGTGCAATATGGATATATTCATGGATCTTGTGGATAAATGACTAGTTGATATGGGTACCAGTGTACAGGAATAGGAATTAGTTAGTGATTATGCTAGAGTTAAGTGTATGTTAGAGATAGGAGATACTGCAGGTAATATGTTAGCAGGTTCTGTTCTTTCCTTCATTCTGTTCCTATCTATTTGATTGATTGACTGATACCTTAGTACCGTAGCTTGTAAGTATGATTTTCTTGTTATAATGTAGTACACCCTGATACAGAGACTGCCATACCCTGACAAAAGACACCCTGACCGTACATATTCCCTTGGGTTGCATGTTGTATGATTGTAGGAAAGATTCTTCTTAGACCATGATTATTGGGGTTTGACCATGACGAAGATTCATGAATGAGTTATGACTTGACAAGAGAGGCAAGATGATTAAATTCGAGGATAACCATTGATTTAAATAGAGGGTTAAGAAATTAACATTGCATAACTGGTGGTTTATTTAATTCCAGGAAGATTATGATATAATTAAATTGGTTATTAAATTTGGAAATTTTGGGAGATTTATCAATATATTTATTTAATTGCAAGTTATGAATTTTAGAATTTTATATGGGATGTTGTAATTAGAGAATCCTTAAGTATCGCATTGTTGAGTATTTTGAGGAAAGAGAAAATCAAGGAATAAAATTATTAATGGACTAATGTTCGAATTCAATTTTGGGACGAGATTTAAATTATATATGTGCATTGATAAAAATCAAGTTAGAGGAGTGGATATTAAATTTCGAGTATTGAATTATTAACTAAAAACTTTCAGGAAATTTTTTGATAAAAATGGACTTTGATTCTATTTCGAGGATTTTTTCAGGAACGCAAATAATTCAGAATTTTTAAAAATTGTGAAAAGACATTGTGGATTATTACCTGATTTCGTGATTGATGAATTTAAACTTTGAGGGAAAATGATAATGTGTACGATAAACGCTACTATGAGGATTTTAAATTTTGAGGACGAAATTCTTTTAAGGAGGGTAGACTTGTCACTACCACGTTCCGAAAACAGGGGTATTTTTGACTTTTTATAATATTTAATATTATTGTAGTTACAATTTAGTAATTGTATGATAGTATATTAATTTAAATAATTATGTGTGATGTGTAATTAAATATAGTATTAGATGCAGTGTTCATTTATTTTTAGCCTAGCAGAATTGACCTAGAAGCCAGTAGACGAACACCTGTTGGAATTATGGGATTTTGAGGTTAATTATTTTATTTTAAAATTTAATTATTGGAGATTGTAATTAATTACTGTATTTTTATTTAATTATTGCGCATTGCCTTTGCTTCGATATTTGGAGCACTTCCCTGACTTTTGTCTTCCAACAAATTTCACAATCTTGCCCTAGACATGTCCGCCTTCCATTCTGCTATTTTTGCAACTCATAATATAGCTCTCTGTACCTTATTTTTAGCCGCACAAAAATCGTCGCGGACGTTATTTAATAAAATCCCTATTTTGTATCGTTGTGCGTTCCAATTGAAAGTGGAGGCAATCTTGACCTATTTTTCGTGCGGCCCAAATTAGGGTAATATCCTGTTCTGAGTCTACTTCATTATTGGTATTGATGACCTGACCTGATTTTGGTCCCATGTACTCCTAATTAATTTTAGAACTCAACTTGCATTTATTTTCTAATTAAATTAAGGATACTATTTTAACCAATTCTGAAAATTCCAATTTAATTTCAGTGCCCTGCTATTTGAGCCCGTACCAAACATACAGCGCCCCCTGACCCTACAAAACACCGGACACCGAATCGCCCGCCAAATTTTTATCATTTTATGCGTCTGTGCAAATACCCAAATTTAAGGGGGCTAATTTACAAATTTGTATTTTTGGTGTCAACACCCATTTGTTTAAACCAATGAGGGAGCCCTATTAATTTTTAATTAAACCTCACCCTCATTCCTACATGAATTATTTTTCCTTCATGACCAATCTGGACACACATTTAATGGGCCAATACTCACCCTTAAATTTACACACCCTCTCCCCTATTTAATATCCCATCAACACCTTTCCCTAGAAAACCTAGGTTTCCCCACCTACAAACAAGCCCCCACATTCTCACAAGCCTCTAACGTAGGAGTTTCTCCTTCTCCTTCTTCCTTTCTTCTTCTTCTTCTCCTTCTTTTTCTTCTTCTTCTTCCTTTCTTCCCTAAAATTTAAATTTCAAAGGGGGGGGAATGCTGTTCACCTTCACCTACTGTCCCCGGCGGCCCCCTCTATACTCCGGCGGCCGCTGGCAGCCACCCCGACCAGCTCTCCCTTCGGCGAGACTCCGGCCAACCCCATCTGTAAGTTTCTTTCTTCTTCTCCCTCTTCCTTCTTTATATATATATGTATATATATATATATATATATATATATATATATATATATATATATGTGTGTGTATATATACATACGTATATACGTATGAGTATATACTAATATATGTATATGTATATGTATATTATTTATTAAATTAATATTGAATACGCATATATGCATAGTATATAAATACATTAGTAATATATAATTTAAGATATCTATATTATCTATTTTATTAATATTTAATTGTATAATTATAGTATGTATTTAAATAAATTGTATAATTATAGTATGTATAATTAATTGTATAGTAGGTGTTTAATTAATTGTATGAGTATAGTATGTATTTAAATAATTGTATAAGTATAGTATGTATAATTATAGCATTTAATTAATTGTATAAGTATAGTATGTATTTAAATAATTGTGTAAGTATAGTATGTGTTTAATTAATTGTATGAGTATAGTATGTATTTAATTAATTGTATAAGTATAGTATGTATTTAATTAATTGTATAAGTATAGTATGTGTTTAATTAATTGTATAAGTATAGTATGTATTTAATTAATTGTATGAGTATAGTATGTATTTAATTAATAAGTATAGTATGTATTTAATTAATTGTATAAGTATATATTTAAATAATTGTATAGTACGTATTTAATTAATGCATATGTATATGTATGTATATTGGGTGTTTTTATATAGTATATAAATTAATTATATATATGTATGTTTATTGGTATTTTCTTATAATATATATTTAATAAAGTATACTAGTATAAATTAAATTAGTGTATTAGTATGTACTAATATAAGTGAATGGTATATATATATGTATATATGTACTTGTATACAAGTATATAGTATATGTATTGGTATATATACACATATATAGATATAACAAATGCATATTTTTCACTAGGACATATATATGTATACATGTCTATTCTTAAATATAGTTATGAATAAATGTGTTATGTATATTTATAACATATAAATATATATCTATATACTTCTATCTAGTGTATATACACTTATATGTATTTTGTACAAAATTACTGATATACACTTATATATATACATTATACGTATTATATTGATACATATATATATTTTCTGAGTATAAATGTGTATTTATATACGTATCCCTACTAGATGACCCTAGTTGACTAGTGCCATGCCTGGCATAGCCATGAGGCCAGTATATTTCTTTTGTGTGTTAGTATAGCATCTGACACAAGTGTTATAACTGGGATATGTTTATAGGACTGTTGGTTCGTCCAGGAGATACTCTGGAACAGGACATCAATATTACCAGCTAAGGACCCAAGGCAAGTACATTCTCTGATAATTTCCAATTCTTTGATAATTTTTATAAGTTCAATAATCATGAAATATTACATCTGAATCCTTGACACTGTGCTACACGGACTAGTATAGCTTGGATCTGCAGTCATGAGATGTTACCTTGATTATCGTTTGACATTGTACACGACATGCATATTAGACATCGTACATGATAGATTGGACTTGCTCGTGTATCGTGACGTGTCATGGTTGGATCCACAGTACTAGTTGGGGGCGGGGAAGTAGTTAGTAAGAAATGTGATCATAACCTCTTATTGCAGTGTAGAACAATGTAAGTGTTAATCATGCTCTTCACCCATGATTAGCCAGGCCCTGTAGCTATCGTACATGTTCCCAAGCTGATCACATTTTAAAACTACTATTTCAAACACTTAGAATAGATTACAGTTCCCTATTTTAAATCATATACTACATCACCCGTATATGATACCGTTCCTTGTTCTTTTTATTTTTATACTGACTGTATCATATTGCCTATTGCCTGTCTCTTTATATTACCTGTCTCTCTTTAATTGCCATTGCATTTATTTCACTGTCTTCTCAGTAGCTAGCATCACATGTTTATTGCTTTATAGTCCTTATCAATTTAATAGAACTGTTATTTGAGATTGTACTTTGCTCCTTCCTGACTGGAAACATTTTTCCAAACTATGCCTTAGAGGACCGCTGTCCGACACTTTATGGACCGTATGGTGAGTAGCTGCAGACTTGGCAGTTTAGTTGTGATTCCGAAAGATCTAGCCGGAATCATTAGTTTTCTGTTTAGTTCTTTTAGTAGACTATTTGGTACCGGATTTGTCTCCGGCATTTTTGATGACTTTGATATTTGTTGAGTTAGATTATTACTTGTTGACTTGTGTTGTATTTAATTTTGTTGGATATCTTATCGTGCTGTCGTCCTGTGATTGAGTATGTATTCATTTTATTGTGTCATCCGTGCCTCCTTATGGAGATTGGATGTTCGCGTGAGATTGATTAGATAGATTATTGACCTAGACAACGTTCTACCGCCGATGCTGCGGCGTAGGCTGGACGTACCCACGCTCTCGTGCCCCTAAACCGGGTGCGGGTCGTGACAGATTCCCCGAAGGATAATCCATGACAATGGGCCTCAGTTCATCAGCCAAGCGTTTCATCGATTTTGTGATAAAAATCGGATACAAAATGTCGCCTCTATGGCGTATTATCCAGCTGCTAATGGTTTGGCGGAAGCCTTCAACAAAACCATTATCAAACTCTTGAAGAAGTTCGTCTCCTCGAACAAGCGAGACTGGAACGAGAAGCTGGGAGAATGTCTCTGGGCGTACCGTACAACGGTCCGAGCACCGACAGGTTGCACCCCGTTCTCATTGGTCTATGGGAGTGAAGCAGTTCTTCCCATCGAAATTCAAATCCCTTCACTCAGGATAGCAGTCACCAATGAGTTAACCCGGGAAAAGAATAACCTTTCAAGGCTTCAGGAGCTAGAAGGATTAGACGAGAAACACCTTCAAGCTCAACAGAGCATCGCGTTCTATCAAGCGCGCATTTCCAGAGCTTTTAATCAAAAAGTAAAGGAAAGAGTGTTCAAAGTTGGTGAGCTAGTCTTAACTGTAAGAAGGCCAATGATTCTCACTCACAGGAGCAAAGGCAAATTTTAGCCCAAATGGGAAGGCCCCTACGTGATCGAGACAACGTTCTCAAACGGCACTTAAAGGTTAGCCTAGCCTAATGGAGACCTACTAATGGCTCCTATCAATGGCAAATTCCTGAAAAGGTACTATGCTTAACCTCCTATGCTCAAGTGGAATAAGGCGAAAATCTCATTCTGACAAAACTACTTCCAAAACGAAACTAGTTGGGCCATATTCTATCATGTCCATATGACCGCTGAATATATACGCCCTGCTAAAAAAGTTTACCGAGAGACTATCACGTCCATACTACCTCTGGTAGTACTCTCACCTAAACCCGTCATTTACATTCTGAAATGACAGGTCCACAAAGTCAGATGAAAAGCCTCTTTATTATTCCCCAAAAAAGAGAGGAAGTACATTAAAAAGCAAAAGCAAAAGTACATCATTAAGGAGGAGCGGTCAAATCACGAATCTGCTGTGCCAGTCTGGCCATCTTCTTATTCCTAGAATCCAAGACATCAGCGCGGGCCCGCTCCAGCTGTGCCTCATCATTAATCAAGAGGGATAGCTCGGCTCTAGCTCGAAGGAAACCAGCGCGGGCAACATCCTTCCTCGCCAAGTTTTGTTTTGCTATGACCAGTCGGCCATTCACCACATCGAGACCTTCTGACGACTGAGAAGCCTATTCCCTTGCCTGAGCAAGCTTCGTCTCCAGTTTAAGGATCCTCGCTACATTCCCGTCATGCTCAGCCTTGCACTTCGTCTAAAGAGCAATAGCTCCTCCAAGATGACTTTTCCTTCATTCATCTCCCGCTGATTTGTCTGGAGGATTTTATTCAGGTCTTCCACCTTTTCAACAAGTTACGCAGTCAAGGAGTCGTGTCTAGCCTGGACCAGATCGTCAACACTGCCTTGGGATAGCTGCGAGTATTCGTTAATGGGTTGCTCCAAACCATTAACTACCTCCGCCAGGGCGTCAGCTAAACCAGTATCGCCAAGGTCCCTGATCGCCTCTATCGAAAACCGAGAGGACCTCTTCAGGCGCTCAAAGTTTAGATTCTTCTCCAACACCATTGATATTAGCATTTTTAAAGTGTTGTAGAAGATACCGGTATACTGCTCGGTCAGCACAGCTAGGCCCGAATTCACGCTAGGAGTGGCTGCAATATTGTCGAACCTCGCTCCAGAGGCAACCGCAATCGACGTGGCCACAGTCCTCGTCTCAACAGGGGGTGCGACAAAAGAGGAAGCGCCGACCCGCATACTCGAAGGAGCGTTGTCGCAATGACAGGGTCATCCTCTTGAGGTATCGAAGCCACGTCGGCAGGCGAGCCGGCACCCGAAGATGCTTCCTCTTCAAAATCAGGCACCTCCGTATCAACGTCAGGACCTGACATGGAGCCGAAGGGCGCATATACATTGCCCTCCCCGAAGAGGTCGTCCCCTGAGAAGAAGACAAGAGGAAGTTAATGTCAAACATGATGTTAATTTTCCTAAAAGAAGAGGCAGGAAAAGACGACAGCGATGCTAGCCAAGCTATCATACCTGGAGAAGAGGGCCTGCTAATCGACACTGGCAAATACTCTTCCAGGTCTTCGCCGAGATTCACTTGAGGCTCATCAACTAGAATCTCGCTAGAAGCGCTGACGGGCACGGCAGGGGCCTCTCCCAATGCTGATCCGGACAAAGGTATATAGAATCTTATAACAAGCCTCGAAGGCGACTTCGTTCCATTACTCGAAGCAGTGGCAGCGGTAGCAGCCACCAGCTGAAATTCTCCGATGCCACCGGCCGAAACTGTAGAAGGTTCTTCTCTAAAAGGTGAGGAACCCCCAATCAAAGAATCATCCCCGACATAGGGAGAAGCAGGCTCACTTACAGGAGCCTCAATGCCAGGAATCTGGAGAGGACGAGTAACCATCCTCTTCGTCCTCTTACGAGGGGAAGCCTCCTTCAGAGCGGGAGCCCTTCGTTTCCCGGAGACTACCAACGCCCCTGCTGGCGGAGGTATTTCACCCCTCAGTACCGATACGAGGGGCTCATCCGGAGTAGCGGACTCGTCACCCTCGTCAGAAGAAATCGAGGGGACTTCAACCCTTCCCCTAGGTTTGGAAGAGGGCACCCTAAAACTTTCACCCATATCAAAATCGCGATGGGAGGTGTTCGTTGCCACATAGAACTGGGCATACGAATGCAGTATGCGCAGCTCCATGGAGGGTGTGACGAAGGGCACAATAAAAATTGCCCCGGTGCAGCCCATGATAAAATATCGCCATCCTCTCGCTCCATCGATGAGTCTACCTCTGGACCTGAAGCTGGTGACGACGTTGCCCACATACAACTGATCATACCCAAACTGCCTGGCAAACCAACTAGGCAGGTAGGGTTCGAAGAAGCAGTGATCTTCACTTCTGTACAGCAGGTGGGAAGGTCTAATGCAGACCAACCAATTAAAGGCTTCAGGAGAAAGAGTGGTCTTATCTCTACCTGAGTCCTAAAGCCTAATCCCCGATTGGTTGCGATGAACAGAGGGGACACTGCAAAGGAGCTTCCAGCTGTGACCGCAATTGAGCACCCGTCGACAGTCTAAAACTGTGAGCACATTCCAAGAGGATTTCTTGTAATTCAGCAAAAACTCCCCCCAAGCTACTGTCGGAACCGGGAGACATCACCCGGGGGTTTTGGAGAATTAACCATCCCATCAAATACATGTATGGTAATTCCACCCGGGGAAAGCTTTTACGCCGAGCTCCATCGGCGAGCAGCGCCTCAGTCATCGCCTTTAGGCCAGCTTGTATGCGGCACACCATGTTAGGGAGCAAGCCAGTCTCGCCCCAAACACCAAACGTACTGTAGGCCACAAGATATTGCAGTAAATACGATCCGCAGATGCGATGCCGGGTACCACCAGTCGGCGCATCCATACTGAGAGAAAGCCAGCCAGTTGAGCTTCCTTGGATAGAGCCCTGCGGCAATGCCTCAGATAGCTGTAGGCCTTAGTACCTGCAGGATATTTTCCTATCCCTTCGACGAGGATCTGATCGGAGCCCTAGCATCCTCCAGGAGATCGTCGACTTCCTGAGCAGTCAGCATGCTCAGAGGATTCACATGCTCATCCTTGACTTCCAAGACTTTCTCCGGCTGAGCAGCCCTAGCCCGGTGAAAAAAGAGGTAGGACATCCATTTACTGGTGTGAGCCAAATCTGAAGGCTCAGCATAGAAGGCGGTGCAAGCAAGGTAGTGGCACATCAGCTCCTGATACACTTCCACTACCCGAGGGTCTGAATCCCCCAACTCCCGTTCGTGGGGACATACTCTTCATACGGAGTATCCCCCATTGGCAGTCTCAAGATCTCTGCCATCTCATGAAGGGCCAATCCCAACTCCCCAACGGGGTGGCGAAAGTTCGGATGAGCAGAATGTATCGCTCCATCAGTGCCAGAAACATGTTAGGGTTAGGAGGTAACCCAACGCTGGTGGCACTCACAGCTGCCAACAGACCGATGTTCTCCAACTCGATCCGAAAATGCTCAAGGGCCCAATCAACTAAGAGAGCCCATCGAAGATTTGTTGGGGTCATCCACCCATTGCATCGAGGATTCGCCTTGGGGTATACTCCTTCGTGCCCCATGAAATTATTGCAAAAGGTCGGCAATTGCACTGGCTGGAGCACCAAGCTGTCTTCACTCGGGACACTGCCCAGGTACAATCCCCTGAACGACGTTACATGACCGGAAGAGCGGCTGACAAATAGGCCAGATCCTTTCTGGTAGAAGATCTTCCCCTGCCTACCATGAAGATCGGGAGTCAGCGTCCATGACATCTTCCTGGGATGTGTAGCATGGAAGAATGCCGAGATGGGATAATCTCTCGGCATCTTGGGCAGACTCAAGACCAACTTTCCGGCAGGGAAAACCCAGAGTTCTTTCTTTGGCTTCGTCTGGGACTGCTTATCAATCATGTCCCCGAAAAGAAAGGCCGGCTTTATATACTGGTCCCCGTCTACATACGTCAAAGGCTCTCCATTAATCATGTTCAGTAGCGTTCACTCGCCCTGAGCCGATATCAAGATTTCCCTTCCTTTGGGATATTGGGGTCCGGAGATAGGAAATACCACATGGCACAGATCCTCCAAATAGTTGGAGTACAGCAGCCCGGCGGCAGAACCCATCACCTCGGCTAGCGGAGACTCGCCCAAGTTAACTGCAAGGGTGCAAGAAAAACACGTTAGTTTTATACTAGACGTTACAAATATTGCAGCACATGACAAGAGGCAACGGTCTTAGCTCTACGCCAAGACTGTACAAACTTGATCGTTTACGCCGGAATTGTCATCCAGAAGCGTAAAATTCAAGTCGGCAGTATACTGTCTGTGCTTTACGCCAGACTACCAAGGTTCGAGCTATTATGCCAGAATTTTCATCCACAAGCGTAAAATTTCAAAATTATACAGTATACACCAAGTTTTCGGCAGTCAAAGCTCTTTACGCTCAACTGCGAAAATTTGGAGTTTTTATGCTGACACATTAGAAATGTGGGCGTAAAAGTTAAAACGTCTCCGTGCATCATCTTCCTCAAAGAGGCTATCAGCACAGAAGATGACCTAGCGTGTTCATGTTCAACGTGTGCGAAGGATTTTTCAGTGGTTCTCATTCGTCCCAAAAGCTCTACCTATCAGGCCGGGTGCACTGCTCATCGGCGGGATGCTCAGCTCAGAATGGGGTTTGCCCTGTCCAACCGGAGGCACTCCTTCTTGGGCAGAAGAACGAGAAGAGGAATCAATCTTCTTTCCCTTAGTGGAGGAGGATTGCTTAGAGGCCATTACTGGAAACTTTGAAGACTCAGAGAAGACTCGGAGAAGAGCTCGAACAGTCGGAGGCTTTCTTTCGCAGAAGACGGATGAAAAGTTTTTCTCTCAGAAAACTTGGGATATATATATAGAGTTCGGATGGACTCCTCGGACCCCGAACCAAATCTCCTAATTAAATATTCGGTTATGATTGGGTCCTACGTCAGCCTATTATTCAGAGAGGACGGACAGACAGCGAATTTGAAAAGTTTTTTCGCGCAAAGCAGGTCAGCAGTTCTTACGCTAAGGAGCTTTCTACGCTCGACAGCAACAGATCTACGGTTTCACGCTCGCAAGCTATAAGTCTATGGTTTTACGCCCGGATGCCTTTGTGCTCAGTAGCTTTTATGCTCGAGAGGCTACAATCCTACGACTTCATGCCAGCAGATACCAAAATCGATGATCTCTCGCTCGGTGGAGCTTAGTTTACGCTCAGAAGCAACAGATCCGTGACCTCACGCTCGGAAAAAAATTTCTTTTCAGAAGCTACAAATCTACAGTTCTAAGCTAAGGAGCTTTCTACGCTCGACAGCTACGAATCTACGGCTTTACGTCCGACGGCTACAAGTCGGGTTTTATGCCCAGATGCCTTTGTGCTTATAGCTTTTATGCTCAAGAGGCTACAAACATACGACTTTACGCTCAGGAACTACAAGTCTATAATTTCACGCTTGGTGGTGTTTAGTTTATGCTCAGAAGCTGTAGACTAATGATTTCACGCTCCACGACTTCTCGTACATCTGAAGGATACGCCGGCCAGATCACGCGTACATCTGAACGGTCCTCAAAAGCGGTCAATTACAAAAAGTTCACACAGAGAATACTCATTCTTGACCTCAAGATATCCCAAGTACCCGAAGCATACAGAGTTCAACATTGAAAAGCTACTCTTCTTCATAGGTCGGTTCGAAGTTCATCTAGACTCTAGTCTGAATATTTCATCTATCAAGATGGCAACTCAGTTTGACAGCCATTTCTCGACCCTGTTCTAAGGGATTTTGAGAAATCATTCTTGAAGATGATGTCTGAACAAAGAAATTCTGCTCATCAGAAGCAGCAGCTCAGAATTCTACGCGGTCCCTCACTCCTAAACAGCAGGACAGTTCGAACACTCGAATGCTAAAACGAATTTCTATGCATCTTTAGTTATGCGTAAAAGATAGGACAGGACCTAGCACTCTTTCTAAAACAGAGTCGGCGTAAAGAATCGTACGTGTCGAAGCTACACATATTCAGACTTCACAGCAACGTATGGCAAGATGATCATATGCACGGAAGAAAGACGATTTTATAAAAAAAAAGAATCATGATTATATATGAAGGAAATCAAATCTACAAGGGTTTTTCTTCATTTTTATGATTACATCTGAGGGAAACCCCGTCTACAAAGGGCTTCCTCATCATCGTCTGAAGATCGCACCGAGAAGCTGTTCTGACAGGTTCTCACATTGGTGAAGGTCTTCCTCTTCTTCCAAGAAGATGATCAGTGGTGGGAGGATACAAAATTGGGCATAGACCCATCCTCCAACAGAAGGAAAGCAGGGTAAATCTGCTTCCCTATAGACCAATGCCGCTCGAGCCGGGACGGAGCCAGTCGCTGCTCTCACCCCCGGAGGTAACGGGAGAAGGCACCACTTGCAAGCGCCATGGTGAAATACGATTCTTCGTCTCTCCCGAAGAACCACCATACAAAGTTGCCGATTATCCCGAGCAAAGGAGGCTATGATATCCTTCCATGATCCATCATTGCAGATGAGACTTGCTCGAAGACGCCGTCTTCTTCGACTCCTTACATGCTGGAAGAATATGGTCTTCTTCTTCCTTAGATCGACCCGACGGACTCCTGCGATCATCCTTGTGTGGCGAAAGGAATACGAGAAGAACAGGTTAAACTCCTCGGCCTTTTATAGGCGAGAGAGGTTACACCGGTCCCCAATAAATCCGCCATAAAGTCAGCATCGATCGTTTCAACGCTCCATTCAGAAACGTTTTGAGTTACGAGGAGAGGTTCATGCTTCATTCAAAGCATTCCAAATTCTGAAGAAATTTGAAAGCTTTGAAGGGGGTCTTGTAGAAGCATGAAAAATACGCTGGATAGCTCTACGCAATATGGTGATGCTGGGCAGCGTAAGCAGGGGACCTCAAGGCCATCAAGAGTGCAACGGAGCTTTTCCACTAAGAACGGCGTAAAATATGATGGGACCATCCGCGTAAATGCAGTATGTCTAGGCTGCTTCAGCGTAGACGGGGTGCTTCATCGCCTCCATAGTGTAAAACTTATCCGCTTTCATAGCAACGTTAAAGCGTATGAGGAATGCTTCGTCTTCCCCGAAATGAACCTGTCAAGTCATGCAGTGAACCTGACATCTGACTCCTGACAAAAAGTGCTGCACGGCTACCCAGACGACGACTGGAAAGATGGCAGACCACTCGGGACGTGTCCCACAGTATGATGGCGGATCTCTGCATTTAATGCAAAGGATTTGATTAAATATCACCGAACCGTCGTTTACTGACATCCCCTCAGTGGAGACTGCTTTTACAAGTACAAGGGGATACGCTGCCTTATTTTACACAGGCAGACGTGAACTGTTTACGCTCCGCAGAAGACAAACAGACTACCACGTCAAAAGCTGCTCTTTGAACAGGGCTCGAGACACGCCTCTGCACCTAATGCTCAGAACGGTGGCAGGCCTTCAGAACACGTCTCTGCAATTAATGATGATGGCGGATCTCGGCATTTAATGCGAGATATTTGATTATATCTCCAAGAGCCTTGATTTCGGCTAAAGACGTCCACATCGCCTCGGCTTCTACGCCCATTCAACTTTTGTGACTGCTCAGCCTCTACGACCACTCTGGCACGTTACGCAGCGGCTTCTACGCCCATTCAGCTTTTGTGCCCGCTCGGCTTCTATGCCTCGTCAGCTTCTATGCTCGTTCGGATTCTATGCTCATTCGGCCTTCTGTGCTTATTCGGCTTCTATGCCATTAGGCTTCTACGCCTACTCGGCTTCTACGCCTACTTGGCTTCTACGCCATGGTGACAGACATTGGCTTCTACGCCAACCTCTTCTACACGAGGGATACCTACCTACGTGGCTTCTACGCCGTGATCTTCGTAGCGATTATACGCATTTTATTCCATAGTTGGACCCGCGTCACACGCTCATTCAAAAGGTCATCTATACGCAGGCTTTGGTTATTTTAACCGTTGTGTGAAAGGGTAATGTACTTTCTACTACTCGGTTTCTACACCGATTGAGTGGTCACTATCACCAAAACTCTATAAATAGAGACCTCTATCAACAGAGGAACAGGTCGAGACTTTACAAATCGAACAAGGTCAAAACTTTGAAAGAAGATCGAACCACGGGTCAAAACATTGGAGATTGAGGAGAGGTTAAAGAGTCTTTGAGAGAGAGAGAGAGAAGCATCCAGAGCTCAGGCAAAGGGTAGCGATCGACGATATTGGCATCATGCATCCATCCTCTTTCGCAACCTCCGAAGCTGCTTTTCGTCTTCCACGGCACTTCTTCACCATCGTGTAGTCCAAGGGCTAAAGTGATCGACTGCAGATCAGACACCTATAGCAATCATCTACCCAGATTAAATAAATTGTACTCCCAATCCTCGTATAGGATCGAATTGTACAAGTTTGTTTGTAAACCAAAGAAGGCGGGTTTCGTGCAAACCTCGTATCATATACATTTCGTTCTTTCGTTTAATACCACAAACACCACTATTGCCTGATATTTGTCCATTATTTAATGTATGCAAAGGTGCGACATATCGTGTCACGAATTAAGTAATTATATTTGGGTTGTGCATCAAGAATGACTCCAAATTCCTGAATGTGTGCTATTATAAATATATATTGTTTTCACAACACAGGCATAATAAGTGAGTCAACTACCAAAGCTTGGCTAGGATATTGATTAATTGAATGTTGTATACACGCTCGGGTGAATCCAGATTTGACTTCCATGGATTCGTATCTAGCGTGCCCGTACTTTGTACGACATCTTAAGAGAAATTCTAATGTGACCACGCCTTGAGATTTTAAACACAACATAGGGCTAATTAGGTAACTAAAATTGGTAGTAACATTGGAGGGAATGGTATCCCGAGATCATGCCAACGAACATTCCCATAGAGATTCATTCTAAGTGTGTTATAGACTGGCCATCATAGATACTGTATATCATCTGCCTTAGTAGGGTACAGTATCTGACCTATTATTATGTCGAGCCACTATTTTATAATAGAAACACTGGAACTGCTATTACAATATTTTTAGTGCAGTGGCCCAACAGAAAACTGGCGCATATCGTGAATACATGTTTTATTTATTTGGTTCGGTTAGCTCATGTTCGGTACTAGCGTGATATGAGGATTCCTATTATGTATTATTTCTGAGATAATCTCAGACTCCACAAAATAGCAAGCAGTATAAATTATTGGCCGATATAAGAAATAGACTTGGTTGTGATTGTATTATTCGGTTAGTATCCTAGGGAAATAGAATATCATAGTGTGATGGTTCAACCCTTGTCCTTGTTTGGTTGTAGGGTTGGGCCTTTGTGCTAGGATAGGCCATGGACCTAAGTTACGACACTGAACCTATGTATTTATTATATGTGTTTTCCTTGGGTTTTTGTTTCTCTATTTAGTGCCTCCTTTGTGGTACTTGCTATTTGGGGTCAAACCCCACTGGTTTTGCATGGACAGGTTTTGAGCCAGCACCCGAAGATCTAGCGTACCTTCTCCCTACTTGTGGTGCGTACCAGGAACATGGTCGTAGGGGATAGCGAGTGGGTTTTCTTCTTCCCTGATCATCTTTGTGTATTTACTTATTTTGGGCGTTTAGCCACCGACACCTGTTAGCCGGGTCGTCTGGACATTTATTTTCTTACATGAATGCATTAAATCAAACTGCAGCTGATCACTCTCATGTACTTTTGTTACTCTTCCAGCTTCTTATTTTGCATAACTGGTCTCCAGAATATTTTGAGAAAGCATTTGGGACGCCTTATTGCTTTATCATATATGCTCTATGCTTATCGTTTCTTATTTGAATAATTGAGACATAGAAGTTCTTGACCATAGGAGACTTGATTGTAGCATGCTTCCCCTTGTCTTATACAGCCGTGACCGTCGTACAACATATATCACCTTATACGGGGTAGATGGCTGTGTCCGTCTCCGTATTCTGGTACTGGGTATGATAAGGTTTTAGTTATGGTCTATGTAGGTCTGTTCTTTAGACTTGTAAGGTGTCATGGTTATAGGAGTCTCAATCAAACATAATCCTTCTTGAAATTTTGAATTCGTTCTCTTCGATACTCAGCTTAAATTTTCCCATATTGGATGCTTCCTTGTTCCTTCTTGTCCTGTACTTGATATTTCTTGTGCTCTTATTTAGGGCTTCTCCTTCACCCGATGTTGCAGCAATAAGTGAGGCAGAGTTGCCAGTAGAATGAGATCCTGTGGAACCCCAGCCAAGGATCCGAGTTGAGCCAATGATGAATTAGACAGAGCAGCATGCTCCAAGTGTTCCCGTACCTCCTGCAGTATCGGCTGTACATGATACCCTAGCCTTGCTAGAGATTATTCTTGGATTAATGGCTGCCCAATAACACCATTTGGTGGTGCAACAACATCAACCTCAGCAACAACAACTACAGCAGTAGGAATATAATGTCTTGTTGAACCAAGGGTTGCAGACGGCCCTAGAACGAGGCGGGAGAATAGATTCTGGGGCATCTATTAGATTTTGCAGACTGAACTCCAGATATTTTGATGGCACGGAGATGGTAGACGATTGGCTCTAAGATATTGAGACTATTCTGATAGCAGCTAAAGTTTCGACCGAGGAACAGGTTGACCTGGTTCGCCTACAACTCTAAGATATGGCAAGAGATTGGTGGGCCACGATGGAGATAGGATTGAGGCATCCTATTTAGTGCAAGGATTTCAGGACCCAGTTCAGGGTACAGTACTTTGGGATTGTGGCTCAGTGTAAGTTACAACAAATATTTATTAACCTCTAGCAAGCTGGAAGGACAGTAGACGACTATACGACAGAGTTTTGCCGACTAAACAGATTTGCTCCAACCATGGTGTAGTGCCCCGCTCCGTGTAGGCACTATGTACAAGTGATATCGCCTTGCTTGCTCGAACGGAAGTCTTCTCGGAGAGTTCCTGACCGATTAATCAATGTGAGTGGGCAGAGCTGCATTCTCTGATTCTTGCACGACTTAATAATGAATCTAAGTTTTTGAATGCTTGTTTGCTAAAGAAGATTATTTCATAAGAAGAATGCTAGAACCGACTCAGTATGCTAATAAGAGAACTCACATAGTTTATCATTGAAACAAATATGCTTGCTTGCCTAATAAGAGAACTGGAAATGCTTGTCTGAAATGAGATAAAACCTTGCCATGCTAATAACAAGAGTAAAAAGGATTGCTTGCACTTATTCTTGATATCGTATGCTAGACTGGAATACTTGAATGCTTGTCCACAAGAGATAGGACTGCATGCTAGAATTATAAGAATTGTTCTTGCTTGTTACTTGCTTAATGAGTAGCTTTGCTTGAACATGCTTCATTGATTTCTTGTCATGAGATGGAACTTGGTGAATGGCGTGAGCTTGTGAATCTAGACTAATAGTCTACCCTGAGGCTTCAAAACCATACTTACGGGAGGGTGTGGCTATTAGGCAATGTGTATTGAGAGTGTGAGCTTCGTCTATCTAGACTTGATAGATGTGTTTGCTTGCTTGTTCTGGATCATGTGCATAATCTTGTATTGATAGGAGCTTGCATTCTTGTATTTGGTCAGGACAACTTGTGCACAAGGATTATCTCTCGAGCGGTCCCTGGGGCACTAGGGATCGTTCGGCCGGGAAAAGATCTGGATCTAGATACCTGAGGCTTGTACGTCCTTCTGGTAGACCGTCTATTAGTGAGATGGGCTTGTACGTCCCAACTGCTAATCCCGTTGAGGGGACCATCATATTATTAGGGCGCATGCTAGGCTAGCCTTCTTGCATACCTAACTGTTTGATGCAGGGACAAACAGGAAAACTAGAGAACTGTATACTTTATGTTATGCAAATTGTTGCTAACTTGTGTGTCTGCTGTAGGGATAACCGTTCCGCCGTGGGTAAGAAATATTATGAGTTTATCTATAGCCTGCTTGATCATTCAGTATGCATCGTGAGTTATCTGATAGTGCATTATGCATTCGTATCGGTTGGACAATGGCTATTAGTGCAAAGCTGTACCTTGGTCACAGCTGCTAATAGTACCAGTATGTGAGTCATTGGATAGCTGGATTTCCGCTGCCAATCCTGAGTTTCTCGGGGACCGAAATCATATAGATGTGTTGCCTTAATTTCTTGAGTAAATGATAGTCTACTTGATATGCTTGCCTAGATTGGAGATTTGCCCCGAGAGTTAGATTAAGGATGCACAATACATGCTGCGCACTGCACGATGAGAACACTGTCCCTTATAGTTGCTGGAATGTTTGAGTATCGAATATGCAAAACTGGTTTCCAACTCGTTTTTTCAATGATGTAATCTGACTAGTTCTGAGCTGCATGAAATGAACATAAGTAAAACTGGCAAGATCACTAGTAATGCAATGTTTTCTCACTTGATTACTTAGTGTGGGTTTCAGGGGGTGTAGCTTCTGTTCAGTTGTTTTATCTCACCAGTACTTGTATAAAGTGCTGACCCACCAATAGTTTACTTGTTCTCAGGTGCTAGTTCGTCCGAGGAAGCGATAGCCGTGCCTCATCCCAAGGAACCGGAAATCTGGAGTTGATGCCTTGAGCCACATTGAGATTGTGCCTGCATTTAGTTGCTTTTGTGTAGAGGGACATAATGTATAGAACGGTGTCATTGTAATCGAGAGAAAGAGTGCTTGAGCGATTGTAACCTCGGTCATGTGCCGCTTGTAATACTTTTGATTATCAATAAAAGAGCTTGTTTATCATGTGCCACTGTGTTCTTTACTTTTCTGCAATATGTGTACCGCTGCTTCAGTATTGAATAGCTTACTTGCCCTTGTATCAAAGCTTTGGCCTTGTGCAAGCGCACTTTAGCCTTGCACGGCATCACGTCCCGATGAGAACGATGGTCCTGCGGGAGAGATGTAACGTGGTGATTCACGTTCAGCAGGGACTTTGGGCTTGCGGGAGATTGGGGCGTGACATAATGGTATCAGAGCGACTCGATTCTTTGCCCATTCTGTTGCCTTCGACTCTGAGTTGTGTTGTGCTGCAATGAACTTTCCATACAATAAGTCCATAGATATTCTCAAAGATGGCCACAAAAGTTTTTTGGATTTGTTTTCATTGCTTGAGATGTGATTTATGATTTCTGGATTGCTGAGTTTTGATTTGGGATGGTGAGGGATGAGGACTATCGCTGCTCTGTGTTTTCGTGAGTTTCTCCTTGAGTTTTAAGGACGAAATTCTTTAATGGTGGGTAAGTATGTAGTGCCCTGCTCCGCATAGGCACTATGTATAAGTTATATCGCCTTGCTTGCTCGAACGAAAGTCTTCTCAGAGAGTTCCCGATCGATTAATTAATGTGAGTGTGCAGAGCTGCATTCTCTGATTCTTGCACGACTTAATAATGAATGTGAGTTTTTGAATGCTTGTTTGCTAAAGAAGATTGTTTTATAAGAAGAATGCTAGAACCGACTCAGTATGCTAATAAGAGAACTCACATAGCTTGTCATTAAAACAAATCTGTTTGCTTGCCTAATAAGAGAACTGGAAATGCTTGTCTGAAATGAGATAGAACATTGCCATGCTAATAACAAGAGTAAAATGGATTGCTTGCACTTATTCTTGATATCGTATGCTAGACTGGAATACTTGAATGCTTGTCCATAAGAGATAGAACTGCATACTAGAATTATAAGAATTGTTCTTGCTTGTTACTTGCTTAATGAGTAGCTTTGCTTGAACATGATTGCTTGTCATGAGATGGAACTTGGTGAATGGCGTGAGCTTGTGAATCTAGACTAATAGTACACCCTGAAGCTTCAAAACCTTACTTACGGGGGGGGTGTGGCTATTAGGAAATGTGTATTGAGAGTGTGAGCTTCGGCTATCTAGACTTGATAGATGTGTTTGCTTGCTTGTTCTGGATCATGTGCATAATCTTGTATTGATAGGAGCTTGCATTCTTGCATTTGTTCAGGATAACTTGTGCACAAGGATTATCTCTCGAGCGGTCACTGGGGCACTGGGGATCGTTCGGCCGAGAAGAGATCTGGATCTAGATACCTGAGGCTTGTACGTCCTTCTGGTAGACCGTCTATTAGTGAGATGGACTTGTACGTCCCAACTGCTAATCCCGTTGAGGCGACCATCATCTAGTTAGGGCGTATGCTAGGCTAGCCTTCTTGCATACCTAACTGTTTGATGCAGGAACGAACAGGAAAACTAGAGAACTGTATACTTTATGTTATGCAAATTATTGCTAACTTGTGTGTCTACTGCAGGAAAAACCGTTCGGCCGTGGGTAAGAAATATTATGAGTTTATCTATAGCTTGCTTGATCATTCAATATGCATCGTGAGTTATCTGATAGTGCATTATGCATTCGCATCGGTTGGACAATGGCTATTATTGCAAAGCTGAACCTTGGTCACAGCTGCTAATAGTACCAGTATGTGAGTCATTGGATAGCTGGATTTCCGCTGTCAATCCTGAGTTTCTCGGGGAGCGAAATCATATAGATGTGTTGCCTTAATTTCTTGAGTAAATGATAGTCCACTTGATATGCTTGCCTCGATTGGAGATTTGCCCCGAGAGTTAGATTATGGATGCACAATACATGCTGCGCACTGCACGATGAGAACATTGTCCCTTATAGTTGCTGGAATGTTTGAGTATCGAATATGCAAAACTGGTTTCCAACTCGTATTATCAATGATGTAATCTGACTAGTTCTGAGCTGCATGAAATGAACATAAGTAAAACTAGCAAGATCACTAGTAATGTAATGTTTTCTCACTTGATTACTTAGTGTGGGTTTCAGGGGGTGTAGCTTCTGTTCAGTTCTTTTATCTCACCAGTACTTATATAAAGTACTGACCCACCAACAGTTTGCTTGTTCTCAGGTGCTCGTTCGTCCGAGTAGCGATAGTCGTGCCTCATCCCAAGGAACCGGAAATCTGGAGTCGATGCCTTGAGCCACATGGAGATTGTGCCTGCTTTGAGTTGCTTTTGTATAGAAGGACATGATGTATGGAACGGTGTCATTGTAATCGAGAGAAAGAGTGCTTGAGCGATTGTAACCTCGGCCATGTGCCACTTATAATACTTTTGATTATCAATAAAAGAGCTTGTTTATCATGTACCACTGTGTTCTTTACTTTTCTGCAATATGTGTGCCGCTGCTTCAGTATTGAATAGCTTACTTGCCCTTGTATCAAAGCTTTGGCCTTGTGCAAGCGCACTTTAGCCTTACACGGCATCACGTCCCGATGAGAACGATGGTCCTGCGGGAGAGCTGTAATGTGGTGATTCACGTTCACCAGGGACTATTGGGCTTGCGGGAGATTGGGGCTTGACACATGGTGGCAACAGAGTTGGAGAGGGAAATGAGGTTCCAGCAGGGACTTTACTTAAAAATCTTACACATGGTAGAGGTGCATTACTACCAGACCTTCGAGGTAGTTTTGATAGCAGCCAAGTGGGTTGAGCTTACTTTCCAGAGGATGGCATCAAGAAGAGTAGATCGAAAGAACAATGTGGGAGGACCAGTATCACAAACGTCAATACCATCCCCTGACATTCGTATCCATTATGTGACACAGAGGGGGCCAGTGGCCTCGACAGTGGTGGTACCAACTAGAGAAAACAGGAGCCGAGGCAGCAGCATCAACAACAACATGGGGAGCGCCGACAGGTTGTACCTAGTGTGACAAGGAAGGTCATATCCGGGATATTTGTCAGGAAGCTAATATATTATGCTTGAGATATGGGAACCCTGATCACAAGATTGCCATGTGCCCATTGATACATAGGCCAGGAGGGCCAGTATAATAGTCTCCTGCATTGCCAGCTCCAATGGCAGTGCAGCAAGAAGGACCAGCAGTAACTATGCGGTCTTTAACTTAGCGTACGTTGCCGACGTAGGCCCAGCTTTATAAAAAAAAAGCAGAAAATACGATATTAGCGGTTCCAGTATTCCTATATTGAAACAGTAGCTCAGCATAATAATAAGTCAGATACTGCACTCCACGAAGCCAGATGATATACAATATATGTGGTGGCCAGCCCACGGTGCACGTTAAATGAATCTCTGTGGGAAGGTTCGTTGGCATGATCTCGGGATACCGTTCCCTCCAATGTTGTTGCCACTTTTAGTTACCTAATTAGCCTTATGTTGTGTTTGAAATCTCAAGGCGTGGTTATATGAGAATTTTTCTTGAGATGTCGTACAAAGTACGGGCACGCTAGATACGAATCCATGGAAGTCAAATATGGACTCACCCGAGCGTGTATGCAACATTTAGATAATCAATATCCTAGCCACACTTTGGTAGTTGACTCATTTATTATGCCCGTACTGGAGAAACTAAGTATATTTATAATATCACGCGTTTAGGAATTTGGAGGCATTCTCGATGCACAATCCAAATATAATCACTTAATACGTGACACGATATGTCGTACATCAGCGCATATTAGATTATGAATAATTATCAGGCAATAGTAGTATCAGCACAGATACAGTATTCGAGTCCAATTACCAATTATACATTGGGTCACATGAATCAAGAAATAATCAGTCAAAATAAGCAATGTTGCATGGGCCTCTAGGACGCATGGGAAATCAGGCCGCTTGAAGTCAGGCCACATAAAAGTTAGGCCTCATGAAGCCATGCCACATATGAACCACTTGGCAGCATGCTCAGGGTTATGGTCTACTCCTTGGCACAAGTGATGAAGTGACAGGCAATAAATAAAGTGTCAGTGATGCAACATAAAGTGACTGATGTGACTGATATGATAAGCCAAAAAGTGTGTCAGGAAGAAAAGATAAAATCATAGAAATAAGTGCCAATGGTTCAGAGCCATGCGTCTAAGAAAATAGGGGTTACATGATCTCTAGGCCGCATAGGTGTCCGTGCTACATAGGGATCAATGCCGCATGGAGTCCTCTTGGACTTAGCAAATTTCTCATTCGGTCAGTGATTGAAAGCACAAGTTGTTCAAGGACACTTGTCTAAATCAACAGTCATGCGTCCAACAAGATGGACTCATACTAGTCAATATGCGGTAAGAGTTCAGGCTACATAACCCTCTCAGGCCGCATAGCATACTCAGCCGCATAGCTCGATGGACGCATGAAGACTTCGTCTTCTTGAACAGTAAGTTCTGCCATGGCGGAAAAGCCTAAAAACTAAAATCTTGTTTTGTTCACAAAATCCTCATTTTAAGTCCAAGTCGGATGAACCAAAAGCCAAAATGCTCTAAATTGGAAGCTTTATCATATAGAAAAATCGGTTTTCAAAGGCATAAGTTTAATAGATCAAAACCAAAAAAAACTCATGAAACCCTAAACTAGAAATATAGATCTACACTAATCCATCCATCAAAACATAAAACTCCAAGAACTAAAATTGCTTAAAAACACATAATAAATATAATGGAACAATAATATGGAGAGTTTTTCTATTTTTTATGCAAGGTGTACTTACCTATGAAAATAGGAAGAGAAAACTAAGAAAGAGGAAAAAATAAAGAAGTGAAGAGAGAGGGAGATGGAAATATTAGGTTATATATGGTAGGGTTTGAGGGTTGAAACAAAAGTTCTCATGAGTTGAACCAACCCACAAAATAAACCATGAGCAAGGTTAACCCAAAGAATGGGTCTAGTCTCCATGCACATGCAACCATGCTAAAATAAAATATGTTCCAAATACGAATATCGGGAATGAGGAGTGACATCTCTATCCACCTTAGAGAAATTTTGTCCTCGAAATTCGAATCCAAGCAATAGCTAGAGAAGTTAGGACAAGCACGATATAAATCTACTAGCAACTCCACATGCAAGCAATATCATCACAATATTACATGATCACCTGATCATGAAATCCGATATATGAAGATGTAAGATAGAATATACCTTCTAAATCGAATATGTGCGGGTACCGGGATCGAATATCGTCCTCGCGCTCCCACGTCGATTCTCCTAGAGAGTGATTGCCCCAAGAAACCCAGACAAGAGAAATAGTCTAATTCTTGAGCATCTTCTCCCTTCGTTCCAATATGGATACGGGTTGCTTCTCGTAAGATAAGTCGGTACTGATGACTAATTCAGAGTGATTGAGGATATGAATCAGATCTAAAATTTACTTATGTAACTGGGACACATAAAATACATCGTGTACCTCACATAGCAAAGATAGAAGGGCAAGACGATAAGCAACATCGCCTACCCGCTTGAGAATATCGAACGGACCTACGTATCTGGGACTAATATTCCCATGAATCCTAAATCTAATGACTCATCGGGTAGGCAAAAATCTTAAAAATATGTGGTCGCTGACACAAAACTCTAAAGGTCTACGATGCTGATCGGCCCAATCACGATGCCTATCTTGTGCAACCAGAAGTCGCTCTCTGATATGCCTGACAACTTCTACTATTGTGTGATCATTTCAGGGCCTAATATCTCTCACTTACTAATGTCATCCTAAGCAAATGGTGACCTATACTTCTTGCCATACATTGCTTGAAAAAGGTGTCATCTGAATACTGGCCTGATAACTATTGTTATACGAGAATTCCACCAAGTGAAGGTGATTCTCCCAAGATCTACCAAGATCTAAGGGACAGGCTCATAGCATATCTTCTAAGGTCTGGATGGTTCTTTCTGATTGTGCGTCTGTCTGGGGGTGGTAAGTCGTGCTGAATCTTAACTTGGTGTCCAAACTCTGATACAATTTTTTTCAAAAATGTGAAGTGAATCGAGTATCTCGATTTGACACAATACTTACTGGGATATCGTATTATCTCACTATCTGTCGCATATATATTTCAGCCAATTTTTCTGCAGACTGTCCTACTCGAAAAGTAAGAAAGTGAGCTACTTTTGTGAGATAATCCACTATCATCCAAACTGTATCTCGAACAGTCAGTGATCTAGGTAAATCAGTCACAAAGTCCATCGTGATATGTTTCTACTTCCACTCTAGAATAGGAAGCGAATGAATAATCCCGTCGATTTCTGTTGTTCTGCCTTCACTTGCCGACATATCAGACATCGAGATACGAAGCGTGCTATTTCTCTCTTCATTCTGTTCCACCAAAAGCGTTGCTTGATATCTTGGTACATCTTCGTGCCTCCCAGATGAATAGAATACTGGGAACTATGTGCTTCAGTAATAACTTTTTGCCGAATATCCCCGCTTGGTATGCATATATGATTCCCAAACCTTAGTGTTCCATCCGCATGTATTGTCAACTCCTTCCGAAGGCCTGACTCATATTCTTCTCATAGTTTTTGAATCTTCGGGCCCTCTGCCTGAGTTAGATTGATTCTATCTACCAAAGTTGACTGAATCTGTAGGCTAGCCTGAACTTTTGTACTCTGTGAAAGTACAATCTCGATACCCATCTCTCGTAAGTCTTCTAGAATGTGCCTCTGAGTAGTCAACATAAAATTTTTACATCTTCTGCTAAGTGCATCAGCTACTAAATTAGCCTTGCCTGGATGGTACTGAAGTTCCACGTTATAGTCTTTTAACACTCTATCCACCTTCTCTGCCTCATGTTCAGGTCCTTCTGCGTGAACACATAATTCAAACTCTTATGATCCGTGAATATTTCTACTCGATCGCCATATAAATAGTACCTCCAAAGCTTAAGTGCAAATACTACTACTGCTAGCTCCAAATCTTGAGTTGGATAGTTCTTCTCATAATCTCTGAGCTGCCGAGAAGCATATGATATCACTCTCCCTTGTTGCATCAAAACACATCGAAGCCCCTAGCCAAATGCATCATAGTATACTGTGAATCCTTCGGATCCTGCTGGAAGAGTAAGGATTGGTGCAGATATTAACTTCTTCTTCAACTCTTCAAAGGCTATCTAAAATTTTGCTGACCATACAAATTTAACTTCCTTGCACGTCAACCTAGTCAATGGTGCCAAGATCTTAGCAAAATTGGACACAAATCTTCTGTAGTATCATGCCAAGCCTAGGAAGCTACGCACTTCCGCTTCTGTCTTTGAAATTGGCCAGTTCTCTACTACCTCTACCTTCTTGGGAACAACTGATACTCCTACTCCAGAAATAATGTATCCAAGAAAGAATATACGATCCAGCCAAAACTCATACTTACTAAGCTTTCCATATAACTGGTGCTCCCTCAAAGTCTGCAAAATTATCCTAAGATATTCTTCATGCTTCTCCTCATTACGAGAATATACCAGGATGCCATCGATGAATACTACCACAAATTGGTTTAAGTAAGGCATAAAAATATGGTTGATCAAGTCCATGAATACCGCTGGAGCATTAGTCAGTCCGAATGGCATAACTAAGAATTCGTAATGCCCATATCGTGACCTTAATGTTATCTTTGGTATATTTTGCTTTCGGACTCGCACTTGATAATATCATGATCGTAAATCTATCTTAGAGAAGACTCTTTCTCCATTTAATTGGTCAAACAAATCATCAATCCTTGGTAATGGGTAGTTGTTCTTCACTGTCACTATATTGAGCCACATGTAATCCATACACAACTGTATCGATCCATCCTTCTTTTTTACTAACATTAATGTTGCTCCCCACAGTCATGCACTGGTCTGAATAAACTTCTTCACCTTCAATTCTTCCAAGTTTTGATATAACTGATCAAGTTCTGATGGTGATATAGGGTACACCTTCTGGGATACTGGTTCTGCTCCTAGCATCAACTCTATACAGAACTCTACTGCTCTAACTGGGGATAATTCGGGAAGATTGTTGGAAAAGACATCCATGAACTCTTCAACTATCTTGGGCAGCGGGTTTGCTTTCTCTGCTACTGTTGCGAATCCTCCCTTATGCTGGTCTCTTACTATTCTGCTAAGGACAAACTCTTCTAGACCGAAAATTCTAAACAACACTCTACCCTCACGATAGTCTATCATTGCATAACTCTCTCAACCAGTCCATGCCTAAGATAATGTCAAAGTTACCCATAGGAAACTCGATCAACTTTGCAGGTAATAAATACCCATATACTACGACTGGACATGCTAGGCACACCCTACTAACTTCTACGATCCCATTGCTAGTAAGTATATTTAGCCTCGCTAGCAATGGCTCAAACTTTAATCTAATCTGCGTCAAATATTGTACAGATATAATAAGTATGAAGCTCCAGAATCAATTAAAGCTATGGTAGAAAATGTTGTATCAAAAATGTTACCTGCCACTACGTCGCCCGATGCCATAGCTTTCTCCAAAGACAAGGTGAGTGCCTGCCCTTGGCCTTGTTGATCTCCCTGCTGCTGTCTTCCTTGCTACCGTGGTTCCGGTTCCTGCTGATTCTGCTGTTGTTACCTATAAAGTTGGGCCTGCATCGGCAACAGATGCTGAGCTAAAGGTCGTGCTACTACTGCTGGTCCTCCTTACTGCACTATCCTTGGAGCTGGCAATGCAGAAAACTGTTATACTATCCCTCTTGGCCTCTACATCAATAGGCTCGTGGAAACCTTGTGATCAAGGATCCCATATCTCAAACATAGTCTGTTATCTGCCCGATAAACATCTCGAGTATGACCTTCCTTGCTACAGTAGGTACAACCTATCGGTGCTCTCCGTCGTTGTTGTTGTTGCTGCTGCCTCGGCTGCTGTTGCCGAGTTGGTACTGTCACTGTCAAAACTCCATCCTCCATGATGCTGAATCATGGATACGAATGCCAGGTAATAGGGCTGACGTTCGGGGTACTGGTCCTCCCTCATTGTTTTGTTCATGAGGCCTCTTCCGATCCATTATTCTTGATGCCATCCTTTGAGAAGTAAGCACAACCCTCTTGGCTACTATCAATACTGCCTCGAAGATCTGGTAGTTGTGCATCTCTACCACGTGCAAGATCTCTAAGTGAAGTCTCTGCTAGAACCTCATTGTTCTTCAACTCTGTTGCCACCATAGTTGGAGCAAATATGCTAAGTCGAGAAAATTCTACCGTATAGCCGTCTACTATCTTTCTAACTTGCTTGAGGTTAATGAACATTTGCTGTAACTCATACTGAGCCACAATCCCAAAGTACTTTGCCTTGAACTGGGTCCTAAAATCCTTCCATAAAATATGATGCCTTAATCCTACCTCCATCATAGCCCACCAATCTCTTGCCAGATCTTGAAGTTGTCGGCGAACCAGGTCAACTTGTTCCTCGGCCGAAACTTTAGCTACTGTCAGAATGGCCTCAATATCCTAGAGCCAATCATCTGTCATTATTGCATCCTCCGTGACATCGAAGTATCCGGGGTTCAGTCTGCAAAATCAAACAGATGCCCCAGAATTTTTTCTGCTGCCTTGTTCTAGGGCCATCTGTAACCTTTGGTTCAACAGGACATTCTATTCCTGCTGCTGAAGCTATTGTTGTTGGTGTTGCTGCCGTGGTTGTTATTATTATTGCACTACCATCAGGTATTGATGGCCAGCCAACAATCCATGCATAATCTCTAGCAAGGTTGGGGTATCCAATACTGCCGGCATTGTAGGAGGTACGAAGATACCTGGAGCCTGTTGCTCTGTTCCATTCATCGTAGGTTTAACTCAGATTCTTAGCTGGGGTTCCACAGGATTTTGTTCCACTGGCAACTCTGCCTTTCTTGTTTGTGTAACATCGAAGGAAGGAGAAACCCTAAAGAAGAGCAAAAGAAACAATACGCACTGGACGGGAAAGAACAAGAAAGCAACCAATATGGGAGAATTCAAGCTGAGTATCAAAGATGATGAATTCAGAATTTCAAGAATGATCATGTTTGATTGAGACTCCTATGATCATGATACCCAATAAGTATGAAGAACAGACCTGTATAGGCCACCACTAGAACCTTGTAATGCTTAGTATGGGAATTCGGAGACGGATATGGCCAACTACCCCGTACAAGGTGTTATATGTCGTACGACGATCACGACTGTATAAGAAAATAGGGTGCATGCTACAATAAAGTCTCCTATGGTCAAGAACTTTTATGTCTCAATCATTCAAACAAGAAATGGCAAACATAGAGCATATATGATAAAGCAATAAGGCGTCACAAACGCTTTCTCAAAAATTTCTGGAGTCCAACTGTGCAAAATAAGAAGCTGGAAGAGTAACAAAAGTATATAAAAGTGATCTACTGCTGTCTGATTTAATATAATCATGTAAGAAAACTAATATTCAGATAAGCCGGCTAACAGGTGCCGGTGGCTAAATGTCCAAAAGAAGTAAATGTTCATTGATGAGCAGGGAAGAAGAAAACACACTCGCTATCCCCTGCGACCATGTTCCTGGTATGCGCCATGAGTAGAAAAAAGGTACGCTGGATCCTCGGGTGCTGGCTTAAAATCTGGCCATACAAAACCAGTGGGGTTAGACCCCAAATAGCAAGTACCACAAAGAAAGCACGAAATGGAGAAACAAAAATCCAAGAAAATATATAATAATACATAGGTTCAGTGTCGTAACTTTGGTCCATGGCATATCCTAGCGCTAAGGCTCAACCCTACAACCAAACAAGGACAAGGGTTAAACTATCACACTATAATAGTCCATTTTCTTAGGCTACTAACTGAATAATACAATCACAACCAAATTAACTTTTTCCTGAATCGGCCAATCATTTATACGTCTTGCTATTTTTGTGGAGTCTGAGGTTATCTCAGAAATAATATATAGTAAGTATCCTCAGATCACGCCAGTGCCAAACATGAGCTAACTGAACCAAATAAATAAAATATGTACTTGCAGGATGCACCAGTCCCCCATAGGGCCACTGCGCTAAAAATATGATATTAGCGGTTCCAGTGTTCCTATATTAAAATAATGGCTCGGCGTAATAATAAGTCAGATACTGCAGACTACTAAAGCAGATGATATACGGTATCTGTGGTGGCCAGCCCACAACGCACTTAGAATGAATCTCTATGGGAAGGTTCGTCGGCATGATCTCGGAATACCATTTCCTCCAATGTTACTACCACTTTTAGTTACCTAATTAGTCCTATATTGTGTTTGAAATCAAGGCGTGGTCACTTGATAATTTTCTTTGAGATGTCGTACAAAGAAACATTTAGACAATCAATATCCTAGCTACTCTTTGGTAGTTGACTTGCTTATTATGCCTGTACTGGAAAAACCATGTATATTTATAATATTATACGTTCAGGAATTTGGAGGCATTCTCGATGCACAACCAAAATATAATTACTTAACACGTGACACGATGTGTCGTACCTCGGCGCACATTAGATCATGAACAATTATCTGGCAATAGTGGTATTAGCACAGATACAGTGTTCGAGTCCAATTAACAATTATATATTGGGTCACATAAATGAACAAATATTCAATCAAAACAAGCAAAGTCGCATGGGCCTCTAGGCCGCATGGAAAGTTAGGCCGTATGATGTCAGGCCACATGAAGTTAGGCCGCATATGAACCACTTGGCATGGGTATCGGTGTCGCATGGGGTTCAATGCCGCATGGAGTTCTTTTGGACTTAGCAAATTTCTTATTCGTTCAGCGAGTGAAAGCACAAGGTGTTCAATGACACTTATATAAATTAGCAGTCATACGTCTAATAAGATGGACTCATGCTGGTCAATGTGTGACAAGAGTTTAGGCCGCATAACCCTCTCGGGCCATATAGCACTTTCAGTCGCATAGCTCACTAGCCGCTTGAAGACTTTGTCTTCTCTAAAATCAAGTTCAGCCTTGGCGGAAAAGCCAAAAAACTAAAATCTTGTTTTGTTCACAAAATCCTTATTTTAAGTCCAAATCAGGTGAACTAAAAGCCAAAACGCTCAAATTAGAAGCTCTATCATATAGCAAAAACTGGTTTTCACAGGCACAAGTTTAATAGATCAAAAAAAAGAAAAACTCATAAAACCCATGAAATGCTAAACTAGAAATAAAGATCTACACTAATCCATTCATCAAAACATAAAACTTCAAGAGCTAAAAGTGCTTAGAAATACATAATAAACATAATAGAATAATAATATGGCAGATTTCTCTATTTCTCATCCAAGGTGTACTTGCCTATGGAAATTGGAAGAGAAAACTAAGAAAGTGGAAGAAGTAAAGAAGTGAAGAGAGAGAGGAAAATATTGGGTTATATATGGTAGGGTTTGAGGATTGAACCAAAGGTTCTCATGAGTTGAACCAACCCACAAAATAAACCATGAGCAAGGTTAAACCAAAGAATGGGTCTAGTCTCCATGCACATGCACCCATGCTAAAATAAAATACGTTCCAAATATGTATATCAGGAACGGGGAGTGACAATCTAACACAATATATATGAGGTACCTGTCATGCTAGCTCAACTCTAAATGGAGGACAATATGATATATGATAATGATAATCAATACTCAATCATAATATAAAACTATAGGAAGATAAAAGCACGATATATAATAGAAGAAGGAGTCACGAAGTCACAATACAATCAATTAAGACCAGTAGTCTAGCTACAATACATGTCTCAAATAATATATACATGCCAATGTCTAAAACTGAACATAAACAATATGCTAATGAAAATCTAAGTCGCCTCAGTAGCTGGTACTAGATCTTCAGGCGGCTCACCATCTTGTGGCATTCATTAAACATTATCTAGTATTAAATATTGTCTAATATTAAATATTGTCTAAACTATGCGAGAACACGAGAAACAATAAAACAATAAAAAATATCTCATGACTGAAGATCCATATATACACTAATCCGTGTACCAATGTTTCAGAAATCAAGTAATACATTTCTAAATACTTGTATTATAGTAATTATCAAATACTAGAAACTATCAGAGAATATACTCGCCTCTGGTCCTGGGCAAAAGATGTAACTCAGTGTCCGAGCGGGTGTCACACAGACTTATATAGAAAATATCATGTCACTTGGTGTAAAGAAGTGATAAATGAACTAAAGTGCATTAATTATGCTTTTCTAGGCCATTACAAGGTTACACCAGCTAAACTAAGTCAAACTAGGTCAATCTCAGTCAAACTAGTTAAACCTAACTCTTGTACAAGTTTCTAGGTCCATACTAAGATAATTAATCCATATTAGCCACAAACTAGATATCACTAGCCAATACTAGTATTCTAGCTGATAGAACTAATATCTATATAAATAAGATACTCTCTCTCTCTCTCTCTCTCTCTCTCTCTCTCTCTCTCTCTCTCTCTCTCTCTCTTATATATATATATATATATATATATATATATATATATATATATATATATATATGTTATATATGTACACCATATCTAGTATATATACACTTATGATATCTATCAATAACTTAACTCTACCTCATGTTAACTGATACACATTAACTAATATTACTAACTGATATGCATACTACTCTAATATACAAACTGACCTTACACTACTCTAATACACAACTAACAACACACTAACTAATGCAACTGATACCTACTCGAGCCCATAACTGGTACATGCTAACCCCCTTCATTGATACATCCTCAAGGCTTAATACTCACCTCTGAACTCACAACTCGTAACTAAGTACTCAAACACCTGAACCTTACCTGAACCCAGGCTCCATTTCTAGCTCCACATTGTGCCTGTATACATGAACTTCCTTACTTGACTTGGCATATCACAGACACCAACATATCTAAGTACCTAGGTCCTAATGTATACTGCTACCCCCAACTTGGAACTATCTACTCACAGATAATAACTTGCAACACCCGACTGCTTCCTATTAGGATCATTGCATAGGATGATCAATGAAACTACTCCTGCACTCACCAAAACTGAGCACAAGCACACAAATATCTTGACACACAGTCCCTCACTCACTCACTGCCCAGGTATTTGCAGGCACTGATCCTCCCCAAATGTTTGAACACAGACCTATCCAATTTTCCCCCATACTTTACTCGAAACTCCTGTCTAATACCCCAAACCCACTTAGCAATACCCTCCCTATCACATATCAAATCAACATCTACACCACTATACTCTAATACACATATCATTCACACATCATAATACTTCACCAACATTTACCTGTGCACAGTTGTGTGCACATGGTACACAGTTATTCCCTCTTTACTGATACCATGCCCTCATCTCATGAACTCATGCTCCGACAACCAATCTTCTTACTGATCCACATAATATTCTCAACATTATGATACTCTTGCTTTGGATACCCACTTACACCAAGGTACTCTAGGATACATAACTTATACCTATATGATACTTTACATACACTGATAACTATACACAAACTAATTCCAACACTCACTAGTTTAAACACTTGCACACACTCAAATATCTAATACTCTTTTACACACACATAAAATGGACACACCCAGATTACCCAAGCCTATCCCTTATCTGCTGCCTGAGACCTACACACCCACAGTAACTGAGCCTATCTTCACCTGATCTGCTGTTACTACTATTGCTGTATTTCTTACTTCCAGTTCTTCCCTTCGACCGCCATGCTGCAGTTATGCTTATCTCCAATTCTACAATCAAATAGGGAATACCCCATCTCACCAACATATACTACTGCTGTTATCTAACTTTCACCTGTGCACATGCATAAACCTATCACAATGTGTACAGACACTACTCAGGTATCTCACAACCCTCACACACGAGACACCAACATCACACAAAGTCACTCACACACAAATACACACTAGCACATACCCACAATTGTATACACTCTTATCTTCAAACACACCCTAACAAATATTACAGTAACACTCCTCGCACTAATACACACACACACACATACACATACAATATAACATAACATATATATATATATATATATATATATAGCAATTTATAATAAAAAATAGATATATCTATATGCACAAATCTGAATACCAATGCTAAAATAAACAATTAGGCATTCTACCAAACAATTATGGTGCATAATTGAGATACGCTAGGATACGCTCCTGATATGCACTCCAAACTTAACCAAACCTAACCCAAAGCCTAAAAACATGTCATAAGTGATGATTAAAGCCAAAAAAAAATCATTATCTAGCTATTCTAGGTGTCATGGCAAAATATGGTATGTGTATCACACGTATCAAAGGAAAAACCCCCAAAATTATCATGTATCACAAAGTATTGCGATATGGCCAACTCGTATCCATTTGTGGACACGTAACTAGACTCATAACACTAGAATAAACCTAAATAGATCCACTAAACCTAATGACAAACACTTGATGATCCAATCTGGATTTTCCCCAAATTGGATACCAAACTTAATATAAAAGTCACAATAGAGATAATTAGAAGTCAAAACTTCTCCCTATGGGTAGTCCTAGTATATGGGTAGGTTCCAAATGATTAGATGCAATAATTAAAATATAATTAGAGAGGGAATATCAAAATTTACCTATTGGGAGATGGATTTCCAATGTAAAGTCAAGTTGAGACAATTTGGACACCAACTTCTTATCTAAAGCCTTCCTCTCCAAGTGCTCTAGCCAATCTCAAGCTTCTAGTCTCCTTAAATAGTGAGGATGAGTGAATTTGAGAGGGATTATAAAGAATTTGGTGAAGGGAATGAACAATTTGGGGAAGAACTCTAATTGGAAATAAAATAGAATAAAAATGAGAGGAGAGAGAGTCTCTCTCCCTAAATTAGGGCCAGCCACATCATGACCCTCCTCCAAGTAATGTAAAATGTCTATAATACCCCTTGAGATTTGTCATAAAAAAATTAATTAAGGAAGAAGCTTCTTTTTCTAATGAAGGTTAAGTCTAAACACTAATCTAATGAGAATGAATAACTAGTTGGGTCTAAATGAACAAGTCTAACTAATTGGTTAAGTTGTTATGTCAAATTGTTTAGGTCAATTAGAGTCATGTCTAATCAAATAGTCCAATCTACCAACCAATAATAATACTAGTTACCAATATAAATATAACATGCACTATATTAAATAAATTATAATCATAATATTTAAAATAATACAAAATGATAAAATTATCCCTATTTAGAAATGTGGTAGTTATTAGAGATGAGTCTGACTAGGGAATCGGTTTTGAGTGATCGAGTTCGGTCCAAGTTCGGGAAGAACTCGCACCGAGTTCGATCAGATTCCAGATTGTTTTTGGCTCAATTGACTTGGTTTTTGGGTAGGTTTGAGTCTTGGCTCGAAATATAAGGATGAATCTGGTTTGGGTAGGCTTATGTTTGAGTGAACTTTGGATTATGGTTCAACTAGATGCCAAAATGCATTCCAACTCACATAAGTCCTTAACTTAAGGAATAAAAAATTATATAACAAAGTATAAAAAGAAATCGAACACAATCTTCTTGTCATAGCAGCTTGTGACTAAGTATCACGACATCTTCTTGACAGATCCATCACACATGCAATGTATTAGCTTATAGTTTAGATCGATTATTAAAATCAGTTTGACCATGACCAGATGGGCCAATAATCTCCCCCATTTTAATAATTGATAAAACTGCGACTGATACGACAATTGAGAATATAGTGTTGTTTCCCCGCATTGATAGCTTGTAACTTGTAATGGTGTGTATCGGTGTCTCCCCTATTGTCACTTCATCGAAAAGGAAAATCTTCCTCGTAATAGTTGGAGTGCGGTAGACAATGTAAATAAGAAAAGTGAAGCAGGATATGACACCGATAGGCACAATGAAGTAAAATAGAAAAAATATTCTTTAAAGCAGAATCATAAACCATAACTCATAACTAAGAGCATAAATATTTTACCAATGTTAACCAAGTATAAATAAAGCATCACCATAATAATCTCATAACTAAAGCACAAGAATAAAAGATAACATCTCATAAAGATCAACATGATCACTAAATGCTAAGCCAATGATCTCTACACGACTACTGATCATCATCACCAGTCTCTGTCGAACGGTTGGGGTAATAAAATGCAACAGCATAATCAAAGTATCTCTGAGCATCTCGATCATCAATGCGATAGCTAGAGATAGAGGGATCATGAACCATAGGAACCCGTCCACCAGGGTAAAGAGGAAAGCTATAACGCATATCCATTAATATGTTGGATATATTCTTGGCTTTGAGTATGGTACGTTGATCCATAGCATGGTAGCGCTCATCCTCTAATCTGTAACGATCGTCTTCCAGACGGAAGCGATCCTGAAGCATAGTGTGGAGGTACTCAAGAGTAACTGGTGGAGTAGCTGAAATGGTAGCAGTAGGAGGTACAGGTGATGTTGATGGGCCAGCACCAACAGGAGCAGCTGAGGGAGTAGTAACTGAATGTGGAACAAGTAAAACTGGTGGATGAGTAGGGTCAGTCCTACGAGCAGTAAATAGGTAGGAAGGCTCTTCTAGATAAGGGTAATCGTCTAAGAGAATGTTAAAGTGTTGAAATATGATTGATAAGTACATAGCGTACAGTAAATTATGCTTGTTCTTACGAACCTGAACTATAGTTTGAATGATAGTATTTGGAAAGCTAAATGGAATCCCAAAGTAGAGATGATAGATAGCATAAAGCTCGAGGTTGGTGATGTCATCAGTAGAGGATTGCTTAGGAATGTTTAGAGAGAAAACAATAAGATGTAAGTCATAAAACTATTTGATCTGGTGTTTGGCTTTAAGCTTACCAGGGAGACGAGGGTTTGGACAACAGAGGGAATATTTAAAGGAGTTTAGAGTCATGCCATCGAGAAATATGAACTTGGTGATGTCGATAAGGGGTTAACCTTTATTTGGGATATGAAGTATTTACCCTAAATCAGCAGCATTAAACTCAATGTTTATCCTGCCGACACGAGAATGAATAAAATCATCTTCATATATCAGTTTGCAATAAAATATTCTGACATCATTAATATAAATTGGATATCTAGAAATAACCAATTCATCCAGTTCCAAAGTATGCAAAGTGGGCAGGTATGCCAAAAATAAAGTAAAATTAATAGGGCTTCCAGGATAAACGGTCCTGTCAACAAATTCATCAAACCATTCCAAGGATTGCTATAGAGATAAAAATAGAAATCCATCAAAATCACCTTTATCGGGCATTGAAGGACTGAACAGAGAATGGGATATTTTTTTCTGATTATTGTAATAGAACGCTTCCCTAGAAACTTTTTTTTTCTTAAATAACTTAGGAGCCATTAAAAGAAAAAGAATTTGGGAGGGAAGAAGGATTATACCTGGAAAAAAATTGAGAATGTAATGAATATCTTTGAGAAATACCCCGATCCGAAGTTTGGACAGGTGAGAAGCCATGAGAAGGGAGAACCAAATATCTAGGGTTTGAAAACTAGGGTTCTAAGAAGGAAGAAGATGAAGAGATAGGTTGTTATTCTCGGATGAGTTAGGTTTTGATGAAAAAAATAGCATAATATAAGAATTGGGCCCCGTTTCGAATTCTTAAACAGAGGTAACCGAGTTTGACCCGAGTTTGGTCTGAACTCGGGCCGAATTCAGTTCCTTTGAACCTTAATTCATTTTGAGACTCAATTGTTTATATAAGTTTATGTAGTTCAACGTTCTATGTCTAGAATTTAGTATTTTGGATTCAATACCATATATTTTTTAAATTACTTATCACTCTTTATTCCATAAAAGTATCGATCATCTCGGGTTAGCTGTAGGGGCCTGATCCCAGCCAGCGGTGGTCCGAAGATACCTAAATATCGGATCGCTTAAGGCTATTTACACATCTTTGACAGAAGGGCCATTTCGACGTGTACCCAAAATAATCTTTACATTTATAGAATTATAGAGTAATAAATAAGATATGCAAATTATTTGGCATTGGAGTCCAAAATTTCTAATTCTCGACGAATAAAATTGAAGCAAACTTCAGCTAAAGGTTTAGTAAAAATATCTGCAAGTTGATGTTCTGTGTCAATGAATTCTAAGCAAATATTACCATATAATTGATTTTCTCTTAAAAAGTGGTGTCTAATCTCAATGTGTTTAGTGCGTGAATGATAGATTGGATTCTTAGTGAGATTGATAGTGTTAGTGTTATCAAAAAATATGGAAATATTTTTAAAAGATGAATTATATTCTTCTAAGGTTTGTTTCATCCACAAAATTTATGCACAATAACATCCTGCGATGATATACTCAGCCTCAGTAGTTGACAATGCAACATAATTTTGTTTCTTAAAAAACTAAGAGACTAGAGACTTTTCCAAGAAATGATAAGTACCGCTAGTACTTTTATGATCGACCTTGCATCCAGCAAAATCAACATTCGAATAACCAACAAGGTCAAAGGATATGGTTTTGGGATACCATAATCCTGCCATCTGAGTACCTTTAAGATATCTAAGGATATGCTTAACTGCGCATACATGTGATTCCTTAGGGTTAGTCTGATGTCTATCACATAAGTATACATAAAATATAATATTCGGACGATTAGCAATTAGGTATAAGAGACTACAAATCATACCTCGATACTTACGTATATTTGTAGGCTTTCCATTTTCATCAAGATTAAGTTTAGTTGATGTTGCCATTGGAGTTCCAATAGATTTTGCGTTGTCCATATCAAACTTCTTTAGCAAGTCTTTTGTGTACTTCGCTTGATTGAAGAATATTCCCTGAGAATTTTGTTTGATTTGTAGTCCGAGGAAGAAAGTGAGTTATCCCATCATGCCTATTTTGAATTCCTTCTGCATGCACTTAGCAAACTCGTTACATAGCATCCCATTAGGAGATCCAAATATAATATCGTCTACGTAAATTTGCACTAATACGAGGTTGTTATCATGAGATTTTATAAACAAAGTAGTATCAACTTTCTCATTTGAAAAATCATTTTCAAGTAGGAAGGAGCTAAGGCTCTCATACCAAGCGCGAGGGGTTTATTTGAGTCCATATAGAGCTTTCTTAGCTTGAAAACGTGAATAGGAAATTTAAAATCTTTAAATCTAGGAGGTTGTCCAACAAAACTTCCTCTTTTATAACACCATTTAAAAATACACTTTTGACATATATTTGAAATAATTTAAAATTATAAAAATTTGTAAAAGTACAAAGCATGCGGATAGATTCTATTCTCGTAACAGGAGCATAAGTCATATCATAGTAAATACCTTCTTCTTGATTATAACCTTGAGCTACGAGACATTATTTGTTACGAGTGACTAAACCATCCTCATTAAGTTTATTTTGAAAAACTTATTTAGTACCAATAATTGGGTAATCATTAGGTCGAGGAACGAGTTCCCAAACTTGATTTTGTTCAAATTGGTTTATTTTCTCTTGCATTGCAGAAATCTAAAATTTATCATCAAAAGCTTCTGCAAAATTCTTAGGTTCTACTTGAGAAATAAAAGCAACATTTGCAATGATATCTCGAGTTGTAAAATGAGTACTTACACCTTTTGATATATCACCTATTATTAAGTTTTATGGATGCTCGGTTGAGAATTTTAATCTTTTAGGTAAGCTGTCTAGATAACTTATTCCAGTTGCATCTTCAGGGGTCATGTTGGATATTGTCTTGATATCTTCATCATCACTGTCACTTGCTACTTGACTGTTAATCTCATTAAAAGTAACATTAATCAATTCTTCAACAGTCATAGATTTCTCGTTAGAAACTCTAAAAACTTTACTCTTTGCAGCATAGCTAAGAAAAAATACCTCTGTTAGCCTTGGAATCAAATTTACCTAAGTTATCCTTAGTATTCAAGATACAACATTTGTAGCCAAATACTTTGAAATAACTTATAGTAGGAATTCTACTACACCAAAGCTCATAGGGAGTCTTCTTCGATATAGGTTGAATAAGAATCCTGTTCAAAATATGGCATGCTGTATTGACAGCCTCAGCACAAAAATATTTTGGAAGGTTATACTGATTTAATATGACTCTAGCCATATCGCCAAGAGTTATGTTCTTTTGCTTCACAAAACTATTTTGTTAAGGAGTTCTAGGACAAAAAAATTTATGCACAAATCCATTTGAATTGGAAAAAGTTATAAAATCAAAATTTTTGAATTTGCCTCCATGATCACTTCAGATACGAGTAATCATGAAGCACTTTTCGTTTTGTACGTTTTTGCAAAAAGTAACAAATTCTGAAAATGTCTTATTTTTATTTGCTAGAAAATAAATCCAAGTAAATCTAGAAAAATCATCAACAATAACAAAGGTATATAGCTTACCACCAAGACTGGCTACTCTGCTTGAGCTAAATAAATCCATATGCAAGATTTGAAGGGGTCTAGAAGTACTTACATCATTTATTAATTTAAATGAAGATCTTGTCATCTTGTTCTTTTCACACTTAGTACAGACTATATCTTCCTTAAAGGTAATTTCGGGTAAACTTCTTACCAATTTCTTTGAAGCTAGTCTGGCTAGAGTATCCATATTTGCATGTCCAAGGCGCATATGCCACAATTAACTTTCGTCTTTGGTTGCGTATAAGCATCTTCCTACATTGCTAGTATTTTTTGAGAGATAGAAAACATATATATTATCTTCTCGTATTCCCTCATAAGTTATCTTACCAGTAGATCTATCATAAATATAATATTTTTCTTTTACAAAATTAATGCCATAACCATGATCAGCCAATTGACTAATGTTAAGTATGTTATATTTTAACTCTGTTACTAAATATACATTTTTAATAATCTGAGAAGGATGAATACCTATATCACCATTACCTATAATATGACCTATAAGATTATTACCGAAGAAGACGTATCCTTCTTTCTTCATCGATAGAGTTGCAAATATATTTGCATCACCAGTCATATGGCGTGAGCAACCGCTATTGAGAATCCACTTGCTTCTTGTGTGAGAAGACATGTCCACCTGTCACTACCACATTTTAGGAAAAAAGGGTATTTTAGTAATTTCCTATTTAAATAAATATTGTGCATGGTAAATAATTTTTGTTGTATTATTTAATTATTGTTGGATGTTATTTAATTATTTTGGACTTATTTTAGTATACCCAACTAGTGTAGTTTGGACCCATGGACCAACATGAATTAAATAGTTAGACTTGGCCCATTTAGAAAGCCCATGGTTAAGGAGATGGATTAAATTAATTAAATGATTAGACTAGAAGCTTCCTTCCTTAATTATTTCTTCATGAGAGGCCCCAAGGGGTACATTGGACATTTTACAATTGCTTGGGGAAGGGGGCATGGCCGGCCTATATTAGAGGGGGGAAATTTCTCTCTCCTCTCATTCTCATTTCAAATCTAGATCTAGAATTTTCCACTCCCAAATTCCCTCCATTCCCATTCCAATTCTCCACCAAATTCATTCCAAATTCTTCCCAATTCACCATTAGAAAGTTGATAAGCAAGCATCTAGAAGGAGGAAGCAAGGATCTACAATTTGGAAGCAAGTTCATCTCAATTGGAGGTTTCATTGGGAATCCATCTCCCAATAGGTATAATTCACTTTTTACCATTAAAATAGCTTCTAAATCTGAGATTTAATCATGTAAAATCAACCCATATGTATGTACTACCCATAGGATTTTGTTTTATGTTCATAGGAGACCCATGGAGAAAGTTATGGTGCTTTTTGTGTCAATTTTGTTAGAATTTCGAAATTATATTTTATTGTGTGTGTCAATTGATCCTATAGATCAATTGGGCATGTGCTTATGTGTTTGGGGCTAGTGTTGTGTCCATAATTGAGTTCATGTGGGTCGTATCCCAGCAATTTGGTGATACGTGTCATTTTGGGGGTTTTCCCTCCGACACGAAACTTTGTACATGTCGTATTTTGACACGGACACATAGATCTACTTTTGATACTTTAATTTATTCATAAATATTATTTGTGACGTGTTTGTGTCCTTCGGGGTGCAATTGGTTGTGTGTCAGACTCGTGTCGCATGCGTATCCTAGATCTAGTGGGATACGGTGTGATACTCTCCAAATTTGGTATGCTTTTTTGTAAATCTAATTATTTATGCTTTAATTCTTTATTTATAATTAGTGAGTATATATAGATATTATATATTTATTTTATTGTATTTATTATGGTATTATTGTAGCATAGATCTATATATATTTTTATGTGTTCTAATATGATGTATAAATATATATATATGTAGCTTCTTGCATGCAATTATATATGTACTCATAATTTATACATAAATATTTTATAAAATATATTTATGTGTTTAAATGTGTAACTATATTATTTATAATTATTATATAATTATTTTTATATTAATGAATGTATTTTTATGTGTGCTTCTAGCTATGTAAAATGCGTACATTAATATGTGCATATGTTTTGTAAATATTGGTATTTAAGTGTGTAAGTTTATGTGTATATATATATAAGTATATAGTTATTAAATTGTTTTATATATATATATATATTTATTTATATATATATATATTGATTTATATGTTTATATATATATATTATATATGTATATATATATTTTTACTATTTGGTGACAGTGGGTTTAATGACAGTTAAAAACTGTCATTATATAGTTCGGTTACAGCAGCCGCTGTAGCTTTGGGTATTTAATGACAATTCTGTCATTAAATACAGTGGGCGGTTTTTTAGCAGCGGGTTTTTGCGACAGTTTTTGCGACAGTTTTAAACTGTCAGCAATCTGAGTCGGCAGTGGATTTATTATTCAGCATTTCTGCGACAGTTTTCTGTGATAGTCAAGACTGTCACTATAAGCCTATTTTATTTAAATTATATTTTTTAGCTCATTGTTTTCAGTGACGATTGGGCAGATTTAATTTATATATTATATATAATAATTGTGTATAAATATGTATATATATATATGTGCTTATTGTAAAGTAAAATACTAGTAGTGATATATTATTTTATTTGTATAAATATTGGTTTGTATATACATTATATTAGAGTGTATTATATTGTATTATTAGTATACTTTGTGTGGGTACCCAATTGGGATCAAGACCTTGATTCCTAATTGTTGTATTATTTATATAGATGTCTTTTGAGGTTGACCTTGGTTTGACCATGTTTGACTTTAGTTGACTTTAGAGTTGACCATAGTTGACTTTTAACTTAGAATTGATTTATTGACCTAGAAGTTGACTAGTTTGACTTGTTCTCTTTCCGGGACCTTATTTTAATGTGGTATTCCATATCTAGGTCTTCGAGGCACCGAGTCAGACATCTGTGAGACTTTTTTATTGGACTTCAGGCAAGTACATTCTCTGATAGTTTCTCATTTATGATATCCTCTATGTTCGTTGTATCTAGTATAGATATACATATTTCTCTTGACACTATGGTTACACGGATTGGTATATCCGGATCTCGTCATGAGATGTTATTCCTTGGTATATGGTGTATATGGTGCAAGTATTGTTTCATTGGTTATCTTGTACATGTACAGACACCGATTTTCGGGAGGAGTCGCTCTCTTCTTGGGGAATCTAGTGCCATAGCATACCGTGGTTGGATCTATTATACCAGTTGGGGGTGGGGAGTATTAGTATAGATATGTGATCAAATCCCTATTGAATAAAGTATTGGTAAGCGAATAGTGTTGATCATGCACCGCACGTATGATTAGCCAGGCCGCATTGTATCTTGCCCAAGCCGATCACATGTTAAGCTAGTACTCACACACTTAGTCATTAGTATTATTGTTTCATTGGCATATTGTTCATTATTGTATTTCTTTCCAGTATTTACTTATTGTCTATATATCTCTTGTATCTATTTTGTGCATCTTGTTTATCTACAGCTATTTACTGTTACATAGTTTTTATCATGGATTAGAACTGTTGTTAGAGATGTACTCTGCTCCTTTCCTAACTGGATATATTTTTCCAGATGACACTGAGGAGTACACTACCTATTCTGGACCCCAGAATATTATGGATTTAGATTCTGAGACCCTGGCTCAAGAGGGACTTATCCCAACTGAGACAGTTGACCCAGGAGTTGTAGCTTTGTAGTATGATAGTATTCTTTTGTACTGGATTTGTCTCCAGCTTATTTTGTTACTCTTCAGACTCATTAATGTATTATTTTAAACTCATGAGTTGTATGATGACTATTCTATTCTTATCTGATTTCGTGCTTATTCTATCTTAGTTCTGTGATTGAGTATTCTATCATTATTGGTGGTTCATTACTTTAGATAGACTATCTAGACAGCGTTATACCGCCAATTCTGTGGCGTAGGCTGGGCGTTGTTTCCGACTAGTATCCTTACATCGGGTACGGGTCGTGACACCACCTACAACACAAGTTGGAGATGTAACCTTTGGTACCCACTTTCTTGAGGGTCTTGATGTGTTAGTTTTTGGAACCCAGATATATATATGCATATCAATTAATTTTCTAATTCTATATTATCATGATATGTGTCCTTTAACACCACAATAATGATATATAGCAGATGTGTTGATATTAGGTGCAGTAGTATGATGTATATGTGAAGTAGTATGTTGTTACTTGTAATATAATGCATGATTAGAAGGTTTGGCATTCTTGGGCTGTGTCTTATCGGTGTCCTTGGGCTTTGAGTGACACATGTTAGATTGAAAAACAGTCTGTACATGCTATTTTTCTAATCTAATTTTCAACTTTTTGGTTGTGTTATACAATTCAATGTATTTAGTAGTCAAGGTATCTATTATGATAAGTGCACAACTATTTTTCTTCTTCTCAGATCCTAACTCCTTCTTAAGTTTAGCATTTTCTTGAGTATTTTGCTCGATGCACTCAAGTGCGATATGTAAGCTAAGATTAAGTATGGATATTTTAGTAGAGTTATCACAAGTAGAGGTATTCCTGACATCATTCAAAAGATAAGTAAGATTTTTATTTTCAAGATGATAAGATTGGATATCTTTAAGAGCTTGACTATACTTATCTCTAAGATTTTTATGATCCTCTAGTGAGTCACTAAATGCATCAGATAATTCATCAAAAGAAAAGTTATCATATAGAGGATTTGTAGATACCTGATCAAATGCCATTAAACATACATTTGCTGCATTTCGAGGATTTTTTTCTTCTTCTTCTTCAGAATCATTTGCTTCACTTTTACACCATATGCTTGTGTTGGCATGATTCCTTGAATAAGTTCTTCTTTTGCTCAAGTGTTTATTACGACTTCCCTTTCGAGCCATAGGACAGTCCTTCTTGATGTGGCATGTCTTCTTACAGTTATAGCACACTGGTTCTTCATCAATAATGTCTTTGTAGTTCTTCTTTCGATTTAATCTTTCAAACCTAAAGAACTTCCTAAAGTTCTGGGAGATTAGGGCTAGATCCTCAACATCAGTATCTTCGTCTTCAGAGTTATCATCGGAGACCTTCTTGTGATGTGCCTTGAATGCAATGGTCTTCTATTTTGGCATTGATTCTTCAAAGTCTTTGAGGTCCAGCTCATGTGTCATCATCTTTCTGATGAGTATTTCCAGCATCATTATGGTGAGATCGTTTCCTTCAATGATTGCAGTTGCCTTGGGGTTCCAGTTTTTGGTGAGTCCTCGAAGCAACTTGTAGATCTTTTCATAATTTGTGTAATCCTTGCCAAGAGATGACAAAGGATTTATAGTACATAGAAAGCGAGTGAACATTTGGGTGATGGTCACGTTTGGCTTCATCTTAAAAGCTTCGTACTCCTGTGTCAGTTGATTGATCCTTGATTCCTTCACCTGGGTGGTGTTCGCCATTAAACTAAGTTTAGGAAACTTTTGTTCAACAACAAAGAAAAAGTACAAAAAAAACCTAGACAGAAAATCTAAGTACAATAAAAATCTAAGTATAATATTTTTTGATCGGGGGAATGTAAAGATGAAGATCAAGTACTACAGCGACTCCTTTACTCCATTGATGGTCCGACGGGGGAATGAGGATGCTCTTTTCTCACTTGATCTTATGTGCACGTACATATCTCTCCTGGAGGGGTATGGTCACTGAAGAAGAAAAGCCAGCCTTTTGAACTTCTAAGTTTCTCCTATTTATAGCCATCATGTTGATGGGCTATAGATGCCGCATATGCTTCTTTTTGGTGGCCGTAGGGGGCTCCTTCAACAGAATGCAGTTACAACTGTAGCCACATACTATGTACATGCTGCCACATGTTCATCCTTAACAGGATATAGTTCCGTTCGTGGAAGGGAGTCCAGGCCGAGCTGCCACATGGACGTTTGTTATGATTTATTGTTGCTGAAGATCTAGCCGATTCTCGTCTTTTATTTGCGTGACTTGGTCATTTTGACACGTGGCCTGCACTTAGTTGGAGAGAATTATTTTAGTCGTAATAGAAAGATTTTATCTCAGAAAACCCCACCGCATTGGACGCATGGGACACATGGAACGTATGGAGTCTGGAATGCATGGGACCAGAGATACATGGAACGCATAGGGCCAAAGACGCATGGAACGCATAGAGTCTAGAACATATAGAACGCATAAAATCTGAAACGCATGGGGCCAGAGACGCATGAAAAACTCTGTCTTACATACACGTGGCCCTGTACGGCTGCATAATAACAGAAGTAATAATGGCGGTGATGTGAGTACTGATGCCAATTGTCTATGGCAGAATCGAGGCGTTCAGAGAGTCTATTTTGTCAAGATCTATGTCAAACACAATCTTTGTGTTAGGCCTTTATGTGGCCAATATTAGGGAGCATGAGATGCTGCTTTTCTTTGGCCGCATAGTCATTTTGTGACATAATTTCTTCTGAGTCAATCTTGGGGCGCATGTTTGTTGGGTGCATAGACCTAAATTTTCTATGCTTCTACAAGTTCCCTTCAAAGTTTTCAAACTGATAAGTTTGGAATACTTTGAATAAGAAGCATAGAGGAGAAGATATTGGCCCGCATAAATGGCGGGCCGCATGGACGAGTCTTTTCCAGGTTATTAAATCTCCATTTAATGCATGATTTGGCTCAATTCTTGAGTGGATCTTCTTGGGACTCTGAGTCAATGGCTATTTAGGAGAAAATAAATGTGTACTTAAGGGTTTTGTACTAGAGGTAATATTGATGTAGTACAATATCGCAGTTGTTGAGGACATCCCTATCGGGGGATCTTTGGTGGACCTATTACCTTTTCGTACTTGGGTGCAAGTAATAAATTTGAGACAAGCCCTGCCATAGGCGATATAGATGTGGCAAGTTTTTTGGACTTAACACTATCTCCATACTTAGAGTTAACTACGGGTGATAAGTTTAGACGACGACCGATATCAGACGTTTTATGGACGTGATAATCGATAGTCAAGTATAGAGGTTTTCTCAGAGGTAAAAAAGATATGAAAAAACTATACTGGGGAGGATGTAAGGATGATAGCTCAGAGGTAACGTGGATGTAAGCTAATCGATAGTCATACATAGAGGTTATGTACAATCATGGTTTTTTTTGTGGAAGAAAAAGAAAATTAGCCAGAGGTAATATAGACATGGCTATTTTCTTTGAATGGGAAACATGGGCAGCTCATAGTTCATAGGTAATATGGACTTGAACTGTTTGCTTTTATTGAGGATATTCCACTGGGGGATCTTTGGTAAACATATTACTTCTTGTGCACTGGAGTGCAAGTAATAAGTTCGAAGCAAAAAACCATATCAGAGGTGATATGGACGTAATAGATTTTATGGACCCATTATTTATTGCGCACTTGAGTGCAAATAATAGAATCAAGACAAGTCTTGCCAGAGGTGATATAGACCTGATGGGTTTTATGGACTTAACACCGCTAGCGTATATATAGTTAATTACGGGTGATAATTATAGATGACGACCGATATCAGAGGTATTATGGACGTGATAATCGATAGTCATACAGAGAGTTTTGCTTAGAGGGAATATGGACATGGCAAATTTTGTGGACTTAACACCGCTGACATACTTAGAGTTAAGTATGGGTGATAAATTTAGATGACGATCGATATCAGAGGTATTATGGACGTGATAGTCGATAGTCATATAGAGAGGTTTGCAACTTAATACAGACAATGGCTTTTATCAAACTTTTATGGGAGAGAAGTGCATATTGTGCTTACACACTTGTTGGGGTGAACAACAGGGAACATACACTGTATATTTTGTTTGTCCAGCTAATAGTAAAGAGAGTACAAGTCTAGCTAAGACAGTACTTTTTAAGGAACTTGTCATTGATAGGCATCATGAGCAAGTCACTATTGGATTTTGTGAGCTGGTAGGCGCCGTTGGAGAATACGGACTCCACAATGAATGGACACTCCCATTTAGTTTAGAATTTATCGACCATCTTGCAGGTCATAACCATCGGTCTTCTTACTGTCAAGATGAGGTCACCCACTTGGTAAGTCCTCTTCTTGACCCGTTTGTTAAAGACTCATGAGAGGCGTGATTGGTACAGCTCAATGTGGTGTTGAGCTAAGAGACGTTTCTCATCGAGTGCTTCTAACTCTTATAGCCGTCGACAGTGATTGTCGTCAACGGTCAACCGGTTGGAAAGAGCCACTCGGAGTGACAAAATTTTGATCTCGAGTAGGAGACCACTTCGCTACCATAAACCAAGAAGAATGTCGTGCTGCCAGTAGGTGTCTAGACTATTGTGTGGTAGGCCCAAAGAAACTTACCTAGCTTCTTATTCCAGTCGTGCTTATTGGATGACAAGAACTTCTTGAGCAGCTTTACGATGGTCTTATTGAAGGGTTCTACCAGACCATTTTTGCTGGGTTGTAGGAAGTCGAGGTTATATTTTGGATTCAATTTTTGTCACAAAATCGATAAAAAGTATGACTTACAAACTATAGACCATTGTCGTGGATGATCCTCTATGGCAAGCCGAAGCGGTATATGACGTGGTGCTTGACAAAGCAGATCACGTTTGAGGTCTTGACTTCAACGAGTGGATCAACTTTCGCCTATTTGGAGAAGTAGTCGGTGATAGCCAAGATGAACCGATGTTCCTTAGAAAAATGTGGACTAATTGGCCCGATAATGTCCATTTCCCATGCTTTAAACGGCCAAGATACTACTGTTGGGTGTAAGAACTCTGTAAATTTGGCACGCTTGGCACTTTCTCGCATAGTTAACAGCATCCGCTACCATTGTCGTCCAATAGTAACCCATTCTTTGGAGACTGTCATATAGCTTGGGTCCAGGCTGATGGGCACCGTAAAACCCATCGTGAGCCTCGTGGAGAGCCTACTTCACTTTTTCATTCGATAGGCATCGTAGGAACGACGATACAATATTTTGGTAGCCGTATCGTAATAGAACCGGAGAAAACGTCTTCTGATGGAAGTTGCTTCCTTTGAGTTCTCGGGTAGAATTCCATAAACTGCATAATCAATAAATGAGACCCTCCAATCTTGGATGCCGGTGTCTACTTTCGCTGTATAGCTAGACACATGCAGAGGTTATTTTTTGGATATACCAGTTTTTGACCGAACAATGTGATCAGCTTATGGGTTTTGACCGGGACTGCCCGGGAGGCAACGAGGCCGGCCAAGGCGTCAGCCTCGATATTTTACAAACGAGGGACATGCTCTATGAAGAATCCCTCGAAGGTGGAGATTATTTCGAGCATGGCTTAGTGGTAGGGAATCAAGTCTTCGTGTCGGACCTCATACTCACCCCGGACCCGACTGACTATCAGCTTGGAATCATCGTAGGCCTCAATGTAGTCTAGTCCTAATTTTTTAGCGAGTTAGAGCCCATTGACAAGAGCTTTGTACTCTGCCATATTGTTGGAGCATGGCTAAATGAGGTAGTAAGCACAGTTGTGACCAGATCGTATGAGAAAATCAGTACTATCCCGACGCCAGCGATGATATCGCCTTTGGGCCCTATTTTTGATGTACCGTCGATGAACATTCGCCAAGTGGCTTCTGCACTGGTGGTGATATTTGACTCCGTTACCTCATCTGCGATCTCCTCGTAGAGCTTTGAGATTTTTTATACAAGGTTGGCTGCCAGGAAATCTGCTAATGCTTGGCCTTTGACCGCCTTTTGTGGGACAAATACCATATCGTACAGCGACAACAGTATTGCCCATGTGGCTAGGCGATAGTTGAGCGCTCGGGGTTTAGTCATAAGGACCCTGAGAGGATTAACTCGCGAGATCACAATTAGGTTTTTTCCCGCCACGTAATGCTGGGTCTTCTAAAAATCGAAGACTAGAGCAAGGCACTCCTTCTCAATGGGGTTGTATCTGTGCTCTGTGTCGACCATCATTATGCTGAGTTAGTAGATGTAGTAGATGGCTTGTTCGTAACCTGCATCACTTTTTTGGGCTAGTAGAGCTCCAAGGGAGTGATCCATTGCTCGCACATATAGCAAGAAGGGACTTCCCACAACAAGGGCTACCAATACTGGGGGGTTCATGAGATACTCCTTGATGTCGTCGAAGGCGCGCTGGCATTCTTTGTTCCAAACAAAGGAGAATCCCTTCTTCATAGGCTGAGTGAATGGTTAACAAAATCTAGAGAGGTTTGATATGAACCTCTTGATGTATGCCAGTCTTCCTTGAAGGCCACGAAGTTCTTTGAGGTTCATCGGTGGTGCATTTCAAGGATTGCTTTAGTCTGGTCGGGGTCTACATGGATACCCTTTGAAGTTATGACAAAATCCAGAAATTTGCTGCTAGAGACTCTCAGGAAGGATTTGGTAGGATTCATCTTATGCAGGTGCACACGTATCAGGTCGAACACAGTCTTCAAGTCTCTGAGGTGATCATCTTTGGAGCGACTTTTGACAGCGTTGTCATCAACGTAACACTCCACTGTCTTACATAGATGCTCACAGAAGATGGTGCTTATATCTCGCTAGTATATAGCACCTATGCTCTTCAGACCGAAGGGCATGACTGTTTAGCAGTATACTCCTATGGCGTTCGAAACGACGTATGCTTTTCGTCGTCGAAAAATATCTAGATTTTATTATTTTGAGATAATTCTGTTGGAGAGTTTTTATGGACTTATTATCCTTAACGTACTTAAAGCTAAGTATGGATGACAAGTTAAAATAATTGACACCATCAGAGATATTATGGACGTGACGGTAGACAAAAATATTTGGTTAGAGGTAATGTGGACATGGCAAATTCTTGGGTTGTAAACTTATTTACCCATGGCGTACCTTAAGTACGGATAATAAGCTGAAATGACTGGCACTATCAGGGGTTATACGAATATGATAATAGAAAGTCGATAGGCAGAATGTTACACAGAGGTAATATGGACATGGAAAAGTTCTAAAAATTAGAATTTCATTAGAAGCATCTTACACAGAGGTGATATGGAAGTAGAAAATAAACTTATGTAGGGACAAAGAAAAATAGGACAAAGGTAATATGGACGTGATCGTTTTCTTGTGGTGATAGATTCTCTATACTGAGGATTACATCTCAGAGGTCTTATGGACAAAAACTGTTGCTTGGGGTGATCCCACCTTACTTGGGTGAGCATTTTCGATCTAGACTGGGGATCATAAAGGATATGTCTTTGAAGTGACTGGGCTTTGAGGACACACTTTTTTTTTACTGGAGGAAATCAAGTTTGGGTGGTCTCAACAAGAACGTTTCGCTAGACCTGAGAACGGCTCCACTGGAGAATTTTTTGTGGATCCATTATTCTTTGCGTATTAAGGACCCCTGAACACAGATAATAGATTTTGCAAAAAATTATGGAGGGACACAAATCCCCTTACGCATTTGTACTTGTTGGAGATAACAAAATGTAAGCACTGTAAATTTTAAATTAATCTTCTAGGAAGTACTAGCTTAGACAAAGTACTTGTTGAGGAATTTACCCTTGATCAGCATCATTGGCGAGTCTCAGTTAAGCTTTGCGAGACTGTATGCAATGTTTAATCAAGGATACGATGTCCTTGATAAAGCATCAGATTAAGGAAATATTGTCCTTGGTATGCTCTTATTAGTTGACAGAGTCTAGAGCTCGAACTTTAGGGACTACAGTCTTGCTGGAGCGACGATGCATGTTAGCACTTTCGTATCCCATCCCATTGCGAGTGATATTATAATAGTTATCGGATTGTAAAGGAATACATTATCCTTTACCAAAATTTAGACCTTCAGCCTTCTGGAGATTATAGTCCATCTTCTGCATGAGATGGAGTGACTGTTGGTTGTAATTATAAAACTGTGGTAGCTTATCATTTGTTGCACCAGATACTACCGATGCTTTGGCTTGTGACTAACGGGGAGTCAGGTGTAAAAGAACATTACCGCGTACACATAAAAGAGCTCTACAACAAAAAACCTTTTTACAATGTTGGATAAATGTTGTTAATACCTTTTTACAACATTTTCAAAAATGTTATAGTTTGAGGAGTTGTAAAAAGTTTGAGATATTTTTACAACGTCAGGCTATCGTTGCACAACACGTTGTAAATATTAGTTTTAACAATGGTTTCAATTTGTTGCCATTACAACATTAACAACGTTTTATAAATATTGTAAACCACCACTTACAACATGGTTTTAATATTGTCATTCTTACATCAACAACTTTTTACAAATGTTCACAATATTTTTTCTTCATTGTAATTGAAAATTTTAGCAATACTTCTTAAATTTTGTAAAATAATTATTTACAATATTGATTAAACGCTGTTAAAATTATATGCTCATTTAAAAAAGGACAATATTAGCTACTATATAAACTGTATTTGATTCTGACAGAAGACTGAAATTGAAAGCAGCAACAACAACAGAGATTTTATCTACAAAGTGATTGGGATCAAAGCTGGTAATACATGGGGAGAAAAAACAAAATGTGATGTATCAAAACTTTCAGAATGTAAAATACAAGATTCTTTGACAACTCTCCAGTATATGTTTGGAAAGCACCCACTGTAGAAGCATGAAAAATACTGGGAATTGTCCACGTATTTTACATGGAGTCCCTCCCTAGGTAAAACAAGGCTTCAAGGCTATGTGGCATAAAATATGGCTTCAAAGATGTTCCGCATAAAGCAGAGCTTCAAAGACTATTTGGCATAAAATATGGTTTCAGAGCTGTATGCGTAAAAATAGAGCTTCAACGCTGTGTGGCATAAAATATGACTTTAGAGCTATTGGCGTAAAACAAAGCTTCAGCGCTATTTGGTAAAATAGAGCTTCAGAGCAGTCCGCGTAAAGCAGGGCTTCAAGGCTGTTCGGCGTAAAAGGTTATTGTACCTTCCTGCGGCGTAAAGTGGTACGAGGAACTCTTCGTATTCCTCAGATGAATTTGTCAGACAAAACAGAAAAACTGACTCCTGACAAAAGTACTGCACGATGATCGAGAGGACGGCTGTGATGATGATTTTCCACAGAGACCCAGGCTATCGTTTAGTGACATATTCTTGATGCAAGTCATTTTTACACATTCAAAGAATACGCTGCCTATTCTACATGGGCAGAAATGAGTTTTTACGCTCAAGATAAAGACGAAATCAGATGCCACGTCAAAAACTATTTTCTGCACGGAGCTCGAGGTATATCTCTACATTTAATGCATGAGATGGAGGCAGATCTCTGCATTTAAAGCACAAGATCTGGTTCTATTTTTAAAACAACTGGGAGAGCTAAAACTATGACTAATACGCTCATATCAACATCCTTGCGTTTTATGCCAACCAGGCTATTTTCAACTATAGGAGTACGCCGTATGCTATCTCCTCAAAATACGCCAACTCAGGCTATATTTGCAAAGGTACATGATAAGGCTATTTAGCCCAGAATACGCTCAAGACCTCAGTCAGGAAGGATAATTGGCTATTTTTACGCTGGTTATCTATTATTCATGCAACATCAAGTTTTACGCAAAATTTGGCTTTTACGCTAACAAGACAGCTGTTTGGCTTTTTACGCCACCAAGACAGCTATTTGGCTTTTACGCCACCAAGATAGCTATTTGCCTTTTTTGCCAACAAGACAGCTATTTGGTTTTACGCCAACAATACGGCTATTTGGCTTTTACGCCAACGAGACAATTATTTGGCTTTTATGCCAACCATCTTTACGCAAGGGGCAGTTACCTACGTGGCTTGCATGCCATGATCCTCGAGAAGCAATTATACGCGTTACCTCATAATGGGACACGTGTCATACGCAGATTCAGAAGATCATTCAAACGTGGGTAGCAGTTATTATAACCACCGAGTAAAAGATGTCACTTCCTTCACAGTTTGGCTTCTACGCCAATTGGACGGTTATTGTGACTGATCTCTATAAATAGAGGCCTCTAGTCACAGGGCAAAAAGATCGGGGAAAGAAAGAGGAGCAGAGAGCACAGATAGAGAGTGTCGATTGACAACTTCGGCAACGAGAATTCAATCCCTCTTGCAACCTTTGAAGCTTCTTCTTCTTCTACAGCACTTCTTCGTCATCATGGGGTCCAAGGGACAAAGTGATCGACCGCAGATCAGATTTCTATAGCAATTTTTCCCCAGAATCATTTATATTGTACTTAACATCCTCGTATAGGAGTAATTGTACTCTTTTTTCTTGTTTATAAACAAAGAAAGGGTTTCGTATAAACTTAGTTTTATTCTTTTGTTTATCATCAAACACAAGATGGCGACTCTGCTAGGGACGACTTTCTCATCTTACGAGAAAGTAATTGTTCAACACGATGTTGTATCCATTGGATCGACAAAGAAGACTTTGGTCGTCCAATTGGACCAATCTGCTTATGAAGACATACTTCATGCAGGGGGTAGCTCTCATTCCCCCTCTGTCCAGAACAACAAGAAGCTGCGTAAAGTGTGGATGCCTAAGACGTCCTCTACCCTTCCTACAAGCTCTACTTCTCTGATCAACAAGGTTGTGACAACGCAGCCTACACGCCATATGCGTAAAAATTTGTCTCCCATCTGTGACGTGGCAGACAAAACTTCTAGCAATGCCCCAGTGCCAATCCAGAAGTCTCAGATATGCTCTGCACGTAAAACTTCGTCTCCCATCTGTGACGTGGTAGACAAAATTTCTGGCAATGCCCCAGTGCCAATCCAGAAGTCTAAGACGTGCTCTGCGCGTAAAACTTTGTCTCCCGTCTGTGACGTGGCAGACAAAATTTCTTGCAAGGCCTCAGTGCAAATTCGGAAATTTCAAACACGCCCTGCGCATAAAAATATATCTTCCGTCTATGATGAGGTAGATGGACCCTTTGATCACGTCAAGAAAAAACAAGTGGCGAATCTCCCAACCTCTAGGCTTGTACGCCCCCAAGAGAAGAAATTGCCCACTCTTCATATTACGCATGACGTTGGAGGCCGTTTGAGGACTTTCTTTGTTTTACGCGAACCTGTGCAAAACTCCAAATTACGCCAGGATAAGTCTGCCCGTGTAAAGAAGACCCGTTTCACGAGAAAATACGCTCCTCAGACAGATGACGGATTATATGCTACTCATATGGGTGAACTGCTGTATTCCTATGGCAGAGAGAGGCTTATGGTTCCTCATCTACACCTTCCTACTGATATAAAAAGGCAGAATAAGCCTTCTTCTTCTTCTTGTAATCTCCCTGATTTGCGTGATTTCTTGATCCAGAAACGCAAAGACAAGGAATCTCCTAATATGTCTATTACACCCCCTAGAGGACATTATTGTAATAGTCATAAGATTGTAATTAACCGTTGTTGTTCCATAGCAAAATGATCAGTTTTCGACCGGTTGAACTACTCTTCGTCATCATAGGAAGAAGAACCAGACAATGACATGTCTGGGGGTAATCTCCCTCGACAAAATAGAGCAGCATCCAAAGCTGGGGGTAGAATTCCCTCTGAGTCTGAAGATGATGTAGCTAGGACCATCTTCCCTGAGGACCGTACGACTCAGGTATCGGGAGCCCGAAAGCCAAATGGGACTTTCTCCTTCAATAAGGATGACATCATTGAAATCTTTAATATATTGATGAAGAAAAACAAACTTCGGCTACCCAACATCAGATACCCTGAAAGGGCTAGCAAGATCGATGACCCAGAATATTATCTCTTTTATCGGTACATTCATCACCCCACAAAAGTATGTTATGTACTGAAAAAAAGAATCCAGAAGTTCATCGACGCAAAAGTCATCACTTTGCATTTATAAACAAGATGACGGTCACGGCAAATTGATCTCACTCCCACGTGGCAATTTGCTCCTTCAAAAAGTGCTGGATGATGAGTCCCTAAAACTCTCCCCAGCGGAGCAACCTTCAGGTCTATCCTCACTCAGCAAATCACTATCCAGTGAATTTTTTGGACATCAGTTCACGTCCATATTACCTCTGAACTATTGTCCAAATTTGTTTTCCACAGCTGAGTTTTCCATGTCCAAATGACCTCTGAGCAAACCTCCCAGGTTGTTGCTATCAGTTCACGTCCATATTACCTCTTAACTACGCCTCTCCACTTTCTCCGGCAGAGTAAATCTACCACCACAAAAAATTGTCACTTCTATATTACCTCTGTCCTGCTTTTTTTTTATTCCCACCGAGTCATATCTTACCACGTCCATATTACCTCTGAGTAAGATATTTTCAGAACTTTCTTTTATGACCATATCACCTTTGAGTGAAGTTCTGCTCTTCGACTTTCTACTATGAAGTTCGCATAACCCCTGGTAGTGCTAGTCACTTCAGCTTATTATCTGTACTTAAGGTACGCCATGGGTAATAAGTCCATAACCCGGATGTACAAATCGACTCTTGGTTTTTCATCCCCAGCAAGTGCCCATGTGCAAAATTTTCTCGGTCATCGAAGATCGAGAATCATATTCTATCATATTCATATGACCTCTGAATAGATATGTTCAGCAATTTGGCATCCCCAGTAAATGCCTATGTGCAACGTTTTTTCCTTCGCTACAAATTCTTGCAAAAAGCCATCATCCGTATCCGAGAGTCCCGGGTACGCAATGGACGATGGATCCTCAATCTCCCCAGCGAAGCAATCTTTAGGTCTACTTGCACACTCCCGTAGTGACTATTTAAACCAGTCTCGTTAGATGCTACCCATGTTCATATTACCTCTGAGCTACCGTCCCATCAATCTCCCCAGCGGAATAATCCTTCGGTCTATCTGCATGTTCGGATAGACCACACGTAACAAATCACTCCTTAAGGAATTTTTTAGACATTAGTTTACGTTCATATTACCTCTGAACTGCTGTCATAATATTTCTCCCAGGCTGAGTTTGTCATTTTCATATTACCTCTGAGTAAACCTTCCGGATTAGGCTATCGATTATCATATCTATATTACCTCTGATATCGGTTGTCGTCTCAACTTATCACCCGTACTTAACTCTAAGTACGCCAGTGGTGTTAAGTCCACAAAAACTGCCACATCCGTATTACCTCTAGCACGGCTTGTTTTAAACTTATTACTTACACTTTCGTGCACAAGAAGTAATAGGTCCACCAAAAACTCCCCCGTGGGATGCCCGTAATGGAAACAAAATATTTATGTCCATATTACCTCTGAACTATCCTCGTTTTCTCCAGCAAAGAAAAAGTCAGGTCGTATTCATATTTTATCTGAGATATGTCTCTCCACTATCCCCACAAGTCATATTTTACCACATCCGTATGACCTCTGTCAGGACTTGTCTTAAACCTATTACTTGCACTAACATGCACAAAGAGTAATGGGTCCATAAAAATCCCCCAGCAGGATGTCCTTACTAGCCACAAAACCTATTACCTCTGATAGGGATTGTTTCAAACTTATTATTTGCCCTCAACATGCGCAACAAATAATAGGTCCACCAAAGATCCCCTAGTGGGATTTCCTCAACAAACACGGTATTGTACTACGTTCATATTATCTCTGGTACAATATCCGAAGTTCACACCAACAAACGTAAAGAAATAGAGGGCCCTTATGTGATTGAAATAACATTCTCAAATGGCACTTACAGATGAGCCAAACCTAATGAAGATTTGATAATGGCTCCTATCAACTGTAAATTTCTAAAGAAGTATTATACTTGATCTCCATTGCTTAATAGAGTATGATAAAAATCTCATTCTGGCGATACTACGTACAAAGGTTAGCTGAATCATATTCTATCAGGTTCATATGACCTCTTAATAGATATGTCTAACTAATTTGTAAACCTATCATGTTCATATTACCTCTGATAGTGTTTTGTATACAAATTTAGTTGGATTATATTCTATCAGGTTCATATTACCTCTGAATAGATTTATATTCAGCAAAACCTTACCGAAAGTATATCATGTTCATATTACCTCTGATATCACTTTCATCTTAGCCTATCATTTATATTCTAAAGTGATGGGTCCACAAAGTCAGAAAATGTATCTTTATTATCTCTGAGAAAATAAGAAGCAAAGCAAAAAGTACATCATTGGGGAGGAGCAGTTAAATCCCTGATCTGTCGCGCAAAAGCAGCCATTCTCTCATTCCTGGAGTTTAAAATGTTTTTGCGAGCCAGTTCCAGCCTTGCCTCGTCATTGTTCAGGAGAGATAGTTCGGACAGAGAATCAACAAAATTTTCGTGGATGACACCCACATGTGTCAAGTTCTGTGGAGATTTATTCACTTGGCCCTCCAATACATCACGAACTAGCGATGCTTTGAGAAGCCTCTCCCTTTTTTGAGCAAGTTCAGCCTCTAATTCTCAAACCCACTACGTCCATATTACCTCTGGTAAACTCTCTTTCATGCTTCTTTTAAAAAGTATTTCAAAACTTGTTCAAGTTTTAAAAAACTTTGAAGGGGGTCTTGTACAAGCATGAAAAATACTAGGAATTGTTTGCGTATTTTACATGGAGTCCCTCCCTACGTAAAACAGGGCTTCAAGGCTGTGTGGCATAAAATATGGCTTCAAGGCTGTTTCGTGTAAAGCATAGCTTCAAAGACTGTTTGGCATAAAATATGGTTTCAGAGATGTACGCGTAAAAACAGAGCTTCAAGGTTGTGTGGCATAAAATATGACTTCAGAGCTATTGGCGTAAAACAAAGCTTCAGCGCTATTGGGCATAAAATAGAGCTTCATAGCTGTCGGCGTAAAGCAGGGCTTCAAGGCTGTTCGGGGTAAAAGGTTAATGTACCTTCCTGTGGCGTAAAGTTGTACGAGGAACACTTCGTATTCCTCGGATGAATTTGTCAGACAAAACAGTGAAATTGACTCCTGACAAAAGTACTACACGATGATCGAGAGGACGGCTATGATGATGATTTTGCACAGAGACCCAGGTTGTCGTTTAGTAACATATTCTTGATGCAAGTCATTTTTACGCATTCAAAGAATACGCTGCCTATTCTATATGGGCAGAAATGAGTTTTTACGCTCAAGATGAAGACAAAATCAGACGCTACGTCAAAAGCTATTTTTTGCACGGAGCTTGAGGCATATCTCTGCATTTAATGCACGAGATGGAGGCAGATCTCTGCATTTAATGCACGGGATCTGGTTCTATTTTTAAAACAACTGGGAGAGCTAAAACTGTGACTAATACGCTCATATCACCATCCTTGCATTTTACGCCAACCAGGCTATTTTTAACTATTGGAGTATGCTGTATGCTATCTCCTCGAAATATGACAACTCAGGTTATATTTGCAAAGGTACGTGATAAGGCTATTTAGCCCAGAATACGCTCAAGACCTCAGTCAGGAAGGATAATTGGCTATTTTTATGCTGGTTATCTATTATTCATGCAGCATCAAGTTTTACGCATAATTTAACTTTTACGCCAACAAGACAGTTGTTTGGCTTTTTACGCCACCAAGACAGCTATTTGTATTTTACGTCACCAAGACAGCTATTTGCCTTTTTCGCCAACAAGGCAACAATTTGGCTTTTACGCCAACAAGACGGCTATTTGGCTTTTACGCCAACGAGACAGCTATTTGGCTTTTATGCCAACCATCTTTACGCAAGGGGCAGTTACCTACGTGGCTTGCATGCCATGATCCTCAAGAAGCAGTTATACGTGTTACCTCATAATGGGACACGTGTCATATGCGGATTCAGGAGATCATTCAAACGTGGGTAGCAGTTATTATAACTGCCGCATAAAAGATGTCACTTCCTTCACAGTTTGGCTTCTACGCCAAATGGACGGTTATTGTGACTGATCTCTATAAATAGAGGCCTCTAGTCACAGGGCAAAAAGATCAAGGAAAAAAAGGAGCAGAGAGCACAGACAGAGAGTGTCGATTGACAACTTCGGCAACGAGAATTCAATCCCTCTTGCAACCTTTGAAGCTTCTTCTCCTACTACAGCACTTCTTCGTCATCGTGTGGTCCAAGGGACAAAGTGATCGACAACAGATCAGACTCCTATAGCAATTTTTCCCCAGAATTATTTTTATTGTACTTAACATCCTCGTATAGGATTAATTGTACTCTTTTTTTTTCTTGTTTGTAAACAAAGAAAGGGTTTCGTATAAACATAGTTTCATTCTTTTGTTTATCATCAAACACCCTCTAGTATCAAAACATGGTGCTCCAAGTGAGAACTTATCCTAACTCTATATATTTTGCCTTCTTATACTCCTCCTCTAGTGCTTCTTGTTCCATTGATACATGTGGATGAAAATTCAGAGTTTGGTGTTCAAATAGTATTTATAGATCATTTCATTTCAACTTCAATGACTTCATAGGTTGAAAAAATATTTAAGCTACCATATCACTTCCATTTTGTTCTCTAATAAAAGGAACTGAAGGAGAAGTTGCTAACCTCTATTCTCCTCTTTTGAGCAGCAGCCCTAGAGTTCGAAGGCCATCTCTACTTGGGCAGTCTGGGGACAGACTTCATAGGCAAGATCCTCTTGTGGAAGATTAAGAGGGGAAATAGGTTCTTGCATTAGATGATCAATCTGGATTGAAATAATGAAGGTATTGACAAAAGATATGTGATCCACGTTAGGATAGTAACCAGAATATGATAAACTCACTCCACATAAATCTGAAGAGGTTGAATGCTTCATTCCTAGCCTTCTCAACTGTGCATCAAATATAAGAGTGTCACGCCCCAGTCCCAAAATATCGAGGGACTAGACACGTGGCAATGGCCAGCAGCACACACTGATGGGCAAACCCAATTTAATGGATCCATCAGGGTATACTTAAGCTGTAAAACAATAATAAGCGTCTAATATACTAATCTCATCCGCAGAAATGAATACATCAATATGAAATATAAATCAGCATCAAGTCTCAATAAATATATTTCGGGGAATAACCCAATGATAAGTCTGATACAATAGTTCAACAGACCAGAAATAAAAGAGTCTAACAATAACAAATACTGAGAATAGATTAAGCAAATACTTAGGAGAAATCTTCGGCTATCACCTCATCCACGGGGATCGGTTCATCTCCAGTGTCTGCTCCTACTCTATATACCTCGGGATATAACTCCTCTGGTAAACCTGGGGACATAATCCGGATTCCAGGTCCTCGGGGGACATAACAAGGTACAAGAATAACTCAAGCCATAATAATTGCAGTACAATAATAAATGAATCAATAGGGTAAACTATATAACCAGCTAAGTGATATGCAAGATAAGAGCAACACTAGACTCAGGCTGAGACCACTACAAGCTCGGTGTCGGGGAGCCGATAGCAGTAATATCACGTAATAGGGCTAGCTCTGGTGTAGAGTCTAGATCCTCACAATAATAAATATATATATAAAATCAGCCTGTAGCCTGTGTGTCTCTCCCCACCCAATGTAATCACACGTCTCATGTCCATGACACACAAGATCATGACCTCTAACTGATGCAGCGAGTCATAATGATAGTTAAGCATATGCAATAAAGTCTATGTCACAAAACCTGTAGCCTATACAGAATCACCATGAATATCTTAGGAAGATTCTGTCTTATGAATAGTGTCAGGTGTCATGTGGTATGACGTACTTGATAATGCAAGCACGAAAATGTATAGGGTCTCGATATCCATGTCTAGGTGACGTTACACAACTTCGCGTACGGCGTTGACACCCGAATATTATTCATATGTTAAGTAATGTCATACGGTCCTAGGTTGAACATTTATATCACCGGAATAGATCAAGAGAATATGAAACAAATTACTGCAAGTATTGGCAAGGTACACTTGCTTGTGGTTCGGACTCCGATTGCTTCTCTGGTATCAGCGGAATCTGCAGGTACTCCTCCGGTTGCTAAAATAAATGTTACCATCATGTTCAGATGATATCAAATAACTAGAAATGCGTATCCATAAGTCCAATTTGGACACAGGGGCAAAAGTGACAGTTTTTGGTCAAAACGTGCTCCACATATGGCCCACTTCGCACCGAAAAATGTGCCAAAGATAATGTTCTCCAAATTTGTCAAACTTAGTGCCTACAAGTCCAGAACGATGATAAGAATCCAACGGAATATCCAGAACTGGATTCCGATGAGCCGATCACAAAATTGCCCGTCAAGTAGAGCCGTGGGGCCTACGATACGGGATTTTGTCAACGTTCTCCAAATACTTATGTAAAATTATTTTCCTAAAATTATTTTTTTACTATTATTTATCTCTTTCTAAACTATTAGGAATTTTCTAGAAGTTATTTTGTGTACAAAATATTGATAGGATTTGTTTTATATAATCTTATATATATATATATATATATATTATTTTTTTAATAAAGATAAGAAAAGATAAGATAGGAAAATAATTACTAAAACTCATAATCCATTCCTTAACTAACCCTAATCCTAATATTTATCAAATTTCTTATTTATTCCTAATCCTATAACTACCCGCAAAAGACCCCCTTGGCTGACTCTCTCTCTCGCGACCCCCTATATATATATCTAATAACCCTAAACCTAGATTCTCCCCCGACAGCCCAATAACCCGGGCGGCGGACGACACCCCCTAACCGTCGCACATCGGCCGGCGACCGCCGCCACAACCGTCAGCGGGCCGCCCACGCCACAGCAGCCGCACACCGTGACCTCCACTCCCATGTGAGATTTCTCTCTCCACAATGCTTCATTTTATGAACAATTTTTTTGTGTTCACTCAAAACCTAACCCTCTAGAATTTTCTCTAAGCTGGACGAGTTTTTCTGCCCGAATTGATCGAAAAATCGGCCGAAAGTTGGTCGAAAAACTGTTCGAAAATAGTTCAAAAATTTAATCCAGCCACCCCTATTCATGCCTAGTTTTCAACCAACTCATTTATTATTTTCAAAATCTAATTGGTAGGACTTCTTCACAATATGAACGAGATTATTAATGTTCTTTTACTTTATTAATTTGCAATATGGATTAAATTATTCAGATTCCAAGACGACCAAAAACTTATTTTCTTAAAACTAAAATCTTGCGATACGGAGTGTGCCCCACCAAACGGAACCACCTCACCACGTACCAATTAAACCAAAAAGAGCGTATGGTATATCCGGACGTGTGGACTTTCACGAAAGTTGATTCGAATGTGTGTGCGCGCCGGAATCAACCCGTATCCGTAAAAATTCTTCCGTATCAGTATTTTGCAACTTTCCCAATTAGTTTGTGTGTGCTCGTCGGATCACCATGAAACTTGCGCAGTTAGACTCGCAGCGGTTGACTTGTCATGTGATCCAAGTTTTTCTCGATTTCGAGTTAGTCGAATAAACGGTGTTTGACTTGACGAGTAATTTTGTGATTGGCTCACCGGAATCCAAAACTAGAAATACCGTTGAGTTCGTATTATTGTTTAGGATTTATTTGACCTATAATTTGCCCCATTTAGAGGCTTTTACCTTTGGTATGCTTTTTGGTGCAAAGTAGGCTACCGGTAGACCCCGTTTTGGCCCAAAATTACTATTTTAGTCCTTGTGTTCAAATTGGACTTATGGGTAGTCAATCCTAGCTATTTCTTATATTCTGGAAATATTGGTGATGTCTGTTACAGCATCTGGAGGCGTTTGTTCTGCTTCCATATTTACTGAGAGCGTTGTACCTGTTACCATGTATTGTTTCAGCACCAGACTATTGCCAGGCAAGTACACCTTGCTTGATTGTATTGTTCAGTATAAATATATCTAGTTTTTATTTGCTAGTTGTGTGCACACGTCTTAGAGAAGCAGACTTACCTAGTATATTGTGAATGTACGTGGTATCTTCTGACCGGACACATAGTATGTTGGTGCAACCCTTGTCCTTGTCTAGTTGTGTGGCTGGATTATTGAGAAGGTACGAGGTATCTTCTGACTTGAAACTGTTTAAAACACGTCCACTAAGTGAGTGAGTGCATGGGCTAGCGTGTCGACTGATCAACGATACAAGAGTTTGAGTCTTGTGTTATTAGTTGGTATTGGTTTAGTTTTCTAGATATTATTTGATGTCATTGCATTATGTTTGCACTGTATATACAGTTCGGATAGTTCATTGGAAGGGGAGAATCTACTAGTGAGCGTATGGGATTTATTTTTCTTACTGTACTGTAAAAATGGTGCAACTGTGTAACCCCGAGTTCTACGGAACGCCTGGTGGGACGACTGTTCTTCTATTTCTCCCCCCTCATGCGTCATTAGAGATGTCTTGAGTGCATGTCACATAGGTGGTTTAGTTACCCTATTTATCGTTACTGCTTTACCTTCATGCATGTCAATTTCTTGTGTACTTATTATGTCTCTCTGAGGACCTGGCACCATTTTCAGGTATAGAAGATCATGACTGTTTGCAGGAGCACGGATCAAGACTTGCTACTTCTTTCTCTTTCGAGGAGGTCTTTCCTTCGAGCTTCTTGATCACTAGAAGATGTCCTTATTTTGTTGTCTTTCATATCCTAGTTGGTAGTGGATTTGTCTCCACCTGACTACAAGTTATTCTCGACTATTTTCATACTTGGTATATTATCGTATTTGGTTATATATATTTCTATTTGGTTTTGTGGATGAGATTAGTATTGCCTGTGACTTGTGAAATTATATACCACTTGTGAATTATTATTATTCATAAAATAGCATACATATGTGTTATGGTTTCCATATATTGGAGTTGCCATATACATATGGCTGACATGCTTATGTACTCCTAGTCCTACGTATTTTGGGACTGAGGCATGACACATATAACCCGCCAAATTGGCATCACAATAGCCTTCAACTCTCAGATGTCCAGAACTTCTGAACCATAATCCCTTTCCTGAACTTCCTTTAATATACCTGAGAATTCTGTAAACTACCTCCATATGTTGCTCTTTGAGATCATGCATATATCAACTCACCACACTCACGGCATAAGTAATATCAGGTCTCGTATGACATAGATATATAAGTCGACCAAATAACCTTTGATATTGCTCCTTACTCACCGGATTACCACCCTCAGCACACAACTTATGATTCTGCTCTATAGGAGTAGAAGCAACCCTACAACCCATCATTCATATCTCTAACAGAAGGTCCAGTGCATACTTTCGCTGAGAAAATACTATACCCTTTCGTGACCTTACAATTTTAATTTCGAGGAAATACTTTAACTGCCCCAGATCCTTAACTTCAATTTACTTTCCAAGTCTTTTCTTCAGCCGTATGATCTTCTTAATATCGTCTCCAGTAATTAATATCATCAACATAGACTACAAGAACCGTGATACAAGTCTTGGAGTACCTGTAAAACACAGTATAATCTCCATTACACTGTCTATACCCCCATACCATATGCTGCAAGCCTGAATCTTTCAAACCATGCTCTCGGAGACTGCTTTAGTCCATACAAAGACTTCTTCAATTTGCATACCTTCCCCGTTGCTTGTGAATTAGCAAAGCCTGGTTGAATATCCATATACACCTCCTCCTGTAGATCCCTATACAAAAAGGCGTTCTTGATATCTAGATGATGTAGTTTCCAATTGAAGTTGGCAGCACATGACACCAAGACTCGCACAGTGCTCATCTTTGCTACTGGAGCAAATATCTCATCATAGTCGATACCATAAGTTTTGCTATAGCCTTTAGTAACCAATCTGGCCTTGTACTTGTCAATCTTGCTTCTGGAGTCTGCTTAACAAAATAAACCCATTTACATCCAACAGCACGCTTCATAGTTGGCAGTGGTACCAGCTCCCATGTGTCGTTCTTCTGTAAGGCATGAAGTTCCTCCTGCATGGCACTTAAGCACCTAGGTTCTTTCTTAGCTACCTGCCAGTTGTTAGGTACAAGCACTGAATCTAGGGATGCAAGGAATGACTTATATGCAGGTAGAGTAGATGCATATGAAATGCAATATGCAATATCAGTATCCCAACTACCAAACTTAGTTAGAGGTTTTCCAGTATTGACTCTAGAAGTTATACGAAGCAAGTCAGGAGTATTAGAAGCATCAGAGGAGGAATTATTACCAGGTGACTCAGGAGGAAGGGCTAAAAAAGGTCCTAGAGAAGAGAGACTTGGGATATCAGCATTTGTGGGTACTGGCCTAGGCACAGAAGGAGGAAGCTCATGCTGCTGCTGCTCTTGCTGCTCATTCTTCCTACATATTCTCAGTTCCCCCTGACTGTCGACTCCCCCTGAGACACCATCACTCATCGGTGACTCAAAAGGATATAAAATTATACCAACCATGATGCCACTCTCATTCTTCCCCTCTCTACTTGCATTAGTAGAGCCATCCTCGAACAAGGAACTTAACTCCATCTTCTCCCAATAAATTGGTTCAAACTTCCGGAAGGTCACGTCCATAATGACAAACAACCTTCTTTCATTGGGACACCAACACTTATATCATTTCTGACTTGATGAGTAGCCCACAAAGATACATTTAACTGCTTATGGATCCATCTTGCTCACCATTATTATGTAATCTCGTACAAAATATGTGCAGCCAAACACTCAGGATGGAACAATAAAAATATTAGAGCCCAAGAGCATCTCACATGGTATCTTCATCCCTAATACTCTTGACAGCATCCTTTTAATTAGATAAGTTGCTGTCAAAACAGCCTCACTCCACAAGAACTTTGACACATTCATTGTCAATATCAAAGAACGTGCTACTTCTAGTAGATGCCTATTTTTGCGTTCAGCCACTCCATTTTGAGCAGGAGTGTCTGGACAAGTAGTTTGATAAAGAATTCCCTGACTAAAGATAAAATTAGCAAACTCCTTGTTGGTGTACTCGTACTACTAGAATAAGCGGGATTAGCAACTTTTTTAGCGATTTCAACGAAAAACGTCGCTAATATAATATAAATTAGCGACTACATGTAAAAACGTCGCTAGACGTCGCTAATTGGCGATATTTAGCGACGTTTAGCGACTTTTATTCAGTTTTCAAAAGATTAGTCGCTATAAGTTTAATTAAGGCCGCTAAACGTCGCTAATATGTTTCATTTAGGGACGTTTAGCGATGTATTTAGCGACGTATCTATTATTAGACATTTAGCGACGTCATTAGCGACGTTAACGATGTCGCCAATTAGCGACATCATTATTGTCGTCGTTAAAGACGTCGCTAATTAGCGACGTCATTATTGGCGTCACTAAAAATGTCTCTAAAATTTTTCATTTAGGGCTGATTCCCCCTATTTCCTTCGATCAGATCCCTCTCCCTCTCCCAAATTTCAAACCCGCCCGCTCCTACTTCCTTCCTCCGGCGACCCCCCTCCGGCTCCTCCTTCCTCCCTCCGGTGACCCCCCTCCGGCTCCTCCTTCCTCCCTCCGGCGACTCCCTCCTGCGTCCCCTCCTCCCTCCTGGCGACCCCCCTCCGGCCGCGTCCTCCCCCCTCCGCCGTTGGAGCCTCCTTCGTAACACGCCCAGCCGTATGTATATGAACTCCAATATATGGAAACCATATACACACGTACGCTGTACATGAATATGCAATCCATTTGTGGTAATATACTGTCACAATAAGTCACACAAAGTCTATATCTCATCCACAGCACAAATAATTAGTAGTAATAAAGAGCTGAATAATAACTGGATATCCAAAATGAGTATCAAGTCTAATAGTCGGGTGGAAACAAATTCACTACACAACGACTATACTGAAGTAGCACAAAATCTCAAAAACAGTGGAAATAAATCACAGATACTCTGAGGCTAAGATCTCCTCAGCCTGGTAAGTAGAGTCAGGTCCAGGTCCATACTCCTGTGGATACTCCTGCTCGTCCATATCTGGAAAGGGACCAGATCCTCAAAGGGACGTAACAAGATACATAATAACATGCCAATAAGTACTGAAATATAAACATCCAATGGGTCGCCTAGCCGTCTAAGTGAATGTAGTTTGATAGCAACTTTCCAACACGTGGACTATCTGGCCAAAAATGGGATTGGCGTGACTCTCTTGGAGAATCAGGGGCCTAAAAGCATGTCATCTTTTGAACGACAGAGGCCGCCTGTAAATATATAGTGATCATCATCACCCATTTCTTCGATGGAGAATCCGGGCGTACAGGAGAAAAGTACAAAGGAGCCCAAACGCTTTACTTGTTGTCCTCTCCACCCCATGCTCTAAGCATGCCACCTCTATGACACGATAAAACCTCTAAATAACTGCCAGGTCTACTAGCATACAAAGTTTCTATCAGCAGTCATCCCTAACGCATGGCCCGTGCGTACAGGAGGCCAAACTTGTCCTGCTGTTCGTGATCTATATGAGACTCACGACTCGTGTAACAACTGTGTTACGGCCAATGAATCTACTGATGCTCTATAATACTGGGTGGTCTCATAAAGTAGGTCCAAAATCTATAAAATATACCTACATAAGCAGAATTAAACATGCATGTATCAACTGAAATATAAATAATATTACAGTGGCAAGGTATACTTGCCGAGCAAAAGTTCTGTATAGCACGTCCAAATAGTGTTAAATTTTAGTAAGAAGAAGTGGGGTTAGGGTTTGGAAGAGTTGTAATATATATATAGTGATAGAGGCGGTGGGGGTTACTTAATAGTTAAGAAACTACTGCCACTGCTGTTTCTTCCTATTATTGGTCTTGATTGCGGTTGAGGAGTGTTTAGTAATAACAGGTAAAAAGAGGTGGTGGTGTTGCGGCTGATATTTTTTTCACACGTGTGGAGAAGAAATTTAAGCGGTGGAGGAATTTACGCACGGAGCAGTGGAGGTTTGTTTTACGCGCGGAGCGGAATTAGGCGGGTGGAATTCTTTACGCGCAGATGAAGTAAGAAGTGGTGGAGAGAGTTCACGCGCAAATTTGCTTTACGCGCGGAGAAGGAAATAGCAAAGTTGGTTTGCTACTGCTACTGTTGATATTTTCCTATTGGGTTTGGGTTAATGGTTTTTGGGTTGAGATCTAATAGGAATCCAACTCATTTTCTTTTATTTCCTTTTTCTAATAACTATATATATATACTTAGAAATTTCTAGAATTTATATTGGTGCATATGCAACTGTCCAAAGGGTCTCCTACATGGAATAAATTAGAAAAAATTTATAATAGCCTCATAAATCCTTTAATTGTACAAACATAAATAAAATTTAAATAAAATCTATTTCCTTTATTTAGCTCATAATTACTATCTAAATAAATAATTAATACGGTTTACAAAATTAGGGGTTTTACACCGTCCCGGTCCTACTAACACTTTCGGGGCTGAATTTTTTGTACCCGTCTCATGTGTTCGTTTCCTATAGAATATAAGCTTAAAATAAACTTTTTTCATTAAAAATAGATACAAGACATTTAAATAAAACATATTTTCATAAAAAAGATATACTACTAGATAGTTCATGAACTTATACTAATGTGTTGCATATATGGATATAAATAATCCGGGTCTGGGATTTATCGGGGCGGGAAATACTATACCCATACCCGGCCCCGAATTCGATCTGATAATTTTTTTAATCCCTATTCCCATCTCCGTCCCTATTTTAAAATTCCAAAACCCTCTTCCTTCGGGTAAAAATAATCGGGTCCCCGTCGGGTTGCATAAGTCTGGTGATAATACAAAGTTGTCATAAGTCGTTAAATTGACACCCCTAGCCAATAGGGTCTCTACTAGTCTCTGATAGTCTGGTGACAATACAAAGTTGTCACAAACTCAAAAAATTAAGATTGTTGCATAAGTCGTTAAGTGCTTTCCCAAAAACAAAAAATCAAAAAATTACCAAAATCAGGAAGACACGAGATACAAAACATAAATACATATTCGTATATATAGATACTGTAAGACGAGTCTCCCACCCTCTTAAAAGATTTTGTTCTAAAAAATAAATTTATAATCCAATCCTTAAAATTCTAAATTTTAAATCAAATCCTCAAATTATAAATTTTAAATCCAATCTATTCAAATTCCAAGATATTAAATTCCACTAGTATTATATTCTTTAAATAAATCATTAAATCCTTGAGAACATCTACCCAGCTTCGATCTAACCAATCTATTTTTAATTTAACCTCAAACTTAAATTTTTTATTACATCTCTCTTTCGTAACTACCCAAACAACCACAATATTATACAATTACCCTACGGTGCCTAGTCCTAGCTAATCTTAATTGTGAATGAGCACTCCTAGAATATTTGCACTCAATCACAGGCTAACAGTAGTACGACTAACTTAAGTACCACCACGAGTTTACACTATTTGCAAAAATGAACCTGTATGGGCCACCATTAAAATTTGTCATGACCCGCTCAGACTTTTGGGATACGAGTATGTGGACAAGTCAAACCTATATCACATTATCGATGGTAGTACACTATTTAGATCTCGATAGCAATCATCAATCCAAATACGCAATATTTGATCACAAAATCATATATTTTCTCATTCACAACAATAACTCAATTTATAAATAAAAATACATCGAAACAACAATCAGGAATAAATTTGCCAAATATTTAAGATCAACCAAATATCCATTCTATCTAAGATCGACCTCCAAAAATATCTCTATCTCCAACAAAGGTTCAAAGAGCAAGGTAGCAAGTCAAGTAAAATTGTCAATATATCTAATCAGGATTAGAGCAAGATCACCATAACAATAAGCTACACAATATAATATACATGCATGAAAGATAAATAATAAAAGAAAGATGAAAGGTAAACATGATACAATATGAAAAAGAGTATAACTATGTCATACTAATCAATATGAAAGTATACTCAAAGAAAGACGAACAACTAAATAATATGGCAACGAGAATCGAAGTCACATGTATTGTATCTTTAAGAATACTAATATTGAACATATGGTTGGATTAGGAATTAGACAGTCAACACATGAGGTGTGTTAATTGGATAAAAACTGTAAGACGGTCCCCTGATCGAATAAACTGCAGATATGACATACAATTTACTATTTCAGTGATTCCCTAATCATCTTTATGTTCCACGAATGAAAAAGAAGAACAAATGATTTTATTAAATTTTAGAAAATAAATATGTTGTACATCTACATGTCAATGTTCTAGACATCAAGCGGATCATAAAAACAAGTTTGGGATCTCCCAAAATCTCGATAACAGTATGACGTATCGATCTTTGGACAACTAGCACTCAAAAAGATTTAAAGAAATTTAGGTTCAAATTACTAGAAATAAATTATAGAATATGAAAGCTAACCTCAATATGCGTCTAATAAAATTATTTTAGAGCAAATTGGGACACCGAGATTGCTCAAAAACTACCAAATAATACATATTAGCGACATCAAATAACGTCGCTAATAAGTATAAAAATGTCGCTAAAATATATTAGCGACGTAATTAGTGACGTTTTGGTGTTGTCGCGTAATCCATTGTCGCTGACAAAAATTCGTCGCTATTTGTCACTATAGCGACGTATATTTGCGACACGTACACGTCGCCAAATATTTTGTTATTAGCATCATTCAGCTATGCAACGTTGGTATATCAGCAACGTTGTATATTGTCGTATAACGTTGCCAAATCAGCGATATTATCATTGATGTTTTGCTACATCAATGATGACCTAGCAAAAATTGACATGTCAGCTTTTTAGCGACGTGTAGCAACATTTTGACACAGATTAGCGACGTCCCTGATACTAGTTAGCGACGTTTTTAACCCAATTTAGCGACACACTGTCACGTCGATAAACGTCGCAGAACGTCACTAAAATTTTAAAAAACCAGAAAAATATGCAATTTCTAAAATTATTTTCCAACAAAAGTCTGCCTGCATTTATAAAATCACAGTTTATATAAATAGACCCGAAGTAACCCTCTTTTAAATTTTTTTGGTTCGTCGATCCCTTCGGTGAAACACTTAACACCAGTACATACACAAACACGTCAAGAATATCAAAACACGTAGGAATGTCCCAATAAATAAATATATGAAACGAAAATAATGTCACATCCGTCTCATCCAAATAATATAGTAAGAAATATAAAATAAGTACATCAAAGACCTAAGAATGGGCCAATACACACAAACATACTAAAAAAGTTCCAATAAGAACTACTACGGATCAGGAGGAGGAGGAATACTGTCGTGCATATGGTATTAGAGGAAGCCATAATGCTCCTGAGAAAGCATCATCGGTCCCGATAGAGGAGGCAGTAGAATCAATAGAGTCGGTGTCGGTGCCGATGTCGGCAGACCAAAAGGACGTATCTGATCTAATGCTAGTAGTCGAGCATTGTATAAATCTATGGAAGATACCATCATCGAAGTATTTATCTCCACCATCTGAATCAACAAATCCTGCGTCGCATGTATCATCGAGTCATTCATGGCCATATGCGACCCCTCCAGCTCCGCATGTCTGCGCTCCGTAGATGCGGCCAGAGTCGCCAAGCTGCGCTCTGTCGTCTAGCTCAGAGTCCTAATCTCTAATAGGCTATGCTCGAGTGCATCAAAACATGCGGTGATCATCGCATCGTCGATCTGCGGCTGAGACTGGGGCCTTTCCGTAATCCTCCGTAGCAACTCGTCACGCAGGTCAGCAATCTGACGGTCAACGCTCTCCTGGGCTTGTTGTCACGCCCCAGTCCCAAAATATGCAGGAAAAGACATGTGGCAATGGCCAGCTGGTACGACTCTGTAGGGCTTTCTAATTTAATGAACCTGACGAAGTGCACTTACGATGTCCACGGTTAAGTGATCAATGCTAAATATCTATTTCTAATATCCAACAGCTAAACTAAATCTCAATCAATGGTAAATAAATCTCAAAAAAGAATGGTATGCATCATTAATCTGCAACCCGATAATACATCCGTTCGTATAGGCCAAAAGAATAATATAGGTCTATAAACACTAGGCTATAAAAGCATAATCAAAATAAAAAGTAGTACATAATTATAATAGCTGAAAGATATAATGATACCTGTAACGATGTCCAACACTCCACTGGATCAAGCATCATGTAACCTGCTCAAATAACCTGGAAGGGAACCAGGTCCTCAGAGGGACGTAACAAGATACAAAAAGCATATGCCATAATGTAAATACTGAATAAAGTAAATCAGGGTGAACTATCCTTCTAAGTGAATGCAATTTGTGGACAACTTGGTGCGTATGGGTAGGCGTAGGCTAGACACATTATGACCGACTAATATATGCCACATATGACCCCATAACAAGGGCCCTTGCATATGTAATAATAGCCATAACACTCCAAAGAATGAGGCGCATGAATATAGTAACGTCTGTATCACATCTGTATCGCTCCGAAGAACGCAAAATTTGCATAAATAATAATATTTGTATCGCTTTGAAGAACGCAAAATCTACATAAATGATAAGAGGTGGGTGTCCCATACGCCTACTAGTTATCCTCTCCGTCCAATGCCAATGTATAAGTCTCAAGTACGACGTGGACATCTCGTAACTATAATACAAGTCACCTAGAGCAATACAACTATGCTAAGTACCATCACACGAGCTACTCGCAGCGATGGCCAGTCAAGTACGTAAACTTGTGTCCTATTATGAACTCACTCTGTGACGTAAAATAATATGTGACAAGGCCTCAAAATTATAATAATAACTCTGCAACTTAGGATACGTCCACTAGACACTAGGTCAAACACAAGTCCTAACGTCGACGCCTTTGTCGATTGCACCCGAGTCATTCTTGGAGGCGCACAGTTAAATAATATTCAGAGCACAAAATTTATGAAAAATAATAACTAAATTTAAATAGTAAAACAAGGCAAGGTATACTTTCCTGGAAGCCAGGCGAAGATTCGAACAAGAACTCGCTAAGAAAGCAGCAACACAAGAAGGGGACTGGAACAGATATCTTCGGATGTTATCACAAATATCACCAACAGTCCCAAAATGAATGAGATACTCAGAAAAGCATATACATACGTCCAATTTGGACACAGGGGCAAAATAATCGTTTATGGTCAACACAGGGTCCAAAGGTGGGCCCGTCTTGCACCAAAAAATGTGCCAGGAACAAAGTTCTCTAAAATTAGCATATTATATATAAGTCAAACAAGTTCTAAACAATGATACAAACTTAACGGTATATCCAGTTTTGGATTCTGGTGGGCCGATCACAAATTTTCTCGTCAAGTCGAATTATAGGGCCCGCAAAAGGAACAATTTTTTTACTGTCTCCGAATCGAGCAAAACTTGGGTCATAGGACAAATCAAACACCGTGAGTCCAATGGCACCAGAGTTTTTATCATATGACCAGCGTGCACAAAGTAATTAGGATATTTATAAAAATATCGATACGGAGACTTTCGACGGATAAGGGTCAAATTTGTCGCGCACAAGCGACCAATTCGAATTTCATCGAAGTCCACATGTCAAAAAATACCGTACACACCTTTAGGTACAATCGGTACGTAACGAGGTTGTTCGGTTTGATGGGACCAACCCCGTATCGAAGATTTTCTAGTTTTTGAAAACTATTTTTCTCATGAATTGGAACACAAATTACTAACCATAGAAACCAAACTAAATTATTCTAATTGAAGATATTACAAGAGGGTTAAGTTTTCAATATACCAATGAAGTTGGTTTATATATCGATAGAGAGACGAGGAAGAAACATCGACGTAAAATTAGGGGGGTTAGGCATTCGGTTCTGTACTGTCGGGTTCGAGTCTGTGGTCGAGTCGGGGCTCCTGCGGGAAGCAATCAGTCGAAGGTGTAGCTCCAACCAAGGGAGGCTCGGCAAGGGGTGTGGGTGGCTCTGGTGGTGGTCGGGTTGCTCGGCCAAGGGACAGTAGCAACAACAGTTGCAGCAAATACAGTGTTCATAGCAAGGTAGAGGAGAAAGGGGGGTCGTGAAGGTAGTGGTGGTGCGGTGGTGGCTTGGTGTCGATGGTGGTGGTAGCTTGGTTGCTGCAGGGGTATGCTCCGGCCAGTGGGAGGGGGGTGCTTCGGCAGCCTACTCTGGCCCGGGAGGGGTTATCCGGCAGCCTGCTCCGGCTAGGGAGGCCGGAACAACTATGACAACAACATCAATATTTACAACAACATCAGTACTATGAGCAGCAGTATCAGCGGATGTAAGGGGAAATAAAGGTGGTGATGGACGGTAAAGATGGTGGTGGTGGTGGTGGTGGTGGTGGTGATGATGGTCGTGGTTGTGGGTGGTGATGGAGGAGGCAGCAGCAGTAGCTGCTCGAAGCACAGCAATAGTGGTCGGGATCAGCAGTAGTTGTAGTGGTGGCGGCGGTTGTAGAAGGTGGTGGAGGTTGGTCAGGTGATGGTCGGAGTGGGGTGGCCAAAAGAGGTTGAAGGGGATGTGAGGGAGGTGTGAGAGGAGTTTGGAAGGAGTTAGGGCCGACTAAGGATGGGTTTATGTGCATGGAGTGGTTGAATTGGAGGGTGGTGATGCAATGAGGGTTTTGATCAAGTGGTGGAGATGTATAGAAAGGGTGTGGTCATCAAAGGAAGTGGGAAGGGCTGTGCCCCACATAAATTACCCAAAATGGGTGAACAAACAAGTGTGGAAGAGGGAAAGCTAGGTTTTGTCTAGCCAAAAATATCCATGGCTGAATTCAAATTCAAATAGGGTGGAAAATAGGATTTAATGTGCCAAATTGATGTTTGTTGTGTTGTAGAGAGGGGGGTTGATGTAGGGTATTTTGTATGAGCTAAATGAATGGATATGAGAGTTTGAATTGGGTGTTTGGACTAGTTTTGGGCTTCGTCATGCCGGTTGCCCAAAACGGGTAGAAATTATGTCATTGGTGTTTGTCAATGAATTGGAAGTACATAGGATTTTAATTTGGTGGGACACAAGTATCATGGATTTAGTAGACTCAGGGTATAATATTATGATATATTAGGTTGCAAGAAAAGTCAATTTTATGTCCCTAATTTTGATTGGAACGGACATAGGTACAAAATTTATGTTCAAATTTAGATAATTATGACTATTGTTGTGCGATTAAAATAAATTAAAAGACTGTGTAATTATGAGTGACACCTAGGTCAGGATTTAAAGGTTGACTTGTCTAGGTCAAGGGTGTAAATTTTGTTGGAAGGTAAAAGCTAGTGTAGTGCTCCAAATATTTAAACAACAGTAAGGTGCAACAATTGAATCAAAAAAATCAAAGAGGTGAATAATAACTCCAATTATTATTCCAAAGTAATTCTAATTTAATCCCTAAACCTATATTTTGATCAGGGGGTTTACACTCATGTCGACGCCTACGAAGGCTGCGAGGAATGCACACTGCTAGAGGGGGCCCTGGATGACTGCATCACAACAAAGACGTCGTAGGATCTCATACCGTAGTACGTACCCCTTTGAAGACCACCAACAACGGTCATCCAGAGCTTGTCCACCGACGGAGCTGTAGAGGGCTGCGAGAAAGTACCAGCCCCTCCCTCTGCAAGTGCATTAGCAGTCCCCTGCTTACGTAGTCTAAGATACTCGTCCTAGAAAAATGGTTGCTAACGCCTAAGGTACTTATTACTAACTATATAGATATCTATTTACATATTTTCAAATTTATATTAAAACTAACACAAGGTAAAGTAACGTACATAGGTCTGCATGGCCTTCTCATCGATGAGCTTTTCGCCCTTCTGATGGGTGGCTAGGAAGACAGTCATCATGTTGGTGTCATCACCCCTCTGTACCTGTTAAAAATTATATTGTTTGTTACTAAAATTAAGCATCTTATCCTGATTTTATTAAAATAATATATATTCAATAGAATACATACCAAACGACGAAAATGTTCTACCATAAGAATCGAGCCACCACACTACTTTTCTGCCTTCGGCCTAGCCGCCTTTGCCTTCTCCGACCTCTCCATGTACCTAGGTTCGCTGAATCTCGCCTTCGTCGCAGTCCACTGCTCAGGCGTGATCCACCGTGGATCGGGGCTCCATCGCGATCATGAGCCTTTTGGTCGTTGATCGCATCACGGATCAACTTGGCGGTGACGGAAGGAAATTGCCCCTTGATCTTCTCAGCCCAGTGTGGTGGATAGAAATAGGTTTTCTAACAAAAGTAATATAGAGAGTTATATAATATGCATAAATGATTATTGATATTAAAAGTAAATATATTTTTACCTTGAAGTGGGTAAACTAGAATGCCTTCCTATCTTCAGGAGCATCTGAGTAGTTGATCCAAGGCCCACCTTAGTTCTGCCTAAGAACTACACCTAGTGCTCTCTGTTCCGCCGGCGGATGATATCTATACAACGATAATTAAATTCATGAATATAAAGATATAATCATTTGGCCCGTCGATCCACAATGTTAACTAGTTAAATTACTTTTAAGACCCGTCGGTCCAAATTTCAATCATCGACTCGTCCGGAGGTGCGCATGGAGGATCGCTCTGAACATGTGCAGACGGAGTTGGCTTGACCTCCTCTATCGACTCCTCTGCCACCATAGTGCCATCAGCTAGAGGAACGCTGGAAGAGGGAGTAGTCTCAAGCCTAGAACTACTCGTCCCAAGAGTACTGCCACGTCGTATCATCGACAGAGTCGGAGCTACAAAAGATCGGTACACTGGAGTACTCTGCGAGGAGGATCCGGAACCATTAGCCTGTACTGGAGGAGCACTCCATCTAGAGAATCGACCTTCGAACGATCTGCGTCGTCCGACCATACCTGATAATAATATATGATAATAAAACAAATACATAGAATAATAAAAGTTCATAAAAATAGACAGGCCCGGAGCAACCCTCCGTTGAATTTCCTGGGTACAAAATATCACAAAAATATATAAAATATCTTAGTCACACAATAAGCATAATATAAAAGTATCACAGTCACACAATAAGCATAATATAAAAGTATCACAGTCACACCATAAGTCTTATCCAATTTTTCAATCTCTCAAGAAAATCCAATACGTTTGGGCAGAACCCAGTCCCTCAGATACTTCGCATAAGTAGCGTCTAGGTGATCAATCTCCGCTATAGGTGCTGGGTGACTGGAACTCCCCCTCTGAGCTGGTGCCTGTCCAACAGTAGGAGGTACCACTTTCTCCTTAACAGTAGAAGTTGCTACTTCCAATTTAACAGTAGGAGGTATAACTTCCTCTTTAACAGACAATTTCTCCTTAATAGTAGGAGGTACCACTTCCTTCTTAACAGTCACTTCCTCCTTAACAGTAGGAGGTGCCTCTCTCAAGCGACGTGTACGTGCTCGGGTCATGGGTGTCATCTGGTAAGATAGATGAAAACAAAGAATATAAGTGATAACATATATAAATATATGTATCCATAAAATTAAAATAGATGTTATATTTTACATTAAAAATATAGTACATGGCTAGAGTTCTAAATAGATTTTATTTTATTTTCAATCCTCTTCTGAAAATTTATCTTCTTCGTTTTCCTTGTCATCCTCTTCCTCTTCCTCTTTATCTTCATTTTTATCTACTTCCTTTTTCTCTTCGGATAATTCTACCTCTTCTATACGATTAGACGTGTAATGAGCAACTTCTGTTGGGTCAACATCTATAATATTTATTATAATAGGTAGCCTATCCTCCTGATAAGCTATTTCTTTAACGTCAAAGGTATTTCTAGCTTTCGTCTTGCATACTGCCCACCAGTCCAACCTCGTTGATCCCCGTGTAGGATAAGTTGTGAAGTACATAAGCTGAGTCTGACTTGATAGGACAAACGGTTAGTAGCCTTGGTATCGACACTGGTAATTTATATCCACAAGACCATGCTTGTCTATTTTTTAACCTTGATCTTGGATCGGATCAAACCAATCACACCTGAATAACATGATCTTAGCAGGCTTTGTTCCATAATTATATGTCAACTCCACAATCACCTGTAAGATGCCATAAAAATTATTGCCTGGATCGACATCTTTGTAGCTCGAAGATCTGATGCACAAACAACTATTTTTCGTAGAATCGAGATCTAAGAAGCTCTCTCTTATCGTACCCGTATTGAAATTTTAGCCCCTGAATCTACCTACATAGTCTCCATTTATCCTCCTTGTCCAGTAATAAAATTGCCTTAGGCTGCTTATACTTCCTATTCCCTTCCTCTATCAAATGCAATGCAGGGCGTCAGCATATTTTTTCCAAGTCCAAACTGGCTTTGGGATTGTCTTTCGTCTTCCCCTTTATGTCCATCACAGTATTAATTATGTTGTCAAACATATTTTTCTCGATATGCATGGCATCAAGGTTATGTCTGATTATATTGGTGCTCCAATATTCCCAAAATATGCTCTTCTTCATCCAGTTATGGGTGTAACCAAATACATCGCACTTGTACCCCTTAGTAAGCTCTTTGATAGCAGTTGGTAACTCTTTAACCTCTTCCCATATTGTATCTTTGGGCCACCTTGGAGGTGGATTTGCCTTCTCCATAATAATTTGGAGGCCAACACGAATACTAGGAGCCTGAAAGTCCGAATAGGGTGAAACTGTCGGAGTAGTGCCACAATCTTACATTATGCGGATCCGAAGCAAAATCGGGATACTCTCGATCGAAGTGCTTCCATGCTTCTCCATCTGATAGGTGATCCAACACTCATTCAATCTGTTTTCACATGTGCCAACTCATATTTTCGGTAGTCTCTTTCACTATAAACAACCTCTGCAACCGCAATGTCAAAGGCAAGTAGTGCATCGAATCGGTCAGCTTTCTTGCACCGACAGGCCTTTCTGTACCAGTTGTCTTGTAGCGATCAACACCACAAAATTGGCACACATCTTCATCATTGTCGTCTTTGTAGTACAACATGCACCCGTTGTGACATGCATCAATTTTCTCGTATCCCATCCAGAGCGATCTCACCATCCTCTTAGACCAGTAGAACTCTTTAGGTAACTTAGAACCCACCGACAAGATATCTATAATCAACTCAATCAGTCGGCTGTAGCATTCTTGCGATATATTAAAATTGGACTTGATGCTCAACAGCCTTGTAACCACCTCCAACGGTGAATGATCCTCATAACTACGATATAATGGAGGCCTTGCATTCTCCAATAACTCTATGAACTTTGTAGCATCGATATTTGGTGCCTCCTCAACTATATCATAATTGTCTGGATCGAAACTAGGCCCGACAGTGTCGAAAACCATGTTCACGCACCCGTCGTCGTAATCAGCGCGGTTGTGGACATCCATATACGGCTCCACATAAGGCTCCAGCTCCTATACTAAAGACACAAGTTCTCCGTGTGAGGTCCACTGATAGTAATTCGGTGTGAATTCCCTTAAGTATAAATGATATGTCATATCCACTTCTGAGTGATATTTCAAGTTATGATATCTCATATACGGATACTTAATTTTGGTGTCGTTCATATACTGAGGGAACGCCTTGGCAAACTACAAAAACTGTTCCACCCCCTGTAGGAACTGTTCTACACACGTAAAGCAGTGTCAAGGATAGTCTTGACACTGCACTAACCCAAATTGGATACGAGTTCTAGAAGAAGCCAATATCGTATCGTGTCTCAACTTTGAAGAGTCATTCCCGTGTCCGTGTATACTATAATATTGTTCTTGGTTATTTTTGATATGGGGGCACACACTAATACTCTATTATTACTCTCATACCAAGACCCCTGATACTCACATTTTATATATATCTACTACCTCTTCACAATCCTATCAATTTTATATATATCTCCTACAATCGCTAAATAAGTGTTATAATTTCAAACCAACTCTATTTGACCTTTGATGCAAATACTAAAAGATAAATTGTAGTCGCATGATTATCAATATTATCTCAACATTATCACATGGGAAATAGGGGTTAAATAATACTATACTATAAATTTTTCTAAACAAACACATACACAGATGAATTTTCTATCTCTATGTTTCTTTTACAAATGAACATATAATTTTAGGAAGTTAAATCACACTATATTAAAAAAATACAAAGGAATATATATATATATATATATATATATATATATATATATATATATATATATATATATATATATATATATATATATATATTAATATATATATATATATATATATATATATATATATATATATATATATATATAATTAAAATAGGGCTTGTGTGTATGTCAGTGTCTGTGTCCGTATCCGTGTCCAACTTAAATATGTCCGTGTGTGTGTGTGTGTGTGTGTGTGTGTGTGTGTGTGTGTGTGTGTGTGTGTTGTGACGTGTCTGTGCTACGAGAGAGAGAGAGAGAGAGAGAGAGAGAGAGAGAGAGAGAGGGTTAGGGTTAGGGTTTACCGAGATGGCTAGGGATTGACCGAGAAGGGGTCAACCGGAGGGGAGGAGGGTCGGTGGTGGGGAGAAGGAGCGTCGGTGGGGAGGCCGCGACCACCGGAGGGGAGAAGGAGCGCCGGTGGGGAGGAGGAGCGACGGTCGGCGAGGGGGCTAGGGTGCTGTCGGCGAGGGCAACGCTGGGGTAGACGGGTGAGGGGAGTCACAGGGGCGAGGGGGGTCTCGGGGGATTTGGGGAGAACGGAACGACTGAGGGGGAAATTAAAACTCAAACCCTACATTAAAAACTTTAGCGACGACGTCTTTAAAAGACATTGCTATACGTCGCTGATTTCATAATATTTAGCAACGTATAGAAAATCACGTCGCTATAATAAAAATAATAGCAACATTAGTGAGGAACGTCGCTAAAAATGTAGCTATTTTATCACTTACAGGCTAACAGAAGTACGACTAACTTAAGTACCACCACGAGTTTACACTATTTACAAAAACTAACCTACAAGGGCCAACATAAAAACTTGTCACGATCCGCTCACAATTTTGGGATTCGAGTATATGGACAAGTCCAACCTATATCACATTATCAATGGTAGTACGCTATCTAGACCTCGATAGCATTTATCAATCTAAATATGCAATATTTGATAACAAAATCATATGTTTTCTCATTCACAACAAAAACTCAATTTATAAAAAAAAAACATCGAAACAACAATGGGAAACAAACCGGCCAAATATTTAAGATCAAACAAATATCCATTCTATCTAAGATCGGCCTCCAAAATTATCTCTATCTCCAACGAAGGTTCAAAGAGCAAGGTAGCAAGTCAAGTAAAATTATCAATATATCCAGTCAGGATTAGAGCAAGATCACCATAACACTAAGCTACACAATATAATATACATGCATGAAAGAGCAATAATACAGGAAAGATGAATGGTAAACATGATACAATATGAAAAAAGAGTATAACTATGCCATACTAATCAATATGAAAGTATACTTAATGGAAGACGAATAAATAAATAATATGGCAACGAGAATCGAAGTCACATGTATTGTATGTTTTAGAATACTAATGTTGAACATATAGTTGGATTAGGAATTAGACAGTCAACACATTAAGTGTATTGACTGAATAAAAACTGTAAGACGGTCCCCTGACCGAATAAACTGCAGATATGACAAACAAATTACTATTTTAGTGATTCCTTAATCATCTATATGTTCCACGAATGAAAAAGAATAACAAATGATTTTATTAAATTTTTGAAAATAAATATGTTGTAGATCTATATGTCAATGTTCTAGACATCAGGCGGGTCATGAAAATAAGTTCAAGATCTCCCAAAATCTCGATAACAGTACGACGTATCAATCTTTGGACAACTAGTACTCAAACAGATTTACTGAAATTTAAGTTATAATTACTCGAAATAAATTATAGAATATGAAAGCTAACCTCAATACACGTCTAACAAAATTATTTTAGAGCGAATTGGGACACCGAGATTGCTCAAAAACTTACCTCGAAGTCCCTAAATCCTTCTCTCTCTCTCTCTCTCTCTCTCTTAATTAATAAAGAATGCATAGGGGTTTCCCTATATTTATAATAATTTAATATCAGCTGAAGTCAGCTTGGATTAATTAGTAAGTCATAATTTGGGCGCTCCCCACCCAGATCGGATGACTACATAGGCGGCGGCTTGGTTTCCTTATTACGTGGCTTGGCTCGGCTTCTTGGCTCGTGACCCAAATTAGTCAACGCACCCATATGGGTGCTCCATTAATAGCAGGGGTCCATTGTTGGGCCTGCGTGACTGATACATGTACCCCACTAGCTGACTAGGTTGGCTGACTGGGTTGCTGACATGGTAATTCAGTTTTAAATTTCAAAAATTCATTAATTATTCAATTTAGCACTAAATAAATTCAAATAAATCAAAATAAACTCCAAAAAGATCTCATTAAATTCTAGAAAATATATTTAGATATTATAAGCCTAAATAAAAAGTGTTGGTACCGAAAATTCCTATGCAACCTTGCAATAATTTTTGAAAGGTCGTTGATAAATAGGTTCCCTAGGTTTTAATTATCTAAAAATTCTCAAAATTTTCCAAAATTGCCAAAATATTATAAGTAGGTATTTGAGGCTATATGTGGGTTCCTTATGACTATATCTTGTTTAATGTTATTAAGTTGCACTTATAGGTTTAGGTACAATATACCATGATCTCGAGACAGAAATCTCTACTTATAATGATTATAGTACGTTTATGCTTAATAAAAATTAAAAAAAATTCTAGGAGATTTTAAATTGATTTCTAGGAAAGTAGAATACTACACCTGGACAACATATATGTATTTAATTTGGATTGGATTCCTCTTGATGTGTAATTGTACATTGCCACGTATCCTACTTCCTATGTATCTGGGGACTAGGGCATGACAACTACCTTGGAAACAAATGCACTACAAGTAGTTGACAATATGTTTCTACTATAATTTTGGAAGGAAATGTCTACAATAGCATCACTAACATTGACACTATATAAAATTTACCTATCATTTATTACATGGAAATCTACATATATGTGTGTAGAAGCATAAAAAATACTGGGATTTGTCCGCGTATTTTACATGGAGTCCCTCCCTGCGTAAAATAGCGCTTCAAGGTTGTGTGGCGTAAAACATGGCTTCATAACTGCTCGCGTAAAATAGAGCTTCAAAGTTGTTTGGCGTAAAGAAGAGCTTCAGAGCTGCCCGCGTAAAGCAGCACTTTCAAGGCCATTTTGGCGTAAAAGGTGGCTACACCTCCCCACGGCATAAAATACGTTTGTCTTTAATGCAACGTAAAGTCATACGAGGAACTCTTCGTATTCCTTGAATGAATCTGTCAGAGAGAACAGTGAACCTGACTCCTGACAAAAGTACTGCACGACGATCGAGAGGACGGCTGTGATGATGATTTTGCACAGAGACCCAGACTGTCGTTTAGTGACATATCCTTGATACAAGCCATTTTTTTACGCATGCAAGGAATACGCTGCCTATTCTACACAGGCAGAGATGAGTTTTTACGCTCAAGATGAGATGAAATCAGATGCCACGTCAAAAGCTATCTCTCGTACAAAGCTTGAGGCATATCTCTGCATTAAATGCACGAGATTTGGTTCTATCCTTTATAATTTTGTCATGACTGAGAGAGCTAAAACTAGGGCTAATACGCTTACATCACCATCCTGGCATTTTACGCCAACCAGGCTATTTTCAACTATAGGAGCACACCGTATGCTATCTCTTCGAAATATGCCAACCAGGCTATTTTCAACTATAGGAGCACCTCGTATGCTATCTCCTCAAAATACTCCAACTCAGGCTATATTTGCAAAGGTACATGATAAGACTATCTGGCCCAGAATACGCTCAAGACCTCAGTCAGGAAGGATAATTGGCTATCTTTACGCTGGTTACCTATTATGCAGCTATCTGGCTTTTACGCCAACAAGACAGCTATTTGGCTTTTATGCCAACAAGACAGCTATTTGGCTTTTACGCCAACAAGACAGTTATTTGGCTTTTATGCCAACCATCTCTACGCGAGGGGCAGTTACCTACGTGACTTGTATGTCGTGATCTTCGAGAGGCAGTTATACGCGTTACCTCATAATGGGACACGTGTCATACGCATATTCAGAGGATCATTCGAACGTGGGTAGCAGTTATTATAACCGCCACGTAAAAGGTGCAACTCTCTCCACAGTTTGGCTTTTACGCCGACTGGACAGTTACTGTGACTGATCTCTATAAATAGAGACCTCTGGTCACAGGAGAAGGCAGTTCAAAAAAGATCGAAGAGAGGACCAAGATCAGAGATTAAGAGATTATAGAGAGAGAGCACAGACAGAGAGTGTTGATTAACAACTTTGGCAACGAGAATTCAATCCCTCCTGCAATCTTTGAAGCTTCTTCTTCTACAACACTTCTTCATCATCGTGTGGTCCAAGGGACAAAGTGATCAACCGCAGATCAGACTCCTATAGCAATTTTTCCCCAGAATTATTTTTATTGTACTTAACATCCTCGTATAGGATTAATTGTACTTTCTTTTTCTTGTTTGTAAATAAAAAAGGATTCGTACAAACCCTCTATTTATTTTATCTCAAATAAAATGGTGACTCGCTAGGTGAATTTTTAAAATATATCATGTTCATATTACCTATGATAGTATTTTGTATACCAGGAGTATTTAATAGCCTGAGTTTGTAAACCAAAAGAGCTTCGTACAAACCCTCTATTTGTTTTTATCATCAAACACAAGATGGCGACTCTGCTGGAGATCACTTTCTCATCTGATGAGAAAGCAATTGCTCAACATGATGTTGTATCCATTGGATCAACGAAGAAGACTTTGGTCGTCCAATTCGACTAATATGCTTATGAAGACATGCTTCGTGCAGGGGGTAACTCTCGTTCCCTCTTTGTCCAGGACAACAAAAAATTGCGTAAAGTGTGGATGCCCAAGACATCCTCTACCCTTTCTGCAAGCTCTCCTCCTCTGATCAACAAGGTTGTGACAACACAACCTATACGCCTTGTGCGTAAAAATCTGTCTCCCGTCTGTGACGTGGCAGACAAAACTTCTGGTAATGCCTCAGTGCTAATCCAGAAGTCTAACACGTGCTCTGCGCGTAAAACTTCGTCTCCCGTCTGTGACGTGGCAGAGAAAATTCCTAGCAAGGCCTCAGTGCCCGCACGGAAATTTCAAACGCGCCCTGCGCGTAAAAATATATCTCCCGTCTATGATGAGGCAGATGGACCCTGGGATCACATCAAGGGAAAACGAGTGGAGAATCTCCCGACCTCCGGGCTTGTACGACCCCCAAGAGAAGAAGTTGCCCACTCTTCAGATTACGCGTGACGTTGGAGGCCGTTTGAGGATTTCCCTTATTTTACGCGAACCTGTGCAAAACTCCAAATTATGCCAGGATAAGTCTGTCCGCATAAAAAAGACCCGCTTCACGGGAAAATACGCTCCCCAGACGGATGATGGATCATATGCTACTCACATGGGTGAACTATTGTATTCCTATGGCAGAAAAAGGGTTCTGGTTCCTAATCTCCATATTTCCACTGATGTAAAAAGGCAGAATAAGCCTTCTTCATCTTCTTCTATTAATCCTCCTGATTTGCATGATTTTTTGATCCAGAAACGCAAAGACAGGGGTCAAAATCAAGATTTGGCGCCCCTAACTACCAAGTGTGGGAAGATTATGTGGGAAGTAGCGTCAACATCTAATGTTGTCATGACATATGGGCCACATGAAGAATCTGTCTTTATTGTTCCACCTGCTCGCGACGATCAGCATCAAATAATCTTCGATCGAATACGAAATAGACCGATTGTACAAGAAGATTCTCACGAGTCTGATGTTGGAAAAATCCAAATCCACAGATATAGCCCACAGGCTTTAAGGATTATGCAAAACATGGGTTATGATCTGAAGTTGAAGCAATGCCTCAATTATGGAAAAGGCCGACGGATACCGTTGCATGGTGATTCTTACAGTCAATAAACTCGTTTTTGGTTAGGATATACCGTATCTCTTGCAAACTCCAAACCTCCAGAGTCTGACCTTGTAATACCAGAGGTAGGTCATTCTAAATCAACTTTTATGGACAACAAACAAAAAGAAGAAGAAGAAGAACCAGACAACGACATGTCTAGGGGTAGTCTCCCTCGACAAAATAGAGTAGCATCCACAGTTGGGGGTAGAATTCCCTCTGAGTCTGAAGATGATGCAGCTGGGACCATCTTCCCCGAGGATCGTACGACTCAGGTATAAGGAGCCCGAAAGCCAAAGGGGACTTCTCCTTCAATGAGGATGACATCATTGAAATCTTTAATATATTGATGAAGAAAAATAAACTTTGGCTACCCAACATCAGATACCCTGAAAGGGCTGGCAGGGTCGATGACCCAGAATATTGTCTCTTTTATAGGTACATTTATCACCCTACAAAGGCATGCTATATACTGAAAAGGAGAATCCAGGAGTTGATCGACGCCAAAGTCATCACTTTACATTTATAAACAAGATGACGGTCACGGCAAATTGATCTCACTCCCACGTGGCAATTTGCTCCTTCAAAAAGTGCCGGATGATGAGTCCCTAAAACTCCCCCCAGCGGAGCAACCTTCAGGTCTATCCTCACTCAGCAAATCACTATCCAGTGAATTTTTCGGACATCGGTTCACTTCCATATTACCTCTGAACTGTTGTCCAAATTTGTTTTCCCCAGCTGAGTTTCCCATGTCCAAGTGACCTCCGAGCAAACCTTCCAGGTTGTTGCTATAAGTTCACGTCCATATTACCTCTGAACTATGCCTCTCCACTTTCTCCGGCAGTGTAAACCCCCTCGACCAAAATTTGGGTTTAATTAACTTAGATAACATGATTAGGGTTAATTGGTTGCAATTAGAATTTATTATACAGAGTATTGAATATTTGTGCAGTGTTTTATTACTTAGGACACCTTACCGTTGTCCCGATATTTAGGACACTACCCTAGCCGTTACCCTGAAAAAAAACTCCACACACTTTGCCTAGACAAACCCACCTACCATAATGACCTTTGTGCAACCCCAAGATACTAATTTTTGTACCTGATTTTAGTCGCACAAAAGTCGTTACAAACGTCCGTACGTAAATTAAATTAATTATATATTTACGTTCGTTGTCCATTCCAATCGAAATTGAGACCCAACGTCAACCCGTTTTGACCAACCCCGATTATGACATTATTATACTCTAAGCCTACCACACCCATGACGCTTGTGCTACCCCATTTAGACCCCCGATATTTATTAAATTAATATTGGAACACCCGGTGCATTAATTGTAATTTAATTAATGTAGTGACCCAACCTCACTCAAATTAGACCCAACTCCAACCCAAACCCATACACACACCCTCAAGCCTCATACAAAATACCATACACCATTTTAGTCCAATACAAAACACCAAACATGGTGTGTTGTCACATCAAATCCTCAATTCCAGATTTTGTACAATTTTCTAATTGTTCAGGGGCTTTTATACAAATTAGCAATGAGGTGCCCCCTCTCATTGGCCCAACCACATGAAGAAGAGAGCCCCCATTATTTGACCGGTCCACAAAATAATTCCCCCTATTTTTCATGTACTATACATCATATTTGGTGGACACATCATAACCCTACAATTCAAACACATTAAATCCTAGCCACATGTCCAACATGTGGAGGCCCTCACACAAACCTAGGCAACTACCAGCCGGCCCTAATCCTAAGGCAGTCCCCCACTCTCTCTCTCCTACATATATGACATGTTATATCACATTAATTCTCACACAAACCCAAAAAATACCAACTAAAACCCTAGTTTCCCAAACCCACACACAACAGCCACCACCCTCACCCGAACTCCCGTTGTCTTCCTACTGCCAGCCACCGCCTCCGGCCACCCCCGCGACAACCCTACTTCGTCCAACGACCACTCCCCCACCTACAGCCACCGCCCTCAGCCACATTTCCGCCTACAGCCACCTCCAGCACCACCATCCTCACCCACAGTCTTACCCCCCCCCCCCCGCAGTTGAGCCGACCACCCGAACATCCCGTAGCCCGCCACCGTAGCTCGCCCGGCCGCCAAACTCTGCCGACGCCTTCCCCCACCAGTCACCTCCGTTCCCGTCGCGGATCGCCCCCAGTCGACGCAGCAGCCGGCCGGCACCGTCCCCGCAGCACCACTCGGTGCTAGCTGCTGTTGTTGCTGCCGACTCTTCCCTACGCGCTGCCGGAGCTCCGCCGGGCCACCCACGTCGGCGACGATCCGTCCGGCGGACCCCCTCGACCCCACCTGCGTATAGGTATATAATTTATATACTTATACTTCAATTTATACCATGTATTTAGTATTGCATTGAGTATATACTACCTATATATGTATATTGTATATATAAAGTATTCTGTTTAGTATTTATATATATATTTTTCTGTATAAATAAAGTATTATATATATATAAACTGTATTATATATATTTTATATATACTAGAGATATATGTATATGTATAGTATATATTGTAAACTGGTATTTAAATACTTTATATATATTAATAGCTATTATGTATATGTATGTATACATATATATATGTATACATATATATATGTATACATATATATATATATATATATATATATATATATATATATATATATATATATATATATATATATATATATATATATATATATATATATATATATATGTATATATATATATTTTTGTGTGTATACATATAAATATACATTTTGTATGGGTATAATAAATATATAAATATATATATAAATATATATATATATATATATATATATATATATATATATATATATATATATATATATATATATATATATATATATATATATATATATATATTTGGTATATATAGTATATTGTGTAAATATATATAATTTGTATATATAACTGTACGTATATATATATATATATATATATATATATATATATATATATATATATATATATATACTCTATGTATTTAGTATAATATGTATATAATAAATATGTTAAAATGTGTATATATATATATATAAATATATATGTATATATATTGTGTAATTAGTATATTTGTAAGGTGTATTAAATAAATATGTGTATATTTATGTATATAAATATAATACATACTTATGTGTATTAATATAGTATATATATTAGTACATTTTCCATTATGTGTATATACATATAAATTGTTATTTTAAATATGTAAATATATATGACTAGGTATTAAATTATATATATGGTATTATGTATTTTAAATATGTAAATATATTTAATGAATATGTGTATATGTATATATTATTTAGTAATATGTAAAGATGCTATTTTAAAATGTACAATTAAAACATACGTATTTTTATTATACTTAAAATAAGTATTTGAGTACATATATGTATATATGTTATATATATAAATATATGTCCTACGTGGTCCCACTAAATGTACAGTCATGACCCTACGTCAGTTATTGCTGCAAGTAGTGTGTCTTGGTCGTACTATTGTAGTGACTAATGTTGATATTATTATATCATATATAGGAGTTCTGGACCGTATAGGCGAGGCTTCAGGAGCAGGACATTGGCATTCGCAGCTACCGGATTCAGGCAAGTATACCTTGCTGGATTACTGTTTAATTTAAATGATAACTGTTGCAATATACATAAACCGTGCGCGTCCGAGATTGACTCGGGTGCAGTCGACGAATGCGTCGATGAGTAGTGTACTTGACCTGGCTACTAGCTGACTCACCTACTACTGTGAGGATATTCTGATATCTTCCTAGACCATGACACTCTACACATATCACGATGGTAAATTCATATTAGGATGCGGGTCCGCGTACCCGACTCGCTATCGGTGCGTACGACATGCATCACGGATTAGCACATAAATTAGAGTAATCTAGTTAGATGAGACTTGGCATCTAGATACGGGATACTCACGTCGTGTATTCGACTTGTGTATCCACATTGGATAGGGAGGACAACTGATAAACGTATGGGATACACACATCGGACTCCGTAGTATCCAGAGGAGCCACAGATCCGATGACTTCCTATATTCAGATACCGCGCTCTTCGGAGTGATACGGACGTATATACATTGTAGATACCTCATTCTTCGGAATGATGGACATTACATAGACAGATACCATGCTCTTTGGAGTATGGACGTTATGCCTACACCTACCTATACGTTCCAAGGTTGTCCTTACATTGCATTCACTTAGATGGTTAGCACACCCCCTTTATTTTATTCAGTACTATATGTGGTATATATTTTTGTATCTTGTTACGTCCCTCTGAGGACCTGGTTCTCTTCCAGATTTGGACGAGGCGTATTACCCTACTGTGTATGGACCAGTAGTGGAGACGAGGTACGCTCTCGAGGAGGAGCTAGAGGTATTACCGTCGGAGTTTCCCTGATTACTTGGTAGGCCTTCCGCCTAGGACTGGAGCTTATTATCTAGATAGTAGTTGCTCTAGTCACACTCTTTAGTTCTGTCTTCAGTACTCTATTTTATCATTTGTAGTAGGTTTGTTCCCACCGGACATATTTCGGTTTGTACTATGACATTCGACTCTTTTCTTATTTTCTAGTATTTTATTTCAGTATTTCTTGTTGTATTTATGGATGAGATTAGACTCTGCTTGTTGTATGATATTTTTAGACTTGTTAGGTTTAGGACAGCGTAGCACGCTTTGCTAGGATCTATTAAATTGGGATATCCTCGGAGACGTGTCAGCTGGCCAATGCCACATGGCCTGGTTCCGTGTATTTTCGGACCGGGGCGTGACATGGTTTTAGTGGTGGCCCATGCAAGTCTACTCAAATGTTTATCGTTTATGGTATGGTAACATGTCCAGTGAGCCTGCAATAGGATATAAATTACTATGTCTCATCCACTTGATTACACCTTTGAACCTCTTCCGTATTTTAAACATCTACATCCTGTTTGATTGATTCTGTACTCTTTTTAATAAAGTTCTATCTCTTACAGCGAGATAAACCCACGTAGCGGACACGAGGCATACGGTGCCATGGTACCATCTGCCGCCGCATCGAGGGAGGAGACTTCCCAGGGACCACACGGAGAGCAGCCTCAGCCACAGGCCCCGGTGATCCCACAGGCCCCGATGATACACTGGAACCATACGTCTCCCGATGACAGGATGCAGCAGCCAGAGGGCCAGACTTCGCAGATGGTCCCGATGCAGCACTTTGAGGGACAGACCTCGAGGGCTACGCCGATGCCGCAGTTCGAGAGGCCGGCATCCGAGGAGACACCGATGATGCAGCCGGGGATACCACTACCACCACCTCCGCCTTTCCCACCCCAGATGCCACCATCGGAGGGACAACCCCAGATGTTCCAGTTTTTCCAGGCGATGATACAGGCACAGTGGCAGCAGACCGAGACCCTGAGGCAGAGCCTGATGGCGGTACTAGAGAGGACACCTGCCCCAGCACTAGCACCAGCACCTGTACCTGTCCAGCCAGTGGGCACTGTACGAGGCTTTCGACAGATGGGCCCGGGAACCTTTTTGGGCAAGGAGACTGCAGAGGAGATCTCGGATTGGGTCTCCAACACGGAGATGCTATTGGAGGGCTCGTAGCTACACCCCGACCTCTGGATGACCGCAGTGAGGGCCCAATTCAAGGGCAACGCCCATCACTGGTGGGATTCCATGGAGCGCAGCTTCGGCAAGATGCAGACTTGGGAGGAGTTTGTGGAGTACTTCAATGCGAAGTACTTCCCCACTACGGTGAGGAACACTCTATACTCCCAGTTCCTGCACCTGGAGCAAGGGAACTTGACCGTGGACGCCTACGACGAAGAGTTCAGCCGAATCAGCCGATTCGGTGCCGTCCTGATACCCAACGACCTGGAGAAGGCTAGGAGATTCCACCACGGCCTTTTCTTCGAGCTGCAGAGGTATACCACTACTCAGGGGAGGATCTCTTATGAAGAGGTCCTATCAGAGGTGAGGATCCAGGAGGCCATAGGCGGAGGAGCGAGACATTCCAGCACGAACATACTAGCCAGAGTCTAGCATGGAGCAGGTGGACCGATCTGCCGTCCAGGAGCACAGGCGCAGCAGAGGACAGTATCGTACCAGCGCAAGAAGCTTTCGACTTGTCACTATTATGGCAAGAGAGGACACATCGTCAGAGATTGCCGAAAGAAGCTCAGGCTCTGCATGATCTGTGGAGCGAGCCAGGACCTTGCCAGAGACTACCCACAGCGCAGAGATACAACACCGCAGGCCGAAAAGAGGGGAGCAGCACCACCCTTGAGGATACTACCCCCTACCGGAGGACAGCGTCCACCAGCTACCGAAGGATTTCAGAGAGGACCACCCTTGGTCCCACAAGAGGCACTTGAACCAGGCCAGACAGCAGGCTGGAGGGCAGAGGCACGGGCAGGCCTTTGCTTTAGCTACCATCGAGGAGGAACCAAAAGGGGAGGCTATCATAGGTACCATTTTAGTTGCATCATTACCTGCAACTGCATTGTTTGATTCTGGAGCTACACTGTCATTCATATCTAGTAGCTTCGTAGCTATGCATAGAGTAGCAACTTCTCCCTTACCTAAGAGTTGGAAGATTCTTACCGGAGGAGGCATCGTACCGGTTACCAGCACTATTAGAACGTGCTCGGTAGTAGTATGTGGTAAAGAGATGAGAGCGCAATTGTTGGTACTCCCAATGCCAACTTTCGACGTCGTTTTAGGCATGGACTGGTTAAGTCAGTATAATGCCGTACTGGATTGCCGGAAGGGTAGCGTCACTTTTAGACCGCCAGGACACCCAGAGTTCGAGTACATGCGGGGCACCATCGAGTGAGGAGTAGGACAGACAGCTGGAGCTTACATGGCTATGGAGACGGCGTCCCCAGAAATTGTTGCAGAGTTCGAGGATGTTTTCCCAGAGGAGTTGCCAGGCCTACCGCCTGATAGAGAGGTGGAGTTCACTATTGAGCTAGTACCTGGAGCAGCACCGGTATCTTCAAATGTGTACCAGTTGGCGAAGAAGGAGCTTGACGAGCTGAAGCTACAGTTAGAGGAGTTACAGATTAAGGGATTCGTCCATCCTAGTACATCACCCTGGGGAGCACCAGTGTTGTTTGTACCAAAGAAGGATGGGACATTCCGGATGTACATTGATTACAGAGCCCTTAATACTTTGACTATCAAGAACAAGTATCCTCTACCACGGATTGATGATCTATTCGACCAGCTGACAGGAGCAGTGGTGTTCACGAAGATTGACTTGAGATCGGGCTATCATCAGGTAAAGGTGAGAAGGGAAGACATTCCAAAGACAGCATTCAGGACTCATTATGGTCACTACGAGTTCTTAGTGATGCCTTTTGGATTGACAAATGCGCCTGCTGTGTTTATGAACCTGATGAACAGAGTCTTCCACCAGTATCTGGACCAGTTCGTGGTAGTCTTCATCGACGACATCTTAGTGTATTCGAAGAGCCACGAGGAGCACGGGGAACACTTGAGGCTAGTGCTAGAGACGCTGAGGCGTGAGAGGCTTTATGCCAAGCTGAGCAAGTGCGAGTTTCTCCTAGATCGTGTCACTTTTCTTGGACATGTTATCTCAGGAAAAGGCATTTTGGTAGATCTCGCGAAGATTTTATCAGTAGAGATGTGGCCGACCCCTACCAACATCTCGGAGGTGAGGAGTTTCCTAGGACTTGCCAGATATTATCGGAGGTTCGTAGAGAACTTCGCAAGGATCGCAGAGTCGATGACCCGCTTGACCCGCAAGGATCAGGAGTTCACCTAGACAGAGGAGTGTCAGACGACGTTCGATGAGCTGAAGAAGCGTCTGACTACAGCACCCATCTTGACCATACCTTCTGGACCCGGAGGATTCATGATCTATAGCGATACGTCCAAGAAAGGATTAGGATGCGTCTTGATGCAGCATGGGAAGGTTGTGGCCTATGCCTCTAGGCAGCTGAGGACCCATGAGAAGAACTATCCTACCCACGACTTGGAGCTTGCCGTAGTGATCTTTGCTTTGAAGCTTTGGAGGCACTACCTATACGGAGAGTGCGTGGAGATATTCACCGATCACAAGAGCCTGAAGTACGTCTACACCCAGAAGGACCTGAACCAGAGGCAGAGATGTTGGCTCAAAGTGATGACGGACTTCGAGATCGAGCTGTAGTACCATCCGGGAAAGGCTAATGTGGTAGCCGATGCTTTAAGCAGGAGGCCCATGGCATTTTTCCTGACTATCCAACAATATTTGTTGAGAGATCTAGAACAATTGGGTATCGAGGTCATTATGCCCGTTGTAGACGGCCAGATGTCGAGTTTCCAGTTACAATCGACATTGGTGGAGAGGATCAAGGCTGCTTTACCGACAGACGCCAGATTTTAGAGGCTTCGACAGAGGACAGAGGCTGGAATACAGACGAAACTGCGTATACACGAGGACGGAACTTTAAGATGTGGAGATCGTCTCTATGTTCCGAATGGAGAGCTTCGTCAGGAGCTGATGACGGAGGCAAACAGTTCGACCTACTCTATCCATCCAGGAGGCACAAAGATGTACAAAGACCTGAGGCAGTACTATTGGTGGCATGGGATGAAGAGGGAGATAGCCCGCTTTGTGGTGAAGTGTCTGGTGTGTCAGCAAGTCAAGGCTGAACATCAGAGGTCTGCCGGGTTACTTCAACCTCTTCTGATACCTGAGTGGAAATGGGAGCACATCACCATGGACTTTGTTATGGGTTTCCCGAGGAGTCCTAGTGGTCGCAATACGGTATGGGTAATCGTAGATCGACTCACCAAGTCCGCCCACTTTTTACCCTTCAGATTCGGGCAATCTACGGAAGTCTTGGCAGACATGTATATGAGGGAGATCGTGCGACTGCATGGAGTGCCAGTCAGTATAGTGTCTAACAGGGATATGAGGTTCACATCGTACTTTTGGCGGAGTATGCAAGAGAGTCTTGATACCCGCTTAAAGTTCAGCACATCGTATCACCCGCAGATAGATGGCCAGTCCGAGCGCACCATTCAGACGTTGGAGGACATGTTGAGGGCGTGCATGCTTGACTTCAGCGGTTCATGGGAGGACCATTTGCACTTGGTCGAATTTTCCTACAACAACAGCTATCAGACAAGCATTCAGATGGCTCCCTATGAGGCATTGTATGGTAGAAAGTGTCGTTCCCCAGTATGTTGGAGCGATGTAGGCGAGAGGCAGATTCTAGGGCCAGAGTTGGTCGTCCGTACGGTGGAGAAGGTGAAGAAGATCCAAGGGCATATACGATCAGCACAGGACATGCAGAAGCATTGGGCTAATGTGCATCGACGACCCCTAGAGTTCCAGGTTGGAGATCATGTGTTCCTGAAGATCTCACCGACCCGAGGGACCATCAGATTTGGAGACAGAGGGAAGCTGAGTCCGAGGTACATCGGACCATTCGATGTGTTAGAGCGCGTCGGAGAAGTTGCTTACAGATTGGCCATGCCGTAGATACTAGAAGGAGTACATGACGTCTTCCATGTATCTCAGCTGAGGAGGTACATACCAGATCCGAGTTATGTACTTGACCATTCAGAGATCACCGTCGGGCCGAGTTTGTCATACCAGGAGGAGCCAGTAGAGATCTTGGACCGAAGCGAGAAGGTACTGCGAGGCCAGACTATCCCTCTAGTTCGTGTCGCATGGAGGCATCATGCACCAGGCGAATCGACCTGGGAACGAGAGGACGATATTCAGCAGCGTTTTCCCCATCTCTTCGAAGGCTTAGGTATATGATAGCATTTCATTTTAATCAATAATTTTTCCATATGTCAGTTTTAATTTCGAGGACGAAATGCTCTAAGGAGGGAAGGTTGTAAACCCCCTCGACCAAAATTTGGGTTTAATTAACTTAGATAGCATGATTAGGGTTAATTGGTTGCAATTATGATTTATTATACAGAGTATTGAATATTTGTGCAGTATTTTATTACTTAGGACACCTTACCGTTGTCCCGATATTTAGGATACTACCCTAGCTGTTACCCTGAAATAAACTCCTTACACTTTGCCTAGACATACCCACCTACCATAATGACCTTTGTGCAACCCCCAGATACTAATTTTTGTGCCTGATTTTAGTCACAAAAAAGTCATTACAAACGTCCGTACGTAAATTAAATTAATTATATATTTACGTTCGTTGTCCGTTCCAATCGAAATTGAGACCCAACCTCAACCCGTTTTGACCAACCCCGATCATGACATTATTATACTCTAAGCCTACCAAACCCATGACACTTGTACCACCCCATTTAGACCCCCGGTATTTATTAAATTAATTTAGGAACACTCGGTGCATTAATTATAATTTAATTAATGTAGTGACCCAACCTCACTCAAATTAGACCCAACTCTAACCCAAATCCACACACACCCCCTCAAGCCTCATACAAAGCACCATACACCATTCTAGTCCAATACAAAATACTAAATATGATATTTTGTCACATCAAATCCTCAATTCCAGATTTTGTGCAATTGCCTAATTGTTCAGGGACTTTTATACAAATTAGCAATGAGGTGCCCCCTCTCATTGGCCCAACCACATGAAGAAGAGAGCCCCCATTATTTGACCGGTCCATAAAATAATTCCCCCCTTTTTTATGTACTTTACATCATATATAGTGGACACATCCTAACCTTACAATTCAAACACATTAAATCCTAGCTACATGTCCAACATGTGGAGGCCCTCACACAACCCTAGGCAACTACCAGCCGGCCCTAATCCCAAGGCAGCCTCCCACTCTCTCTCTCCTATATATATGACATGTTACATCACATTAATTCTCACACAAACCCAAAAAATACCAACTAAAACCCTAGTTTCCCAAACCCACACACAACAGCCACCACCCTCACCCGAACTCCCGTCATCCTCCTACGGCCAGCCACCGCCTTCGGCCACCCCCGTGACGACCCGACTCCGTCCAGCGACCACTCCCCCATCTACAGCCACCGCCCTCAGCCACCTTTCCGCCTACATCCGCCTCCAGCACCACCATCCTCACCCACAGTCTCACCCCCCCCCCCGCAGCTGAGCCGATCACCCGAGCATCCCGTAGCCCGCCACCGTAGCTCGCCCGTCCGCCAAACTTCGCCGACGCCTTCCCCCACCAGTCACCTCCGTTCCCGTCGTGGCTCGCCCCCAGTCGACGCCGCAGTGGCCGACACCTCCCCCGTAGCACCACTCGTTGCTAACTGCTGTTGTTGCTGCCGACTCTTCCCTACGCGCTGCCGGAGCTCCTCCCGGCCACCCACGCCGGCGACGATCTGTCCGGCGGACCCCCTCGACCCCACCTGCGTATAGGTATATAATTTATATATTTATACTTTAATTTATACCATGTATTTAGTATTGCATTGAGTATATACTACCTATATATGTATATTGTATATATAAAGTATTCTGTTTAGTATTTATATATATATTTTTCTGTATAAATACAGTATTATATATATATACACTGTATTTTGTATATTTTATATATACTAGAGATATATGTATATGTATAGAATATACTGTAAACTGGTATTTAAATACTTTATATATATTAATAGCTATTATGTATATGTATACATATATATATATACATATGTATATATATATATATATATATATATATATATATATATATATATATATATATATATATATATATATATATATATATATGTATGTATATATATTTTTCTGTGTATACATATAAATATACATTTTGTTTGGGTATAATAAATATATGAATATATATATATATAAATATATCTATATATTTGGTATATATAGTATATTGTGTAAATATATATAATTTGTATATATAAATGTTCATATATATATATATATATATATATATATATATATATATATATATATATATATATATATATATATATATATATGTATATATACTCTATGTATTTAGTATAATATGTGTATAATAAATATGTTAAAATGTGTATATATATATATAAATATATATATGTATATATATTGTGTAATTAGTATATTTGTAAGGTGTATTAAATAAATATGTGTATATTTATGTATATAAATATAATACATACTTGTGTGTATTAATATAGTATATATATTAGTACATTTTCCATTACGTGTATATACATATAAATTGTTATTTTAAATATGTCAATATTTATGACTAGGTATTAATTATATATATGGTATTATGTATTTTAAATATGTAAATATTTTTAATGAATATGTGTATATGTATATATTATTTAGTAATATGTAAAGATGCTATTTTAAAATGTACAATTAAAACATACGTATTTATTATACTTAAAATAAGTATTTGAGTACATATATGTATATATGTTATATATATAAATATATGTCCTACGTGGTCCCACTAAATGTACAGTCACGACCCTACGTTAGTTATTGCTGCAAGTAGTGTATCTTGGTCGTACTATTGTAGTGACTAATATTGATATTATTATATCATATATAGGAGTTCTGGACCATACAGGCGAGGCTTCAGGAGCAGGACATTGGCTTTCGCAGCTACCGAATTCAGGCAAGTATACCTTGCTGGATTACTGTTTAATTTAAATGATAACTGTTACAATATGCATAAACCGTGCGCGTCCGAGATTGACTCGGGTGCAGTCGACGAATGCGTCGATGAGTAGTGTACTTGACCTGGCTACTAGCTGACTCACCTACTACTGTAAGGATATTCTGATATCTTCCTAGACCATGACACACTACACATATCACGATGGTAAATTCATATTAGGATGCGGGTCCGCGTACCCAACTCGCTATCGGTGCGTACGACATGCATCACGGATTAGCACATAAATTAGAGTAATCTAGTTAGATGAGACTTGGCATCTAGATACGGGATACTCACGTCGTGTATTCGACTTGTGTATCCACATTGGGTAAGGAGGACAACTGATAAACGTATGGGATACACACATCGGACTCCGTAGTATCCAGAGGAGCCACGGATCCGATGACTTCCTATATTCAGATACCGCGCTCTTCGGAGTGATACGGACGTATATACATTGTAGATACCTCATTCTTCGGAATGATGGACGTTACATGGACAGATACCATGCTCTTCGGAGTATGGACGTTATGCCTACACCTACGTATACGTTCCAAGGTTGTCCTTATATTGTATTCACTTAGATGGTTAGCACACCCCCTTTATTTTATTCAGTACTATATGTGGCATATATTTTTGTATCTTGTTACGTCCATCTGAGGAACTGGTTCTCTTTCTGATTTGGACGAGGCGTATTACCCTATTGTGTACGGACCAGGAGTGGAGACGAGGTACGCTCTCGAGGAGGAGCTAGAGGTGTTACCGTCGGAGTTTCCTAGATTACTTGGTAGGCCTTCCGCCTAGGACTGGAGCTTCTTATCTAGATAGTAGTTGCTCTAGTCACACTCTTTATTTCTGTCTTTAGTACTTTATTTCATCATTTGTAGTGGGTTTGTTCCCACCGGACATATTTCGGTTTGTACTATGACATTCGACTCTGTTCTTATTTTCCAGTATTTTATTTCAATATTTTTTGTTGTATTTATGGATGAGATTAGACTCTGCCTGTTGTATGATATTTTTAGACTTGTTAGATTTAGGACAGCGTAGCACGCTTCGCTAGGATCCATTAAATTGGGATATCCTCGGAAACGTGTCAGCTGGCCAATGCCACGTGGCCTGGTCCCGTGTATTTTGGGACTGGGGCATGACAGGAAGAGTAAATCTATCACCACAAAAAAAATATGGTCACTTACATATTACTTCTGTCCTGTTTTTCCTTTATCCCCACAAAATCATATCTTACCACGTCCACATTACCTCTGAGTAAGATATTTTCAGAACTTTATTCATGTCCACATTACCTCTGAGTAAAGTTCTTCTCTTCGACTTTCTACTATCACGTTCGCATAAACCCTGGTAGTGCTAGTCATTTCAGCTTATTATATGTACTTAAGGTATGCCATGGGTAATAAGTCCACAACTCGGATGTACAAATTGACTCTTGGTTTTTCATCCCCAGCAAGTGCCTATGTGCAACATTTTTTCGGTCATCGAAGATCGAGAATCATATTCTATCTTGTTCATATTACCTCTGAATAGATATGTTCAGCAATTTGGTATCCCCAGCAAGTGGCTATGTACAACATTTTTTTTTTCGTGACAAATTCTTGTAAAGAGCCATCATCCGTATTCAAAAGTCCCGGATACGAAACGGATGATGGATCCTCAAAATCTCCCCAACGAAGCAATCCTTAAGTCTACTTGCACACTCCCGCGGTGACTATTATAACCAATCTAGTTAGATGCTAGCCATGTTCATATTACCTCTGAGCTATCGTCCCATCAATCTCCCCAGCGGAGCAATCCCTTGGTCTATCTTCATGTTTGGATAGACCAGACTCAACGAATCACTCCTCAATGAGTTTTTTGGACATTAGTTTATGTTCATATTACCTCTGAATTGCTGTCATAATATTTCTTTCAGGATGAGTTTGTCATGTTCATATTACCTCTGAGCAAACCTTTCGAGTTTTGGCTATCGATCATCATGTCCATATTACCTCTGATATCGGTTGTCATCTCAACTTAAAACCCATACTTAACTTTAAGTACGCCAGTGGTGTTAAGTCCACAAAAAACTGTCACATCCATATTACCTCTAGCAGGGCTTGTCTTAAACTTATTACTTGCACTCTCGTGCACAAGAAGTAATAGGTCCACACAAAAAAAAAAAACCAAAAAAAATCCCCGGTTGGATGCCCGCAATGGAAACGAAATATTCATGTCAATATTACCTCTGAACTATCCTCGTTTTCCCCAGCGAAGAAAATGTCAGGTCATATTCATATTTCATCTGAGATATGTCTCTCCACTATCCCCACAGAGTCATATTTTACCACGTCTGTATTACCTCTGTCATGACTTGTCTCAAACCCATTACTTGCACTCTCATGCACAAGAAGTAATGGGTCCTCAAAAATCCCCCAACGGGATGCCTTTTACTAGCCACAAAACCTATCATGTCCATATTATCTCTGATAGGGTTTGTTTTAAACTTATTATTTGCACTTAACATGCGCAACAAATAATAGGTCCACCAAAGATCCCCGAGTGGGATGTCCTCAACAAACACGGTATTGTACTACGTTCATATTACCTCTGGTACGATATCCGAAGTTCATACCAACAAACGTAAAAAAAGGAAGGGCCTTTATGTGATTGAAACAACATTCTCAAATGGCGCTTACAGATTAGCCAAACCTAATGAAGATTTGATAATGGCTCCTATCAACTGCAAATTTTCGAAGAATTATTATACTTAATCTCCTTTGCTTAATGGAGTATGATGAAGATTTTATTCTGACGATACTACATACAAAGGTTAGCTGGATTATATTCTTTCAGGTTTATGTGACCTCTAAATAGATATGCTTAACTAATTTGTAAACCTATCATGTTCATATTACCTCTGATAGTGTTTTGTATACAAATTTAGTTGGATTATCTTCTATCAGGTTCATATTACCCCTGAATAGATTTACATTCAGCAAAATCTTGCCAAAAGTATATCATGTTCATATTACCTCTGATATCACTTTCATCTTAACCTATCATTTATATTCTAAAATGATGGGTCCACAAAGTCAGAAAATGTATCTTTATTCTCTGAGAAAATAAGGAGCAAAAAAGTAAAAAGTACATCATCGGGGAGGAGTAGTTAAATCCCTGATCGGTTGCGCCAAAGCAGTCATCCACTCATTCCTGGAGTTTAAAATATTTGTGCGAGCCAGTTCCAGCCTTGCTTAGTCATTGCTCAAGAGAGATAGTTTGGACAGAGAATCAACAAAACTTGCGTGGATGACACCCACATGTGTCAAGTTCTGTTGAGCTTTATTCACTTGGCCCTCCAATACATCACGAACTAGCGATGCTTTGAGAAGCCTCTCCCTTGTTTGAGCAAGTTCAGCCTCCAATTCTCAAACCCACCATGTCCATATTATCTCTGGTAAACTCTCTTTCATGCTTCTTTTTTAAAGTATTTCAAAACTTGTTCAAGTTTTAAAAACTTTGAAGGGGGTCTTTAAGAAGCATAAAAAATACTGGGATTTGTCCGCGTATTTTACATGGAGTCCCTCCCTGCTTAAAGCAGCGCTTCAAGGCTGTGTAACGTAAAACATGGCTTCAGAACTGCTCGCGTAAAATAGAGCTTCAGAGCTGTTTGGCGTAAAGAAGAGCTTCAGAGCTGCCCGCGTAAAGCAGCACTTTCAAGGCCGTTTTGGCCTAAAAGGTGGCTACACCTCCCTATGGCATAAAATACGTTTGTCTTTAATGCAACGTAAAGCCATACGAGAAACTCTTTGTATTCCTCGAATGAATTTGTCAGACAGAACAATGAACCTGACTCCTGACAAAAGTACTACACGACGATCGAGAGGACTGCTGTGATAATAATTTTGCACAGAGACCCAGACTGTCATTTAGTGACATATCCTTGATACAAGCCATTTTTTTACGCATGCAAGGAATACACTGCCTATTCTACACAGGCAGAAATGAGTTTTTACGCTCAAGATGAGACAAAATCAGACGCCACGTCAAAAGCTGTCTCTCATACAGAGCTCGAGGCATATATCTACATAAAATGCACGAGATTTTATTCTATCCTTTATAATTTGTCATGACTGAGAGAGCTAAAACTAGGGTAATACGCTTACATCACCATCTTGACATTTTACGCCAACCAGGCTATTTTCAACTATAGGAGCACGCCGTATGCTATCTCCTCGAAATACGCCAACCAGGCTATTTTCAACTATCGAAGCACGTCGTATGCTATCTCCTCGAAATAAGCCAACTCAGGCTATATTTGCAAAGGTACATGATAAGGCTATCTGGCCCAGAATACGCTCATGACCTCAGTCAGGAAGGATAATTGGCTATCTTTACGCCGGTTACCTATTATGCAGCTATCTAGCTTTTACGCCAACAAGACAGTTATTTGGCGTAATGCAGCTATCTGGCTTTTACGCCGGTTACCTATTATGCAGCTATCTGGCTTTTACACCAACAAGACAGCTATCTTTACGCTGGTTACCTATTATGCAGCTATCTGGCTTTTACGCCGGTTACCTATTATGCAGCTATCTGGCTTTTACGCCAACAAGACAGCTATTTGGCTTTTACACCAACAAGACAGCTATTTGGCTTTTACGCCAACAAGACAGTTATTTGGCTTTTATGCCAACCATCTCTACGCGAGGGACAGTTACCTACGTGGCTTGTATGCCGTGATCTTCGAGAGGCAGTTATACGCATTACCTCATAATGGGACACGTGTCATACGCATATTCAGAGGATCATTCGAACGTAGGTAGCAGTTATTATAATCGTCGCGTAAAAGGTGCAATACTCTCCACAGTTTGGCTTCTACGTCGACTGGACAGTTACTGTGACTGATCTCTATAAATAGAGACCTCTGGTCACAAGAGAAGGCAGGTCAAAAAAGATCGAAGAGAGGACCAAGATCAGAGAACAAGAGATTATAGAGAGAGCACAGACAGAGAGTGTTGATTGACAACTTTGGCAACGAGAATTCATTCCCTCCTGCAATCTTTGAAGCTTCTTCTTCTTCTACAGCACTTCTTCATCATCGTGTGGTCCAAGGGACAAAGTGATCGACCGCAGATCAGACTCCTATAGCAATTCTTTCCCAGAATTATTTTCATTGTACTTAACATCCTCGTATAGGATTAATTATACTTTCTTTTTCTTGTTTGTAAACAAAAAAGTTTCGTACAAACCCTCTATTTGTTTTATCTCAAACAAAATGGCGACTCGCCAGGTGAATTTTCAAAACCTATCATGTTCATATTACCACTGATAGTATTTTGTATACCAGGAGAGTTTAATAGCCTGAGTTTGTAAACTAAAAGAGCTTCGTACAAATCCTCTATTTGTTTTTATCATCAAACACAATGTGTCTTATTATTTTACTTGTAGAAAGTATTCTTTTTTCTATTTGGCGGCTTATGTGTCTTCTATTATCCTTGAGACTTTTGTCTATTTAGTTTGTATTTTTTATTTTTTTTATTTAGAGGATGACATCAAAGTGATATCATCCAATAAATTTACTAAATTTAACTTAATTAGAGGCCAAAATGTATTATAAAAGAAAGAGTTATAAGGTGTATTTCTTTCTTTCTTTAAAAAAAGTTAAAATAATTGATGAATTCATATGGACAATATTATAATTCCAAGTTATAATCTTAACGTGACATATTTATCATTTTAGAACCATTAATTGTATAACTTTTGTAAATTTATTCAGGTTCTTATAGAAAGCACAAGTCCCTGATATTAATACATAGTATTTTGGAGATTGATCTGCAAACATTATAGCATAGCACATATGTTGCTCCCATTCCTGAACTAAGAAAATTGAATTTAGACTTTTCTCTTTACCTCCTATTTTCCTATACATATCAACTGCCAACTGCAAAATTCCCTTAAAAACTGTCAATCGACCTCATAAAAGATGCCTAAGGTTCATAAAAATTCACCTCCATGCATAAGCACAATAATATAAAGAAGTTAAACTACACTTCCTCTTTCTATGCCAATCTTTTATGCATATATGTTATAATTAAAATATGTCTGTGTATGTATCTGTATTAGGGTTTGAGTCAAGAACTAGAGTTGTGACAATACTAGATTTTTTTTCTTTTCTTTTTTTCCATACATCCTATAGTCAGTGTCCATGTCAAAAACTAGAACGATAATATAACAACCCATGTCCGTGTCAAGCACATATTTATCCTAACAAGTAATCAATCCTCAAAAATAGAAGGAATAAGAGGAGGAAAAGGACAAGGAAGAGAAAAACTTACCTGCAATGGTGGAGAAAGAGGAGGAGGAGAGGTAGTCGATACCCTAGCGGAGAACACAAGTGGTCAAGGAGGAGGGGGTGCGCGCCGAAGGAGAGTCAGAGGAGTGCAGTGGCCCAGTAGGAGAGTCGGAGGAGAATATAGTCGAGAAGATAGGAGAGGGGGATATGAAAATTTTGGGGGAAATCCAAATTTTAAAGAGAATTTTTTTTAGGGGAGTTAGGTGTCATGCCCCAATCTCCCGCAAGCCCGATAGTTCCTGCTGAACGTGAATCACCACATTTCAGCTCTCCCGCAGGACTATCGTTCTCATCGGGACGTGATGCCGTGCAAGCCTAAGATGCGCTTGCACAAGGCCAAAGCTTTGAACAAGGGCAAGTAAGCTATTCAATGCTGAAGCAGCGGCACATAACATTGCAGAAAAGTGAAGAACACAATGGCATAAGAAAACGGGCTCTTTTATTTATAATCAAAATTGTTACAAGCGGCGCATGGCCGAGGTTACAGATCGCTCAAGCACTCTTCTCTCGATTACAATAACACCGTTCCATACATTATGTCCAGCTATACAAAAGCAACTCAAAACAGGCACAACTCGATGCGGCTCCAGGCATCGACTCCAGATTTCCGGTTCCTTGGGATAAGGCACGACTATCGCTTCCTCGGACGAACGAGCACCTGAGAACAAGCAAACTGTTGGTGGGTCAGCACTTTATGCAAGTACTGGTGAGATAAAACAATTGAACAGAAGCTACACCCCCTGAAACCCATACTAAGTAATCATGTGGCAAAACATTACATTACTAGTGATCTTGCTACTTTTACCTAAGTTTATTTCATGCAGTTCAGAACTATTAGTCAGATTACATCTTTTTGAAAACATAACTTTGAAACAGTTTTGCGCATTCAAACTATAAGCATACGAATTGGGACTGTGCGGTATCGTGTAGTGCGCAGCATATATTGTGCAACACAAAACTAACTCTTGGGGCAAAGCTTATCTAGCAGACTGAACATATCGAATCGAGGCAAACATATCATGTATTCATTAGCACATAAGCCGACACATCTATATGATTTCGGTCCCCGAGAAACTCAGGATTGGCAGCGATAATCCAGCTATCCAATGACTCACATTCTGATTCTATTAGCAGCTGTGACCGAGGTTCAGCTCTGCACTAATAGTCATTGTCTGACCGATGCAATGCATGAAGCTCTATTATATAATCTCTACGATGCAGACAAAATGAATGAGCAGACTTAAGCATAAACTTATATTTCTTACCCCATAGCCGAACGGTTATCCCTGCAGCAGACACACAAGTTAGCTACATTTGCATATTCATAACTTATGTATCAAAACACTTAGTGTCACAAATGATAGGTATGCAAGAAGGTAAACCTAGCATGCGCCCTATCTATATGACGGTCCATGGGTCGCCCCATGATTAGCAGCAGTTGTCCAAGGTTCAGCTCTTCACTAGCACGCGCGGGTGTCGGCAGCTGTGACTCAAGGTTCAGCTCTTCACCAACACACCCGAGTGCAAGCAGCTGTGACATCATGGGTTCTGCACAACACTAATAGACATATCGCCCCACTAGACCCCCTTACGAGCCGTATACCTCAGGGCAATCCAAAAATCTCTTCCGGACCGAGCGGTTCCCAGTGCCCCAGGAACCGTTCGAGAGACAAGACCTTGTGCACAAGTTGTCCGAGACCAATGCAATGACAAAAACACATAGTTCAAGCAAAACAATGATCAAGCTAAACATAAGCGGTCTTAGCGAAACACATCTTATCGAAACGAAGCACATCTTATCACATTACTAATAGCACACCCCACTAGACCCTTACGAGCCGTATCCTCAGGGCGTACTATTAGTCACAGCACTCACACATTTTCACTTAGCAGATCAATATAGCAGACAGACAAACGAAACATATAAAGGCAAGCACGATTGATTCATATCTTAGTAAACAAAAACTATCTCATTCTTAGCATATTCAAAGGGACATATTCGAATTATTCATTTACTTATCTTTCTTAACATAGCAAAGGTTCGTTCAATAGCTGTGTCGGTGTTTCTAAGCATGCAATATTTCTTATTCTCTTTAGCATAGCAATGGTTCTATCTTATTCTGACAAGCATTCATACTCTCTTAGTAGGCAGCAGATTCGTTTCGATGACAAGCTATGTGAGTTCTCTTATTAGCATACTGAGTCGGTTCTATCATTCTCTTACGAAAATATTCTTCTTAAGCAACAAGCATTCAAAAACTCAGATTCATTATTAAGTCGTACAAGAATCAGAGAATGCAGTTCTGCCCACTCACATTGATTAATCGGTCAGGAACTCTCCGAGAAGACTTCCGTTCGAGCAAGCAAGGCGATCCCACTTGTACATAGTGACTACGCGGAGCGGGGCACTACATACTTACCCACCAACAAAGAGTTTCGTCCTCGAAACTCAAGGAGAAACTCATACGAAAATATAGAGCAGCGATAGTCCTCATCCCTCACCTTCCTTAATCAAAATACAGCAAATCCAGAAATCACATATCATATCTCAACAATGAAAACAAATCCAGAAAACTTTTGTGCGCATCTTTGAGAATATCTATGGACTTATTATATGGAACGTTCATTGCAGCACAACACAACTCAGAGTCGGAGGCAACGGAATGGGCAAAGAATCGAGTCGCTCTAATACCATTATGTCACGCCCCAATCTCCCGCAAGCCCGATAGTCCCTGCTGAACGTGAATCACCACATTTCAGCTCTCCTGCAGGACTATCGTTCTCATCGGGACATGATACCGTGCAAGCCTAAGATGCGCTTGCACAAGGCCAAAGCTTTGAACAAGGGCAAGTAAGCTATTCAATGCTGAAGCAGCGGCACATAACATTGCAGAAAAGTGAAGAACACAATGGCATAAGAAAACAGGCTCTTTTATTTATAATCAAAATTGTTACAAGCGGCGCATGGCCGAGGTTACAGATCGCTCAAGCACTCTTCTCTCGATTACAATAACACCGTTCCATACATTATGTCCCTCTATACAAAAGCAACTCAAAACAGGCACAACTCGATGCGGCTCCAGGCATCGACTCCAGATTTCCGGTTCCTTGGGATGAGGCACGGCTATCGCTTCCTCGGACGAACGAGCACCTGAGAACAAGCAAACTGTTGGTGGGTCAGCACTTTATGCAAGTACTGGTGAGATAAAACAACTGAACAGAAGCTACACCCTCTGAAACCCATACTAAGTAATCATGTGGCAAAACATTACATTACTAGTGATCTTGCTACTTTTACCTAAGTTCATTTCATGCAGTTCAGAACTATTAGTCAGATTACATCTTTTTGAAAACATAACTTTGAAACAGTTTGCGCATTTAAACTATAAGCATACGAATTGGGACTGTGCGGTATCGTGTAGTGCGCAGCATATATTGTACAACACAAAACTAACTCTTGGGGCAAAGCTTATCTAGCAGACTGAACATATCGAATCGAGGCAAACATATCATGTATTCATTAGCACATAAGCAGACACATCTATATGATTTCGGTCCCCGAGAAACTCAGGATTGGCAGCGGTAATCCAGCTATCCAATGACTCACATTCTGATTCTATTAGCAGCTGTGACCGAGGTTCAGCTCTGCACTAATAGTCATTATCTGACCGATGCAATGCATGAAGCTCTATTATATAATCTCTATGATGCAGACAAAATGAACGAGCAGACTTAAGCATAAACTTATATTTCTTACCCCATAGCCGAATGGTTATCCCTGCAGCAGACACATAAGTTAGCCACATTTGCATATTCATAACTTATGTATCAAAACACTTGGTGTCACAAATGATAGGTATGCAAGAAGGTAAACCTAGCATGCGCCCTATCTATATGACGGTCCATGGGTCGCCCCATGATTAGCAGCAGTTGCCCAAGGTTCAGCTCTTCACTAACACGCGCGGGTGTCGGCAGCTGTGACTCAAGGTTCAGCTCTTCACCAACACACCCGAGTGCAAGCAGCTATGACATCATGGGTTCTGTACAACACTAATAGACATATCGCCCCACTAGACCCCCTTACGAGCCGTATACCTCAGGGCGATCCAAAAATCTCTTCCGGACCGAGCGGTTCCCAGTGCCCCAGGAACCGTTCAAGAGACAAGACCTTGTGCACAAGTTGTCCGAGACCAATGCAATGACAAAAACACATAGTTCAAGCAAAACAATGATCAAGCTAAACATAAGCGGTCTTAGCGAAACACATCTTATCGAAACGAAGCACATCTTATCACATTACTAATAGCACACCCCACTAGACCCTTGTGAGCCGTATCCTCAGGGCGTACTATTAGTCACAGCACTCACACATTTTCACTTAGCAGATCAATATAGCAGACAGACAAACGAAACATATAAAGGCAAGCACGATTGATTCATATCTTAGTATGCAAAAACTATCTTATTCTTAGCATATTCAAAGGGACATATTCGAATTATTCATTTACTTATCTTTCTTAACATAGCAAAGGTTCGTTCAATAGCTGTGTCGGTGTTTCTAAGCATGCAATATTTCTTATTCTCTTTAGCATAGCAATGGTTCTATCTTATTCTGACAAGCATTCATACTCTCTTAGTAGGCAGCAGATTCTTTTCGATGACAAGCTATGTGAGTTCTCTTATTAGCATACTGAGTCGGTTCTATCATTCTCTTACGAAAATATTCTTCTTAAGCAACAAGCATTCAAAAACTCAGATTCATTATTAAGTCGTACAAGAATCAGAGAATGCAGTTCTGCCCACTCACATTGATTAATCGGTCAGGAACTCTCCGAGAAGACTTTCGTTCGAGCAAGCAAGGCGATCCCACTTGTACATAGTGCCTACGCGGAGCGGGGCACTACATTAGGTCTACAGATATTAACTAATTAGCGACGTCTAACTGAGACATGGCTAAACGTTATTGATAATGCGACAGAACAAAACTATATCGCTAGACGTTGCCGATGTATCGACATCTAGTGATATTACGACACTATAAAACATATTATCAGAAATAATTCGTAGACACGTCGTAATTCGACACAATAAGTGACGTCCTTACTTGGAGTCGCTAATTATGACACAAATAGCGACGTAGATATTTGAAGTCGCTACCTATGTCGTTAATTCAACTTATTTTAGTAGTGGTCAGGGTTCCTATAGAAGAGTAGTAGGCCATGGAGAGGAGAGGGGAGGAGAGGAGAGGAGGAGTGTATTAGTTAGTGGGACGGTAAGTTCCGTCGAAACGCGACGGACACTTTGTCCCTCAATTTAGAAGCATCATCATCCTACACGCTGCCCATCCTTCACTTATTTACTTTTACGTGTAATTGAGCAATGAACATGCAACGTACAAGTGACGAATATGAACTTGTACGACTCTCACTGCTGGAACGTTGGCGAGTTCGTCACTGATAAACGAATCTTTTTATATGTCATTCTAGTATATGATGTCCAATATTTTAGTAGTGATAGGTTTTATTAGTGACAGGTAACAATTGTTGGCATGTTCATAAATTTTTTAAGATTTATGTTAGGGATATTCACAAATTTTATTTTATTTGTTTATTCAGAAAATTTTATCTAAAACATTATACTCCCTTTTAATTGCACCAAAGATATAAAGTTTGGACAATTTTGAAACTCGGTCCCAATACGCCCCTTAGAAGGGTGTATATTTTTTTTTTTTTTACAATTTATGCTCTTCTAAAGAGCGTAATTTGTGCATATTAATTTTTTTTCTCGGAGAATAGTGTTTCCGAGAACATGAAAAATAAAAAAAACGTCAGTAAAAGTTTAAATTGTCACTAAAAGTCTAAGTTTGTTACTGAAAATCCAATTTTGTTACTGAAATAAAATTCGTCACTAAAAACTTCACCACTTAACCCTGATTCCAGATCAATAAAATATAAATTCAAAATATACGTCCTACAGATTGTAAAAAAAAAAATTAGGTCATTTTTAAGGACTACTCAGTCTGAGTTTAGAATTTGCTCAAATTTGATGTGTTTGATGCAATAAAAGAAAAATATGATGCTTTGCATATCATTTTCTCTGTACGTTTCCCCAATGTGGGACCACATTACAACAGCTCCTTCCTTTCTTCCTCCCTGATTTTTACATGGATCCCAACCAGATGCCAAGGAAACAACAGTAGGGCATCAAATCAAGTCTTGCACATCAAGCGTGCAGATAGTACCAACTCTCAATTATTGGACATCATGCACCACCTACGATGATGATAAGAGTCCTGGAATCTACAACACCACCGAATGATAAAAACTTAAACGACGAGACCTTCTTCCAATCTAATTGGACCAACAGAGAAAGCTCGAAGGCATATAAGACAATGAAGATCAGCCTCCCAATCCATTGTAGGCCCATTGGTGGACCTACAATGGATTGATTGCTCACAATCCTAATTTGTACACACAAGAAGCCCCATGCATGTAGTCATGTTGTATTGTTTATGGGGGTACGTATCGTAGGGTCCAATGGAAAGGGTCACTCACGTGGTTGTGACCTACCATTCTCAGTCTCATTCTCATACTCATACAATACTCTTTGGTCAGAGGGACCTGTACAAAAATTTACTCTCCTTTTTTTTGTCTTAGTTGCCATGTATCATTCTTGCCTTGTCCACACGTCGTACACTCTTTCCCTTTCATAATACTTTTCTCCCCACTTCCATGCCCAATATCCACAGACATCTTCACGTGAAGTTTCCCCATCGTTTCTCCAATGCCTGTTCCAAACTTCCAACTCGAAACTATAGGTGGATGATGTACATGTATAATGACTTTATGTCTTCTTCCAGAGCTCGGGTTCTCCCATTTGTGTCCACTTCACAAATGTCATGAGATGCACGCACCACTACCAAAAATTCTCCGTGTATAAAGTACAATAGTATGCTAACTATTGTCCAAGTAACTGCACAATGACGTCGGCCTAATTTAAATTAGGGTTATATTTCATTCTATTTACAAAAAATGTTTATTAAAAATATATTTGTTGGCTTAAAACAACTATTTGAACTTGGAAATAAATGTCACATTTAAAAATATTCATCCAAAAAAAAAAAAATTTGAAATTAAATAGATTTATGTAATCCACTCTAGCCCTTATTTGAAACATAGATGACATCCAATCTAGCTCTTATATATGACACAGATATATGGCGATGATGAGCTGCACGGAAGAATACAAATTATTATTTTTTCTTACATCCAATATTTATGTCAAGAGATATACTTGAGATCACAAAGCTAAGGATCATATATGGCAAGTCATCATGGGTTGGTATGGAAATTAATATATATCTACAAAAATCAGAATTAAAGCTAAGATCACAGTGAGAATACATGATAATATTAATACATAAATTCTCCAAATTAATTAATCCTACATGATTAAAGTCAGGGAGCTGATACAATCTATTCTCTTCCCTAACAGGTCGCTGAATGGGTGAAGGGGTTAAAGAAGTGAGGCTTCGGCACCACCGGGAAGGTTGCCACGCCTCCCTTCCGCCCGTCTCCGACTCCGCCAGCAGTGACCCTCTCGCATGACGGACACATGGTGAGGTTCACCGCCGGCAGCTGCATGTAGAGAGACGGCGGCGCCGTGAACTTCATCGCCCTCAGCTCATTGACCTCCTTCTGCAGCCTCCGGTTATCGTCGGTCAGTTTCTCGCAGCACCTCTTTAGGAATTCGTAGTCCAGTTCGGTCTGCTTCAGCTTTGTTCTAAAAGAGAAAAAAGAAAAGAAAAAAAAATACAATTAAATCCTAAAAAGTAGTACATAGCTAATATTTCTACTCTTATCATGAGACTTGAAAACAGTTTAAAATTGAGTCATCTAAGTCGTATGTAAATATTTCAGTAACTATTTTTTTTTAAATAGCTAATTATTTAACAATATAATATTATTTATTTATAACTAAATAATTATAATTCAAGTCATTAAGATGAGGGGTATTTTCTTAGCAAATTGTTGTTGAAAACGCCGGATCGACGCTGCCAACCCCCTCCGCCGCCACCGACGTCTTCCTGCCCTACTACTCGGACGTCCTCCGTCGTTTGTTCCGCAGTCGTCGCCTGCGGCTCCTCCGTCGACGACTCCGCCTAGCTAATTATTTAACTATATAATATTATTTATTTATAAGTAAACAGTTATAATTCAAGTGGTTAAGATGGAAAATATTTTCTTAGCAAATTGTTGTTTGGCAAGCGCGCGAGGACAACCGGTGCACGCGCGCGGCTGAAAACGCCGGAACGACGCTGCCAACCCCCCTCCGCCGCCACCGACGTCTTCCTGCCCTACTACTCCGACGTCCTCCGTCGTTTGCTACGCCGCCGTCGCCTCCGGATCCTCCGTCAACGACTCCGACCCCCCCGCCTACCGTTCCGGCGATCTCGGCTGTGCGTATGCACCGGCTTTGCACACGTGCGTGCCAAATAGCAAAGTTGTTTTCTTAGTTGCTTGAGTTGGATTTCTAGAAATGACAATAATTTTATATTTTAAAAAAAATTAATAATTTTTTTACGCACGAACAATACGGATGTAGGTTACTAATATAAATCAATTTATGTAGAAACTTGCTTAGTAGGTTGGTGCAAATTAGTACCTTGCCCTTCTGTTCTGGAACCACACTTCGACTTGCCGTGGCCGGAGGTTCAATTGCTTTGCTAAGGCTTGCTTTTGTTTCTGATAATCATATTAAAATAAGAATCGGAAGTAATCCATCCGTACGTGATGAAATATATATATATATATATATATATAGAAAGAACATACTGTATTAAGAGTAGTATGGTCTTTGAACCTATCCTCCAAAAGAGCAGACTGCTCTTTGGTAAGCCTAAGCTTCTTCCTCGCGTTGCTGACGTCCTCCTCTTCGTCGCTGGCCCTCGAGGAGCCTCCTCTCTCCACTTCGACCTCCTCGCCGGGCAGGTACTCATCATTCAACGAAGGGTACGCTGCAGAGAACGAGGACACCGTGCTGTCGTGAGGTGACGCCAGCCGAGTCTTGGGAGTCCTCGGGCCATTGTTATTATACGCCGCATCGCCGGAGACGCTCAGGGTTAGGGATGTCGGGTTGATTTGCCGATGATGGTTTCCGATGGCCGGCTGGCCGCATCCCAAGCTAAGACTAAGGCACGCGTCTTCTTCATGACCCATGTCCATCATGCTTCTTAGTTACTTCTCAAGGGGGGCATGCGCCTTGATCTTCCTCTTATAATATATATCGATGAGGAAGAGAATATGAGAACCTATGCTCCTTTACATCATGGTTGTGTAGAGAAGGGAGAGAGAGAGGGGAGAAGGGAGAGGGAGAGGGAAGTTTAGGATAATATAGGATGGTGAGTGAGTGAGTGAGTGAGGGAGGGAGCTTGTGAAAAAGACTACTACATGGAGGAATCTATATTGGATGGTCCAAACAAATTATGCAAACATATCAAGGGAATGAGATTTGCCTCTCCCTCTCTTAGTCTTTGCCCACTCACCAAACATTTATATGGTAGTACCATCCTCTCTTTCCATTGGCCCTTCCCCATTTTCTTTTCTCTTTACACACAGGCAATATTAGGGGAAAAGGCAATGCTCTTGTCATGCAATGCAAGCCTTCACTATTGGCATCAACTACTGCTTACTTAACTTAGCTTAGCTTAGCTTATAAACAAACTTTTCTTTAATAATATATATATACTTGCAATGTGCACTAAGAAGGCACTGGTAATCATTAATTCTAACGACCAAAAAAAAAAAAAAAACTATAAAACTTCGTGGAGGATAAGCTCAAGCAACAATAGTCATCGTTAATTGTCTTCAATGTCAACACTATATATTCTCATCCACTTTTGTTCAAATATATGCACTCCCACATGCTTTAGCATTTGGGACTGATGAAAGAAAGATGCCATAAAAACAATCTGACCAAGACAAGTAAAAGAAGTTCAGTGACACATGTTTTAGGCAGTCCTTAAGAATGTGCCATGATAGAAAATATCAATAGGCGTCGGCTATTGCATACTTAAAAAAAAAACCGGAAATGCTAAACAGCTCGAGCACTACTAAAATTTTTGGGATTAGCGACGTTTTTAACAACGTCATAGTAAAATGTCGCTAAAATTAAAGATTTCAGCGACTCCAAAGACTAACGTCGCTATAAGTCGCTGTTTGGCGATATATAGCGACGTTTAGCGACTGTAATTCAATTTTTTAAAAGAATAGTCGCTATAAGTTTATTTAAGGTCGCTAAACGTCACTGAGTTTTATGATTTAGCGACGTTTAGCTACGTATTTAGTGACGTTAAGCTTTTAGATATTTAGCGACGTTTTTAGTGACGTCAATAACGTCGCAAAATATTTTTATTAGTGACATCATAAGTTGGCGTCGCTAAACTTCGCTAAAATTTTAATATAGGTTTCGATTCTCCCCTTCTGTCAACATCTTCCCCCCAATTTTTCAAAACCCCCCTCTTTCCCCCCTCTCCGGCGAACTGCACGGCGTCCTCCACAGTGTCCCCCTCCTCCTCCTCTAGGTAAACCCTAACTCTCTCTCTCTCGGCATGACATTAACCCTAACCCTAACTCTCTCTCTCTCTCTCTTTCTCTCTCATAGGACACGGCATGACACTGACACGACACACACACACATGATAAACACGGCATAACACTAACCCTAACCCTAACTCTCTCTCTCTCTCTCTCTCTCTCTCTCTCTCTCTCTCTCTCTCTCTCTCGACACGGCATGACACTTACACCGACACGACACACAAACACACGTGACAGACACTGACACATAAATGACACACATATACATGACTGACACAGACACGACACACACACACACACTGTATGTGTAGTGTGGCACTAAAAGTGTTTGATAGATTGACTTTGGTATTATATGTGTGTGAGATACCTATATTGTCGAAGGAAATTTGATCAGTTGTACATGTGTATACATAGGTGCATTTGATGTGTGTGTGAATGTGGGATGTAGGAGTGCCAGACAAGTGCATGAGCACTGTGGTGAAGTGGTGATTGGACTGTGTTATAAAATCGAGTGTGCTGTGTTCTAATGGTAGTGGTAAGGAGTGTGAACTGTTCTAGTGGTCGTTGGCAATTAGCCATGGGCATGTGAGTTCAGTCTATGTGGTGTGTGTGTGTGTGTGTGTGTGTGCTAGGTTAAATTGTTGCAAGAAAGGAAGTATGTGAGCAGCAAGGTGCAGGAGGGAATGTCGGGTTGGATAGCAGTGCATAGTGCACAGTGTTGGTTAAGGTAATAGCAATGGTTGAAGGTGAGAGAGGGGACTCGAGCAGGTAAGCAACTACAATATCAGCAGTATGGAGAACTGGGAGAGTGTCAGTTGTCCAACTGATAGGGAGTTATGTTGGGAGCTAGATGTATCAGTAAAGAACTAATACATAGTATCAGACTTGGTGGGGGGCCGGTTATGATGAGGAGTGGTATCAGTTGATACACACTCAAGAACAGTAGTACCAGGTGGCAAGTGAGTGCAGTGCCTATGTTGTGTAGTAGCAACAAGAGTTGCCTGAAAAAACTGATACTCTATATCAGAGATAGGTGTAGGGCAAGAAAACACTTGAGTGTAATCAAGGAGGGAAAATGTGTTCAGTGGGAAAATACTTTCAGTTGGGAAGTGTGAGGGATCTCAGGCATTCAAGTAAGGCAGTGCACATAATGGTGCATTACAAGATTGGGTGCAGGTAGGAGATCTGCAACAGCAACACAGTGATAGCAAGGAGTGAGTACCTGTAGGCCAATATTCATGCATTAGGTAGCAGCAGCAGCTGCATATGATCAAGTAGCAGTAAGTGCAGCAGGAGAGAAAAATCAAATCTAGGTAACAGTAAGTCAAGAGAGGCCTTGGTGTATTAGTCTAGTCATGACTTTTAAGTGTCTCGTTAAGGTAATGTCTAGAGTGTTGTGTTAGTTAAGGTAGTAATATTAGTTCAATCTCTCTCTCTCTCTCTCTCTCTCTCTCTCTCTCTCACAGATGCATATGACACTGATACAGATACAACACACACACACTGCACAGACACGACACAGACTGTCATAAATGGTGTAAAATTTGACAACAAAAATGACTTAAGTCTTCATAGTAATTTGATTTATAGGACACAGATTATCGCAGAGGGCATTGTGTATCAAGTTAAAGCAGTTCTTACCTTCCTCCAGAGAATCACACTGTATTTAACGATGAGTTAAATCAGTTCTTACCTTCCTCCAGAGAATCACACTGTATTTAACGATGAGTATATATGCTAGGACTAGGAGTATCAGTGCATATACTGTATTTAACGATGAGTATATACTTGAACGATGTCTATTCATTTTTGCAGAAGTATCTAGAAATGGATATGAATTACTATCTGCGTCATCGTTCGTGGATGTACAACCGTCATCCCGATGACATGTACAGTGTGCGGGATAAATTCATTGAGGGTGTATAACAGTTCCTGCAGTCCGCCAAGGCGTTCCCTCAGTACATGGATGGTACCAAAATTAAGTGTCCATGTGTGAGATATCGTAACTTGAAATATCATCCAGAAGTGGAAGTCACATATTATTTGTACTCGAAGGATTTTACGCCAAATTACTATCAGTGGACCGCGCAAGGAGAACTTGTGTCGTTAGCATCAGAGTTCGAGCCTTATCTAGTGCTGTATATGGATGTTCATGACCACGCTGCTTACGATGACGGGTGGGTGAACATGGTTTTTGAGGTGGCGGGGCTTAATTTCGATTCAGACAATCATGATGCAACTGAGAAGGCACCGAATACCGATGCTGCAAAGTTCATGGAGTTGCTGGAGAATGCAATGACTCCATTATATCCTGGTTGTGAAGATCATTCACCGTTGGAGGTGGTTACAAGATTGTTGAGCATCAAGTCCGATTTTAACATGTCGCAAGAATGCTATAACAGATTAATGGATTTGATTATAGAGATCTTACCAGACGATGCAAAGTTGCTTAAAGACTTCTATCGATCTAAGAGGATGGTGAGATCGCTCTGGATGAGATACGAGAAAATTGATGCATGTCGCAACAGGTGCATGTTGTACTACAAAGATGATAAGGATGAAGATGCGTGTAGATTATGTGGTGCTGATCGCTACAAGGCTACTGGAAGAGGAAAGTCTGTTGGTGCAAAGAAGCCTACCGATTCGATATACTACTTGCCTTTGACGCCGCGATTGTAGAGGTTGTTTATGGTGAAGGAGACTACAGAAAATATGAGTTGGCACAGGCGAAAACAGATCGAAGGAGTATTGGATCATCCATCCGATGGAAAAGCATGAAAGCACTTTGATCGAGAATATCCAGATTTTGCTTCGGATCTGCGTAATGTCAGATTGGGGCTCTCCTTTGACGATTTTACCCCATTTGGACTTTCGAGCTCCCAGTATTCGTGTTGGCCTGTGATTGTCACTCCGTACAATCTACTGCCTTGGATGTGCATGAAGACTCCGTATATGTTCCTAACCGTTATTATCCCGAGTCTGAACATGTGGGTTCTGGGATCCCAAACATCCGAGTCATGGGTTACTCATAATCCAAAGAGGAACATCGATGTATATTTACAGCCTTTGATAGATGAGTTGAATCAGCTGTGGGAAGTAGGTGCCAACACGTACGATATTTTCAGAAAGCAGAATTTTCAGATGAGGACAGCACTTATGTGGACCATCAACGACTTTTCAGACTATGGAATGTTATCGGGATGGAGCACTCATGGGCGTCTCTCTTATCCGTATTGCATGGACTGTACTAAGACTTTTCATTTGAAACACGGAGGCAAACCATACTTCTTCGATTGTCATCGACAATTTCTGCCGAAGGATCATCCGTACCGGAGGAACATGAATGTTTTCGTGCGGGCATTGTGGAGAAGGCCAATCCACCGCCTAGGTGGCCTGGATACACGATATGGAAAGAGGTAAAAAATTTACTAAGTGCTATCGAAGAGCCTACTAAGGGGTACAAGTGTGACGGATTTGGTCGCACCCATAACTGGACGAAGAGGAGTATATTCTGGGATCTACCATATTGGAGCGCCAATCTGATCAGACATAACCTTGATGTCATGCATATCGAGAAGAATGCGTTTGATAACATAATTAATATTGTAATGGATATAAAGGGGAAGACGAAAGATAATCCGAAGGCCAGGTTGGACTTAAAAGAAATATGTAGCGTCCTGCATTGCATTTGATAGAGGAGGGGAATAAAAAGTTAAAGCAGCCTAAGTCAGTTTTCTCACTGGAGAAGGATGATAAAGGGAGACTTTATAGGTGGATTCAGGGTCTAAAATTTCCAAATGGGTACGTGTCGAACTTGAGAAGATGTGTCGACCTCAAGGAGAACAAACTTGCGAGTATGAAGAGCCACGATTGTCACGTATTCATGGAGAGGTTAATTTTGATTGCATTTCGGGAATTCTTACCGCAGGTCGTTTGGGATCCATTGACATAGCTCAGCATATTCTTTAGAGATCTTTGTTCTACTATGTTGCTCGTCGATCGTCTAAAAAAGTAAGAGAAGGACATTACGGTAACACTATACAAGCTCGAGAAGGTGTTTCCTTCTGGATTCTTCGACTCTATGGAGCATTTGCCAATTTATCTATCCTATGAGGCACGCGTTGGTGGTCCTGTCGGTTATCGATGGATGTACCCCTTCGAGCGGCATCTGAATCGCCTAAAGAGAAAGGTGAAAAATAAGGCACGGGTTGAGGGCTCTATTTGTGAAGCTTATGTTCTCGAGGAGATTATAAACTTTTGCTCGACGTATTTCAAACCTCATGTTTCTACTAATAGAACAAGAGCTCCGAGAAACAATGACGTATATCAGGAATCTAATGATGCAATACTCAAAGTATTCAATGTGTCCGAAAAGCCTTCGGGAAAAATAAAGAAGAGATATTTGAATGACGACGAGCTAAGGGCTGCTCAGTTGTATATATTACTCAATTGCGATGAGGATGAAGTGGAGAAGCTAGAGGGGTAAGTAATTAATACGTCCACGTTACGTCATCTCAATGTAATAGTATAAGCTACTATTATGCTACTAATCAGGGGTTGCTTCATTGTTTTTCAGCACATATAATGATGAGTTAAGGTCGGTTAGACCCTACATAACAGACGAAGATGTAGAACAAGAAATGAGACGCCATTTTCCTTCTTGGTTGAGCGCATATGTAAGAAGCTTGGTAATTACTTTTTCTATATGCACTTGCACAATAAATAACTTACTATCGTTACTTTGGTATTTAGGTCGATCGTCTAATAACACCCGAGACTGAATCTACTAGAACTCTATCCAATGGACCAATTACTGCTGTCAAAATATGGCCAAGTTTATGTGTGAATAGGTTTAGGTTCAAGTAAACAAATGCTCCGATCAGAGACAGCTTTATGGATCTTGATTCCACGAAAAATAGTTGTTTGTGTATTAAATCTTCGAACTACAAAGATGTCGATCCAGGCAATAATTTTTTTGGCATCTTACGAGAAATTGTGGAGTTGACATATAATTATGGCACAGAACCTGCTAAGATCGTGCTATTCAAGTGTGAATGATTCGATCCAATTCAAGATCAAGGTTGGAAAATTGACAAGCATGGCATTGTGGATATAAACTACAAGCGTAGATATCAAGGCTATGAACCATTTGTCCTATCAAGTCAGGCTCAGCTCGTGTACTTCATAACTTATCCTAGACGGGGGACAGCGAGGTCGGATTGGTGGGTAGTATGCAAGACTAAAGCTAGAAATACCTTTGACGTTGACAAAATAGCTTATTAGGAGGACGAGCTACCTCTCGTAATAAATATTGTAGATGTGGACTCAACGGAAGTTACTCATTACACGAGTAATAATGTAGAAGGTGTAGAATTATTCGAAGAGGAAGACAAAGATGAAGACGAAGTAGATGAAAGTGAAGATGATGAGGAAGAGGAAGAGGAGCACGAGGAAGGCGAACAAGATAAATTTTCTGAAGATGAATGAAAATAAAATATTTTGCCTGTAGAATGTACTATATTTTGACTGTAGAATATACTATTTTGACGAAGATATGTATTATATTTTAACTGTAGAATGTACTATCCATTTAGACTTATGACACCACTAGTTATTTACTGTGCAATTCTATGAATGATGTGAGATATGCATAACATTTTGATTGTAGAATGTACTATATATTTGTGTATTTTTTTATTCATCATATGTTGTTATTAGGTATGACAGGACGACACAGAGGGTTCGGCAGGTCCCGAGGTAGACGGGGTGCTTCTCCGGTACTGCCTACTGTTGGTTCTGGATCCTCGTCGCCTAGTACTCCAGTATATCGACCAGTCACATATCCGACTGCGACGACGTTACGTGGCATCACTCCTGGGACGAGTAGTTCCAGGCCTGATAGTACTCCCTCGTCCAACCTTCCTCCTGCTGACGGAACCATGGAGACATATGAGCATATGGAGGAGGTCGAGCCGACGTTGTCCCAACATCAGCTAGACCCTCCATGCGCACCTCCGGAGGAGACGAGGATAGAGATTTGGGCCAATGGTACAAAGTAAGTCAATTAGATGATTTAGCATCATATATATCGTATATTTTTTTATTCATCATATATTGACTTTTTCGATAAAAATAATTATCTCTGTATAGATATAGTCCCTCGTCGTTATAGAGACGTCTGAGCCTCTTTCTGAGGAACAACTATGGTGGCCCTTGGATCAACTACTCTGAAGCTCCGGAGGAGAGAAAGGCGTTCTGGTTTGCACACTTTATGGTAAAAGTATATTATATTAATCATCTAATTTATACATATTATATAACTTACTAAATTACTTATTGTAGCAAACGTATTTCTATCCTCCGTACCGGATCGAGTTGATCGAGCAGATATTTTCTGCCGTTGCCGTCAAGCTTATTCGTGATGCTCTGGATGACCAGAAGACTCGTGATCGCGTTGGAAAACCGATCCAAGGTTGGATCACGCCTGAGTAGTGGACTACAATGAGGGCTAGATTCGACGATCCAAGGTACAAGAAAATGTCTGAGAAGGCCAAGGCGGCTAGGCGAAAGGCAGCAAAGTGGTGTGGTGGCTCGATTTCGATGACGAAATATTTCCGTCGTTTGGTATATTTTTTATTTTAGATATATTATTTTAATACAAGTACGATAAAATGGTAGTAGAAAAAATATTTAATTTTAGTACTAAATAATATATTTTTAACAAGTATAGAGGGATGATGATGCAAACATGGTGACCGTCTTCCTGGCTACCCATCGAAAGGACGGGAATCTCATTGATGAGAGGGCCTCGTAGACCTATGTAAGTATTACTTTACTTTGTATTAATTTTAATATAACTTAGGCAATTATCGAGTATCCAAACTTTTCTAGGCCAAGTATCTTAGTATGCGTGAGCGGGCGACTGCTAGTGCACCTACAGCGGGAGAGGCTGGTACTTCCTCGCAGCCCTCTCCAGGTCCGTCGGCGGACGAGCTGTGGGTGACCGCCGCTGGTGGTCTCCAGAGGGGTACGTACTACGGTACTGGATCCTATGGCGCCCTGGTTGCGACGCAGTCATCTAGGGCCTCCACGGCAAGTGCGCATTCCCCACAACCCTCACAGTCGTTGGCTCGAGTCCAGGAGACCGTTGATCGTCAGATTGCGTCTCTCCGTGATGAGTTTCTGCGAAGGATGGAGGAGCAGCCCTGTCCCAGCCACAGGCGGACGATGCGACGCTCATCGCACGATTTGATATGCTCGAGCGCAGTATCATGGAGCTCCGGGATATGACAGCTGATCTTAAAGCGTCGACAGAGCGCAGCGTGACGGAGCTGCAGTCATCACAGCTGTCCATGGGTGAGACGTTGACGATGATGCAGGATTCAATGGTTCATAGCAGTACGAGGCTGTTATCTACCATGGATTCATACAACCATCGACTAGCAGAGTTGGAGCAGATACGTCCTCCTGGTGCGCCTTCATCGACACAGACTCCACCGACATCACTGCCGTCTCCATCGACTCCACCGACGTCACTGCCTTCATCTGTGCCGATTTTACGGGAGCAGTATGATCTGTTCTTATCCATGATGCGCGCCGGTGGTCATCCTCCTGCAGATCCATAGTAGTCCTAATTAGGACCATTTAATCATTGTTTGCGTTACAGACCTATGATATTTGGTTATTTATGAATATTCTTTATTTTTGAGGCATTCATACATTATTTCTTGTATTCTTTAGGATGAGGCTTTCAGACTCAATTGTGTGGATATTTGTTGTATTTTTTACGACGAGATTTTTTCCTTACTCGGTTTGTAATCTCAATGTTTCATTTTCTTTAAGCTATATTATTCATATTAAATGTATGTTAATTTACCGGTGTTGAGTGTTCAACCGAAGGGGGTCGGCGAACCCAGCAAATTCAACGGAGGGTTGCTCCGGGTCTATTTGTACAAATTGTGAATTCATAAACTGCAGGAAAAATGGTTTGAAAATAATTCAATTTTCATTTTTTTACTTATCTTTAGTGACGTTTAGCGACGTTTACGCATGTCGCTGAATACGTCGCTGTATACGTCGCTAAAATACGTCGCTGAATACGTCGCTATATACGTCGCTGCCCGTTGCAAATGGCTGACATGACAGTATTGCCAGGTCAAAATAACGTTGCTAAATACGTCGCACAATGTCGCTATACACGTCGCTAAACACGTCGCAGTCCGTCGCAAATTGTTGACATGGCAGTATTGTCAGGTCAATATAACGTCGCTAAGTAAGTCGCATAAGGTCGCTAAAAAGAAAAAACTTAGCGACATATAGCGACACGGAAAACGTCATTTTTTTAGCAACGTTGCATCGCTAAACGTCGCTAATATAGCGACGCATTTGCGTCGCTTGAAAACGTCGGTATAGCGACGTTTTGCAACATTTTTTCGGTTAGCGACTAGTTTAAAGACGACTTCATAGAAATGTCGCTATATACGTCACTAAAATTATTTAGCGACATTTTTTGGCCATTTATCGACGTTTTTAGATGTCGCTAATTAGACTTATTCTGGTAGTGGAGGGGGAGGGGGACTACCCTCTCTCCCACCCATTCATCCAAAATCTATCCCCTCACCACCCCCACCACCACAATACACACACCGCTTTCACCGGAGCCGACACCCGAAAAATCCGCCCGCCTCCCTCCAATCCGCCGGTGACATGTGACTGCAGTCCAATTGTAAGAACCAATTGGACGGTCCATATAGCACTGCCGTAAAAAAAAAGAAAAAAGAGTACTTTATTCCCTATTGGAACAAGTTCACAGTGGCACAACTTCAAAAAATGCCTTCAAAATTCCGACGGCTAAAGTCTATTTTGTTCTACTACTGACCAGCCAAATACAGAAGAATAGATGCAACGAATGAAATTTGGTGGAAATTCTTCCACACAACATTATTGCCATCCTATCCTTCTCCTTAGCTGAAAGAGTAGGATATGGTAACATCTATACAAGAATAGGTGGCTTTCTATAACCAACATCAACCTTCCTTTAACTTCTGGTTTGGCTGATACGTACGGACCGAGGTGACATGCACTGGACATGGAAGGCACACCAATGCTTCCATGGATTCCGCTAATGGCTACTGCCTATGGGTAGAGAATACCAAAACAACTTCTTAAAGGTGTATTTTTGGCAGTCTGATATGGGAGACTAAATTAAGTTAATTAGACGATCAATTAGATGTTGAGCGTATGAGTGCTACATCATTTGAAGCTCTACACAAATACCAGCAATCACGGACAAACAGATCCAACGTTTGTCTGTCGCTAACTTTGCACAGCGACGAACATTTGACGCCAAAACAATCGTCGGTAGTTATTGGAGGCTCAATCAAAAGATGGTATAACGAAGGCCAGGAACAGAAGTTCACGTAATCCTTTCGGAATACCCTCGATTAGATTCTGAAGTAGTAGTCGAGACTCAGAAGTTCGCACAAACAAGTTTATCCACTGATGTCCTCGATTCCAACAAAGAACAATATACTATACTTTTCAATTACAACTTGCAGATAAGATTACAATAATCAGAAATCAAATTTCGTTCTCCATTGCTAATGCAGTTGCAATTGAGACATAACGAATCACAATAAGAAAAGAAAAAGGAGAAGAAGAAGAAGACTAAAGATCTCTGTTTGCTATGGTGATGACGATCATCGTTGCTCAAAGCAAGATTCGTCCCACACGATCTGTTCCAAACAACCATCAAGTTCTTAATAGAACTACTAGAACGCTCGCCATCACCTCTTCTGGAACTTGCACGACCTCTTGGACTCCAATTGCGGCAGCAGGACGATACTCTCTCTAACCCTAATCCTGACTGCCAACAGATTTGGAAAGATAACAACGAATTAAATTCAAATTCCACAAAAATAGGATCAGAATTAATGACTATATTTCCATAACCGTTCAAATCCGCAATCAGTGGAATTATTCGCAAATTACACTCTCTACACATATGCGCCCAGAAGCAGAGCCGCAGCTGCTCCTGCACGCATAAGCCAGCAACATAGTATCTCATGCGCTCAACAATGCAACAGCGCATGAGCATATACGCATAAACGCGCATAGCCCGCGCATAGTCGTGCATAGCACGTGCATAGCCTGTACATAGTACATGCATAGTCGTGCATAGCCCGCGCATAGTACGTGCACAGTCGCGCATTGCCCACGTATGCATCCGCGCATGCGCCCCACGCATGCACCTGCTCATGCGCCGGCGCATGCAACCGCGTATGCAACTCACGCATAAAATGAGCGCACTAGAGCAACAAATGCACACAAGCGCCATGCTACGATGATGACGTGAAAAGTGTGTAACCTCCAGTTTTCGAAATTTACCAAACTCTTAGATTTTAAAATTGTACTTTAATAATTTTTCATACTTTAATAATTTTTCATAAATATTGTTTTCCTTTGAATATATATATATATATATATATATATATATATATATATATATATATATATATTAGTGACATGTAATATTTTGGAGTCCAAAAGATTTGTTTTAGAATTGAGTTCTTTTTATTTTATATTGATAAAAAGTATTTAGAAAATATTTTATTTTCAAAATGATTTAAAAATCATAATTAATTACCTTTGACTAATAAATTTTTTTATTGTATTATGATTGGTAAAATAGATTTGGAGTTTTAAGTTCTATTTATTAGAGAAATTAAAAATGAATAGAATATTCTTTGGTTATGACTAATGGATTTTTTTTAGAAACTAATTAAAAATTAGTTAGTCATGAAAAAGTTTCTAGCCCTTTGATCCTCAATGAATATCCATTTTGAACATTTACCATTGTATCCTCCCTCCTTGCGTGGGGGAGCAAGTTGGAAACCTTACATAAAACCAATTCCTTTGTTTTTTTCCAACCCAAATATTCCTAACAAAACCACCCAAAGCCAAACCATTCCAATACCACAACAGCCAGCATCAATTTCGTGTCCGGACCCGTGTGTCCGTGTCCGAATCCAACCATGTCAGCCTGTGTCAACCTCGGGTCCGACTCCGGATGTCGTATCCACTATAATTGTATCCTCAGTACATCTTACAGCAACCCATTCTCGTCGAACACGATCTAAACACTTACAACAGCTTCCATTCCTTGTGTCTGTGTCCGACACCAACCCCGGACACGGCAATACTACCCAAAATCAAGCAAAACCCTAACCCTAGATCAAACCTCCTTGTCGACGCCGTCTGGCGAACTTCCGACCGGACGAGCTACTCCATCCGCCTGTGCAGACCTTCCGCCGCCTCTAGAGCCCCTTGTCCGGACGCCGTGCCCTCATTGGCAGCCTCGACCTCGCGTCACCATCAGCCGCTCCCCTTCACTCGGAGCTGGGACGCTCGCCTTTGACCTGTGGAGCGGATCCCGCGGGCCACGCACAGCAGATCCAAGTACCGGCGTCCAACCTCTGCCGCGATCCGGTCGTGTTCATCGCCAGATCGCCTCCTCGGCAAGCGCCGCACTGCTCTTCTCCTCCTCGAGCCGACCAGAGCTGATTGGATCCCTAAGATCCAATCGCCATCTCCGGCGCTGTTCCGTCCAAGCTCGGTCCCGCTCGTGCGCCGAGTTCGGCTAGATCTACGCCTCCGACACCGCCGACCCGCCGACCTGCCGCCGACGAACCGCTGTAAGCACCCTCTTCTCTCGATCTCTCAGTACCGATCCCTCCCCGTTTTCGTTTCCTTCTTTCTTTCTGTCATTCTTTCTTTCTCAGAGGTTTCTTTTCGTTTTATTTAGGTGGACAACTAATAAAATGTATATTTTAGTTATATTATATTATTAAGTTTGGGCTATATAAAGAAAGGCTTTGAAGTCATTACAAAAGTGACTCGGGCCAGTCCAAATTTTTACAATTGATAATTACAAATTTGTCACTCCAAAAAATTATTTAGCGGACTATCCACTTCCAATTGATTTTTTTTATAATCAGAAATGTTAAAATTTTGATCGTTCTAACAATTGGTTGGACTGTCAAAATTTTGACAGTCCTAAAGATATATGTTGATTTTTTAGAACTGTCAAAATTTTGACAGTCCTTCCAATTGGTAGGACTGTCAAAATTTTGACAGTCCGGAAGGGAAGGCTACGCGAAGTGACACGAGAGCGGGGCTGCGTGGAGGCCGGAAGGGGGGACGAGACGGAGGAGGAGGCGGCGGCTGCAGGAGGCAGAGGTGCGCGCAGTGGAGGACGGGACCGCTGCTGCGCGCGGGGGCAACGGTGTAGGACGGGGCCATGCGACAAGTGGTGGAGGAGCGGGAGGGGGAGCAGGAGGAGGGAGGTGAAGATGGTGGGTAGCCCTAATAAATTTTAGACTAGCCTAAGTAAAATTTCTTTCTAACTAGGCTAACACCAATACTGGACTAGCCCCAAGTCATTTTTGTAGTGCCTTTATCAAGAGCCTAAAGAAATATGTTAAATTTTAGTTATATAATAAGTTTGCATTATATATTACGTTTTGGTTATTTAAATATATATTAAGTTTAGTTATATGTAATAAGTTTTGGATTAAATAATATATAAAATGTTTTTGGTTAATATAATTATAAATTAAGTAATGGTTAGTGATTTCATAAATTAATTAAATTAATGTTGGTTTAGATTTTTGGATATATATAAATAGTTTTAAAACAAGTGGCTCTCTATAAATCTATATATACAATTTTAAAATAGATTTTTAATATATATTTATACTATATGAATTTTGAATAACTTAATCGCCTTTCTTTTAGCTAAATTTGGTTATTTACTGAACTTAGCTAATTTTTGTATATTTTTCTCTGTCTGGCACTAGCTGTTGCGTATCGATATCTCCGTCTCGAAACTCGTACCGAATTTCGATTCTAGACTTCTATATATCATTTCTAGCTATTTAGACTATTTCGGACTCATTGAGACTGTCCGTTATATCATTTGGGATCATCACGAGTGGTATTACATTAGTACATATTCCGTGTCGACAAGTTCATGTCGCGCACGTCGACTTCAACTAATAAATGCGAGTACATTATCTGATAGTTTCCTTTACTTGATAATTACTATGATACATGTACTTAGTGATGTTATACTTGATTTGTGGGTAGCATGGGTATCATATGTTGTCCAAAATTTAAGAATTTTTCTAGATCTTCATGTTTCTAAATTTAATCGAGTAGTTATTTGTAATTTTTCTCAAGAAATTAGAATAATCATTAGTAATTATACGTACACTTAATAAGTGAATTAAGTAGCATAACCAAAATCTCAGTCTTTTTTTTAAAATCATATTCAAAATAGTACAATAAAGTTATCTATAGATAAAAACAAAGTTCTTATATCCAATATTTCATACATACGAATTTGTATGTATGTATACTTATAATAGTAGGAAAAAAAAACTAAATATAGTTATATCTAGATATTGCGGAAGAACTAAATATATAAATATAGATATAACCAGAAGACTACATAGATAACTAAGCATAAATTTAAATATATTTAAAATTTTGAAAATGATAAGCGTCTAATCCTAACCATTATCTATATATATCTATAATAATAAATAAATTTGTATATATAGTATAACATGATTTCTCTTTGCTAACTAGCTCAAGATTAGATACAGGAGAAATTTAAATTAGTAAACACTATTCTTAAGCCACAGTCAAATTTATATAAGGATAAGCTTGAAATTACCACTGTCAAGTTTAAATAAAATATAAAGATTGATATTATCATTATAAAATTTCACATGTATATAAGCATCATCATCCATACAAATCTCACTCTCTCCAAAAATTCTGAATTAGAAAGCCACAGACTTGACCGCTTCGAAGCCATGTCAATCCCATTGTGACCTCCTCCGTTATCTTTTTCGACCTTGCCGCCGGTACATGACCTTATCGGTGCAGACTCGTGCACGCCCTTCCGTCCGAATCTCCGTACGCGCGCATATCTGATCCGGTCTCTGCCAACCTTTCTGCCGAAGACCCCTAGCAAGAGTGGTTGCCTCCTAAGCCCCCCAAGCCTCCATCTGCTATTGAAGAACAAGATGCTGCAAAATATGGGAAAGAAGATGAGTCCATTTAACACAAAGAAATAAAGAAAATAAAATAGTTGTGGAAGAAGAGAAGCAAGCATCATTAGATTCATTACAAAAGGAAAGAATTGGAAGCAAAACCAAAGCAAGCAAATAGTAAAGGGAATAAATTAAGGTCGTAGTCCCCTGAGTAGTAGCAGCATGCTTCACGTGAATACAGTAAAGAAAGGCAAAAGCAAATTTCAGCATAAGCCCTTCAAGAAATTGGTAAATTACAAATCCCTCTTAAAACTTTATATATTTTACATTCCTATATTATTAATTTAGATTAAATTGTTGATTGTAAATATTGGTTAGATCCTTAGACTTTTGAAGACACTTGGGAAGTGTTCTTGTTCTATCAACTACAAAATACAGTCAACAACATCAGGCAAGGTACCTTGCCAACTCTTGTACAGTATTATGCATATTTACTTTCGCTCGTTCTTGTTTATGTCTATTTTTCTTGTACATGTTTCTTGTTCTTGTGCATGGTTCATTATGCTTCTTTATTGATTCCATATATGTTGTTCATCTCTACTTTTTTATCACATATTTGATATATGTTCCACCTTGTGCGTATGACTTGACGTGAGTACGACTTGACCTTTGTCGAGAGGAGATTGATACTAGGATTGACTATCTTGACCACTCTCGATCGGGAGTTCCACGCAGGGCTACGATAGAGACTTACTAAAGTTTGGGAGTTTCACACATGGCTACTCTCTATAGGACCGTTAGCACCACTCAGGCCTGCGGTTATTCGATTTATTTGTTAGCCACGTCTACTACTACACTTCTCTATGGCATGCCACTATCTTAGATTGTCTTCATATATTTTCTTGTTGCCTTCCATACATGCTATTACTTGTTGGCTCGTATTATTTTTGTGTATCTTGTTATGTCCCATGAGGACCTGGATTTGTTCTCCAGATTTAGCATACGAGGAGTACCCACAGACGTATGGACTTGGACCCAAGGGTACGACAACAGTTGATATCCTGCAAATGATTAGATTTTTTTAGCATGGACTTAGCTTTATATTATTGTCCTTATCTTCTCCGTCAACTAGTAGTGGATTTGTCTCCACCGGACGTCTTTAAATTCTTGATGAACTTAAAATCATTCGTATTTACATTCGTCATTATCTGTTGGATTTAGTTGATATTTATCTGCCATGGATGAGATATAGATTGCCTATGGAGATTAGTATTGCCTATGCCTTTCATTATATACCACTTGTGAATTGTTATTCATAAATATAGCGTATGCTCGCGTATTCCTAGTCCTACGTATTTTTGGACTGGAACGTGACATATGGGATACTAGAGTGTATCATGAAGTGCTCACTTAGAGGAATGATCGATATCCCCGCTATCTTTGCATCCTCGTCCATCTTCGAAATAGGAGCCGTTGGATGTTGTTTAAGTCATCTAATCTTAACCATTGAGTTGAATGGTTTAACGCAACAGTTAAGATTATATGACTTAAATAGCATCTAACGGATGCTATCATGGGGATGGATGGGGATGCACTATTTGTGGGGATGCCGATCCTTCCTCACACACACACATATATATATATATATATATATATATATATATACATATATATATATATATATATATATATATATATATATGTGTGTGTGTGTGTGTGCGCGCGCGCGCGTTCACTGTGTTAGGGAACTAAGGTAGGGTATTGGTGAATTTGGATAGGTGTATTATAGTTCTTGCCCCTATGTGCTCGATGACTTATGCAATTATTGTGTTGGCGGTGTAACTGATGTTGTGCTCGGGTAATACCTGATGAGAGAGACTGATTCTGTGAGCATGTGAAATCAAGGTAATTTTAGTGACTACAACTAAATTCAGTCAATGGTGTGTTGAAATAATGAGAGGAAGGGGAGTACTCAGGTGCTCGGGTACTGCTACTGCAGTGGTTTATTTTGTAGTTGTTGTTGCTGTGGTCAAGGTAAGGGAAATCGGGTAAGACCTGAAAGGGGTAGTGTTGCAGGCAGTAGGCATATTGAAGCCAACAACTTGGTATTAATGGTTGAGAGAAGCAACAATATCAATAACAGTGAGTTGGGAAATGGCAATTGTGGTTGTAATGAGTTAAGGGGGATGTGTATCTGTGCACTTGAGTGTTTGAGTTTAGTGTTGTGTTGTATAGTGTAGAATAGGGGTTGTGAGTGATTAAGTGTGTTCAGTTCTGTATATATATATAATAGGGTGTGGTTGTGTTGTTGGGGAAAAGTGAATGCTTGAGGGATTGTTCAGTCTTTGCAACATGTTGAGTACTCAGTGAACTGAAGGCACATGCTCGGGCATGGCAGCTATGCCTACATGTGTGCAAGGCTATACTGCAGGACTGTGTTGCCTGTGCTAGGTTGATGCATCTCAGATGCTGAGTTCTTGGAGCAAGTTTCCATGCGTTCCATGTGTCTCTGGCCCATGCAGTCCAGACTCCATGCATCCCAAGCGTCTCTGACCGCCATACAACCCATGCGTCCCGGATTCCATGCGTCCCATACGTTTCTAGCCGCATGCGTCCCAAATGCCATACAGACCAAATTCTACTGTTACAATTGAACTGATTCTCTCCAACCAAATAGCGGCCACGTGTCCATTTGACCAAGTCGTACCTACAACAGTTGAGAACCGCCTAGATACTCAGTAAACAATAAAATCTCAACAAATGTCCACATGACAGCGAAGCCCGGATTCGCGTGCATGGTTGTAACTCCTTCCATTAAGAGGTGACACATGGCAAACTCCCACCATCCATGCGGCCCAAAATCCATATGGCCACAAGTATGGCTATAAATAGTAGGGTAGCACATCCGAACAAAGGGTTGGCTGGCTATCTGCGAATCTACACTCGAGCAAGAGAGAAGAACTTTCGTATCATATCATCCACGGAGGAAAGAGAGTTGCTACACTCCTAACCCTCCATCGTCACCCCCAGAACACAAAATTTGTACTTATATTGTCTGTTTATGACTCCTCTCTGTACTCTCTTTAGTTTGTTTAATTAAATTAAGTTTCTTTTCAAACTTTTGTATTTAATGGCAAACAATAGGTATTAACTAGTATAGCTAATACTCATAAGATATTAACTAAGACACCTAGAGATAACCTAGTACACCTTAGTATTAGCTTGTATAGACTAATATAATCTAGTATAGACTTAGTAACACTCTAAAATCCAACTCTAGTTTAGTTATGGACTCCTACCAGGCATTGACCTAGTTTGGCTAATACGACCTAGTCTTGATCTAAAAAACCGATTTTAGTTCATTACATTTGTTTATCACTTCATTACACCCAAATGACATAGAATTTTCTATATAGGTCTGTGTGACACCAATTTGGATACTGAGATGCATCATTTGCTCAGGACCACAGGCAAGTACATTCTCTGATAATTTTCTTATTTGATAGTGTCACATCCCAGAAACAGAATACTAGAGAGCGAGAGCATGACTCAGCCAACCACACATTATGCAATACCGAAGTAACTCGCAATGTGCTAAGGTTGTCTAAAGATAAGGGGGTGTATACTACTATAAAGTCACCTAGGGTCAAGAACATATATGTCTCAATCATCAATCAAGAAATAATAAGAATGAACATGTAAGATAAAGTAGTTAGGCTTCCCCGATGCTCTATCAGAATGATCATGAAACCAGTTATACAGAACGATAAACTAGTACATTGTCAAGAGTACATAATTGTAAGTCAGCTGCGGTCTGAATAATATACAATCATATAAATGAACTAATGTCCAGATAAACTGGCTAACTAGTACCGTCGGCTAAACGCCAAAGGTAATAAAAAATGATACCCATAGTGGGGGAGAAGAAACCCACTCAAGTTCCTTGGTGGACATGCTCCTGGTGTGCACCATCGGTCGGATGCAAGACAAGATCTTCGGGCTCTCCTACTAAACATGGCCAGACAAAACTAGTGGGGTCAGGCCCTGAGAGCAAGTACCACAAAGGAGCATAAGTGAATGAGCATAACCCAATAAAATATAAAAAATAGGATTCCTTGCCACAACTACAAGCGTAGGACCTTTCATCGAAATAGTAGGACACCTCTACAACCAAAAAAGAACATGAGGTATCGTACTACGTCGAGACAGGGTATGACTCACCAATTACGAACAAGACAAAGATACAATACATCAATATAATCCAGAATACTGTAAATTCCCTCACCCAAAATAGATATTTTGTGTGTATTTTATATTATTATATTTATTATAGAATATTTTAAATATTGAATTTCTTTAGAGTTTTCTCTTAGTTAATTAGAAAATAAATTTTTTAATATATTTACTTATATAAATATTTATTTAGAATTATTTTTAGGCTAGTTTAGATTTTTGGAGATTTTCTAGAATTTTTTGGGAATTAAAACATAGAAAACGTAAATTTCTAGGACTTTCATGATTTACTATGAGACCATACTTGCATATTATTTCTGCCAAATATTTATTGTAGGTTAAAATATTTAATTATATTTTTTTGTAATTTATTTAGAATTTTAAGAAATTTATTTAGATTTTTGAAATTATTTAGATTTATTTGGATATATATAGTCTTAATATTATATAGATGCTAATTTAGTGTTAATGGATATTAATAAGATTATATATAAATTATTTATATTATCTTTAATTCTATTTAAGATTATAAATTATTGAGATAAATTTAAACTATATTTCTAATTAATTCAAATCCTGAGCCTACTAGGAAAGCAACTTCATACATATCCTATCCTTATTTAAACTGATCCTAATCATATCCAAATTAGCCAATCCTAGTCGTATTCAATTAAGTAGTATCCACCATAGTAAATAACTATTAGACTTATGGAATAAACTCATCTTTCATATTTTTCTTCCCCAAACTCCTCTCTTTTTCGTCCAAAAACATTCGAAATTCATCATAAATTCAGCCTCATTTTCTATTAGTTATGACGACTTAAAAAAACAATATCTCCTAGCTCCGGACTCCAAATGCGCTCCAGGTTTTTTTGTTAGAACTATATCAAGGTTAATTTTCTGATTATATAAATTATTTTAATAATTTATGAACCTAATTTTCCAGAAAATTGTAAAAGTGTCAGTTGTCCGAAATCAGACGTATTTTGGTGTTTTTGAGATTACGGGAGATCCCAAACTCGGAATTATGAACTGTTAAAGTTTCGGAAATTTGACATGATGAACTTACATAAAATTATTTTTTCAGAATTTAACATGCAAGTTAAATCTACTGTAAAATTCGTGCAACGTAGACGTAAATAGGAAACCATCGAAAACTGTCATCTATTCGCCCTTGTGGCCATAACTCTTTACCGACTTATGATTTTATAAAATCGTCGATTCCGACGTTCATGTAGGTCTAAAATCTATAGAATTTTGCACACAAATCTAGGATTTAAGTCAGTTGACTTTTTGGTCAACGGATTGCCTCGATTTGCGTGCTACGGATCACAAATCCGTAAAGTTGATTTTCTTTGGACCGAAATTAGGGTTTAGTAATAAAATCAGATTAAAATAAGATTAAAATAATATTTTAGGTTATTTTATTCAGAATTAAAATAGATTAAAATGGAGGAACCTATTCACCCACTTTTGTAACCTAACTTGTTTAATTAATGTGATGGGTAGATGAGATGATGCCTTGAGTTAGAACTTCATCCTTTTTCAGACCAGGCAAGATACCTTGCCAAATTGCTTATAGTACTATTCATGCTTATCATATGTCTATATATTCATTATATAGGTGTTTTATTTCAGTCATAATTATATACTATATATATGTTGACACACACTTGACACATAGTATTATGGGAGGGGAGGACAATCAGTAGGCGTATGGGCTACCCACTCTGGTAACCGTAGTAACTAGCACGCACTATGGGAGTTGTGTTGTGATGGTCGCTACCCTCACGGTATGTCAATTTCTGGTGTCACGATGGTCGCTACTCTCGCAGTATGACGGCTTCTGATATTCATGGACGTGTGTGTTGTGAGAATAGATAGAGTATTCTAACCTACCCATACATCGAAAGGTTGTCCTCACTATGCATTTTCATATAGATTGTCTAGTACAGCGTACTTATATATTTTTTGTCTATTATGCATGTTTTACTGTATTCAATTGGCATGCTTCTATGTATTTTGTTACGTCCCTCTGAGGACCTGGTCCCTTTCCAAGTGTAGACGATTATGACTATTCGCAGTAGTACGGATCAGGACTTGCTACTTATCTCTCTTTCGAGGAGGTCTTCTCTTCGAGTCTCATTGATCATTAGATGCACTTATTTGGTTTCTCTTATGTTTTAGTTTGGTAGTGGATTTGTCTCCACCCAGCTACTTGTTCTTATCAAGTATTTTATACTTGATTTAGTTATATAGTTGATTGGTTATTTGATTCTGTGGATGAGATCTAGTTATGCCCTGTAACTTATGACATAAATCTATACCACTTGTGAATTATTGTTCATAATACAGCGTACATATGTATTATAGTTTTCATATATTGGCGTCGCCATATACATACGGCTGGCATGCTTACGTATTCCTAGTCCTACGTATTTTGGCATCGGAGCGTGACATATATTTGTGGTGGCGCATGCAGGTCGAGAGCATATTGTCGCGGTTACGTTACTGTACCGAGCAAACCTGCGCGTAGGATTAGAGTATATGATCTCATCCACTTATTTAATCACCGCCCTTGATTCCATTTCATATTCTTATTTGATTGCTTGTAACACCTTAGTGCACATGTAACACATAGCACGTAGGTATGCATAGCAAGTAGTAAATGTATCTGCACAAATGTAAGTAGACGAGTCAGGATATCTGGCCTACCAGCCGATCAGATAACTTATTAATCAGGTCAAGAGTCACATAGTCATATTACATCAAGGTTGGTCGTACTTTGCTGCATAAGTAAAATTATATGGCACACTCGATGTGAAAGAGAGTATCAACTAGGATACAGCTAGTCAGGCCTATAAATCAGTCACTTGAATCTTATTATCACATTGAATCACTCAATACTAAAATACAGAGATTTAGAAATGGAATGTTTACGACGGTTGATATCTGACGCCAAATAGCGACATATCAGCCGCATTATAACGACCGAATACAATAGATCAAAAATTTAATATGATTTTGTCGCCAGGTTGCCGCTATGTCATCACTGGATTGTGCCATATTACGCGGGAACTACGCAATAAACCTTTACGATGACGTACTAGGACTTTGCTGGTCCGTCGCCTATGTTTGTGCCCTAAGTTAAAAGAAAATGTGGCCGATCAAAATTTAACATTTCGATCGACCGCTCTCGCTCTCATCTCTCACTCGACTCTCCCTCTCTCCCTCTCTCCGGCGTTCCCCTTCCCGTTGTTCTCTCTCTCCGGTGACCCCACTTCCCATGGTCCCCTCTTCTCCGACAATCCGCTTCCCGTGATCCCCTCTCTCAGCTCCGACGTGGTCGTGCCCACTCCTCTTCGTGCATGTTCCCCCTCTCGGCTCCTCCGTACCCCCTCCTCCTCCGTCGTTTTCCCTCCTCCGTCGTTTTCCCTCCTCCTCCAACGTGTCCCCTCCCACTGTAAGTTTTAGATCATTTGATCTCTCAATATATATTTTTATTGACATTTGGGGTGTACTATTTGGGGATGATTTATGTGATGATTTCTTGTTACTACTCGACGTTTGGGGATAATTTTAGTAATGATTTTTTATTATTGCTCGAACTACGTGATCAAAAACTTTGTCATCGTATTTGTCGTAAAATTTGTTGAGGCTTGTAGTACAGATTTAATATGAGGGCAGTGTGTAGACTTTGTAACAACTATGATTATATATGTGGCAGCACAGTGAGTGTATGATATATTAGTGTGATTATATGAGGTTGAGTGGCTAGGTATCAATGTATCCATGCTACGTGGATGTGAGGATGAGAAGAGGTCTGTGGTACAATATGTTATAGGTGTATGAGTGTGAGGATAAGTAGTATTAGTGAGTATTAAGCTTTTGGGGATAGAGCTCGGGTTTGTAGGTGTTTGCAACTTTGGATGAACAATCACCATAGAAAAATGAGTTCATAAGATCAAAATTTATATTTTTACAGCATGTCCTAGCTCCAACTAAAGCATATCATACAAACTAATTAGAAAATTTAGATTACTTCTCTAGGAAGAAAGGACTTGGCCAAATAACGTCGAGGCATAGTCCATGCAGCCATTTAACTGGCGAGATAGAGACCATGCAGCCATAGATAACATTGACTGTCCTTCGGCCCCCATCCCTCGGTAATGATGATACCACAATCCATCACTATATTTTATATTGTGAGCTGATGTCTTAGTATTACATTATGTGAGTTCATCTTAATTCTGTTATATCCTTCAGATACTACATTTGATAAGAACATATACTACATTGATGTACATAACTTAGATGATTCATACTAATGTATGCTAGAATAAATTTTGGGTAGTGTTCTGAGCCATCGATAACCTAATTCATGTCGATCATAGTGAACAAATATCGATGTTCTAACTTTTCCCTGTTTCTCTACTTTCTACTATGGTAGAATACGTAAAGTACGAATTATAATGCTTTTAGAATACCCATATAATATTGTATGTACATCTAATTGCTTCTATACATTTTATCTTACTATACAAAGTTTTCTACACCCACAAGCAATGGATCATTACTTGGTTGATCGTACATGGATGTATTGGTGGCAACACGAGAGCGTGATTGGTTTGAGTGACGATTTTAAGGCAGACATTGAAGTATTTCTTAAGTATGCCATGAGCAAACCTGATTACATGGATAGTCCAAAAATCAAGTGTCCATGTGCTCAATGCCATAATAGACGTTACGAAAAAATGGTGATTGTGAGGAAGCATCTGACCCTTAAGGGTTTTGTAGGTGATTACGACCTGTGGGCATCGCAAGGTAAACTTTATGCGAAAAGACAGTCTACTTTTGTTGTGGATGTTGCTACAGATATTTTCATCGAAGATGATATAGACTATGTTGAATATGGAGACTACAAATGGGCACGACATATAGTGTATGATGCGGCAGGGCTTAATTTTAATCCGGAGGATCCAAATTTTGATGCAAAGGAGTTCTATGATATGTTTAAGGATGCAGATACTCCTATATATCCTGGTTGTGAGACTCATTCAGTATTGTTGGTAGTGATATGCTTGTTGAATATAAAGTCCGATTTTAACTTACCGTAAGCTTGCTATGCTTAGATAGCACAATTAGTCAAAGAGGTATTACCGAAAAAATTGATAGAGCTTCCTAAAAACTTTTACAAATCAAAGATGATGGTCCGATGGCTCGGACTGGGGTACAAAAAGATAGATTATTGTCACAACGGATGCACGATATACTATAAGGAGAATGAGGACAAAGAAAGATGCAGTTTCTGCCACACGGATCGTTATAAGCCAGTTCGAGAAAAAGAAAAGTGGACTTGAATAAAACAATATCCATACAAGTACATACATGACTTGCCGATCACGAAGTGCTTACAGAGGATGTATATGTCCCTTAAGACAGCATAACACATGACGTGGCATAACGAGGAACGTATAGAGGATGATGGAGAATTGTCACATCCTTCTGATGGAGAGGCATAGAATCATTTTGACCGGTGTTATCTGGATTTTGCTACGGAGCCTAGAAATATCTGATTGGCGCTATGTTCTGATGGTTTTGCTCCTTTCGGACAGTTGAAATATCAATACTCCTGTTGGCAGGTGATTCTCACCACTTATAATCTACCACCATGGATGTGTATAAAGATTCCTTATATGTTCTTGACAGTTATCATACCCGGTCCCAAAAATTCGACGAAGAATATCGATATTTATTTGCAGCCATTGGTGGATGAACTGAAACAGCTATGGGAGTTGGGCGTCACGACCTACGATATTTTGAGAAAACAAAACTTTCAGATGAGAGCTTCACTTATTTCGACACAACACCAAATCAAGGATGTAAAATTAATAAATAATTTGGATTTGTCGATATAAACCATTGCAGAAGATATAAAGGGTCTGACTCATTTGTGATAGCAAGTCAAGCTGTTCAAGTATACTATATAAGTTATCCAAGGAGTCGTAGAGATCGATTTGACTGGTGGGCGACATGTAAGACTAAAGCTAAAAATACGTTCAATGTTGGAGATCCAGCATACCAGGAGGACCAGATCGAAGAGCCTCAATATTTGGGACAACAGTCGGAAGAAGATGCCGTGGATAATATTGATGTTGAAGCTATTGTCGAAAAAAATAGAGGGAAGGAAGAGGTTGATATACAAGACTTAGCTAACAACCAGATAATTGGCCTTGTCCACGACCAGGAAGACGTCTCTGAAGAAGAAGAAGAAGAAGAAGAGGGAGAAGATGAAGAAGAGATTGATGAGGATGATGAGGATGATGACGATGACGACGATGCCGATGACAACGATGACAATGACGACAATGATGATGACGATGGCGATAATTAGATTACAGAGGTTGTCGACAATGTAGATAATATTGATTTTGTTACTAAAAATACTTCTATCTCAGTTTTCATAGCTATTTTGTTGGTTATAGTTATTTTATTGGTTAGTTCTATTTATTAGATGTCTATCTTGTTGCTTAGTTCTATTTATTGGATGTCTATATATGTGAATCATGATCATAGATGGCTGGTGGTCGTGATCGTGATCGTGGTGATCGTGGTCGTGGACGTGATCGAGGTGGTTGTAATCTTATACTACCCGGGGATAGATTATCTCCTCGATCACGTGATCCTAATACCTCCTCTTCGGTTGTAGGCACCTTTAGAGAGACCAGAGGGGCAGTTCAGAAATAAGCTTTTGCCCGCGTCCAAAGAGCTGCAAGTAAATTTATATGTTTCATATGATGCAGTTAATTTTATATGTCTCATTATTTATTCAACTAAATAATCTGTTGTTATTTTTTTGTAGATTTTTTTTCTACAGTGCTATTCCAGTACTTGGGAAAATCATTTGGGGGAATTACCACGAACTCTACTTAGATTCTCTAATGTGCCGCCCGACATGCAGTATATATGGCTTGACCAGATGAAGGTATATGAGATCTTTTCTGTTATTCTATTTATTAATTATTTTTTAATCTATTTATATTAATGTTTAATTAAATTTGTTTGTCAGAAAATCTACTGGTGGCATGAGCATCGCGATGCGGATATCATGAAGACATATTGCGGTGCCTGTAGCAAGAAGATGTGGGATGTGGGATGCGAAGGATAATTTGCAAAAAAAGATAAATGCTGAAAATAACAAGAAACCCTGGATCCGTGTTGATTTTTGGGAGAAGATGCAGAATGAGCTCGATACTCCTGAGTTCAAGAAGAGGTTTGAGCAAGGGAAGAAGGTGCGAACTCATGGGAGTCTGCATTCTGGTGGATCGATCCCCATCGCTATACACCAACGAAACCTGGTAAGATAACACGAAGTACTTAAATATTTTTATTATATAGTTCAATAACATTAATTATCAAGCTAATATGTTTTCTTAATGTTTCGTACACAGGCAGAGAAGCTGGCGAAGGAGGGGAAAGGTCCCTCTAGTATCAGTTTTGTCGATATTTTTGAGTATATGCACAAGATGAGGAAGGACGGGAGTACATAGACGAGAAGGCCAACAAGACTGATGTAAGTATTTTAATTTATATTATAAGTTAGAATAATATGAGGTATTAGAATTTATATTATAAGTTAGAAGGCCATCAAAAAATTAAGCACGAGTCATTGGATAGGCTGCGTTCCAGTCTTTACAGACTGAGAGCGCCTCTCGGGCCACTCAGGATGGGGTGAAAGAGAGAGTTGCTAAGTCTTTGCCCGCCACAATGTCCTCTTCCATGGCCGCTCGGATGAATGACCTCTTTGTACAGGCTGCTGGCGGAAAAGGGAAAGGCGAACGCGTCTACGGCACCGGCTCCTTGGTGTCGCAGATTTCGGTATACTCGAGACCTCCACCGCCGGTGTCTTCTGATGCAGCACAACCTGATATGATAGAGAAAATTGTTACGGTGATGACCACATTGCAGGCCACAGCAGCATGCAGGCCTCCATAGAGCATGGTTCTTCCGGTGTTCATGGTCCTCCCGTTGTTGTCCCTAGCGCTACGATATCTGGTCCTTCTGGGCCTATGCTCCTTCCACTGCTGCTTTTGGCCCTATTCTCTCTGCTAACGCAGTGATCAAACTCCTAAGTTTATTGTCGCCAGAGGCATTAGGTTCACTACCATCTGAATTAGTAAATAAAATTCCTTCGGACGTCCTCGAACGTTTGCATGACTAGGAAATACCGCCAGATCGGCAATTTTCTTTATATTTGATATTTATTTGTATTATAGTAATCGCAGACTTGTGGATATTGTTTATTTGTGTTGTCTTGGTCGTGGACTTGTGGATGTTGTTGATGTACTTTGATTATTTTATTTGGACTTGTGGTCGTGGACTTGCGAATTTTATTCATGTATGCGATTAATTTTATTATGTTAATTATGTCTTTTCTAAATTATGTCTCTTGTATTTTTTCAGTGTGCGTTTGTGACGTTGAAGGTCCGATTGGACGAGAATTCTACAACGGGTTGCCCTGGGTGGTTGATATATTGGTAGTATTTAACATGTTTTATATAAACCAAATATGCTGGGATATTTGTATTTAAAAGTATTTTTTGCAGTTATGTGCATATGCGACGGATATCTGTCGACTTAGAGGCTACCTACGACGTACTTGCGACACTCTAGCGATGGATACAACCATCACCAAGTAAATTTTTATTCTTGGATGACGGATTACCGACACACATCGACGGATATGCGACTTCCTTCCGACAGTAAGTAATGTCGTTATTCCGTCGCCAAATTGAGTATCAGACTTTTTTTCATTATCAAGAACATAAATAATGTCACTATAACGTCGCTAACCCAACGCCATTTTTGACACAAATCCATCGCTATCTAGACGTCATTATAAACTAAATTAATGTTTCATATACGTCGCTAAAGCGTCGTTTAATGAATCCGTCGCTAAAATGTCGCATAGACATCAAATAAATTGACGTCGCAATTATGCCAGTTTGTAGTAAAAAATTTGACTGATTGGCGACGAAATCTTTTAGCGATGTGGCATTTACCGACGGGTGTTTTTCGTCTAAATACCGTCGTCGGATAGTCGCTAATAGTGAATAGCGATATTTTGGCGACGAAAAATGACATCGTTATTCCTCTGTATTTTAGTAGTGACTTGATTGCGTAGAATCTCCTTAAATCAGGTACACAGATTATCAATCAATCAACTAATCAAAAGCCTTAATTGTGAAGTCCTCGAATTTACTAATTAATGATGTCGGACGGGAGCAAGGGGAAAATGTGACACACTCTGGAGCAGATCTACAATCCTTAAACCAAACAAGGACCGAAATTGCAGATCATCTTCCGAGCAGAACTACGCCCCTCACTCTATCTGACGAACAAAGGTAAATAATCTACTGATCTGAGTCCACTTAGCATGTACTTGGTCAATATTACTTCCAACTCAATTGGGTCAAGACATAGTCTAATCCAACATATAATCATGCCATGCGCATAGTCAATTCTAGCACATAGCCATGTCTAGCACAATCTAGTTCACTAAGTCCATTAAACTTAGAGTCACAACACAAACAAGCACTGGGATCAACACATAGAACATAACACACAATAAAAACATTCCATAAAATATTAACTAAGTGAAACAAAACGTGCATAAGGGTCACTAGGGCCGCATAGGCGCATGTGAAGTATACGTATGAAAGTTGGCGCATGAGCCAAGCTGGCAGCAGGAACAACTAGGCGCATAAAACATGCCGTTGCATGGGACATGTGCCACATGGACAAACTGGATGCACGCTCAAGGCAAACTCTACTCTTCGGGATAAGTGCTAAGTGATGGGTCAGAGAAGTGACCGATGTGACATGCCATAAATGTGTGTCAAAAAAGACAAAAGAATAAAAAGGTGTGCACGAAAAGATGTGTAAGAAAAAGTCACATATGTCATTTCTAAGTCAAATAAAAAGGTGGCCGCATGCACTCTGGCTGCATGGACAACTGGCCATATGAGCTTCTTGCCGCATGGACACCTGCTCTTTGAAAAATCTTATGCGTTCAGTATTTTATGCATTCAGCTTAGGGGCACATATGCAGAGACAGTCATACGTCTAACAAGATAGGCATCCTGCTGGAAGAGGCACATGTAGCTTGGCCGCATGGAACTCCTTTGACACAAAACATAACAAACTCCATGGAAAAGCTCCAAAATTCGAAAAACTTGTTTTCTTCATAAAATATTCATTTTAACTCTAAATCAAGTGAAACAAAATCCAAAACTGCATGAAATCAAATGCTCTATCACATGGAACTACTAGTTTTCGAAAAAAAATAAGTTTTAATAGATCAAAACTAAGAAAAACTCATAGAACCCATAAAAAATCCTAACTATGAAACTCAGATCTACTCCAAACCATTCACAAAAATCTAAAATTCCAATAACTAAAAATAATGAGCACATCAAGGAGAATATTTTTTATCAAACACATTCTAATTACTACATATATATATAAATTCGAAAATTATGGCTTCACCACGTTGAGCAAGATGTACTTGCCGTGGTGGACTAGCAAACCTCTTCCTAGAACCAAGTATAGGGCTAGGACTTGGGCTAGGGTTCGTCCAAGGGGGATCTCTTGGGGGAATGAAGAAGAGGAAAGAAGAAAGAAAGTAGAAATGGTGGAGAATAAGGGAGGAGAGAGAAAACCATATATATATATATATATATATATATATATATATATATATATATATATATATATATATATACCAAGTGAAGAAATGAGGTTAGCCATAGGATTAATTCATGATACTCTTCAAACAAATCTCATCCATCCAAAATAGGCTTAGTGGTTCCAAAAGTGAACCGGGTCAGGTATCCATCCTACGTACGGGTCCTAGTACGGTTTTATGGCAATTGTCAATATATGTTCACTATTGGTCTCGGGTAGTCTCCTACAATAAACAGGAATCCAAACATATAAAGTACAACATATAGACAGGAACCAACATGCAAAATACAGCAAAAATACATTTACATCGAATTTTTTTAAATATCACAAATTCAAGAATACTAAATCTGGGAACGGGTGTGACATCTCTACCCACCTTAGAAAAATTTTATCCTCAAAATTTTCTAAGCTAGTTAGCTGGTCCCCAAGCAAGAAAATTCAAGAATCATGCAAGAAAGTCATGAACTAAGCAGGAATTCATGAACTACAACTCATCAAGTAGGAAATCTCATAATCTAGAAAACTTAAGAACCATAATCTCATGCACTATAAGATCTTATGAGCTACAACTAGCTAGAAGCCAAATCAAATATGGAATAGACAGGAAAATAAAACCATTCAACCACATAGAGTAAATGCATAACCAATCCACACAATTAGAGAGAAAGGAAGAGCGGGAGGCATAGAGATAAATATGTCTCCTGAGTCAGCTAAAATTAGAACTCGTCCTCGCTAGCCTATGCTGACTCCCAAAAATGGACAAGGATCAAGTCTCGAGATAAGTCAGTACCAATAACTTAGTCAAGGACATAATTTTACCAAGGACGTACCTTCATAGTCGGGATATATGACATACATCATGTATCACGAGATACAGAGGTAGAAAAGTGAGATGAGAAGATCATCTCCGCTACCCGAATATACGGAACCCAAAAGATAGATGAAACTGGAAGAAGCTCAAAACTTACCCTCAACTTGATCGCCGTCGGCCAACATCTGCTATAACATACCAAACTCTGTTTGCTCACATGTCGGTGCTGCTACAACCCTATCGTGAGGATGACACTGTCGCTGTGATCCCTGCTGACCAAACTGAGGTTGTCTCTAGTGAAACACCTGTGCTTGCGTCAACATCGGACGTTGGGCTAACGGTTGTACTACTAGTGCTGGATCTTGATATATAACTGCTTTTGGTGCTAGCAATGCTGAAAATTGCTGGTATGGTCCTCCTTGCCTCTGCATCTGCAGGCAAGTAGTTATCATGTGGTCTGAAACCCCCATACCTCAAGTATCTTCCACTTGCCATCCTTCACATATATTGAGTGTGACTTTTTCCATAATATGTACATCCTACTAGATTCACTGGGCGTTGTTGATGTTGTCTCGGCTGTTGTTGCCAAATTGGCATTGTCTCATCTGATTCCACTGGCCTCCATGGTGCCAAATTATGAATACGAATGTCGGGTGCTGGTGTTGACATACGTGGTGCTAGTCTTCCTTCTATATTCTGGGCATAAGACCTCTTACGACCTTCGATCCTTGTTGACACTCTCTATATAGTGAGATCATGCCTCCTGGCTGCTACAAGTACGTCATCGAAAGTTTGATAGTCATGTCCTTCCACTAATTGTAAAATCTTGAGTTGAAACCATTACTGTAATCTCATAGCCCTTTCTTGCTCCGTCGTCACCATAGCTAGAGCAAACCTGCTCAGCCTGCAGAACTCTGCTGCGTATCCATCTACTGTTCTGCCGGATTGCCTGAGGTCAATAAATCTTTGTTGTAACTCGTACTACACTACCAATCCAAAATACTTGGTCCTGAACTCGGTTCTGAAGTTGTCCCATAAGATATGATGCTTCAAGATGACTTCCTTCGTTGTCCACTAATCACGAGCAAGATCTTATAGTTGTAATTGGACTTGATTGACTTGCTCATTTGTTAGAACCTTAGCTGCTGCCATGATCGTCTTAATATCTTGAAGCCAAACATCCGCCGTAATAGCATCCTCTGTGCTTCGAAATAGCTCGGGTTGAGTCGACATAATCTGTATGGCGTCCCATAATCTTCTTCTTCATTATCCTCCAGAGCCGTTTGCAACCCTTGGTTTAATAGGCCATTTTGCTCTTGTTGTCAAAGCTGAGTATGTTATTATTCAACCATTTGATGCTATTGTATAGACATTATTTCTCTGATAATTTCTAACAGTGCCGGAGTATCAAGTATTGCTGGTATTACTAGTACTACTGGGGGTATAGGGAGCTCTCGTGCTTGTTACTTGATTACTGGGTTGATCAGAATTCAATCTTGAGAAAGTGCAGCTTCGTGTTGGCGCTCAATGGGATCTTGCTCTGCTAGCTATTTTACCATATATGCTGCTCTAACAGGCGGAGACGAGATACCCCTGAAGAAAAAGTACACCAAGACATCAATTGACAGGATAAAAAAGAACAAGGATGCAAGCAATTGGAAGTTCAAGGTTAACATTGAAGATGACGAATTCAGGATATCAAAGAAAACAATTTTGATTGAGACTCCTAGAACAAGACACCCACAGACAGACCTGCATGGGCCACCACTAAAACCTTGTCATGGCCCAATTCTGAAGTAATCCACAATATGCTAAGATTATCTAGAGACAAGGAGGTTCATACTACAATCAAGCCACCAAGGGTCAAGAAAATCCATGTCTCAATCATCAACCAAAAAACAATAAGAATATACGTAAGATAAAGTAGTTAGGAATCCCTGACGCTCTATCAGAATGATCATGAAACCAGTTATAGATAATGATAAACTACTACATTGTCAAGAGTACATAATTGTAAGTCAGCCGCAGTCTGATAATATATAATCATGTAAAGGAACTAATATCCAGATAAAACAACTAACAAGTGCCGTCGGCTAAACGCCAAGGTAATAAAAAAATGATACTCATAGTGGGGAAAAGAAACCCACTCAAGTTCCTCGGCGGACATCCTCCTGGTGTGCGCCATCGGTCGAATTTAAGACGGGATCCTTGGGCTCTGCTACTAAACCTGGCCAGACAAAATCAGCAGGGTCAGGCCCTGAGAGCAAGTACCACAAATGAGCATAAGTGAATGAGCAAAACCCAATAAAGTATATAGAATAGGAATCCTTGCCACAACTACAAGCGTATGACCTTTCATCGAAATAGTAGTGAATTATGAATGATAGCAAAAATCAAGAAATCAAGAAATGAATTATGAATGATAGCAAAAATCAAGAAAATGTAAGAAAATGAAGGTTAGGTTGAGGATGATCAGTCTCCTTACATGAAGGCATTTTGAGAATATGAATATCAAGAAGTGCATAGAGGATATGCTTTAAATATATTGGGGTTAAATTTATATTTTTAAGGATTGAAGAAGTATTAAGAATGATAAAAAATTAAATTTTATGAATTAAAATTATCGGAATATGGTATAAAGCTGAATAATAAAACCAAGGATTAGTAAATAAGGGGGGACATGAGATCATTGATTTTTAGATATAAATTTAAATTAAAAATGATAATCGACAACAAGGTTATGAATTGATTAGATTTTTTTAGGTTAAATTGGTAGAGGAAGATTAGAAGATATAAATATTTTGAGTCTAAAATTTAGTATATTGACATGCCTTGTTGATGAAGGAAATAAGAAATTGGTAGAGACATTAAACATTGAAGATCTAGAAAAACATGGAGTTTACAAAGAATAATTCAGGATTAAATGAAGGGATTGAATTTGATTAGAAGATGCAAAATTGACTTAAGGTTATGGATTGGCTAAAGGCACAATTTGGGAAAAGTGGAATTTTTTTTTATTGATGGTGGATTACAGAATTTGATAAAGGATCATGAGGTTATATGGAAGTATAGGGACGAGCTTTGAGGAACAATTACTTCTGGGAGAAATTAAGAAGATACTCTAGAATGAAGTTCTCCACCATCTATCTTACCTTTTGATAACTCCATTCTTGTATTGATTTGTACTAGGATCATTATAAAGTTTTGTTATGCCAGTTTGACTGTGTTATTGTCTGTCCTAGTAGTTCTATTCTTATTAGGATATTTGAGGAGCAAGTCATAGGTGGAGCTCTTGGTAGAGACTGCAAGGTCTAATAACAAGTGCAGATCATAAATGGGTATAAAGGAGAATAAAGAAGGATTTGACAAGAAAATCGTAAGCATAAATACTGATAATAGAACTTCATAGGTCAGGAGTATAGAGAGATAGAACCCTGAATATAAACTGGACGAGATCACTAGAGTAATCTTTATCGGATAAATGATATTGGTAATCAAATAATATAAAATTATAGGATTGTAAGCAAGGAATTAAGTTGAAGTAATAGAGGATGTAAATGAGAACCTTGAAGGAAGGAGGTATTGTTTATTAGTAAGTGGTGCAAATCAAGGTGGTATTGAGGGTGAACACAGTAGATGAGGGTGATATTTATTTAGAGCATCATAATTTAGTCAATCAAGTGATGAAGGATAATGAATACAATTGAGGATTCAATTTCATAATGCTAAAAATCGTGGTGAAAATTGAGTTTCATTAGCTTACAAGTGGAGGGAAACCCGAAGGATAATTAAGATAAGTTTTGGGTCAAATGGAAATTGGTAGGACTTTGATGGATTTTTAGTATATGTGTGAGAGAAAATATATTAGAGACAAACTAGATGGGAATGTAAAAAAAAAAGAGTGTTCGGGGAAAATGAAGGAAATAGTATTTTGTTCAAACACTGAATTCGAATTTCAAACATGATTGGATGGAACAAAATAAAATCTTGAAGTGGTAGGGATATATATAATGAGATAATATGATCTACATATACGAATTGAAGTAAAGTGGAGGTTAAGCTAGAAGAGGAGAATATTAGGAGTGAAGTAGAAAGGATATTGAATATCAGAAAACAGAAATAAATGTAAAGTGAGACAAGATACAGAATATTGCTTACTTGGGAGAACATACTCAGTGGGTAGAAATTTTAAAATTTGATAACAAGGATATGAGGACTGGGAATATGTAGGAGTTTTAAAAAAATGGGCATTTCAATAGACATGATTGAAAATTTAGGGTAACTGTATCTTATAAGAGTTTGCAATTGATGACAGATGATCACAGAATTAACTAAAAACGACTAGAGCAATATCGAGGGATAAAGGAAAGTGATTTCGACCTAGTTCATAATTTTTTTTAATATAATGATGATGGATAAGAAGGATATAATAAAGGTTAATGTAGTAATTTATATGGGGAGCTTCAAGACCTGTGTAAGGAGAATCAAGATTTTATGGAACATGATGATTATGTTATATTACTCGAAGAGGAGACGTGTAAGCATTACCTTATCTTAGAACCACAAGGTATTCTTTCCTTCTTGATCGTGCTTGTGCTGTCCTAGTACTATTTTTTCCTTAAATTTCAAGGACAAATTTTTCTATGGAGGGTAGAATTGTAACCATCACTTTTTCGGAGAGGGATATTTTTGTTATTCCATATTATTTGTATTGTTAATAATATATTTATATATTTTATATTGTTAATATAATTTATAGTTAGTGTTAACCCATTAGTTAGACTTAGTGCTAGTGATCCCTATTGGATCCAACTAGACTTGACATGACCCTTGGTTTAATTAATTAGGTTAGTCATTGTTGCACTTATTAGATTAGAGAGAAAGAATATTCTATTCACTAGATTAGAACCTTTCCCTTTATTTAATCCTTAATTAATTAAACCCTTCATGATAGTAATGAGGGGCAAGTGGGACTTTTTGCATTGGCTTTAGGGGTAGGGTTTGTGGCCGACCTGTATAGGGAAGGGGGAACCTCTCTCTTCATTATTATCATTTTATTTTACCCCCAAAATTAGTTCATCCACTTTTCCCCAAATTCACATCAAACCCAATCTATTCCCATATCAACCCACTTTCATTCTTCATTCCAAATGTAATCCTAAGAAGGTTAAGGGGCTTGGAAGAGTAAGGAGGAGCTTTGGTGTGGAGCTAGTTAGAAGGAGGTGTCCATCCATTTCATTGTGTCCTTGTGGTATGATACATTAAGAATCCATCTATGATACATTAAGAATCCATCTTCCAATAGATAAATTTTTATTTTTTATTAATTTTATGGTTAATATGATGCATTAGACCTATAGTAACCTTTATTTGGCTAAGGACTACTCATAGGAGGAAAAACTAGATTCATATGAGCTATATTGTGATAGTTATATTGACTTTTGTGGCCAAATTAGAGAAATTCGAGTTTGAACCATTAGGTGTTCGTAAAAATATTTCTCTAGTGATTTTAGGTTATGATTTATGATTTAAGATGGCGTACATGTCCACAATTGGATACGAGGAGTGCACATCACGATATGTCATGATACAGTATCGTAAGAGCAATATTTGCTTGTGTAGAGGGCTCTCGCATGTCAAATTCCTCACCACACTTTGTAATAGCTATTAATTGTTCTATTTAGACTTTAATTAGTATCCTAGATATGTTCATAATGGATTAGGGGTGTATCATGATCATGGGAGTATGTTTGAGTGTGGGTAGCATGAATATCATATGGGATACTAGAGTGTATCATGAAGCGCTTACTTAGTGTTTGATAAATTGACTATTAATAAGTGGGTGTATCCTAATATATATATATATATGTGTGTGTGTGTGTGTGTTTACTGTGTCAGGGAAAAGGCAGTGTATTGGTGAATTTAGATAGGTGTATCATAGTTCTTGCCCCTATATGCTCGATGACTTATGAAATTATTGTGTTGGTGGTGTATCTGATGTTGTGCTCGGGTAATACTTGATGAGAGAGGCTGATTCTATGAGTATGTGAAATCGAGGTAATTTTAGTGACTGCAATTAAGTTCAGTCAGTGGTGTATTGAAACGATGAGAGAAATGGGAGTACTCAGGTGCTCGGGTACTGCTATTGCAGTAGTTCATTTTTGTAGTTGTTGTTGTGGTCAAGGTAAGGGGGATCGGGTAATACTTGAAAGGTGTAGTGTTGCTGGCAGTAGGTATAGTGAAGGCAGCAACTTGGTGTCAATGGTTGAGTGAAGCAGTTATATTAGTAACAGTGTGTTGGGAAATAGCAAATGTGGTTGCAATGAGTTAAGGGGGATGTGTATCTATGCACTTGAGTATCTGAGTTTAGTGTTGTGTTGTATAGTATATAATAGGGGTTGTGAGTGATTAGGTGTGTTCATTTGTGTGTGTGTGTATATATATATATAATAGGGTATGGTTGTGTTGTTGGGGGAAAGTGAATGCTTGAGGGATTGTTCAGTCTTTGCAACATGTTGAGTACTCACTGAACAAAAGGCACGGGCTTGGGCATGGCAGTTGTGCCTGCATGTGTGCAAGGACACACTGTAGGACTATGTTGCCTGTGCCAGGTTGATGCATCTCAGATATAATATTTTTTTTAGCACTATCAAGTCAGTGCAACAACAAATATGAATAATAGAGGGAGAGTCGAGCTCTGAGTATGTCTGCAGGGATTGTTGGGGCTCTGGACACAAGTGTAGGTAGTATGAGAGGAGTCCTTCACTGAAGTGGTTAATTAACTAGTAATTGAGGAGAGAAAAATAGTAACAATTAGTAGATAGGGTGTATGAGCATAGTATTAACTGATGCATATATGTATCAGGTATGTGTTGGGTGGGCATGTATCAGATTTGTTGGTCGAGGAGGTGCCAGTGTATATGTAACATAGTGTATCAGTCATGATACAATGTTTGCACTGGTGTTGTAGTCAGTGCATTGGCAGGGTGAGCGTTAGGTACTAGTCATAAAGGTAAGTAGCTAATTAAGGTATTAGCAGTAGTGGTACCAAGGTTAGTGTGGTGAGTCTAGAATGAATATTGTTACTAGCAAACGTGTAAGGGAGATGAATATCTAGCTAAGATACTCTAGGTTAATGTATTGAATATTAGCTAGTATATTGTGATACTATATGTACATTGTATGTATATAGATTATGATACCACATAGTATTAGTATGTATATATATGAGATATATATAGGTAGTAACTAGCATAGCTAATACTCATAAGGTATTAACTAAGACACCTAGAGATAACCTAGTACACCTTAGTATTAGCTTGTATAGACTAATATAATCTAGTATAGACTTAGTAACACTCTAAAACCCAACTCTAGTGTAGTTATGGACTCCAACCAGGTATTGACCTAGTTTGACATAGTTTGTTTAATATGATCTAGTCTTGACCTATAAAACCATATTTTAGTTCATTATATTTGTTTATCACTTTATTACACCCAAATGACATAGAATTTCCTATATAGGTCTGTGTGACACCAATTTGGATACTGAGATGCATCTTTTGTTCCGGACCACAGGCGAGTACATTCTCTGATAGTGTTCTTATTTGATAGTCTCTATGTTAAATATATTTCGTATTGAGATATTTGATTCCTGACACGATGTTACTCGAATTGGTATTCACGGATCCCCGTCATGAGATGTTATTGATCATGATTACTCAGTGATTACAGTATAGTTCTTCATGATTACTCAATAATTTCTATGATATCTTCATGATTATATAGATCGTGATCATCGTTCATGATATTATAGACCGTGTATCATGATTTACATATTATAATATGTCGTAATTTGAATCCGTGTACTACTTAGGGGAGGAGAAGTATTAGTGGATATGTGATCATACCTTATCGCCCGTGCAGTAGTGTCATGCCCTAGATCCAGAATACTGGAGAGATGGGGAATGACTCAACCAACTACACCTTGCGGAATACTGAAGTAACCCACAATGTGTTAAGGTTGTCTAGAGAGATGGGGGTGCATACTACAATCTAGTCTCCTAGGGTCAAGAATTTATATATCTTAATCATTCAAACAAGTAGCAATAATATACAACATTTCATTATAAGTAGTAAGGCGTCCCAAATGCTACATCATAATATTTTTAGAGATCTAGCAAGACAAGATGATAAGCCAGATACAAGATCAAAAGTATATATGACAGTGAGTCAGTTGAAGTCTGAATATATTACAGTCATATAGGGAACTAGTGTCCAGACTTGCCAGCTAACATGTGTCGGTTGACTAAATACGTAAAAGAATATAGTTCACAAAAGATGAGCAATGAATAAAGAAATCCATTCGTGTCCCTCAGTAGCTATCCTTCGAGTGCGTGCCATCAGTGAAAGAAAAGTAAGCTTGACCCTCAGGTCCTGGCTCTAAGTCTGTCCATGCAAAACCAGTGGGATCAGACCTCAAATAGTAAGTATCATAAAGGAAGCACGAAATGAAAAAATAAAACTAGTTCTATAACATGAGATGCATGAGCCAACAATCAATGACATATGTCCTATCCATGACATGAAATAATACCCTTCACCAAACAAGGACAGAAAATGCCTTATCATATTAAGATATAATACGTCCCTTGATTATGGTCAAGCTAAAATAATTCTGCATCGTAGTTTTAATCTACAGCCTATCATATCACAACAGCGCAACACAATAACCAAACAAGGATATGAGTTGCACCATTATGCTACAACAGTCTATGTCCCTAGTTCCACTTAAGATAAGTTACAATACAAAGTTAGAGATATTACATGAGAGAAATAATCTAGCTATAGTCCATGGATTATTGTAACATAACGACGCAATCCAACAACCAAACAAGGATATGGGTTGAATCATTATGTCATAATCGCCCACTTTCTCTAGGTTATCCCAGTAATGCAATACATAAGTATCCTCAAATTATTCCCTAATCAAACAGGGCTAGCTGAAATAATGATATACGAGCAAGAATATATGTATAAGATGCACCAGTCCTTTGCAATGACATTGAGCTAATTACCGATTAGTGACAGTTCTAGGCTTTTTATAGAAAAGATACTGGCTCGATCTTATATTTAGATCATATACTGCACTCCACTAGTGTGGATGATATACAATATCCGTGGTGGCCAGCCTTTACTCCCATCTAATTTAGGATGGCTCAACATGCATAATCTCGTGATACTGTTCCCTCCTAATGCTCTACAAGTTAAGTTGCCTAGTTAACCCTAGGTTAATAGAATCTCATGTCGTGGTCACATGAACATTTTTCATAGATGTCGTACTTTAAGTACGAGAACTCTTGATATGAACCCATATTGTTACTCGCAAGTTAAATATGGATTTACCCAAATGTTATGCAAAAAACAATACTATATAGCCATGACTAAAGTCACTATCCAAATACCAGATCTGTACATAAAAATAATTACATATATCACGTAGCAAGAGTATGTGGCACGATGGCTCACTATATGTATCAAGTAGCACTCTCGGTGCGATCAAGTACATCTACACGGATACAATATTCAGGGTAGGAAGAAGTTCTAGTATCAACGATAAGGTCAAGATTATGGACAAGTTATCAAGTAGCAAGTCATTCATGATAGGATAGTTAAGCACTGGTCATATTAATTATCACTTTTTTATATCGATAGATAAGAATAAGAGTAGTGTGAGAACTTCCCGAGTTGAACTATGCCCCTTATTCTATCCAACGTATAATATGGTGATCAAGAGAAATTAGTAAGTGCATATAAGGCTACATCGACAGGACTCAACTTAGGTACTTAGTCAATTTATCACAGGGTCACATCTGGGTCATAAAAGTCCTTTCTAAGTTTAACACATAACGTCACAATCATTCAATCAAACGAGGATTTTTTTAAACCAAGCAAGTGTTCAACGTGTGCATGAAACAGTAAGCGTATAGCCAGGATGACGGATGAAGTCGAGGCCGCATGGATGTCAAGACCGCATGGAGTCGAGGCCGCATATAGTCGCGGACAAAGTCCTCTCTTTGTGACAAGTGCGAAAGTCATGGGCAACAAATGCAAGTAAGAAAGGTGAAATAAAGTGATAGATGTGACTTATGTGACATGCAATAAAATATGTTAGAAGAACAAGACAAAATTATGAAAAGATGAGCCAATGCGGTGCTGAGTCACGCATTCAAAGAAAGGAAATGCATAGCTCGAGACCGCATGCTCCTCTTGGACCCCTACACACTTAGCCGTATAAAATCTTTTGGACTTAGTAAAATTTTATTCATTCAAGTTTCATGCATTTGGTCACGGGGCGCATGCGCAAATTTTTGTCATGCGTCCAACAATATGGCTGCATGCTTACTTTAGAGGGAGAAGTCCAGGACGCATGCTAAGCATGCCACATGTAGCTCTTTCATCCCAGAACAACAGGTTTTAGCCATGGAAGTTTTGAAAACTCAAGTTTTGTTCCTTCCATGAAAACCTCAAACGAAGTCCAAATCTAACAAAGTAAAGTTTTAAACTACTAAAAATCAAATGCTCTTTAACATAGAAAAACAAGTTTTTGAAAATAATAAGTTTTTAGAGATCAAAACCCAATAAAACTCAAGAACATATAAAAAGTTCTAAACTAAAAATGTAGATCTAAACTAATCCATCCACCAAAACCAAAAATACCAAGTTCTAAAAATATGGAGAATCACATAGCAAACATAATGGACTCATAAAAAAGGAGTTTCTCTATTTTTATGCAAGGTGTACTTGTCTATGGAGGGAGAGAGAAAACCTAAGAGAAATAATTGAAAGGAAATAATGAGAAAAGAGAGAGAGAAAGAGAGAGAGAGAGAGTGTGTGTTTTGGTTTATATAGGGAGGATTTGGGTTCACTTAACCAATGGTTCAAGTCATGAACAAGTCCTAATCTCAAAATAAACCAAGAACCAATTCTACCAAAAAATAGTATGGCCTCCAACCAACCTGACAACCATGTTAGCAAGCAAAAATTTATTCGAAATACGTATATCGGGAACGGGGAGTGACATCTCTACCCACCTTAGAAATTTTTTGTCATCAAAATTCAAGCTTAAGGCTAGCTAGAGATATCAAGATGAGGAACAAACTTACTACTAGTAATCTACACATACATATAAGTAGTTACAACCAACGCATATAATAAAATAAGGCAACATTATCTCACATGAGTGCTTGCCGATCACGAAATAAAAGATACGAAGGCATACAAAGAAAATATACCTTATGCGTCAAATATGTGCGGGTACCGAGATCAAATATTGTCCTCATGCTCCCACGTCGACTCCCCCAATGAGTGATGAACCCAAGCAACACGAACAAGACGGATAGTCTTGTTCTTAAGTACCTTCTCTCTTTAATCAAAAATGGATACGGGCTGTTCCTCGTAAGTTAAGTTGGTACCAACGACTAACTCAGAGTGATTGAGGACATAACTCAGATGTGGGACATAACTATGCAACTGAAACACATAAAATACATCATGTACTTTACGAAGCTAAGGCGGAAGGGCAAGTCAAATATGTGGATGAGATCCTATACTCTAATCCTATTTGCAGGCTTGCTCGGTACAGTAACGTAACCGAGAAAATATACTCTCGACCTGCATGGGCCACTACAAAAATCTGTCATGTTCCAGTCCCAAAATACGTAGGACTAGGAATACGCAGCATGTCAGCCGTATGTATATGTCAACAGCCGTATGTATATGTCAACTCTAATATGTTAGAAAATTATAACACATACGTACACTATAATATGAATATTAATTCACAAGTGGTTCACATATTGTCAACACAAGTCACAAGCATCTATATCTCATCCACAAGCAAAAGTTAAGGAATATCAAAATAAATAACTAAATTTCTCAAGTACGAAATATCAAAAGAATAATAGTCGGGTGGAGACAAATCCACTCTCTAACGACTATATCAAAAACTAAAATGATAGATGAGATCAAAACCCCAATATAAAATAAATGTCAATAAAGAAACAACAGCTAAGGATCCATCAGCAATGAAGTAATCACTGGTACTCAGAAGGTAAGACCTCCTCAACAGAGAATGATGCCCGGGTCCATACTCCTGTGGATAATCCTGCTCGTCTATACCTGGAAGTGGACCAGGTCCCCAGAGGGACGTAACAAGATATAAAAAGTATGTGCCATAATATACTGAAAATAATATCCAAAGGGCCATCTAACCGTCTATGTGAAATGCACCTTGGAGAACAACTTTTTAGCGTATGGGCTATCTAGCTAAAAATAAGATTTATATGAATCTCTCGGAGAATCAGTGGCCTAAAAAACGTAATGTCTTTCGATCGTCAGAGGCCTCCTGTAAATAATATAATATAAGGGTCTTCTGACTACGCATCTCCGACGGAGCGTATGAGTTACAAAAGAAAAAGTGCAAAAGAGCCCATATGCCTACTTGTTGTTCTACCCACCCTATGCTCTATCCATGTCATATCCATGCCATGGTGTTCCTCTAATAACTACCAAGTCTTCTAGCATGCATTTCTATCAGCAGTTATTTCCTATCTGTCGCACATCCCATAAGTACAGGTGGCCAGCCTATCACACAAGTCTGTGTCCTACATGAGACTCACACTCGTGTAACAAACATGTCACGGTCAATAAAACCTAAGAATATATCAAAATTATTGGGTGGTCTCGTAACACTAGGTCATCATGCAAAATATTAAATAAATGACAAAAGGTGACGTAACCATCGTTGCACCCAAGTTATTCTTGGACGTACAGTTTTATATAGAAAAATAAAATAACTAAATGAACAAAAAAACATGTATGCTACTAATAAATATAAATAAACGGCATAATGACAAGGTATACTTGCTTGGCAAGCAATCTGTGTAATGTAGGCGTCCTGACATTAAGCACAAGGGATCAAAAACTACAGGCTCTGAACGAACGTCTCCAGATGTTGAAACAACATCACACACATCTCCGAAATCAGCATAATAGTCAAAAAACTCTACCCTTTCGTCCAATTTGGACACAGGGGTAAAACGGTAATTTTGGACCAAAGTGGGGTCCACATGTGGTCCACTTTACACCAAAATATGTACCAGGGGTAAAGGTCTCTAAATAGAATAAATTATAGGTCAAACAAATTCTAAATGATGATACAAACTCAACGGTTTGTCCAATTTTGGATTTCGGTGAGCAGATCATAAAATTGCTCGTCAAGTCATTCGTGTGGCCCGCGAATAGGCGGTTGGGTCAACTGTCTCAAAATTGCGTAAAACTTGGGTCACAGGACCAGTGTGATACCACGGATCTATTGGCGCAAGCTTCATCGCATTTCGACGAGTGCACTCAAACTAATTGGATAATTTGCAAAATATTGATATATGAGACTTTTTACGAATATAGGTTGATTTTGGCATGCACACACGTCCAAATTAACTTTCGTAAAATCTTATACGTTGGGATATACCATACACGCCTTTTGGTTCAATTGGTACGCAACAAAGTGATCCCGTTTGGTAGAGCGCACACCGTATCACAAAATTTTAACTTTTGAAAATATGATTTTTATCCAACTCCTAATAGGTTTTATTCGATGAATACATCGATTTAATTAAAATAAAAGAAAGGTTTGTTGTACTATATGTTTTCAATAAACATCTCCAAATAGATTCTCAAAATTGTACGTGGTTTGGAAGAAAACTAGACGTGAACAGGGGTACCTGGATTGATTTTTTTGAACTATTTTGAACAGTTTTTTGCCCAACTTTGGGTCAACTTTTCTCTCAATCCAGGGAACCTAAAATTATTCTATTTGGAATCCTAGGGGGTCATGCTGTGAACGTGTACGAAGAAACCGCTCGTAAAATGAAGCAGCGATGAGAGAGATATCATACCAGAAAGAGGGGATCTTTGCTGCATGTTGCTGGTGCTGTTGTCGCGGTTACACGCATGGCGGTTGGTCATGCAGCGCTTCGACGGTGGTCGGGGTGGTCGTCGGCGGCCAAGGCGGTAGCATGGGTGGTGATGGCGGTGGTGGTGCAAAAGTTTAGGGTTAGGGTTTGGATTTAGGTTTAGGGATTGGGATTGCTGTATTGGTATATATATATATATATATATATATATATATATATATATATATATATATATATATATATATATGGAGAGGGGGACGCGGGCCTGTGTCTGGGGGGTTTTTTGCTGGGGTTGGGGTAGATTAGGTTTTGTGATATTTTTTCTTTCTTTTTTTCTTTTTTTTTCTTTTCTTTTCTTTAATAAATTTATAAATTATATATACATATATAGATGGGATTATATAAAAAATTCTAAAAATATATTTGCACACAGAAATTAATTGTAGAAATTTTATTTTGTAAAACTTTTAATAAAAATACTACACCCAAAATATTTTATGAAATATTTTTTAATTAATAAATATAATTAAATATTTATATAGTTAAAATAAATTAAATAACTATATTATCTAATTAGCCAAGTAAATAACTAAATTAAATATCCAAAAAATAAGATAATCTAGTGAATAAAAAAAAAAAAATACTAAAATTGCAAATTTAGAATTAGGGGTTTACATTATACCCAACTTACAAGAATTTTGTCCTCGAAATTAAAACTCAAGTACGATTTTAGAATAAGAGAAGGCAATATGGTAGAGTATGGTCAAATACAAAATATTGTACCTTAACATCGGAAAGAGGAAGATCTAACTCATGCATTAACTTCTAAGGGTCAGTCTGGGCTGCCTTAAGTAAGGTAATATGACACGAATAAATTTTAATACAAGAAGAAATTGCATATGGAATCGAGGATACGATAGGGGAGATGAGTACACGATATTAAGTGGCATTGATAGTACCGAGGATAAAATATCACTACTTAGTTACATGAACGATCTTGATCTATCTATGACCTAATGGTCTAAAAAGGATGTTCTTTTATTCTAAACATTCTCCATAGCCACTATGGCCTACATTTGTTATAATTGAAGTCGTCAAAATTTTAAATCCTCCAAATTCGTATCTAAGTCAAGTCAACCGCAATCTTCTCAAAAATTTAAATAATAAAATTAATTCAAATCCATTGTAATCTCCTTAAAATTAAAAGAATCCTTGTTTACATCAAAATTTAACCTATCGTAATCTCTTCTTGAATTTCAAATAATCATAATCTAAATTTAAGCAAATCTATATGACATTTCCAAGATTTAAATAATCCACATCAAATTTTAAATTACGATTCTAACTATCATAATCTCCTTTAGATTTTTAATAATAAACAAATATAATCAAATTTTATTCTTAATTCAAACTTAAGAATTTTATACTCATCCAATTTTAAATTTAATTTCCATCATCAATATTTTAAATAGGTGATCCAACCATCAAAAGTTAACTTTTAATTCAAATCATCAATTCATAAATTTTTTAATCAAATCTATCAATGCTCATGTTTAGAATTCTATTTTATCCTCAAAATTTAAATTGATGACTCAATCTCCAATATGTAAAATTTAAATCACATGCTCTAATTATAAATATTTGGTCCAATATAACAAAAAATAAAAATTTATTCCATATGGCATTCTTATCTTTATAGTTAAATTCCCACCATCATAATGATTCTTCTAAAATTTCTCGAAATTAAAATGACTTAATTCTCTCGATCTTATCTTACTTGTTAACCTTCGTAACCACCGTCTGAGATTTTCAACTTCATATAAAATTTTATCTCAAGTTGACAATGCAATTCCTACCCAACTTAGAATTTACCGATCTATCACATAAGACTATACTTTTAACAAATACTTTCTCAAATTTTTTAATCGTATGATCTAATCCTAAAAAAAATTTAACATAAAATATCACATGTTTTATGCCCTCAATTACAAAATAGTCGCAAAGTAATGCGATTGGCCTATGGGGTATATCTAGTACTATCCGTGTGTCAAGGCAGTTGTGGATTAAAATCTTATTTTTGGTAAATTTTTATTTGCAGGCTCATATCAGTATTATTGTGTAACCGATAACCGATACAATAGGTTCAGACTTGTCTAGGGGGCAAGTATATTCGTCTAACAAGCTAGGTCAACTCAATCTACGTAAAGTAGTCATGTGAAGAGCGAACCAAGTGTACTAAGGTTAGTTAGATCCTAATACAATAATTCTGATTTAGACAATATATTAGTGTGGGCCCCCACTAATACATATGTCAGGAACAAGCTCGATAAAAGAATAAGCTTACAAAACTAGACTGTAATAGCAGCATGAGTGAAGATAGTCAAAATAATATAAGTACGTGGAATTATGATGAGTGAAGGTATAAATAGTTCAAGTTCATTAAGGATCTAAGTCTCGTTCGGCGTTTGTGCCTCTACAGTCGTCGTACTAGCTTCTTGTCTAAGTCTCTGGTCGACCAAATGGGGGTATGGGCCTCTAAAATTCTACAGTCTGGATAAACACTATATTCTTATGCTTAGCATATAGTTAGTGTCATTCAATTACACTTTCTAAATGGGTCAAAAGTACTATAGGATACTAGGTTCTGTGGCATGCTACCCAACTTACAAGAATAAATTAATACTGTAACTTAAGAATGGAAAAGTTACTGGCTCTCGAGTGAGAGAGGCTATAACCTGTATTGAGATGTGTGGAACAAATTACTTGATTTAAAAACTAAAGGATAATCATAAAATCATAATTTAAATGAATAAATCAAACTATCAAGTTCTAACTACTAGACACAAAAATTTCAAATTCAAGATTAATAACTAAAATCCAACCAAACTATATATCATAACTTAAAAGGAATCATTTGGCCTATAATTAGAAGGATAAGGTGGAACGATTTGAAAGATAAAATTTTTTTTTAGTCATCATACAAATAGCGAGCGTTAATGTTTCGGAGAAACAAGATATGAAATTAAATAGAGAGACTCTTGATAATATCATGGTTTCCTAAGGGAATGTGGTATACTAGTCTCTATGTTCGAGGTATGATCAAGAAAAAGTTTCTAATCATTCAATATGTTTTAATTAGGTAAAGATCTAGGACAATTGGTCTATGATGAAGGGAGGGATTAACTCAAGATGGAAAAGTATATAGATATTTGGATGAGATGGCATGTTCGGTGGCTCATGAAGACTCAAGTTGGATTCAACGATGATCATAGATTCTAGGGGATCTACTAAGCTGAAGGTAGGGTACCCTTGCTCTTACCAAGGTATTGGTTAATTCCTCTTGGTTTTCTAAGGTACTACTCTGTTAATATCAAGTCAAGAATCTAAATTTATAGTCCTCTTATATTATCTCACTATGAAAGTTAGGTTTAGTGCTAATATTCAACCTTGGATTTCTATTGGTTCCTCAATACTAGGGTCAATCAATATGGTCAAATTTTTAACTAACCCTAGTAGTGTTTATACTATCCTCAAGTCATTCTTAAATATCTCAAGGAATCATGGTCAATCAGATTACATGTGCTTGATGCTAGGGTTCATTAGGTATGCTAAACTTTTGGGAGCTACCAATATTCTAATTTTTTTAGTAGGTATGCTATCATAATTATCTTCTAACCTAACAACAAGGATTCTTATATTCTGGCAGAAGACTATGCTCAAGGAACTATTAGGGAAGTACAATGAATAAGATGAGGTGAAGGAACAAGGATACCAATTTCAAGAGAATTAAGCAAGTACAATTTCGAAGGTCAAGGAAGGTAGGTAAGTTCAAGAATTCAGAACAAAAAGAAAGAGAAAAGTTAAATATATGGATGAGATCCTATACTCTAATCTTATTTGTAGGCTTGCTAGGTACAATAAAATAATCGAGACAATATAATCTCGACCTGCATGGGCCACTACTAAAATATGTCACATCCCAGTCCCAAAATACGAAGGATTAGGAATTCGAAGCATGCCAGCCGTATGTATATAAAAACTCTAATATATTGGAAAATCATAACACATACGTACGCTGTAATATGAATATTAATTCACAAGTGGTTCATATATTGTCAACACAAGTTACATGCACATATATCTAATGCACAAGCACAAGTAAAGGAATATCAAAATAAATAGCTAAATATCTCAAGTATGAAGTATCAAAAGAATATTAGTTGGGTGGCGACAAATCCACTACCTATCGAATATATCAAAAACTAAAATAGAGGAGATCAAAAACCCAATATAAAATAAATGTCAATAACAAAATAACAACTAAGAATCCATCAGCAATGAAGTAATCACTAGTACTCAGAAGGTAAGACCTCCTCAACTGAGAATGATGCGTCAGGCCCAAGTCCATACTCCTTCTAATAATCTTGCTCATCTATACCTGAAAGTGGACTAGGTCCTCAGAGGAACGTAACAAGATACAAAAAGTATATGCCATAATATACTGAAAATAATATTCAAATGGTCGCCTAACCGTCTATGTGAAATGCACCTTTGAGAACAACTTTCCAATGTATAGGCTATCTAGATAAAAATGGGATTGGCGTGACTCTCTCGGAGAATCAGTGGCCTAAATAGTGTAACGTCTTTCGACCGTCAGAGGTCTCATGTAAATAATATAATATAAGGGTCATTTGACCACGCATCTCCGGCGGAGCATACGTGTTATAAAAAAAAAAGGTGTAAATGAGCCCATATGCCTACTTGTTGTTCTACCCTCCTTATGATCTATCCATGTCATATCCATGCCAAGGTGATACCTCTAATAACTGCCAAGTCTCCTAGTATGCATTTTTATCAGCAGTTATTTCATATCAGTCGTACGTCCCATACGTACAGGTGGCCAGCCTATCACGTAAGTCTGTGTAATATATGAGACTTACACTAGTATAACAAATTATTACAGCCAATGAACATAAGAATGTCTCAACATCATGTAGTGATCTCGTAACACTAGGTCGTCATGCAAAATATTAAATAAGTGACAAAAGGCGACGCAACTGTCGTTGCACCCAAGTTATTCTTGGATGCGCAGTTTTATATAGCAAAATAAAATAACTAAATGAACAACAGTAAATATGGATGCTACTAATGAATGTAAATAAATATCATAATGGCAAGGTATACTTCCCCGGCAAGCAATCGGTGTAATGTAGGCATCCTGACATCAAGCACAAGGGATCAGAAACTACAGGGTTTGAACGAACGTCTCTAAAGGCTAAAATAAACATCACTAACATCTCTAGAATCAGCATGATAATCAAAAAACTCTATCCATTTGTCCAATTTGGACACAGGAGCAAAACAATAATTTTAGGCCAAAGCGGGATCCAAATGTGGGCCACTTTATGCCAAAATACGTCAGATCTCTCTAAATAGGACAAATTATAGGTCAAAAAAATTCTAAATGATGATACGAACTCAACGTTATGTCCAATTTTAGATTCCAGTGAGCCGATCACAAAATTGCTCGTCAAGTCAAACCGTGGGACTCGCGAAAGGCGGTTGGTTCAACTGTCTCGGAATCGTGTAAAACTTGGGTCACAGGACCAGCATGATACCACGGATCCATTGGCGCAAGTTTTGTCATATTTCGACAAGCACACTCAAACTAATTGGGTAATTTACAAAACATCGATATAGGGGACTCTTTACGGATACAGGTTAATTCTGGCGTGTACACACGTCCAAATCAACTTTCGTAAAATCTTATATCTTAGAATATACCATACGCGCCTTTTGGTGTAATTAGTATATGGCGAGATAATTCTGTTTGGCGGGACGCACTCTGTATCACAAAATTATAATTTCTGAAAATATAATTTTTATCCAATTTCTAACATGTTTTATACGATTAATACATCGAATTAATTAAAACTAAAAGAAAGGTTTTGTTGTCCTATATGTTGTCAATAAATACCTCCAAATAAATTCTCACAATTGTACGTGGTTTGTAAGAAAATTGGACGTGAACAAGGATACTTGGACAGATTTTCTGAACTGTTTTGAAGAGTTTTTCGCCCAACTTTGGTTATACTTTTCTCTCAATCCAAGGCACCTAAAATTATTCTATTTAAAGAAAATCCTAGAGGGTCCTGTTGTGAACGTGTACGAAGAAACTTTTTGTAAAACAAAGCAGCGATGAGAGAGATATCATACCTAAAAAGAGGGGATTGTTGATGCATATTGCTTCTGTAGTTGCCGCGGTTGCACGCTCGGCGGTGGCCGTGCAGCTCTACGGCGGTGGCCGGGGTGGTCGCTGGCGGCCAAGGCGGTCGCAGGGGTGGTGATTGCAGCGGTGGTGTAAAAGTTTAGGGTTAGGGTTTGGTTTTAGGTTTAGGGATATGGATTACTATATATATATATATATATATATATATATATATATATATATATGGAGAGGGGGACACGGGCCTATGTCCGGGCGGTTGTGTGCTAGGGTTGGGGTAGATTAGCTTTTGTGATGTTTTCTTTTTCTTTTTCTTTCTTTTTTTTCTTTATCTTTTATTTTCTTTACTTTAATAAATTTATATATTTCTATATATACATATATAGATGGGATTATATAAAAAAAAAATCCTAAAAATATATTTGCATACAAAAATTAATTCTAAAATTTTTATTTTGTAAAGCTTTTAATAAAAATACTACATCAAAAATATTTTGTGAAATATTTTGAAATTAACAAATATAATTAAATATTTATATAGTTAAAATAAATTAAATAACTATATTATCTAATTAGCTAAGTAAATAACTAAAATAAATATCCAACAAATAAGATAATCTAGTGAATAATAAAAAAATACTAAAATTGCAAATTTAGAATTAGGGGGTTTACAATGCATGCACACTATAATTGGACACGCTAAACACACTCTACTAACTCCTACGAGACCATTACCAGTGAGTATATTCAGCCTCTCTGGCAATGCCTCGAACTCCAATTCAATACGTGTCATAATTCGTGCACATACAAATGAATGGGATGCTCCTAAATTAGATAATGTCAAGGCAGAAAAAGATGAAATGAGAATGTTACCTGCTAGTACGTCACCTAATGCCAAAGCCTCCTCCAGAGATAGAGTAAAAGTTTGCCATTGGCTTTGTGGTGCTTGTTTAAAAATAAACGAAAGAAATAACAATAGGTTTATACGAAACCCTTTCTTCGGTTTACAAACAAGAAGTACTATTAATCCTATACGAGGATATTAAGTACAAAATTTAATCTGGATAAATATTGCTATAGGAGTCTGATCTGCGGTCGATCACTTTGTCCCTTGAACCACACAATGATGAAGAAGTGCTATAGAAGAAGGAGATGCTTCAAAGATTGCAAGAGGGAGTGGATGCTCGATGCCAAAATCGTCGATCACTACTCTCTGTCTGGGCTCTTTTCTCTCAGGAATGAACTTTTGACCTTCTGACTTCTGTTCTCCAAGTTTTTGACTCTCGACCCTCCTTCGACCTTGGACCTCCGTGGACGGAGGTCTATATTTATAGAATTTTAGTGACAGTAACCGTCCAGTCGGCGTAGAAGCCGGACAGTGGAGAGTGTGGTACTTTTTACGTGGTGGTTATAATAACTGCCACCCACGTATAAATGATCTTCTGAATCCGCGTGTGATGCATGTCCCATTATGAGGTAACGCGTATAACTCCTGGGAAGATCACGGCATGCAAGCCACGTAGGTAACTGCCCCTCGCGTAGAAAAGGTTGGCGTATAAGCCAATGACTGTCACCATGGCGTAGAAGCCACATAGTAGTCAAACTGGCGTAGAAGCCAGGTAGGCGTAGAAGCTAGGTAGGCGTAGAAGCCAGGTAGGTGTAGAAGCCAGGTGCTGCGTGGATAGGTAGCTAGCGTAAAAGATAGCCGATCCTCCTTCTTTGACTGAGGTATTGAACGTAGTCTGAACCAAATAGCCTCATCACGCACCAATACAAATATGGCCTGAGTTGGCGTATTCTGAGGAGATAGCATACTGCGTGCTCCTGTAGCTGAAGATGGCCAGGTCGGCGTATTTCATGGAGATAGCGTACAACGTGCTCCTATAGCTGAAAATAGCTTGATGGCGTGATATGCAGAGGTGATGATGTGGACATATTAGCTGTAATTATGGCTTACCCAGTCTTTGAAAATAGAACCAAATCTCGTGCATTAAATGTAGAGATCTGCCCCCATCACGCGCATTAACTGCATAGATGTGCCTCGAGCTCTGTACGAAGAGCAGGTTTTGACGTGGCAGTTTGTTTTGTCTTCTGCTGAGCGTAAAAGCTCACATCTGCCTGTATAAAACTAGGCAGCGTATTTCCTTGAATGCGTAAAAGCAATTTGTATCAAGGAAATGTCACTAAACGACGGTTTGGGTCTCTGTGTCGAACCATCGTTACAGCCGTCGTCTGGATAGTTGTGCAGTACTCTTTGTTAGGAGTCAGGTTCATTGTATGATCGGACAGGCTCGTTCGAGGAATACGAAGCGCTCCTCGTACACTTTCGTGCGGCATTAAAAGCAGACAAGTTTTATGCCATGAAGGCGAGGCAACAATCTTTTTACGCTGAAGCAGTCTAAAAATACTGTATTTACGCGGGTTATTCTGGAGCTGTATTTTTTGCTGTACTAGCGATGAACCTCTGCTGTACGCCGACGGCTCTGAAGTCATGTCTTACGCCACACAATATTGAAACTCTGCTTTACGCGGGTTTTTATGCATACTGTGTATAATCCTGCAGCGTATTTTTCATGCTTCTACAAGACCCCCTTCAAAGTTTTCAAATTCCTCGTAATTTGAAACACTTTGAATGAAGCATGAAACGGTCAAGTCTGAATCGTTCCTCGAGGTTGATTTCTTGGCAGATTTTTGGGAGTTTGTTGGGATTCGGTGTGTTCTCCTTTGCCTATATAAAGACTGATGAGTTAACCTGTTCTTCCTATATTTCCTTCATCCCACAGAGATGGTTGCCGAGGTTCTTCTTGCTGATTTGAGGAAGAAGAAGATCATGTTCTTCCAGCATGTAAGGAGCCGTAAAAAGAGGCATCTTCGAGCAAATGTCCTCTGTAGCGATGGATCATGGAAGGATATCATAGTTTTCTTTGCTCGGGATGATCAACAATTTCATATGGCGATTCGTCCAGGAGAGAGGAAGGGTCATATTCGACCACACACCTTGCAAGCTGTATTTTCTCCTGTTACGATGGTGGACGAGGGCAGACAAACTGGCCCTGTCTTCCAGTATTGAGTTGGGTCTGAATCCCAACTCAATCTGTCAAGACGTATAGAGGATGGGCTCTTGAATAATTTAGACAAGCCCAGTTATGTATCCTCCCGCCATTAATTATTTTTTTGGTTAATCAGCCGCAGAAACCGACTAACTGCTGAAGAAGACGACAAAGATCTCCACCAATACGAGAACCTGACAGAACAGACTCTTGGCGTGATCCTAAATGAAGATGAGAAACCCTTGGTAGAACAAGGATTTCCATCATATGTAATCATGAAGATGAAAAACCCTTTGTAGACTGGATTTCCATCATATGTAATCATGATTAATAAAATTGTCTTATTTTACGCATCTGATGATTTGCCATATTTTGCTGTGATGAAGTTTGAATAGTGTGCAGCTTCGACACATATGAAATAACTTTACGATGACTCTGATAAAAAGAGTATCTGATCTCATCCCGTCTTTTACGCATAACTGAGGACGCGTAGAAAGCTGCTTAACATTTAAGTCGAATATCTGAACTGTCCTGCTGTTTTGAACGAGGAGTTACGTAGAATTTTTGAACTGTTACTTCTTTAAGAAGAATTCTTGTTCATACCATCATCTTTAAGAATGATTTTCCAAAAATCCCTTGAAGTAGGGCGAGAAATGGCTGTCAAAACTGGCCATGCATGAGCTGTAGAGAAAAGATTCTGACTGGATTTTGGATGAACTTCCAATCGACCCAAGAAGAAGAGTTATTTTCAATGTTGAACCCTGTACTTGGAATATTTTGTGGCCATGAAGGAGCATCTTCTGCGTGAACCCTTGTAATTTGCCGTCATGAGAATTGTTCAGATATACGCATACTCTGGCCTGCATATTTTAAGATATGCAGAAAGTCATAGACCCGTAATGTAGATGGGCATAAAATCATAGGTTTATAGCCTCTCGAGCGTAAAAGCTACCGAGCGTAAGAGCATCCAGGCGTAAAACCATAGATTTATAGCCTTTGAAAGAGAAAACTTCCGTGCGTGAAGTCGTAGATTCATAGCCTCTGAGCGTAAAAAGCTTCTGAGCGTGAAATCATAAATTTGTAGCCTCTGAACGTGAAGTCGTAGGTTTGTAGCCTCTCGAGCGTAAAAGCTATCGAGCGTAAAAGCATCCGGGCGTAAAACCAAAGACTTATAGCCTCTGAGCCTAAAACCTTAGATTTATGGCTTCTCGAGCGTAAAAGCTCCTTTGCGTAAAACCGTTGATTCGCTCTGCGCAAAAATTTTGAATCCGCTGACTGTCCGTCTTCTTCTTTCAAATGATAAGCTGACGTGGCCCCAAATCATAACCGAATATTAAATATCGGATAATGTTAGGGATTCGAGGAGTCATCCAGACTCTATAAATATCCCAAGGTTTTCAGAGAAGAGACTCTTCATCTGTCTTTTGTAAAACCCTAGCTTTCCAAGAACCTTTCCTCTTCGTTTCTTTCTCAAGAACTCTGAGTTTTAGCCATGGAACCGAAACAACCTTCAGCCGCTAAGGGAAAGAAAGCTGCCTCCTCTTTTCGTTCCTCTGCTCAAGCACGAGCGACTCCCGTTGGGCTGACCGAACCTCGCTCTGAACGAATTGTCCCATCGTCAAGCTGTGCGCCAGGCATCATAGGTAAAGCTTTTGGGACGAGAAAAATGAGAAAAATCCTTCGCACACATTGTACGTGAACGCGCTAGGTCATCTTCTGTGCTGAGAGCCTCTTCGAGGAAGATGATGCACATGGATGTTTTATCATTTACGCCCACATTCCTATTGTGTCAGCGTAAAAACTCCATATTTTCGCAGTCTGGCGTAAAAGCTTTGACTGTCAAAATTTGGCGTATAGTACAAACTTTGAGTGTTACGCTATGGATGAAAATTCCAGCGTAATCAACTCAAATTTTGGCAGTCTGGCGTAAAAACACAGACTGTATACTGCCAACCTTGAATTTTATGCCTCGGAAATGGATTCCAGCATAAAAACTCAAGTTTTTACAGTCTTAGCATAAAAGCACAGACTGTTGATCTTTGGCGTAAGCTACAAGACTGCAATGTCTAGTATAGAAACTGACTTGTGCTTCTTGCATTTTGTAGTGGACTTGCGGGTACCTCTGTTGGCTGAGGTGATGGGTTCTGCTGCTGGAATGCTGAACTCCAATTACCTGGAGGATTTTTCCCACTTGACATTCCATATTTCTGGAACTCATTACCCTGAAGGAAGGAGCATTCTGATATCGTCTCAAGGGGAACGAATGCTGTTGAGCATGATCAACGGAGAGCCCCTGACGTCTCTAGATGGGGCTAAGTATATAAAGCCAGCTTTCCTATTCGGGGATATGATTGATAAACAATCCCAGACGAAACCCAAGAAGGAAAACTGGGTTTTTACTGCTGGGGGCATGGTTATGTACCTGCCCAGGATGCCGAGAGATTATCCTATCTCGGCATTCTTCTATGTCACGCATCCTAGGAAGATGTCGTGGACCCTGACCCCTAATCTTCATGGCCAGCCGGGGAAGATATTTTATCAGAAGGGATCAGGCCAATGATTATTTGTGAGCCGCCCTTCAGGCCCTGTCGTGCCTTTCAGGGGATTACTGCCGGGCAGCGTCCCGAGTGAGGATACTTCAGTGCTTCAGCCAGTCCAATTATCATCTTTTTGCAATGACTTCATGGAGCATGGAGGAGTATACCCTAAGGTTAATCCTCGGACCAACAGGTGGCTTACCCCTGTAAATCTTTGATGGGCTCGTTTAGCTACTTGGGCCCTGAAGAACTTTCAGACGGAGCTGGAGAGCATTGGTCTGTTTGCAGCTGTGAGTGCTACCAGTGTTGGGTTACCTCTCAACCCCAACCTATTTTTGGCTTTGATGGAGTGGTATATCTCGCTCACTGGGACTTTTGCCACTCTGCTAGGGGAGTTAGGATTGGCCCTTCACGAGATGGCAGAGATTTCAAGACTGCCAATGGGGGATACTCCTTATGAAGAGTATGTTCCCACAAACAGGGAGCTGGGGGATACAAACCCTCGGGTGGTGGCAGTGTACCAGGAGCTAATGAGCCATTATCTAGCCTGCACCACCTTCTATAATGAGCCTTCTGATTTGGCTCATACTAACAAATGGGCGTCCTATCTCTTCTTTCATCAGGCCAGAGATGCTAAGCCCGACAAAGTTGTGGATAGCAGGGATAAGCCTTTGAACCTTCTGAGCGTGCTTAATGCTCAAATAGTTGATGGTCTTATTAAAGACGCTGGGGCTTCAGATCAGGTTCTTGATGAGGGGATAGGGAATTATCTTGCAAGCACTAAAGCTTACAGTTATATGAGTCATTACCGTAGGCCTCTGTCCAGAGATGCTCAATTGGCTCTCTGTATGGCTACGCCGATTGGTAGTACCAGGTATTGCAACTTCGGATCGCATTCACCGTAACACCTTATGGCCTCCAGTGCGTTTGGTGTTTGGGGCAAGACTGGGCCTGCTTCCTGCCATGGTATGCCGGATACAAGCTGGCCTGAGGGCCATTACTGATGGGCTGCTTGTCGACGAAACACGACGTGACAGCTTTCCCAGGGTAGAATTATCGTTCCCATATCTGATGGGATGGTTAATTCTTCATAACCCCATGGTGATGTCTCCCGGCTCTGCCAGTAGTTCAGGGAATAATTTCTTGTTGAATTACAAGAATTTTACTTGGAACGTGACCACCGTCGTGGACTGTCGACGAGCATTGAATTTTTCTCCTGAAGCTTTTTATTGGTGAAGGGAAGACCGTTCTTTCCATTGGAAGCTTTTCTCCACTGAATTTTTCTCCACTGGAAGCTTTTCTGTACCGTCCCCACTGTACATCTTAATCAACAGGGGACGAGACTTCAGGACTCAGGTGAAGGGAAGACCGTTCTTTCTCCTAAAGCTTTTTATTGGTTGGTCTGCATTAGACCTTCCCATTTGTCGTACAGAAGTAAAGACCATTGCTTCTTGAAGCCCTATCTGCCTAGTCGGTTCGCCAGGCAGTTTGGGTTTGACCAATTGCACGTGGGAAATGCCGTCACCAGCTTCAAGTCCTGAGGTAGACTTATTGACGGAGCGAGAGGATGGCGGTACTTCATTATGGGTTGTACTGGGGCAGCCTTTACCGTGCCCGTGACTTCTCTCTCCATGGAGTTGCACATCCTCCATTCGTACGCCCAATTTTATGTGGCCACCAATACCTTCCATCGCGATTTTGATATACGTGGAAGAGAGAAAGTCCCATCGGTTTCCTCTGACGAAGGCGAAGACTCTGTCGATCTAGATGAGTTCTTGTTGACAGTACCGAGAGATATAATACCTCCGCCCGCAGAGCCTCTGGTTATCCCCAGTAAGCGAAGGGCCCCTATTATGAAAGAGGCTTCCCCTCGTAAGAAAAAGAAGACTGTTAGTGGTCCCGTCAGGATTTCCAGCCATGAGGCTCCTAGGAGTGAGCCTGCTATTTCCCCTGTCGGGGACGATCCTTTGATTAAAGGTTCCTCGCCTTTTAGAGAGGGAACCTCCACAATTCCGGCTGCCAGCGCCGGAGATTCTTTGCTCGAACCTGCTGTCGCTGCTACCGCTTCAGGCAGTGCTACGAGATCGCCTTCGAGGCCGAGCCAAATAAGGATATCTTTATCCAGCCCAATAATGGGTTCAGCCCCTTCTTCATCTGTATGTATCCTCAGCGAGATTCTACCTGATGAACCTCGATTGGATCTGGGTGAAGACTTGGATGACTACCCTCAGTCGTTATTTAGTACACCCTCCTCTCTAGGTATGACAGCTTGCTTAACATCATTAAGAGATGATTTAGCTGTACTGGCTGCAGATGCGACATATATACCATCAGCCATGGGTAAATATCATCTTTACGCTTCTTTTTAGAAGAATTAACATCAGGTTGATATTAACTTTCTCTTGTCTTCTTTTCAGGGGAAGACATCTGTGGGGAGGGCAGCATCGACGCAACTTTTGGCTTTGTTGCAGCTCCTGCCGATGAGACGGCGGGGCTCGACCTTGAAGAGGAAACATTTTCGAGTGTCGGCTCGCCCAATACAGTTCCAGTGTGTTCGGAGGAGGATAAGCCTGTCATCACGACGATGCCTCCTTCGAGTGCGCCAACCACTTCGGCCGTTGTTGGCGCCTCTACTTTTGTAGCGCCATCTGCTGAAGCGATGACTGTGACGACACCCTCTACAGTAGTTCCTGGAAAGGGATTTGTCGATATTGCAGCCACTCCCAGCGTTCATTCGGACCTCGCCATGCTAATTGAGCAGTATACCAGTATTTTCTACACTACTTTAAAAACGCTGATATCCATGGTGCTGGAGAAGAATCTAGGCTTCGAGGCTCTGAGGAGGTCCTCCCAGTTTGCGATAGCACCGATCAGAGACTTCAACGATGCTGGAAGAGCTAATGCGCTGGAGCAGATAGTTAATGGTTTGGAACAACCCATTAACAATTATCTGCAACTATCCCAGGGCAGCATTGATGATCTGATTCAGGCTGAATATGACTCTTTGACTGCGAGGCTTGTTGGAGAGATAAAAACTCTGAGCAAGTCCATCGAGGCTCAGCAGAAAGAGATGAATGAAGAGCATATCGTATTGGAGTATGTCATTCCCCAACTGGCTCAGTACGAGGCTGAATATGAAAAAGAGGCAGCGAGGGTCCGCAAATTGGAAGACGATCTCACTAAGGCCAAGGAGAGGTCTCTCTCTTTGTCGGCAGCTCGAGATGTGTTGAATGACCGAAGGGAAGCGGCTCAGCAGAACCTGGCACGTGCGGGTGTCACCCACGCAGGTTTTGTACGTGCTCGGTCTGAACTGTCTGCATTGAACAATGAGGAGGCAAGGTTGGAGCGGGCTCGCACTACAGTTTTGAGCTCCAGGGATGAGAGAATGGCCTCTCTGGCGCGACAGATTTGCGACTTAACTGCTCCTCCCAAATGATGTACCCTTTGCTTTTATATGTAATTTGCTCTTTCTGGAGATAATAAAGAGACTTTATCTGACTTTGGTGGACCCATCATTTTTTGAATATAAATGATGGGTTAGGGTGAAAGTGATATCAGAGGTAATATGGACGTGATATATTTTCGGTAAGCTTCAGCTGGACATATCTATTCAGAGGTTATATGGACATGATAGAATATGATCCAACTAAAATTTGTACACAAAACACTATCAGAGATAATATGGACGTGATAGGTTTTGATGTTCCAAATTAGTTAAACATATCTATTCAGAGGTCATATGAACATGATAGAATATGATCCAACTAGTTCTTTGGACGCAGTGTTGTCCGAACGAGATCTTCACTATCCTCCATTTGAGCAAAGGACATTAAGCATAATACCTCTTCAGGAATTTGCCGTTGATAGGAGCCATTAACAAGTCTCCATTAGGCTTGGCTAATCTGTAAGCGCCGTTTGAGAACGTCGTCTCGATCACATAAGGGCCTTCCCATTTGGGCTGGAATTTACCCTTACTCTTGTGAGTAATGATCATTGGCCTTTTCACAGCTAGAACTAGCTCGCCAACTTTGAACACCCTTTCCTTCACTTTCTGATTAAAAGTTCTGGAAATGCGTGCCTGATAGAATGCAATGCGTTGTTGAGCTAGGAGGCATTTCTCGTCTAATCCTTCCAGCTCTTGAAGCCATAGTCGATCATTATTCTCCTGATCAACTCATTAGCTATTACTATTCTGAGTGACAGAATTTGGATTTCAATGGAGAGAACTGCTTCACTCCCGTAGACCAATGAGAATGGGGTACAACCCGTCGGTGCTCGAACCGTTGTGCGGTATGCCCAGAGGCATTCTCCGAGCTTCTCATTCCAATCTCTTTTGTTCGAAGAGACGAACTTCTTCAGGAGTTTGATAATGGTTTTGTTGAAGGCTTCCGCCAAACCATTAGCAGCAGGATTATATGCCATAGAGGCCATATTTTGTATCCGATTTTTATCGCAAAATCGATAAAACACTTGGCTGATGAATTGAGGCCCGTTGTCATGGATTATCCTTCGGGGTATCCCAAAGCAATAAATGACATGGTGCTTGATAAAGCTGATCATGTTGGATGTCTTCACCTCAGCAAGGGGGATTACCTCCGCCCATTTAGAGAAATAATTCGTGATGGCCAATATGAACCGATGACCTCTGGAAAAATACGAGTGAATATGACCAATGATATCCATACCCCAAGCTTCAAAATGCCAGGATGCAACCGTAGGAAGTAAATGTTCTGAAGGTTGATGTATAAAATTTGCATGAACCTGACAGGCTTTGCATTGTCTTTCATATTTTATTGCATCTGTGATCATAGTAGGCCAGTAATAGCCCATCCTCCTGATGCGATCCTGTAGCTTAGGACCGGGTTGGTGTGCTCCGCATATGCCATCTTGAGTTCACGGATAATCCGCTGCACTTCATCACCGGAGAGACATCATAATAGCAGTCCGTCATAAGTCTGGCGATATAGACATTGTGAAGACGCATCAAAATAGAAGGAAGCGTAATGATCGTCTTTTGATGGATACTGCTTCTTTAGGATCCTCTGGTAAGATTTCGTATGCTACAAAATCTATAAAGGGATTTCTCCAGTCTCTCTTGGGAGGATCTGTGTTCAGAGTGATCACTAGAGGATCACCTCCTTTTCCTGACTTGGTTTTATTTAGGTGGATAGCCATGGGTTCCATGACTTTTGGACGAGTAGTTCGCCCTTTCACCTTGATTGAAAGAGGTTGCTCAGCAGAGGGTTCTTCTGGCTCCAGGTGGGATTCCTCCTCTGTCTTGCCTGACACCTCCTCCATGTAGTCTTGGGTATACAACATGGCATCGGAGTAGTAGAATTCTACTCCTTTGAACGGGTTAAGGTCAGCAAACTCCATTTGTACTATTCCTTGGGCATCTACATATTTGAAGCATTGATGTGGAGTCGAAGGAACGATGTTGTGGTCGTGGATCTACGGTCTGCCCAGCAGAATATTGTAGGACACCTCTGAATCAATGACATAGCATGTAGCCACTGATCTTAGGTCGCCAATTTGGATCCTTAGACGAATCTTCCCCAACGGCTTACTTTTTCTTGCGTTGAAGCCCACGATTGTATTGTGGTGTAAGCCAATTCGCTGGTAGGAATCCTCAGTAGTCTGAGCAGACTATGAGGAATGATACTGATCGATGATCCAGGATCTATGTGAATCCGGTCAACCTCCATGGAACCGACGTATCCGGTGTAATAGAGGGGTCTGTCATGCTTGTTATGTTTTAACATCATATCATCTTGGGTGAAAGTGATATTCGGGACCACCTCTATCACACTATGGCATTGAGGACATGCCACAGGTTCTTCATCAGGGGACTTGAGCTAGGTCAAGTATGCATCCGCCTGCATTAATGCTTCACTCAGGGCTTGACCAGTGTCTTTGGAGAGCCTGAGTAGTTCAAAAATGGACAATCTGGCTGGTGTATGAGCCAACTGGGCCAGGATGTCGAAGTTATATGGCTTCTCCAAACCTTTGTTTTGCATATTCTTCAAAGGTTTATCAAAGCGCACTTCTTTTTGCTTGCCCTTGTTCGCCGAAGTTGGTCTAGAAGGTCCTGCTTCTGGTACGACAGGTTCAGGTTCTGGAAGTTTGGCAGCTGAAGTGTCTGCCGATGCATCTTCCTGACTTCCTCCATAGTCCTTAAGGTAGGCTTTCCCTGAACGGGTTCCAGTAGCCAAAACCTCTTCTTCTGATGTCGAGGATATAGCAACCATATGACATGGTTTACGCTTCAAGTTCTTTCTAGACTTAGCCTTAGCAGCTTGTGTCTCTTCCTCGATCTCTGACACCAGATCTGGATGAACCCACATAATCTCGCCGCGCTGGGTAGTTAAGGGTACCAGGTCATGATTCTGACCCCTGGCTGGAGGGCGATTAATAATGTTCATCTTTGTTCGGGAAATGGGTACAACACCATTCAAAACTTCTTGAGGAGGCCGATTGCCAAATTGGAGAGAGATCATGTTGGCGGTGACCGTCTTCTCGCTGTTGCGCAGAGTGATGGCCTTAGCATCGATCAGCTCCTTGATCTTCCTCTTTAGTACATAACATGCCTTGGTAGGGTGATGTATGTACCTATGGAAAATGTAGTACTTGGGGTTATTTGTACTGTTGACTTCATTAGGCCGCTTTACCTCAGGGAGGGTAATCTTGCCGCTTTTGACTAGACACTCGAATATGCTCGGAATATCGTCGTCGTCAAAAGAGTACTTCAATGGGCCTGGAAGTCCCATGTTTTGTCTGTGTGGTTGCCGCAGTCTTTTGTCTGGACGTATTGATTACCAGAGCTTCTTTTCCTTTGGAACCATGAGGATGGTCGTTGTTGGAGGATGACTTCTTGCCTCTATCAGAGGTAGATATCATAATTCCATTATCACGCGCCTTCCGACTGTTGTCTTCAGCGGCCACCGCTGAGATGATGAACGAGGGCAAATCATGGAACTGATATGGTCCTGTAAACACCGAGATTACCGGAAGAAGGTTCTTTCTGTAAATGTCTACCAATGCCGAGTCTGGAACTCCGGGAGGCATTTGCAAAGTGGCTTGACGAAAATGTTCGATGAAAGTACGAACGTTCTCTTTCTCCTTCTTCTTTAATTCAATGAGAGAGGACATAGACATGTCCATCCCCCTTTCATAGAATCGCGCAAAGAACAGAGTCTTGAAATCTTCAAAGAAAGAAATGCAGTTGTCCGCAAGACTACTGTACCACTGATAAGCCACCCCCGAGAGACAACCTTTGAACACTCGAGTGAGAAGGGTGTCATTCCCTTGCAATAATACCTTCATCATGCTAAAGTAGTTCATGTACTTCTCGGTGATGTCTTTCCCTCAAACAAAGTCATAGTCTGTGGTTTGTATTTAGGAGGCAAATGAGCCTCATCCCAGATAGTCGGATAAGGCTGGTTGATCCCCAATTTCTTGAGCTGACCCTTATGTTTTAAGGCATAAAATTGGGCTTTCAATTCCTGCACTGCCTGCATCGGATCTTCAGCCGGAAGAGGGACCGCGGAGTTATGAGAGATCGGTTGTATTGTAACTCCATCAGGGGGCAATACATTCTCCGAATTAGGAAGTGGAAGAGGTGCTGACTCCTGATCTAGAGCAGGCTCCTGATTCGCATTGGATGGTGGTAAGTGCACCCCCACATGTATCTGAGTCGGAGGGACCGATGCTTGAGCTATAGCAGCTGTGTGTTGAGTCAGCATCATCTGGTGCATATTCTCCATCATGGACTGTATCTCTTTCAGAGATGTCTCCAACACAGCGATGCGTTGCTCAGTACTTCCTGATGAGGAAGCCTTTTCGCGTTCATCTTCAATGGCATAGACTCATATTTCTCTGGATGTCATTGAAGGGCTAGTATAGGTCTCTATAGAGAATGACTCTATACTTTCAGCATCTGATTCGGGAAACTGGCGACCCCCATTGTCGAAATCAGAAGAATACGAAGCCGGTTGTCGTGACCTCGAACGGGTGTTTCGGAATACCCCAGCTTCAATGTTTTCAAGGAGTCTATTGAATCTCCTTTGGCTTGGAGTTCTAGAGGGATGACGTCTTGAATTAGACCTTCCTCTAGGAACGTGTGAAGCCATGTTCATTGATGCAAATTTAGGCTCTTCTTCCTGTAAAGGCAAAGAGTAGTTCAACCGGTCGAAAACTGACCATTTTGCTTCAGAACAACAATATTTGACTACAATTTTATGACTATTATAACAATGCTCCATAGGAGGCGTAATAGACATATTGGAAGATCCTCTATCTTTGCGTTTATGGACCAGATATTCACGCAAGTCGGGAGGATTAATAGAAGAAGAAGAAGAAGAAGAAGAAGAAGAAGAAGAAGGCTTGTTCTTTCTGTTTACATCAGTTGGAATACGGATATTGGGAACCCCAACCCTTTCTCTGCCACCTGTATACAGCAGCTCAGCCATATGAGTGGCACATGATCCATGGGGAGCATATCTATCCACGAAGCAGGCTTTCTTTACGCTGAGGGGCTTGACCTGGCGTAATTTGGAACTCTGCTCAGGTTGGCGTAAAACTGAGGAGGTCCTCAATCGGCCATCAGCTTCTCGCATAATCTGGAGAGCGGACAGATTCTTCTCTGGCTGGCGTAAAGGCCTAGAAGTCGAGAAGTTCGCCACTTGTTTTCCCTTGCGTAGTTTGTAGGGATCATCTGCTTTTCTACGGAAGAAAGATATATTTTACGCGCGGAGCGTGTTTGGAATTTCTGAATTGGCGCTGAGACATTATCAGAAATTTTGTCTGCCACGTAATCGACGGGAGACTGAGTTTTACGCGCAGAGCACGGAGTAGACTTCTGGATTAGCACTGAGGCATTGCCAGAAGTTTTGTCTGCCACGTCAAATACGGGAGACGGAGTTTTATGCGCAGAGCGCAGAGTAGACTTCTGGACTAGCACTTAGGCATTGCCAGAAGTTTTGTCTGCCACGTAACAGACGAGAGATAGAGTTTTACACCCGGGGCACGTAGGTTGCGAAGCTACAACCTTGCTGGTCGGAGAAATCAGAGAGTCAGCAGGAATGGTAGGGGATGTCCGGGACAGCCATACCTTACGCAATTTCCTGTGGTCTTGGACAGAGAGGAAATGAGAGCTACCCCCTGCTCGAAGCATATCTTCGTAGGCTGACTGGTCGAACTGGACAACCAAGGTCTTCTTCATTGATCCTACTGATACTGCATCGTGTTAAGGAATTACTTTCTCTTCAGATGAGAAAGACGTCCCCAGCAGAGTCGCCATCTTGTGTTTGATAATAAACAAAAGAAATAATAATAGGTTTATACGAAACCCTTTCTTAGGTTTACAAACAAGAAGTACTATTAATCCTATACGAGGATATTAAGTACAAAATTTAATCTGGGTAAATATTGCTATAGGAGTCTGATCTGCGGTCGATCACTTTATCCCTTTGACCACACGATAATGAAGAAGTGCTGTAGAAGAAGGAGATGCTTCAAAGATTGCAAGAGGGAGTGGATGTTCAATGCCAAAATCGTCGATCACTACTCTCTGTCTGGGCTCTTTTCTCTCAAGAATGAACTTTTGACCTTCTGACTTCTGTTCTCCAAGTTTTTGACTCTCGACCCTCCTTCGACCTTGGACCTCCGTGGACGGAGGTCTATATTTATAGAGTTTTAGTGACAGTAATCATCCAATCGGCGTAGAAGCCGGACAGTGGAGAGTATGGCACTTTTTATGCGGCGGTTATAATAACTGCCACCCACGTATAAATGATCTTCTGAATCCGTGTGTGACATGTGTCCCATTATAAGGTAAAGCGTATAACTGCTACGAAGATCACGACATGCAATCCATGTAGGTAACTGCCCCTCGCGTAGAAAAGGTTGGCGTAGAAGCCAATGACTGTCACCATGGTGTAGAAGCCACATAGTTGTCCAACTGGCGTAGAAGCCAGGTGCTGCGTAGATAGGTAGCTAGCGTAAAAGATAGCCGATCCTCCTTCTTTGACTGAGGTCTTGAATGTAGTCTGAACTAAATAGCCTCATCACGCACCAATATAAATATGGCCTGAGTTGGCGTATTTCGAGGAGATAGCATACTGCGTGCTCCTGTAGCTGAAAATGGCCAAGTCGGTGTATTTCAAGGAGATAGCGTACATCGTGCTCCTATAGCTGAAAATAGCCTAATGGCGTAATATGAAGAGGTGATGATGTGGACATATTAGCTGTAATTATGGCTCACCCAGTCTTTGAAAATAGAACCAAATCTCGTGCATTAAATGCAGAGATCTGCCCCCATCACGCACATTAACTGCAGAGACGTGCCTCAAGCTCTGTACGAAGAGCAGGTTTTGACGTGGCAGTTCGTTTTGTCTTCTACTGAGCGTAAAGGCTCACATCTGCCTGTATAAAACTAGGCAGCTTATTCCCTTGAATGCGTAAAAGTAATTTATATCAAGGAAATGTCACTAAACGACGATTTGGGTCTCTGTATCGAACCATCATTACAGCTGTCGTCTGGATAGTCGTGCCGTACTCTTTGTCAGGAGTCAGGTTTACTGCATGATCTGACAGGTTCGTTCGAGGAATATGAAGCGCTCCTCATACACTTTCGTGCTGCATTAAAAGCAGACGAGTTTTACGCTATAAAGGCGAGGCAGCAACCTTTTTACGCTGAAGCAGTCTGAAAATACTGTATTTACGAGGGTTGTTCTGGAGCTGTATTTTATGCTGTAATAGCGATGAAGCTCTGTTGTACGTCGACGGCTCTGAAGTCATGTCTTACGCCACACAGTACTAAAACTCTGCTTCACGCGGATTTTTATACATACTGTGTATAATCCTGCAGCGTATTTTTTATGCTTCTATAGTGCTCTTTGTTGTTGACTCCCTTAAATACATATTTATGGCCTTTGCTACCCGTACTACTGATTTTTCTGCTGGTTGTACATTTGAGTTTTTGTCTACAATGGACACTGAGCCAATGGCCTGATTGCCAATGCTAGCCCCCTAAACTGAGCTGCCCCCGGTGTTGGTAATGCTAATTGTTACATCAGTCATTTAATCCTCTGTATCATAGGATAATTGGCAATCTGATGATCTGAACTACCACATCGCAGACACAACCCGTGTACTGCCCTGCACACCTCCCGTATATGGCCTCCTTTTTCCTAATATGTACATCCGACTGGGCTCCCAATAGCTGCTGCTATTGCCTCGGCTAATACGGCCAAATTGGTGCTGTTGTTGCTGATGCCACTGGACTTTATGGCGCTATACCTTGAATATGAATGCCAGGAGATAGTGTTGACATCCGCTGTGCTGGTCCTCCTCCTCCGCTCTTCGCATGAGACATCTTCTGGCCTCCTGACCTTGAGCTAACCTCTGCATTGTCAACTTATGTCGCCTAGATGCGATCAATACTTCCTCAAAATTCTGGTAGTTATGACCCTCAACCAGTTGCTAAATTTCTAGATGAAGTCCATACTGGAACCTCATCGCCCTCTTCGATTATGTTGCTACCATTGTTGGGACGAATATGCTAAGCCTGCAGAACTCTGTCGCATAGCCATCCATTATCCTTGCAGACTTCTTGAGGTTGATGAACCTCTGTTGTAACTCATATTGTGATACTACTCCGAAATACTTAACCTTGAAATAGGACCTGAAGTTGTACCCTTAGATATGTTGTCTTAACACAACTTCTTCTGCTTTCCACCAATCTCTAGCAAGGTCCTAGAGCTGCAATCAGACCTAATCAACTTATTCCTCAGCTGAAACCTTTGCCACTGTCAGTATTATTTCAATATTCTGTAGCCAAGCGTCTACAGTAATGGCATCCTCCATGCCATCAAAGTACTTGGGGTTGAGTTGGCAGAATCTCACCGATGCTCCTGAGTCTGTTCTAACACTCCTTTCCAAGGCTGTTTGTAATCCTTGGTTCAACAAGACATTCTTCTCTTGCCGCTAAAGTTGCTGGAGTTGTTGTATTGCCATCGTTCCTCGTATAATCTCCAGCAATGATGGTGTATCAAGTGCTACTGGCACTACTGGTACGATCGGGGGTACTGGAGCTCTGGTATATGTTGTACCCCATTCTCCTCTACTGGTTATACATGATTCCTCCAGGAACAAGTGTTGCCTCTCACTGTAGGCTAACATACCCTTGTCCTGCTAAAATTACTGGTTCTCCAACCACCAAAGATGGAGAAGTCCTAAAGAAAAGGACACAAGATAAATCAAGAACAAGACGAGGAAGGATCGAGGAATCAATGGTACTGAAGTCAAGTTGAGTTTCGAGGAGACATATTTTTGGATTTCAAGGAGGAACATGTTTGATTAAGATTTTTTATGATCAAAATACCCCATACGTCTGAAAAGAAAGACTGACCTGCATGGGCCACTACTTAAACCTTAATTCTACTTAATAGAAGGTACAAAACACAATCAGAGTTATTACATAGGAGAAATAATCTAACTTCAGTCCATGGATTATCGTAACATAACAACGCAATCTAATAACCAAACAAGGACATGTGTTGAATCATCATGCCACGATAGACCACTTTCCTGGCTAGTCATGTATTGTAAGAAATTTAAACGACCAATCATGTATTACGGCTTGATTTGTGATTTCTGGGTTATCCTATTAATGCAATACATAAGTATCCTCAAATCGTGTCCTAATAAAGCAGGGCTGGCTGAACCAATAATATATGAGCAAGAATAAATATATAAGATACACCAGTCCCTTGCAAGGGTACTGAGCTAATTAACGATTAGTAACAGTTCCAGGCTTTCTATTAGAAAGATATTAGATCGGTCATATATTTAGATCAGAAACCGCACTCAACTAGTGAGGATGATATACAATATCCGTGGTAGCCAGCCTTTACTGCTAGCTAATTTAGGGTGGCTCGACATACACGATCTTGGGATACCGTTCCCTTCCAATCCTCTACAAGTTAAGTTGCCTAGTTAACCCTAGGTTAATAGAATCTCATGCCTTGGTCACATGAACATACTTCTTAGATGTTGTACTTTAAGTATGGGCACTCATGATATTGTAAGCACCCTGATTTTTTGAATTTAATATTTTTGATATTCTAAAGTTTTTGTGATTAGGGGAAGTTTTTATTTATTTTTAGCTAATTATAATATATAATATTCATGAATTTATAATTATTTGTATTTAATTAATTATTAATATTGTACAAAAAATATATTTTTGGGTGTATAACTATTATTAGTGTATTGTATAATTTTTCTGGAATTTGTTGAGGTCCAAAACTATTTTTAAATATCCATATACACATATATAGAGACTAATTAATAAAAGAATTAAACCGAAATCTAACCAACCCACCCCCCGTACGTACACAATAAACCACCCCCATCCCTCCTATATATAAATATACATATATATATAAACATCAAAACCCTAACCCTAACCCATCACCCAGCCGCAGCCCCGCCGCCGGCGACCGCCCGCCGTCGCCCCATCGCCTCCGGCCGACGCTCGACCACCCAGCAGCGCCGCCCGCTCGCAGCAGCGGCAGCATCAGCCGACAGTAGCAGCAACAGCAACAACAACATCTTCGGCCCCCCTTCGTCCGCAGCCTCCACCTTCCTCGCTCGTCCGATTTACGTTCCGTCTTCGCTGGTATGTTCACAACCTAACTTTCTAGAATTTTCTTCAAGTAGAACGAATTTAGACACCCCGGTTTGATCGATAAATCGACCAGAAGTTGGCCGAAAAACTGTTCGGAAATAGTTTAGAATTTTGGTCCATGTACCCATGTTCATGTCTAATTTTCTACCAACTCGTTAATCATTTTTAAAATATAATTGAAAGAACTTCTTTACAACATAACCAAGATTTTTACTGTTCTTTTACACTACCAGAATAAGTCAAATTAGTGATGTAAAAAAACGTCGCTAAATAATCAAAAAACATCGCTAAATTTTTTTAGCGACGTAATTAGCGATATTTTACTAAAGTTGCCTTTAAACTAGTCGCTGACAGGAAAAATATCGCCAAACGTCGCTATGCCGACCTTTTCTAGCAATGTCAATGCGTCGTTAGATTAGCGACGTTTAGCGACGCAACGTTGCCAAATTAGCGACATATATATTTGTCGCTATATGTCGCAAATTAGCGACGTACGTAGCGACGTTTATAGCGACTTTACTATGACCTGACAATACTGCCATGTCAGCAATTTGTGACGGACATCGACTTTATTTAGCGACATATATTGTGACGTAATTAGCAACATTTTTAGTGACGTGACTTAACGTCGCTAAACGTCGCTAAAAATATCGCTAAAGGTACAGTAAAAAATAAAAAAATGAATACTTAATTATTTCCAAACTATTCTTCCTGCAGTTTATTAATTCATAATCTGTACAAATAGACCCAGAGCAACCCTCCATTGAATTTACTGGGTTCGTCGACTCCCTTGGGTTGGATACTCAACACGGGTAAATTAACCTATATTTAATATAAATAATATAATAAAATTTGAACAAAATAAAATATTGAAATTAAAAAATGAATCAGAAAAAAATATTGTCGTAAAGAATGCAACAAATATCCATACAACTGAGTCTCGTCCTAAAGAATACAAAAAATAAAGCAAATTAAAAGCCTTTTCCTAAAGAATACAAAAAATAATGTCTGAAACACAAACAATCAATAATAAAATGGTCCTAACTTGGACTACTGCAGATCTGCAGGAGGATGACCACCGGCGCGCATGAAGGATAAGAACATATCATACTACTTCCGTAAAATCGATACCGATGTCGATGGAGAAGGCAGTAACGTCGGTGGAGTCTGTGTCGATGTAGGCGCACCAGAAGGATGTATCCGCTCCAACTCTGCGAGTCGCTGGTTGTATGAATAGATGGTAGATAACAACCTCGTGCTGCTATGAACCATTAAATCCTGCAAAATTGTCAGTCTCTCGCCCATGGATAGCTGTGATGCCTACAACTCCGTCACGCTGTGCTCTGTCGAGGCTCTAAGATCAGCTATCAAATCCCGAAGCTCCATGATGCTGCGCTCGAGTATATCAAATCATGCGATGAGTATCGCATCGTCCACCTGCGGCTGGGACCGGGGCTGCTCCTCCATCCTTCGCAGTAACTCGTCATGGAGAGACACAATCTGAAGGTCAACGACCTCCTGGACTCGGGACGACGACTGCGAGGGCTGTGGAGAATGTGCACTTATCGTGGAGGTCCTAGATGACTGTGCCGCAATAAGGGCGCCATAGGATCCCGTACCGTAGTACATAACCCTCTGGAGACCACCAGCGACGGTCACCCACAGCTCGTCCATCGACGGAGCTGGGGAGGGCAGCGAGGAAGTACCAGCCTCTCCAGCTGTAGGTGTACTAGTAGTCGCCCGCTCATGTAGCCTAAGATACTCGGCCTAGAAAAGTTTGGATACTCGATAATTGCCTAAGTTATATTAAAATTAACACAAATTAAAGTAATACTTATATTGGTCTGTGAGGCCCTCTCATCAATGAGATTTTCGTCCTTTTGATCGGTGGCCAGGAAGACGGTCACCATGTTTGCATCCTCACCCCTCTATACTTGTTAAAAATATATTATTTAGTACTAAAATTAAATATTTTTCATACTACCATTTTGTCGTACTTATATTAAAATAATATATCTGGAATAAAAAATATACCAAACGACAGAAATGTTTCATCATCGAAATCGAGCTACCACACCACTTTGCAGCATTTCGCCTAGCCGTCTTGGCCTTCTCAGACATTTTCTTGTACCTCAGATCGTCGAAACTAGCCCTCATCGCAGTCCACTGCTCAGGCGTGATCCAACCTTGGATCAGTTTTCCAACACGATCATGGCCTTATGGTCATCCAGAGCATCACGGATAAGCTTCGCGACAATGGCAGGAAATATCCGCTCGATCAACTCGGCCCGGTACGGAGGATAGAAATACGTTTGCTATAATAAATAATTTAGTAAGTTATATAATATGCATAAATTAGAGGATTTATATAATATACTTTTATCTTGAAGTGCACAAAATAGAACGCCTTTCTCTCCTCCGGAGCTTCAGAGTAGTTGATCCAAGGGCTACCATAGTTGTTCCTCAGAAAGAGGCCCAGGCATCTCTGAACCGACGATGGACGATATCTATACAGAGATAATTATTTTGATCGAAAAAGTCAACATATGTTGAATAAAGAAATACACGATATATATGATACAAAACCATCTAATTGACTTACTTTGTACAGTCGGCCCAAATCTCTGTCCTCGTATCCTCTGGAGGTGCGCATGGAGGATCTAGCTGATGTTGGAACAACGTCGTCACGACCTCCTCCATATGCTCATCTGTCTCCATGGTTTCGTCAGCAGAAGGAACACTGGACGAGGGAGTACTATCAGGCCTAGAACTACTCGTCGCAGGAGTGATGCCACGTAACGTCATCGCAGTCGGAGATGTGACTGATCGATATAATAGAGTACTGGGCAACGAGGATCCAGAACCAACAATAGACAGTACCGAAGGAGCACTCTGTCTATCTCGGGACCTGCCAAACCCTCGGTGTTGTCATGTCATTCCTGATAACAACATATGATGAATAAAGAAATAAACAAATATAAAGTACATTCTACAGTCAAAATGTTATGCATATCTCACAGCATTCATAGAATTGTACAATAAATAACTAGTGGTGTCACAAGTCTAAATGGATAGTACATTCTATAGTCAAAATATAATATATATTGTCAAAATAGTATATTCTACAGTCAAAATATAGTAAATTCTACGGGCAAAATATTTTATTTTCAATTATCTTCGGAAAATTTATCTTGTTCGCCTTCCTCGTCGTCCTCTTCCTTCTTCTCGTCTTCACTTTTATCTACTTCATCTTCGTCTTCGTCTTCCTCTTCGGATAATTTTACATCTTCTACATTATTACTCGTGTAATGAGTAACTTTCGTTGAGTCCACATCTATAATATTTGTTACAAGAGGTAGCTCATCCTCCTGATAAGCTATTTCGTCAATGTCAAAGGTATTTCTAGCTTTAGTCTTGCATACTGTCCACCAATCCGACCTCGTCGTCCCCCGTCTAGGATAAGTTATGAAGTACACGAGCTGAGCCTGACTTGATAGGATAAATAGTTTGTAGCCATGATATCTACGCTTGTAGTTTATATCCACAAGGCCATGCTTGTCAATTTTCCAATCTTGATCTTGAATTGGATCAAACGATTCATACTTGAATAGCATGATATTAGCAGGTTCTGTGCCATAATTATATGTCAACTCCACAATCTCTCGCAAGATGCTAAAGAAATTATTGCCTGGATCGACGTCTTTGTAGTTCGAATATTTGATACACAAACAACTATTTTTCGTGGAATCAAGATCCATAAAGCTGTCTCTGATAGGAGCATTTGTTGACTTGAACCTAAACCCATTCACACAAAAACTTGGCCATATTTTAATTGGTCCCTTGGCTAGAGTTCTAATAAATTCAGTCTCGGGTGTTATTAGATGATCGACTTAAATACCAAAGTAGCGATAGTAAGATATTTATTGTGCAAGTACAGAAAGAAAAAGTAATTACCAAGCTCCTTACATATGCGCTCAACCAAGAAAGAAAATGGCATCTCATTTCTTGTTCTACTTCTTTGTCTATTATGTAGGGTCTAACCGACCTCAACTCATTATTATATGTGCTAAAAAATAATGAAACAACTGTTTATTAGTAGCATAATAGTAGCTTGTACTATTATATTGAGATGATATAAATGTGGACATATTAATTACTTACCCTTCTAGCTTTTCCACTTTATCCTCGTCGAAATTGAGTAATATATACAACTGAGCAGCCCTTAGCTCATCGTCATTCAAATATCTTTTCTTCATTTTCTCCGAAGGCATTTCGGACGCATTGAATACTTTGAGTATTGCATCATTAGATTTCTGATATCTGTCGTCGTTTCTCGGAGCTCTCATTCTATTAGAAGCAATATGAGGTGTAAAATACGTCGAGCAAAAGTTTATAATCTCTTTGAGAATATAAGTTTCACAAATAGAGCCCTCAACCCGTGTCTTATTTTTTACCTTTCTTTTTAGGTGATTCAGATGCCGCTCGAAGGGGTACATCCACCGATAACCGACAGAACTACCAACATGTGCTTCATAGGAAAGATGAATTGACAAATTCTCTATAGAGTCAAAGAATCCAGGAGGAAACACCTTCTCGAACTTACATAGTGTTATCGTAATGTCCTTCTCTTGCTTTTCTAGATGATCGACGAGCAACTTAGTAGAACAACGATCTCTGAAGAATATGCTGAGCTCTATCAATGGATCCTAAATGACCTGCGATAAGAATTCCCGAAATGCAATCGGAATTAACCTCTCCATGAATACGTGACAATCGTGGCTCTTCATACCTACCAGTTTATTCTCCTTGAGGTCGACACATCTTCTCAAGTTCGACACGTACCCGTCTGAAAACTTTAGACCCTGAATTCACCTACAAAGTCTCCCTTTATTCTCTTTCTCCAGTGAGAAAACAGACATAGGTTGCTTTAACTCTCCATTCCCCTCCTTTATCAAATGCAACGCAGGACGTCTACATATTTCTTCTAAGTCCAACCTGGCCTTCGGATTATCTTTCGTCTTCCCTTTTTCCTCCATTACAGTATTAATTATGTTATCAAATATATTCTTCTTGATATGCATGAATCAAGGTTATGTCTGATCAGATTGGTGCTCCAATATGGTAGATTCCAGAATATACTCCTCTTCGTCCAGTTATGGGTGTGACCAAATCCGTCACACTTGTACCCCTTAGCAGACTCTTCGATAGCACTTGATAAATCTTTTACCTCTTCTCATATCGTGTATCCGGGCTACTTAGGCGGTGGATTAGCCTTCTCCACAACGCCCGCATGAAAAGCATTCCTGTTCCTCCGGTATGGATGGTCCTTCGGCAGAAATTGTCGATGACAATCGAAGAAGCACGGTTTGCCTTCGTGTTTCAAACGAAAAGCCTTAGTACGGTCTATACAATAAGGACATGAGAGACGACCATGAGTGCTCCATCCCGATAATATTCCATAGGCCTAAAATTCATTGATGGTCCATATAAGTGCTACCCTCATCTGAAAATTCTACTTTCTAGTAACATCATACGTGTTGGCACCTACTTCCCATAGCTGATTCAACTCATCTATCAAAGGTTGTAAATATACATCGATGTTCCTCTTTGTATTTTTTGGACCCAGAATAATAACGGTTAGGAACATATACGGAGTCTTCATGCACATCTAAGGCGGTAGATTATACGGAGTAACGATCACAGGCCAACATGAATACTGGGAGCCCAAAAGTCTGAATAGGATAAAACCGTCAGAGGAGAGCCCCAATCTGATATTATGTGGATCCTAAGCAAAATTTGGATACTCTCGATCAAAGTGCTTCCACGCTTCTCCATCGGATGATGATCAAATACTCCTTCGATCTGTTTTCGCCTGTACCAACTCATGTTTTCTACAGTCTCCTTAACCATAAACAACCTCTGCAACCACGACATCAAAGGCAAGTAGTGCATCAAATCGGTAGACTTTCTTCTACCGACAGACTTTCCTCTACCAGTGACCTTGTAGCGATCAGCACCATAGAATTTGCACGCATCATCATCCTTGTCGTCTTTTTAGTACAATATGCACCCGTTGCGACATGCATTAATTTTCTTGTATCCCATCTAGAGCAATCTCACCATCCTTTTAGATCGATAGAAGTCTTTAGGCAACTTTGCACCCTCGAGCAAGATCTCTGTAATCAAATCAATCAGTCGATTATAGCATCCTTGTGACATGTTAAAATCAGACTTGATGCTCAATAATCTTGTAAACACCTCCAACGGTGAATGATCCTCACAACCAGGATATAGTGGAGTCCTTGCATTCTCCAGCAACTCCATAAACTTTAAAGCATCGGCATTCGGTGCCTTCTCAGCTGCATATAATTGTCCGAATTAAAACTAGGCCCTGTCGCATCGAAAACCATGTTCACCCACCCGTTATCGTAAGCAGCGTGGTCGTGGACATCCATATACAGCTCCACATAAGGCTCCGACTCTGATACTAGAGACACAAGTTCTCCGTGCATGGTCGACTGATAGTAATTCAGTGTGAAGCCCTTCGAGTACAAATAATATGTGACTTCCACTTCTGGATGATATTTCAAGTTACGACATCTCACACACGGGCACTTAATTTTGGTACCGTCCATGTACTGAGGGAACGCCTTAGCGAACTGCAGGAATTGCTGTACACCCTCAATGAATTCATCCCGCACATCGCACATGTCATTAGGATGACGGTTGTACATCCACAAACGATGACGCAGATAGTAATTCATATCCATTTCTAGATACTTCTGCAAAAAATGACAATATATGTCCTATAAATTATTACATACAGTATGATTCTCTGGAGGAAGGTAAGAACTGCTCTAACTTGATACACAATGCCCTATGTATGTGTGTGTGTGTACATATGGTTGTTTGAGTGATTGAGTGAGCTCGGGTCACTAGGGAGAGCAGTTCACAGTTTTCATAGTGTATCATTTGGCAGTGATCAACTGAAGGGAGAGTATCCATTGGACCTAGAGGAAGCTTGAAGAGGTGTCCAAATCGTGTTTGCTTCGTCTTTCTCGTATCCAAATTTAGAGTTCTTCAAGAAGGTCACTCAAAACCTAGGTAATTCTCTATTTTCTACCATATTTATGATTTCTCGGGTTACTAGGGTCTATGATTTTTTTTTGTGGAATATTGATTTGTGTCTCAAATTGGGGAAAATGTGAGTTTAGACCACAGGTTTGGGTAGTACTTATGACCAGTCTTGAGGTGTGTGGTGTGATACTTTGTATCAGTACAAAGGGCGATACTGTATTATGTAGTGTATGTTTGAGTGTATTGTATGATGTGTGTTGATGGTTTAGGCAGTGTAGAGGAGATGAAGGTATGTGGTGCTCGATTGGGGGTGCATGAGGTTGTGAAGAAGTGAAGTACAGGTCTAAGAGGTGTAAAAGCAGTGGCAACTGCTCTTTGTTACTGCAGTACTCGGACATTTTAGAGCAGTATTTAGTGAGTGTTCCTATTGATGCTTTGAACTGCACATAGCACGAATGAGTGTGGTGCAAGGGGTATCAATTTGAGTATCAATAGCAGTAGGATGTCTGGGTAGCAAGGGAGATAGGTGTGGGTGCTGCAAGTTCTGAAATAGAACAATAGTGCAGGATTTTAAGTATCCAAGTGGGGGTAATATTGGAGGGTTAATTGTACATGTGTGTACTAGTGTTATATGGGGGTGTCTTTGTATTATATGTGGGTGCAAGTGTTTGGGTAAGTGTATTCATGAGAATATAGATAAGTATGCATATCATTGTTCAAGTGTCTATGTGATCAGGTATTAGTAGATTATAGGTATTGGTAGAGTGTCAAGGGTGTGTATGCATGCGTGTTTGCGAAGAGGATCAGGTATTAGAGAGTGATGTGTGGTGTTATATCACAAGTTGATGGGTGTGTTGGTGTATTATGTTTGGGTGTTTGATGTGTTGAGGGAGTAGAGGTTTCAGGCTCAATGAGGAAGATTAGGTGTTCAGCAGTAGTATATGGGCTCAATAAGGAAGATCAGGTTTTAGGCTCACTTGTGCACTGCTAAGAGGCGTAGACTTGTGTCTTGGACCGATAACTAGTGTATTTGAGAGTGTGAGGAGTTAGTTGGTTTCAGTACAGTTAGTTGGTAGCCTTGTTGTAGGTAATTGGAAGGTAATTTTAGTTGGACAAAACGGGTGTTAGAGAGTATCAGAGTTCATGAGTCCTTAGTGCCTAGTATTAGGATACTAGAATTGGGATATGATGCGAACTAAGGTAACTATTTGATCTAGATAGGGATTGTGTGAGGGGTGTCTGGTTTAGTGATAGGATGTGTTGAGGGGTTTTTTCTACACACAATGTGCACTGATACAAATACCAGTGAAGTATGCCAAGAGGGGATGTCATATGTTATCTGTATAGGTGTATAGTTAGATAATTAAATTTTCATATAGGTGTATATACATATGATAATATATGTGTATATATTTATATAGATGTTATAGGAGTATGTGTGTCTACCATATGTGTATCAGATTTGGAGGAGGGTATCAGATTTGAGTGTGGGTAAGTTTGTCACCCTCACTTTTTCAACTAGGGATAGTTTGATAATTTGGCATGGGTAAATAATTTTAGAAATAAATATTAATATTGGTGTTGTATAGAAATTATTTAATGATTGTATTAATTATTTAATTATTTGTTATAGATTAATTGTGACTTGTATTAATTATTTTAGTTAGGTGGCTAGTCTAATAGTTAGACTTGTCGCTTGTAAGCCCAATTAGACTTGTCATGTCAACTAGTGAGCCTAACTTGGACACAAGCTCATTAGACCTATCCTCATTAATTAATCAGAAAGGATTAGCCTAATTATAATTAGTTAGAGACTTCCTAAAATACCCACCCTTAATTATTTTTCATAATTTACCATGAGAGGGAATGTTGGACATTTATATGTTACTGGGGGAAGGGGAAAGGGGCCGGCCATGTTATGAGCCTCTTCTCTCTCTCTCTCCACTTTATTTGTTCATCCATTTTTTGAGATCCCCAATTCATAGATTCCCAATTCCCTCACCTCTCCATCAATTCACTATTATTTCACTTGCAATTTCCTTCTATTCTCATTGCTCAAGGAGCTTTGGAGCTTGGAAAAGCAAGAAGCACAAGGAGGAGGAGCCGTAGCGGAGAGATCGTGTCCACTCGTATTTTCATTGGGAATTCATCTCCAAATTGGTAAATTCTGAATTCCTTCTCATTTTAGTTTTCAAATCATGCATTGGATCTTTAGGATTGACCCCATGGTATAGGGCTACATATAGGAACAAGTTCTAGAATAATTGGTTATGTATTATAATTTCAACTAGGTATTTTATGTATATTTTGGGAAAATTATGAGATGGACACACTAAGTGTCTCTTATAACACCAATTTAATCGTATTGGACTTAGATCGGGGTTGTGAGACTAGGTACGTGTCCACAATTGAATGTGATTAGGCTATATCACAATATGGTGCGATACCGTGTGATACAGAGCTCAATTTGGGTGTTTTGTACAATTATCCCTTAATTCTTATTGTAGCAAGTTACTTTAGTTGTATTATTATGTATTATATATGTATATATGTTAATTATGAGAAATTATAGTTGTTGACACTTGAGTTGGACACGTATCATGAGCATCCTACTTGCACCCTCTAGATGTTTGACGAAATGACTGTTAGTGTGTGTTTATAGAGGACCAACACCTAGTACTTGGGTTTTGACTTGAGGTGCTATTAGTTAGTTAAGGAGACACATCACTAGGTATCAGGTGAGTTAAGCAAGGGGGAGTACTATTGTTGTGTTACAGTGCACATAATTGTTCTTGGTAACTAAAACAGGAAAACAACAATAACTATTAGGCAATGGACATGAGGTATCAACTAATTGCTGTGGGATGAGGGGTGACAAGGGGGATCTATATTAGACATTTGGGGAGGCCAAGTGGTAGTAGAAGTAACAATAATATATAGGAGAGAGGTTTGGCACTGTGTCAAAAAGGGAAACGTGTGTATGAGTGATTTAGGCATGGCTTTATGGCTAGGTGGCCTGTGCGTGAGGGAATAAGGGAGATTCTTGTGATGAGGAATTAATATGTTATTACTCAATTTAGTTCATACAAGTATAGTTCTTTAGAGAAACTATTACATGATAAGTTTAAGGTGAAGATCATTATGTGGTGCCAGTTAGGGGGTGTTTGATGGACTCAAGTATTCATTGGGTGTGCTGTACACCTTGTTCAATAGGCCATGGTGGTGTCATTATAAACTGATACATTATAGTTGGGGGCTGGGGTATGATTTATAGCTTGGTGTAATCTGAAAGGAGAGTTAATAGCTATATGTGTATGAGTTATTGTGGATAGTGCAATGTGTATTGAATGCACTGTGTACGTATTATGAACAAAATTATGAGATTGAGGAGGGGAATAACTGTAAATGATGGATTGCTATATGTACTGAGCAATAACAACAACATGTAGGCAGTTGGAAGAGGACCTAGAAACTGACAGTGCACTTGAGTGCACTGTCTTGATAAGAGAAGAACAGCTGCAGTGTCTATGGAGTATTGCATTAAGATTGGTGTACATGGGAGAATATTCTCTAGGTGTATCCAAGTGTGTTTTGGGATGGTGTATCAGTATGCTAGAGTGTACCAGTGAGTAAGTAAGGTGATTAGTCAGGTAGGAGTACAACACTGTGCAGTAGTATAGGGAAAACTGTGAGGATGTTCAGAGCAGTTGCAGTTGGTTAGAGGGATTGGGTTCAAAGTTAGTGAGTATTAGTATCAGTTAGTCTTGGTTAATGAAGAGATGTTAGTTGATAGCAGAGGTAAGTTATGTATTATACCAATATCAGTTAGTGTAGTTGTAAATGTCAGTTATAAATTAGAGTACTAGAGATGGGTTATATATATTAAGTATTGGTATTATCTGTTATTGTTAGTTTAGTTAGTTAGTAAATAGTAGATAGTTTATTGTTATCATTAGCTATCAGTTAGAAGGTTAGTGTATATAGAAATGTAAGTCCGTATCAGGTAAGGATAGTGTTATAAGCTATGGTATGTAAGTATAGTTATTGGGTTATTACCAATATAGATATAACAACTAATATGGGAAGTTACCTTAGTATTAACACCCATTATAGTTCATACATCTAGGTAATGACCTTGTATACCTACATTAAATAGTATTAGTTAGTTAGTAACCAATTTAGACTTATAATCTAGTATGGACTTAGAACATCATCTTGTAGCTCATTTTTAGCATTATTTTTCTTCATCACACCGTTTAACATAATATTTTCTAAATATGATTGTGTGACACCAGCTTGTGCATCGAGAGACACACCTTGCTCAGGACCTGAGCGAGTACATCTCTTTGTTTATTTTTATTTCATGATAGTGTATATATCGCATGTTCTTGAACTGTATACTTGATTCTGACACAGTGGTTACATGGACTGGTACTATATGAATCCTGTCAAGAGATGTTATTCCTTACCGTATTCAGCGGGTACTCCTTCACATGTATTTTATTGTGTGTATCGAGTATTGATTATCATATACTTCGTGTTCACACACTGCTCGTGTTCAGTGTGCCATATTCCTGTTCGTAACGTGTCGTGATTGTATCCATAAGTATTAGTTGGGGATGGGGGAGTAGGAATTGGTTATGTGATTAAGCCAGTGTATTCGTTTACATGTCAATTATATATCACACGTATAATTGAGTTACCGTATTGTATTCGTGTTCAACCCACACCGATCACATAATAAACTTGTACTTTGTGGCACATTAGCTAGTTTCAGTTATTTTTATTCCTTGCAGTTATTCATATTGCCTGTTCTTCATTCTAGTACATTATATATTCACTCTAGTTCATTCTATTCTGATGGTTAGTTATCTTGTATTTTTTTTTCTATTATCTGTTATATATGCTCGATTATGTATTTAGAACTTCTTTTTGTGGTATGTACTTCGCTCCAATCCTGACTGAATATATTTTTCAGATGATTGGCTTGTGGACCAGTGTCCCACCTATTATAGACCACAGGATAACGTACCATTAGAGGATACTGCTTTAGAGCAGGAGGACCTAGTATCAGATGCTGAGGAGGCTTAGACTTATTGTTTACAATTGTATTACACTTTTATTGAGGTTTGTAGCATGTATATATATTATGTTAGACTTGTGGATGCATTGTGACTTTTTTTATTTTTTTATTCCATATCGTACTTTCATCCTCCTTTAGTTTTATTTTGTGATTAAGTATTGTTTACCATTATCATATACCATATTGTTTCTCCGTTGGGAGTTGAGATGACATTGACATATACTATATATATATTGTATGAGATGTTTAGATAGTATGGTTATGTGATTAAGCCAGGTTTTTAACATGTATATACATCTCTAGAGAGCAAGTTTCAGTACCTCATTTAGGGAGGTATGACGGTGGATGAGTATGCGACAGAGTATTGCAGATTAGGCCACTTTGTGGAGGGACATAAACATAGAGGAAAGGCTAAAAAGTTCAAGAAGGGCGGGCCTGAATAAGGATATAAAATCACATACGAATGGAGACCCCACCGCTACTTTTGAGAAGATTCTGAGGCAGACAATGCGGGCCGAGAATGATCTAGAGTTGGGCTCCAAGAGGTCGAGAGACATAGGAGGATACAGTGTTAGCACGGGCCTAACGAACCGGTCTCACTTTCAGCAGCAACATCAGAGACACTTCCAACAGCCAAGGCAACAGTACCCTGTACCCGCTAGAGCGCCAGTGCAGTAGACGCACCAGATCTAGTGGCCAGCTATTCCTTGTCCATTCTGTAAGAAACCCGGATATGGATATGATGCGTGCAGGATGAGATTGGGCCTGTGCTTATTCTTTGGATCAGAAGACCATTAGTTGAGGGCTCGTCCAGCTCAGGAGGGGGCCCAGGCACATAGAGCCCCGCGAGACTACCAGCGGGACAACAGAGAGGACCTCCATTGCCGACTCAGCCGTAGCAGAGAAGTGCTCAACCGGAGCGAGCTTTAGCCTTGACCATCGAGGAGGAGGAGCTAGTCGGTGATGTTATTTCAGGTTCAGTCTATCTTGATTCTTTTCTAGCTCATGCTTTATTTGATTCTGGTGCTTTACATAGTTTCGTATTTGTATCTTTTACTTTGAAGCATCATCTTGAGACTGAACCGTTGACGATGACTTGCAAGATCATCACCCGAGGTTGTATTATCCTAGTCAGTAATGTTTGCAAGGATTAGAGTTTCTTTGGAAGGTCGGGAGTTGAGCGTGTGTCTACTCGTAATGCCACTTTTGAGTTATGACATAGTACTCGGGATTGATTCGTTGAGTAGGCACCATGCTAGTAACGATTATCGTGGAGGCAGAGTTTTATTTCAGGTGCCAGAAGCGCTAGAGTTTGAGTTCGTCAGAGGAACAACAGAGAAGAGTGAAGAAGATTTCTGTGGAGCTATGGTAGAAGAGTATGAGCTGTCACATCCATTGATTGTAGAGTATATGAACGTCTTTTAGGAGAAGTTGTCGGGGTTGCCACCAGACAGAGATGTAGAGTTCTCTATAGATTTAATGCCAGGCACAGAGCCAATATCATAACACGTCTATAGGTTGAACAATAGCGAATTGGTGAAGTTGAATAAACAGGTGGATGAGTTACAGGACAAAGGCTTCATCTGCTCCAGTTTATCACTGTGGGGTGCTCCGATATTATTCGTACCGAAGAAGGATGGGTCGGTATGTATGTTTATCGACTACATGGCACTCAACAATCTCACTATCAAGAACAAATACCCATTGCCATGAATTAACGATTTATTTGATCAATTGAGCGGAGCGAAGGTACTCTCGAAGATAGACTGGAGGTCGGGGTACCACCAGGTGAAAGTAAAGAAGGAAGATATTCCGAAGATAACTTTCAGGACTCGATATGGGTAGTTTGAGTTCTTAGTGATGTCGTTTGGGTTGACCACTGCCACAGTGGTATTTATTAACCTGATGAATAAGGTATTTCATCAGTACCTGGATCAGTTTGTTATGGTCTTTATTGATGATATATTAATATATTCGAAGACCCTGAAGGAGCATGAGAAGCACCTAAGTATAGTTCTTGAGACCCTCAGGACGGAAAAGCTTTATGGCAAGCTTTCGAAGTATAAGTTCTTCCTTGACAAGGTTGAATTTCTCAGGCATGTGATTATAGGAGACGAGATCTCAGTAGACCCGAAGAAGATTTCAGCAGTTGAGTCATGGTCTACCCCGAGTTCAGTGGAGGAGATAAGGAGCTTTCTTGGATTGGCAGGCTATTATCGAAGATTTGTTAAGGATTTTTCCAAGATTGCAGAGCCGATGACTAGGCTAACTAGGAAGGACGTGGAGTTCATCTGGATTGAGTAGTGTCAGACTGCTTTTGAGGAGCTGAAGAAGATGTTGACTACAGCCCCAGTATTGACGTTGCCATCGGGCACAGAAGGATTTTCTATATATAGTGATACTTCGGGTAAGGGTTTGGGTTATGTGTTGCAGCAGAATGGGAAGGTGATTGCCTATGCTTCCAGACAATTACGCCCATATGAGAAAAATTATCCTACCCATGACTTAGAATTGGCAGTAGTTGTTTTCGCTCTTAAGCTGTGGAAGAACTACTTTTATGGAGAGCGGGTAGAGATCTTTATAGACCAAAAGAGCTTAAAATATGTGTTTACACAAAAAGAGCTCAACATGAGGCAGAGGCGGTAGTTGTAGTTGATGAAGGACTTCGATATTTTCTTGCAGTACCATCCAGGGAAGGCCAATGTAGTCACTAATGCCTTGAGCTGGTAACCAGTGGCTATATACTTGACGAAGGACAGATATTTATTGGTCGATCTTGATAGCTTGGGTATTGAAGTGCTAGTTTTTGTAGTTATGACACAGATACGGGGAGTTCAAGTATGGACAGAGTTGATGGACCGGATCAAAGCTACACTGTTTGAGGATGAGTCCCTGAGGGGCATCCGAGCGCAGGTCTGGATGAGGTTGGTAGTGGATTAAAGTATTGCAGAGGATAGATCAGTGCGGCATGGTACCAGATTGTGTGTGTCGGGTGGAGCGTTATGCAAGGTGGTTCTTTAGGAGGCGCATCGATCTTAGTACTTTATGCATCCAGATGTCAACAAGATGTATAAGGACAAAAGAGAGCATATTTGGGTATGGTATAAAGTGGAAGGTGGCTAGCTTCGTATCCAGATATTTGGTATGCCAGCAGGTAAAGACAGAAAGACAGAGACCAGGTGGACTACTTCAGCCTTTACCCATTCCAGAGTGGAAATGAGAGCACGTGACGATGTAATTTGTATCACGACTTCCGCGTTCTTCTGGAGGCTAAGAAGCGATTTGGGTCATCGTAGATAGGTTGACCAAATTGACTCACTTTCTGCCATTCAAAGTGGGTACGTCTACACAGAAGCTTACAAAGATGTATGTGCGTCAGATAGTCAGATTGCATGGAGTTCTTGTGAGCATCATCTCAGATCGGGATAGTCGCTTCATGTCTTACTCCTGGAGGAGTTTGTAGGCTAGCTTGGGCACCCAACTCAAGTTTAGTACTATATATCACCCTCAAACAGACGAGTAGTCGGAGATGACTATCCAGACTCTCAAGGATATACTACGCACCTGTGTTTTAGATTTTAGAGGCTCTTAGGAGGATCATCTTTATCTGATAGAGTTTGCTTATAACAATAGCTATCAGGCAGTATCGAGATATCACCATTTGAGGCGTTGTATGGACAGAGATTCTGTACTCCGTTATCATGGGATGATGTTGGTGAGAGAGCCTTATTGGGACCGGAGATGGTAGTAGATGCAGCTGAGAGGGTAAAGCTTATCAGGGATAGACTTCGAGGGGCGCAGGACAGACAATGGCATTGGGCCGATAGCCACCCGAGACCATTAGAGTTTGAGGTATAGAATTTGTTTTGTATTGCTTATGATTGCTTGTTTTAGTTAGAGTATTAAGACTAATTTCATGCTAGGTTGGCGATCTGGTGTTCTTGAGAATTTCTCTAACATGGGGCACGATTTGCTTTGGTGGAGGCAGAAAGCTTAGTCCACGGTATATCGGACCCTTCGGTGTTCTAGGGAGGGTCGGTATAGTGGCCTACCGACTAGAATTGCCGTATGCATTAGAGGGAGTACACAACATGTTCCACGTATCGCAATTAAGATGGTACATGACAGATCCTAACCATGTACTAGATCACTCGAAGATCGAGGTTGGTCTGACTCTCAGTTTTTCAGAGCCGCCTATGGAGATTCTGGACCACAGGGAGAAGGTATTGCGAAACTAGACATTTTCTTTGGTACGCTTCGCGTGGAGGCATCACTCGCCAGGAGAGAGTACCTGGGAGTGAGAGGCCGAGATGCGCGAACGATATCCTTATCTGTTTGAGCCGTGAGGTATAATTCTTTCTTGCTAGTATTGATTGATATTGGTAGTTAGTTTTTTCCTTAAATTTCGAGGATAAAATTTTTCTAAGGAGTGTAGGATTGTCACCCTTATTTTTCCAACTAGAAATAGTTTGATAATTTGGCATGGGTAATTAATTTTAGAAATAAATATTAATACTGGTGTGTTATTGAAATTATTTAATAATTGCATTAATTATTTAATTATTAGTGAGTTATATATTAATTGCGACTTATATTAATTATTTAAGTTAGGAAGCTAGTCCAATAGTTAGACTTATCGCTTATAAGCCAAATTAGACTTGTCATATCAACTAGTGAGCCTAACTTGGACCCAAGCTCATTAGACCCATCATCATTAATTAATTATAAAGGATTAGCCTAATTACAATTAGTTAAAGACTTCCCAAAATATCTACCCTTAATTATTTTTTATAATTCACCATGAGAGGGCATGTTTGACATTTACATGTTACTTGGGGAAGTGGCCGGCCATGTTATGAGCCTCTTCTCTCTCTCTCCACTTTATTTGTGTCACGCCCCAGTCCTAAAATACGTAGGACTAGGACACGTAAGCATGCTAGCCGCGTGTGTATGGCAACTCCAATATATGAAAACCATAACACATACGTACGCTATTTTTTGAACAATAATTCACAAGTGGTAAAAAACTATCATAAGTCAAAGGGCATAGCTAAATATCATCCACAAAAACCAAATAGAAATAAATAACCAATATCTATGAAACTAGATCTCAATATGAAGTATCAGAGAAAGATAGTCGGATGGAAATAAATCCACTACCGAACTAGGATATAAAATAAACACAATATAAGTACAACAACTAAAAATCACTGAGACTCGAAGAGAAGACCTCCTCGGAACATAAGCAACAAGTTCGGATCTGCGCTCCTGCGAATACTCATGAACATCTATACCTGGAAAGGGACCAGGTCCTCAGAGGGACATAACAAGATACATAAAAGTATGCCATATGTAAATACTGAATAAAATAAAATAAAGGGTGTGCTAACCATCTAAATGAATATAATGTGAGGACAACATTGGTACGTATGGGTAGGTGTAGGCATAACGTCCATATCGCTCCAAAGAACGTAGAAACTGCATAGTATATCGTCCATATCGCTTCGAAGAACATGGAAACTGTATAGTATATTGTCCATATTGCTCCGAAGAACGTGGAAACTGAATAGTTTATCGTCCATATCGCTCCGAAGAACGTAGAAACTGAATAAAGGAAGTCATTGGATCCATGGCTCCTCCGGATACTACAAAATCCAATGTGTGTATCCCATACGCCTACTAGTTGTCCTCCCCGCCCAAGGTAGATATACCAGTCGAATACTCGATGTGCATACTCCGTATCTATATGCCAAGTCTCTACTAATCATATAATCCTGAATTACGTGCTAAACCGTGATGCATATCACACGCACCGATAGCTAGTCGAGTACTCGAACCCGCATCCCAACATAAATTTGTTACCATGATGCGTGTAAGAGTGTCAGATCTCGGAAGATATCAGAGTATCCTCCTAATAGGTGAGTCTGCTAATGACTAGGTCAAGTACACTACTCGTCGACGTATTCGTCGACTGCATCCGAGTCAATCTCGAACGTGCACAGTTATATAAAATAAAACAACAAGATATCATACAAAATATGCATAAGTTAATTTAAACAGTAAATATGGCAAGGTATCTTGCCTGGCAAGAAGCTGCGTAGTACCAATAACCTGCTCTAGAAGTCGCGCAGAACAATCCCATATCCTATGTACATATAATATAATACAATTATTAGTCATTACACTAGCACATACACAACCATATTTATACTGGACTCAGGGGTACGGTAGGGGTAGTCAACTAACAGGGTCAATTGCGCTTCTAATTGTGCGTGTGTCACGTCTTTAAATACTGTAAAAATAGACAGTCAACTAACACTTGTCTAGCCAGTACGTCGGTGTACACGAGGCAGACAATTCCTAATTTTTTAGGTCATAAAGTCAAGGTATATATGCTGACAAAATCCACGGTATCCTAGGGTCGTACAATATAGTTACATATATAGTCATAATTAGTATTTAACATTTAATTTATATATATATCCTTATAATTATATAATAGTAAAACCAATAATTTATATGCATATCCATTCAAATACATATACTATATATATATATATATATATATATATATATATATATATATATATATATATATATATACCAAATTGATAATTACACGCACACGCGTATGTACACGAACTCGAGTTGGGTTCTCCGACATGGTCTGGACTCAACTAACAGACTGAACCAATATGCTAACATAGATGTACAACACCCATAAAATAAAGGAAGAGGGGCAGGTTCGAACCTCAGGGTACGCACACAGTCATGACGATGACAACGATGATGATGATGATGATGATCACGACGATGATGAGACGACGGTGAGGGTTTTGATGATTGAGGTGATGGTGTTGATGATGGTTAAGTTGATGGTGTTGATGATGTTGGTGATTATGGAGACGATGATGGTGATTATGGAGATTGATGATGGTGATTATAGAGTTTGATGATGGTGATTATGGAGATGATGAGAGCCGGGGTTAGCCGGAGAAGAACCCAGGTGAGGCAGTCCGACGAGGGGAGAGGTGAACGGGGTTTATGGTGTGCTCGGGTGGAAGTGTAACAGTCTCCGGCGAGTTCGGGTAGCCGCGGGGAAGTCTGGCAGCAGGTCTCCGATCGAGTGCAGTCGACGAGGGCGGGTTCAGGTGGTCAAAGGCTTCTGGTGGACGAGGAGGAGGAAGGAGAGGCAGGGTGGATGGCGGGGTATAGTCCGGTATGATAGTGAGGATGATGATGATGACGAGAGGAGACAGGGATGAACGAGGGTGGTCCGACATCGAGAAAGGTGTCAGGGTTCTGGAGTCGACTGTCGAGGGAGGAAATGGCCGGTGGCTGCCGCAGGGTGCAACATCGTATGGAGGCGGGGATGGCAATCTGCAGCGGGTCGAGATGGCCGGGTTCAGGCTCCGGCGGGACTGGATTGAGGCGTCGAGGACGGATGTAAAGGGTGGCGTGTGGATCTCTTGTCCGGTGAAGGGTTTCTCCGGCAAGGGGGAGGGTTCGTTCCAGCGGGAGAGGGGGAGGAGAAGAATAGGAAGATGGTGAACAGGAAAGTCGGCTAGGAGAAAATAGTTTAGGAATAGAAAGAAAAGCAAAAGTAATAAATAAAAGAATAAAATATATATACATGTAGAGGGGGTTGGTTTGACCTAGAAAAATTTGACTTTGGTCAACACTCTCTTAGAATTGGGCTTGGGTTGCCATGTAGGTATTTCAATGGGCTAGGATTTGCATTATTTAAATACAAGGGCTAGGTTTAAATGAGGGGGCGAGGTTGCACATTCCAAAAATTATCAAAAAATTCATGTAAAGGGAAAATATGTTTCTTCATGTGTCATGTCCAATGGTGTGGACACCTTAATGCACTTTTGCATAAAAGCGCCCAACAATTAGAAAATTGCACAAAGATGGAAATTAGATTAAATTAATTTAAAATTAATACGCATGGTGTTCTGGAATTAATTAGAAGTTCATGGGGATAAAATTAGGTAAAACACAAGTGTCATGGGCATAGAGGGCTAAGAGTAAAATTTTATCATTAATTGGGTTGCACAAAATAGGTCAAGATTGTGTCTCCAATTTCGATTGGAACGTACAAGGATACAAAGTCGTATTTATATAGAATTAAATATAAACGTCCACGACGAATGCTGTGCGACTAAAATGTAGCACAAAAGAGCATAATTATAAGTTACACAAATATCAGAATAGATGACTGGCATGTCTAAGACAAGCTAGGGTGTAAAGTTTGTTGGATGGGAATGGCAAGTGTGGTGCTCTAATTATCGAAGCAACGGTAAGGTGCGCTACGTAATTTAATTACTGTAACATTAAATAAAATATCGTGTCCTATTTCTAATTGGATATATACTAGCCCTAATTTCTCTATCTAAGCCAAGTATGCCTAATTTTGGGTGAGGGGGTTTACAATCTACCCAACTTAAAAGAATTTCGTCCTCGAAATTTAAAATAAGGCATAATTTGTTAATTCCTTCACATTCGCATATAAGGTAAGTCAATTACAATCTCTTACTAAAATTAAAACCTATTCAAATCCATCACAATCACTTTCAAATTAAATTAGCCATTATTTAAACCAAAATTTAACATATCGTACTATCTTCTCAATTTTTAAATAATCAATCATCCAAATATAATTCATATCTATATGACATCCCACATCAAAATTTATATCGCAATATCCAACTATCAAAATCTCCTTTAGAAAATAATTTTAATCAAGTATTATTTCTATTTCTAACTTGGGAATTCCGTACTCTTCAAATTTTAATTTTTAATTTACATCCTTAATATTTCAATAGGTGACCCACAATCAAAATTTTATTTTTAATTCAAATCATCAAATTTGGAATTCAATCCGTCGATGTTCATGTTTGAAGTTCTATTTATTTTTCTCAAGATTTAGATCGATAATTCAACCTTCAATATTCAAAATTTAAATTATGTGCTCAAAGTATAAATATTTGGTCCGCAATATCTAAATATCAAAAATTTATTTAAATCCTCATCATCTTAATTATTCTTCTAAAATAACTCAAAAGTAAAAATGACTTGAACCTCTCAATTTAATCTTACTTGATCATAATCTAAAAAAAAATTCCTCTCTAGTTGCCAGTGCAACTTCTACCCAACTTAGAAATTGCCTATCTAGCACACAAGGCTATACATTTAAGAAAGATATTCCTCAAATTATTCACTCAGGTTATTCCATCCTCAAAACTTCAACACCAAATATATCATATATGGTATGCCCTTATTTATGAAATATATCCCCAAAATGCGGTTGGCCTATGGGGTATATCTAGTACTATCTGTATATCAAAATTATACCAAGCATGAGGTTTTGTCTTTCCGAAATAAGGGAAGACGAAAATCAATAATAAAGAGTTCAAGGGGAAGGTAATAGAAATAAAAGTATCGCGATCAAGGCGTTTAAGGAATTCAAAATAAATTGTCTAGGCAGGTGTGGACTGAAATCCTATTTGGTAAATTCTTATTCGCATGCTCGTATCAGTATAGTCATGTAATCTGTACGATATACTCAGACATATCTAGAGGGCAAGTATTTTCGTCTAAGAAGCTAAGTCAATTTTATCTTAATCCACATAAGTAGTCATGCGAAGAGCGAACCAAGCGCACTAAGGTTAGCTAGACCTTAACACACTATTTCTGATTAGACAATTATATTAGTGTGGTTGATCAGGCCCCAATAACATATATGTCATGAACAAGCTCGATAAAGATTAAGCTTACAAAAACTAGGCTATAATCGCAGCATAAGTCGAGGTAATTTAGAAAATATAAATATGCTGGATTATGATAAAATAAGGTACATAATAATTCAAGTTCAAAAAGAAGATAAGACTCTACAATCTTTACAGTTGTCATACAAACTCCTTGTCTGAGTCACTAGTCAACCAAGTAGGGGTATGAGCTTATAAGTTCTACAGTTTGAATAAACATTATCTTCTTATGCTAGCATATAGTTAATATCATTCAATTATACTTCAATAATATGTTAAAAAGGACTATGTGATACTATGTTGTGAGGCATACTACCCAACTTAAAATAATAAACTAATACTATGACATTCTTAAGGGGAATCTACAAAATAACCTTGTTCTTGTAAATAAAGTATAAACTCTTATTAGGGTACATGCAGAAAAGATCTTTGTACTTATTAGGGTCTTCTATTGCATTATATAGGTAATGGCTATCTTAAGTCTTAATCATTGTGCTTATAAAAAAGTATCGATAGTAAGAATGGAAGAGTTGTTGGCCTTCAAGGGAACGGGAATATAACTCGTATTGAGGTGGGGGTACGAATCATGTGATTTTGAACTAAAGTATAACCATAAAAATTATAATATAAATGAATACTCAACTATCAAGTTCTAACTACCAAGCACCAAAATTTCAAAATTCAAGATTACGACTATAACCCTAGCAAGCTATATATCCTAACATAAAAGGAATCACTCGATCTACAATCAGAAGTGTTAGGTGGCACGAGTTGAAAGAAAGAAAAAGCTTAATCAGTCATCGCACAAATAGCGAGTGCTAAGTTTTCAGAGGAACAAGATATGAAATTAAAATAGAGACTCTAGATAACATCATGGTTTCTTAAGGGAAGGTGGCATACTAGTCTCTATGTTCGAGGTATGATTGAGAAAATGTTATATTCATTCCTCTTGGCTTCCTAAGGTATTGTTCGGCTACTATAAGACAAGAAGCTATAGTTGTAGTTCTCTAGTACTATTTTACCATAAAATGCTAGGTTAGTCCTAATATTTAACCTTAGATTTTTATTGGTTCCTCAATATTAGGGTCAAACGCTATGGTCAAATTTCTAACTGATCCTATCAGTGTCTATACTACTCTCAAGTCTTCATAAATATATCAAGGGTAATGGTAAACCAATCTATAGATAAGGAATGCTCGGGTTCACTAGATATTCTAAACTTAGTAATGTATCAATACCCTAGTTGTATTTTTAATAAGCATATTACCCTAATTATCATCCTAACAACAAGGATTCCTATATTCTACCAGAGGCTGCACTCAAGGAACTATTAGGGAAGTACATGAATCAAGCATGATGCAATTCGTCAAATAGAACAGATTGCAAAGAAGATGAGTCATAGTCAAATGTGGATGAGATCCTATACTCTAATCCTATTTACAGGCTTGCTTGGTACAGTAATATAACCAAGACAATATGCTCTCGACCTGCATGGGCCACCACTAAAAATATGTCACGCTCCAGTCCCAAAATACGTAGGACTAGGATACGTAAGCATGCCAGCCGCATGTGTATGATAACTCCAATATATGGAAACCATAATACATGCGTATGCTGTATTATGAACAATAATTTACAAGTGGTAAAAACTATCACAAGGTAAAGGGCATAGCTAAATCTCATCCACAGAAATCAAATAGAAATAAATAACCAATATCTATGAAACTAGATCTCAATATGAAGTATCAAAGAAAGATAGTCGGATAGAAACAAATCCACTACCAAACTAGGATATAAAATAAACATAATATAAGTACAACAACTAACAATCACTGAGACTCAAAGAGAAGACCTCCTCGGAACATAAGCAACAAGTCCGGATCTGCGCTCCTGGGAATACTCATGAACATCTACACCTGGAAAGGGACCAGGTCCTCAGAGGGACATAACAAGATACATAGAAGCATGCCATATATAAATAATGAATAAAATAAAATAAAGGGTGTGCTAACCATCTAAGTGAATGCAATATGAGGATAATATTGGTACGTATGGGTAGGTATAGGCATAACGTCCATATCGTTCTGAAGAACGTGGAAATTGTATAGTATTTCATTCATATCGCTCTGAAGAACGTAGAAACTACATAGTATATCGTCCATATCGCTCCGAAGAACATGGAAACTGAATTATATATCGTCTATATCGCTCCGAAGAACGTGAAAACTGAATAAAGGAAGTCATTGGATCCATGGCTCCTCCGGATACTACGGAATCCAATGTGTATATCTCATACGCCTATTAGTTGTCCTCCCCACCCAATTTAGATATACTAGTCGAATACTCGACGTGCATACCCCGTATCTATATGCCAAGTCTCTACTAATCATATAATCCTGAATTACGTACTAAACCATGATGCATGTCACACGCATCGATAGCTAGTCGAGTATGCGAACCCATATCCCAACTTGAATTTGTTATCGTGATGCGTGTAAGAGTGTCAGGTCTCGAAAGATATAAGAGTATCCTCCCATTGGGTGAGTTTGCTAGTGACTAGGTCTACTACACTACTCGTCGACGCATTCGTCGACTGTACCCGAGTCAATCTCGGACGTGCATAGTTATATGAAATAAAACAACAAGATTTCATACAACATATGCATAAGTTAGTTTAAACAGTAAATATGGCAAGGTATCTTGCCTGGAAAGAAGCTGCATAGTACCAATAACCTGCTCTAGAAGTCACACAGAACAATCCCATATCCTATGTACATATAATATAATATAATTATTAGTCATTATACTGGCACATACACAACCATATTTATACTGGAATCAGGGGTATGCTAGGAGTAATACTAGTCAACTAACAGGGTCAACTGCGTGTCTAATTGTGCGGGTGTCACGTCTTCAAATACTGTGAAGATAGACAGTCAACTAACACTTGTCTAGCCAGTACGTCGGTGTACACGAGATAGACAATTCCTAATTTTTTAGGTCACAAAGTCAAGGTATATATGCGGACAAAATCTACGTTGTCCTAGGGTCGTACAATATAGTTACATATATAGTCACAATTAGTATTTAGCATTTAATTTAAATATATATCCATATAATTATATAATAAAATAACCAATAATTTATATGCATATCCATTCGAATATATATATACCAAATTGATAATTATATGCACACGCGTACGTACACAAACGCGAGTTGGGTTCTCCGACATGGTCTGGACTCAACTAACAAACATAACCAATATGATAACCTAGATGTACAACACCCATAAAATGAAAGAAGAGGGGCAGGTTCGAACCTCGGGGTACGCGTATAGTCATGACGACGACGATGATGATGATGATGACGACGATGATGAGGCAAAGATTAGGGTTATGCTGTTTAAGGTGATGGTGTTGATGATGGTTAAGGTGATGGTGTTAATGATGTTGGTGATTATAGAGATGATGATGGTGATTATGGAGTTTGATGATGGTGATTATGGAGATAATGAGAGCTGGGGATAGCCGGAGGAGAACTCAGGTGAGGCGGTCCGACGAGGGGAGAGGTGAATAGGGTTGATGGTGTGCTCGGGTAGAGGTGCAGCGGTCTCCGGCGAGTTCGGGTGGCCGATGGGAAGTATGGCAGCGGGTCTCCGGTCGAGTGCAGTCGGCGAGGGCGGGTTCAGGTGGTCAACGGCTTCTAGTCGACGAGGAGGAGAAAGGAGAGGCGGGGTGGATGTGAAGAAGTCTGAGGCAGTGGTACAGGCTGGCGGGGTCTAGTCCGGCATGATGGTGAGGATGATGATGATGACGAGAGGAGACTGGGATGGACGAGGGTGGTCCGGCGTCGACGAAGGTGTCGGGGTTTTGGAGTCGACTGTCAAGGAAGGAGATGGCTGGTGGCTGCCGCGGGTGCAACATCGTGTGGAGGCGGGGATGGCAATCTGCAGCGGGTCAAGATGGCCGGGTTCAGGCTCCGGCGGGACTGGATCGAGGCGTCGAGGATGGACGGGAAGGGTAGCGTGTGGATCTCTTGTCCAGTGAAGGGTTTCTCCGGCAAGGGGGAGGGTTCATTCCGACGGGAGAGGGGGAGGAAAAGAATAGGAAGATGGTGAACAGGGAAGTCGGCTAGGAGAAAATAGTTTAGAAATAGAAAGAAAAGGAAAAGTAAAGAATAAAAGAATAAAATATATATACATGTAGAGGGGGTTGGTTTGACCTAGAAAAATTTGACTTTGGTCAACACTCTCTTAGAATTGGGCTTAGGTTGCCATGTAGGTATTGCAATGGGCTAGGATTTGCATTGTTTAAATACAAGGGCTAGGTTTAAATGAGGGGGCGATGTTGCGCGTTGCACATTCCAAAAATTAAGAGAAAATTTATGTGAAGGGAAAATAGATTTCTTCATGTGTCATGTCCAATGGTGTGGACACCTTAATGCACTTTTGCGTAAAAGTGTCCAACAATTAGAAAATTACATAAAGATAGAAATTAGATTAAATTAATTTAAAATTAATGTGCATGATGTTCTAAAATTAATTAGAAGTACATGGGGATAAAATTAGGTGGGACACAAGTGTCATGGATATAGAGGGCTCAGAGTAGAATTTTATCATTGATTGGGTTGCACGAAATGAGTCAAGATTGTGTCTCCAATTTCGATTGGAACGCACAAGGATACAAAGTCATATTTATATAGAATTAAATACAAATGTCCACGACGAATGTTGTGCGACTAAAATGTAGCACAAGAGAGCATAATTATAAGTTACACAAATGTCAGAATAGATGACTGGTATGTCTAGGACAAGGATGTGAAGTTGATAGGAAGGCAATGGCTAGTATGGTGCTCCAATTATCGAAGCAACGGTAAGGTATGCTACGTGATTTAATTACTGTAAAATTAAATAAAATACCGTGTCCTATTTCTAATTGGATACAAACTAGCCCTAATTTCACTATCTAAGCCAAGTAGGCCTAATTTTGGGTTAGGGGATTTACAATTTGTTCATCCATTTTTGAGATCCCCAATTCATTGATCCCCAAGTCCCTCACCTCTCCATCATTTCACTATTATTTCACTTAAAATTTTCTTCTATTCTCATTCCTCAAGGAGCTTTGGAGCTTGGAGAAGCAAGGAGCACAAGGAGGAGGAGCCATAATTGAAAGATCGTGTCCGAAACGTGTCCACTCGCATTTTTATTTGAAATCCATCTCCAATTGGTAAATTCTGAATTTTTTTCATTATAGATTCCAAATCATGCGTTCGACCTTTAGGAATGACCTGATGGCATAGGACTACGTATAGGAACAAGTTCTAGAATAATTGGTTATGTATTGTGATTTCTACTTGGTATTTTGTCTATATTTCGAAGGAATTATGAGGTGGACACGCCAAGTTTGCGTCATAACACCAATTTAGTTATATTAGACTTAGATCGGGATTATGAGACTAGATATGAGTCCATAATTGGATGCGATTAGGCCGTATCACGATATGGTGCGATACCGCATGATTCGAATATCAATTTGGGTATTTTATGCAATTATCCCTCAATTCTCATTGTAGCAAGTTACTTTAGTTGTATTATTATGTATTATATATGTATATATGTTAATTATAAGGAATTATGGTTGTTGACACTTGAGTCGCACACGTATATGAGCATCCTACTTGCACCCTCTAGATATTTGGTGAAATGACTGTTAGTGTGTGTATGTAGAGGACTAACACCTAGTACATGGGTTTTGACTTGAGGTGCTATCAGTTAGTTAAGGAGACACATCACTAGGCATCATGTGAGTTAAGCAAGGGGGAGTGCTGCTGTTGTGTTGTAGTGCATATAATTGTTCTTGGCAACTAAAACAGGGAAACAACAGCTATTAGGCAGTGGATATGAGGTATCAGCTAATTTCTGTAGGATAAGGGATGACAAGGGGGATCTGTATCAGACATTTGGGGAGGCCAAGTGGTAGTAGAAGTAACAACAATATATGGGGAAGAGGTCGGGCACTATGTCAATAAGGAAAATGTATGTAAGAGTGATTGAGGCATGTCTTTATGGCTAGGTGGACTGTGCGTGAGGGAGTAAGGAAGATTCTTATGATAAGGAACTGATATGTTGGATACTCAATTTAGTTCAAACCAGTGTAGTTCTTTAGAGCAACTAATACAAGATAAGAGTAAGGTAAAGGTCATTGTGTGGTGCCAGTTGGAGGGTGTTTGGTGGACTCAAGTATTCATTGGGTGTGTGCTGCACACCTTGTGCAGTAGGACATGGTGGTGTCATTATAAACTGATATATTAGAGTTAGGGGCTCGGGTATGATTTATAGCTTCGTGTAATCTGGAAAGAGTGTTAATAGCTACATGTGTATGAGTTGTTATGGACAGTATAATGTGTATTGAATGCGCTGTGTACGTGTTATAAACAAAACTATGTAATTGAGGAGTGGAATAACTGTAAATGATGGATTGCTATGTGTACTGAGCAATAGCAACAATATGTAGGCAGTTGGAAGAGGACATAGAGACTGACAGTGAACTTGAGTGTAGTGTCTTGATAAGAGAAGAACAACTACAGTGTCTATGGAGTATTGCTTTAAGATTGGTGTGTACCCTGAGTGTTCAGTTTAGATAGGTAGGTTGTTGGTATAAGATAAGTAAAATAAGGTATTATTTATTATTTGGGTTGTGATACTGATACCTGTCTCCCCATTTGAATAACATCTTTGCTGTGAACTTGGTGTCAAGATGTGGTAGAGGTGTACAGAGGGGAATGTGCTCTAGGTGTATCCAAGTATGTTTTGGGATGGTGTATCAGTATGCTAGAAGTGTACTAGTGAGTTAGTAAGGTGATTAGTCAGGTAGGAGTGCAACACTGTGCATCAGTGTAAGGGAAATCGTGAGAATGTTCAGAGCAGTTGCAGTTGGTTAGAAGGATCGGGTTCAGAGTTAGTGAGTATTAGTATCATTTAGTCTTGCTTAATGAAGGGATGTTAGTTGATAGCAGAGGTAAGTTATGTATTATACCAATATCAGTTAGTGTAGTTGTAAGTGTCAGTTATAAATTAGAGTAGTAGAGATGGGTTATATATTAAGTATTAGTTACTTAGTAAATAGTAGATAGTATATTGTTATCATTAGCTATCATTTAGTAGGTTAGTGTATATAGAAATGTAAGTGCATATCAGTTAAGGATAGTATTATAAACTAAGGTATGTAAGTATAGTTATTAGGTTATTACCAATATAGATATAACAACTAATATGAGAAGTTACTTTAGTATTAACACCCATTATAGTTCATACATCTAGGTAATGGCCTTGTATACCTAAATTAACTAGTATTAGTTAGTTAGTATCCAATTTAGACTTATAACCTAGAATGGACCTAGAACATCATTATGTAGCTCATTTTTAGCATATTTCTCTTCATTACACCGTTTAACATAATATTTCTTAAATAGGATTGTGTGACACCAGCTTGGGCATCAAGAGACACACCCTGCTCAAGACTTGAGGCGATTAAATCTCTCTGTTAGTTTTTGTTTCATGGTAGGATATATATCGCATATTCTGGAACTATATACTTGATTCCGACACAGTGGTTACACGGACTGGTACTATATGAATCCTGTCAGGAGATGTTATTCCTTGCCGTGTTCAGTGAATACTCCTTCACATGTATTTCTTTGTGTGTATCGGATATTGATTATCGTATACTTCATGTTCACACACTGCTCATGTTCAGTGTGCCATATTCGTGTTTGTAACGTGTCATGATTTGATCCATAAGTATTAGTTGGGGATGGAGGAGGAGTAGTTAGTTATGTGATCAAGCCAGTGTATTCGTGTACATATCGATTACATATCACACGTGTAATCGAGTTACCATATTGTATTTGTGTTTAACCCAAACCGATTACATAATGAACTTGTACTCTTTGGCACATTATCTAGTTTCAATTATTTTCATTGCTTGCAGTTATTCATATTGTATGTTCTTCATTCTAGTACATTACATGTTCACTCTAGTTCATTCTATTCTGATGGTTAGTTATCTTTTATTCTTTTCTATTATCTGTTATATATGCTCGATTATATATTTGGAACTGCTTTCAGAGGTATGTACTTTGCTCCAATCCTGACTGGATATATTTTTTAGATGATTGACTTGTAGACCAGTGTTCCACCTTCTACGGGCCACATGATGGCATACCATTATCGGATACTCCTTTAGAGCAGGCAAACCTAGTATCAGATTCTGATGAGGCTTAAACTTATTTTTTAGACTTGTATTAGACTTTTATTATAGTTTTTAGCATGTATATATATATATATATACATATATATATATATATATATATATATACATATATATATATATATATATATATATATATATTATTTTAGCCTTGTGGATGTATTATGACTCATTTTTCTCTCTTATTCCATATCATGATTTTATCCTCCTTTAGTTTTATTTTGTGATTGAGTATTGTTTACCATTATCATATACCATATTGTTCCTCCGTTAGGAGTTGAGATGACATTGACAGGTACTATATATATATTTTATGAGATATTTAGATAGTATGGTTGACCTAGACAATATTCTACCGCCAATGCTGCTGCGTAGGCCGGACGTTACTCACTACCCGTGCCCTTATTCCGGGTGCAAGTTGTGACAAAGTTACTATTAGAGTGAGTGTTTCGGTAAGTAAAGATGAATGTTAATGTGTGCTAGTATGACTGATTAGCATGGCTTTAGTTGTTACTGCAGTAGCAGTTGGATAAGGGAGAAGGGTTTAACCTGTAAAGTTATGGAGTGAGATGTGCATGGGTATTCAGGGTTGAAATAGAGTAGTGCAGTTTGATGCACTAAAAATTCAGAGAGGAGCAGTTGCACTGAACACACTACAAGTGTGTCAGTCCTGCGTATCGGATGAGATTGTGAGGGGTGCATGATCTTTGATGTGTGTGAAAACTGATACTATAGTGTATAAGTTGGGTTTCTAGGCTTTGATGTTTGGGATAAAATGTAGTGGTGTGAGGTTTTAGAGTTGGTTATATACGTGGTAAGGATCTATCTAGGACATTGAGTTAAAGTAGTTAGTATCAAGGAAATTGCTAAAGATTAAGTTATAGGGTATTAATTGTGGTAAGGGTGTAATGAGTATGTAGTAAGTTGAGTTATTGAAGTACTTCAAAATACCAAGGTAATAGGTAATATGTGTTGAACTAAGGTATTAGTTATATAGTGTGGGTAACTAGTCTAGATACTAAGATGATGTTATATATATATATATATATATATATATATATATATATATATATAAGATAATATTAACTTGTATATATATATAAGTTATAATACTTACTAATATTAGCTGTATGGCTAATACCTCCAAGGTATGGACCTAGAAACCTAGGTATGACCTAGTATAACCTAGTATCAACTAGTATGGACTTGTAATCAACCTAGAAGCTAGGTATGAACCTAAAATAAAGGTGTTGATATAGTTTGACTAGTAATTGGCCTATTAAACCATATTTTAGCTTGTTTAAGTATATTTATCATTCATTACACCCAAATGACATAGAATTTCGTATATAAGTCTGTATGACACTAGTTCGGACGTCGAGTTGTATCATTTGCTCTGGACCTCAGACGAGTAAATTCTCTAACAGTTTTTAATTTTTGGTAGCTTCTATGTTACATGTATCTTGTGTAGTTATACATGATTTCTGACACGATGTTATACGGATTGGTGTATTTTGGACTGTCATAAGATAGTATTTCCTGTTGGACCCTGTACATACCTATGATTCCTATATATGCATAGATATCAATTTTTGAGAAGGTTGGCCCCTGCTCTGCGAATCCAGTTGTCATGGTTGGATCCACTATACCAGTCGGGGGTTGGGGAGTGTTTGTTTGATATTTGATTATACTGATCCCTATACAAGTATTTATATACCAGTCTTCCTGTACGGGTATTCTGTTAGTGTTAATCATACACATTATTTATGATTAATCAGGCTATGATCCATGTTCATGTTCCCAAGCCGATCATATGTTGAAGCTAGTACTCACACACTTAGTATAGTTTTCTTAGTCTTGATTTCCTATATATGAGATTATATTATCCTGTCTATTTACATTCCCACATTCCCATTATCTGTTCATATTTTTGTTTTCTGCTCTTATTTTATTATCTTGTATTTCTTTACTATTTACTGTTTTATAGTGTTTATCATTTATTTGGAACTACTGTTAGAGGTGTGTTTTGCCCCAATACTGACTGGATAATATTTTCAGTGATTATTGTACTCTCCATTCTGGAATTTTAGAGTGATGCTATAGGCAAGACTACTCTTATATTATGGACTTGAGGTGACAACTGTGGAGATCTAGGCTAATGCTTCTTTTTCTATATCATGTCTAGTTTTATTCTTTTAGAATATTATTTGGTTTATCCTTCTTATTAATTATTTTTTTAGATTATTGTGATTGAGTACATGATAGAACTAGTTGTATTAGTATAATTGATAGCTTGATATTGATGACCTAGAAAATGTTCTACCGTCAATGCTGCAGCATAGTTTGCACGTACCCACATACTCGTGTCCCTATATTGGGTGCGGGTCGTGACACTTGGACCCTAGATAACTTGATTGTACTATATACCCCCTTGTCTTTTTATAGCCTTTACTGCACCCCAGGGTATCTGTGCACTCTGCAATGCGTAGATGGTCATGTCATACCCCCGTTCTTCGTATTTCAGTACTGAGGTATGACAGAAAAGAATCTAAGTTTGTTAGAGAGTAGAATCTAATTAGTTATGGATGGCATCTAGCCAATTAAAAAGTAATATTCTATCCATGACTAATGAATAATAGTTAATTCTAAACTAAACACTAATTTAATATAACTAGATGATTAGTAACCAAAAATAAATTGAAAAAAATATTCCTAGTCCTAATTTTAGGTGGTTACAGTAACTGTAGTGCAAAGATGCTATGCAAATTCAAAAGAAAGATAAACTTTACTGCTATAATAATTGATTCACACCATGCAAATAAACTAGAATAGCTAAAACTATATGACTCTATTGGTGTAGATTAAATATGAAAAATGATAGCAATGAATTAGCTTACAAACTATAAGTGACTAAACTAGGAAGAAGTTTACTATTTACAGTTGGGTTTCTCTATATTATCCATTGTTCAGTACTCATAATAGTGTTAATACTATTTCTATCTTATTCATATTAATTTCTCATATACTGGATTTCCCTGTTCTATTCAAGAATCACCATACTCCAGTATTTTTAATTATCAATTATCTCTCCATCAATAGTAAATGTTGCTAAACTAAAAAATTAACCTTGAATTATTTATAATCCATCAATCTTCATTCATTAATTTCTACCTTTAATCCCTATTTTCCTTGTTCCCTATAAAGTTTTCGGAAAACTTCTCAATTTATAATCTTGGTTTCGATTTTTGTTACCAATTTAAATTTGTACCCCAATAGTCAAAGATTTTGTTTTTGTACTCTTTTACTAATCCTTAGTTTCATTGTTCAACTCCACATCACCATCTTGATTCATATAATTAAAATTTGTAGTTGGTTTCATTATCCTCAATACTCCATTAATCTTTAAGACTATTATTTTGTAATCTCAAAATTATATAAATTTTTATCATTTACATACTTCCATTATTTTTTATCCTTGAAATTTTTTCTATTACACGAGATTGATAATCCATCGAACTAATTTTCATATTTCATATATCTTGATTTTGATATCATTCTCAATTTCGCTCTTATAAGTATCATAATGTCATCAATTTATGCATCGATATAAGTTTAATAAACTATTCAAAAAGATATACATTAACTTTAGATTAACTACTTACCTTTATCTAATGCCGGATGACTAGGGTTCTTCCTTTGATGTTTAATCCGAGGGCAATCTTTAATTTTATGCTGGTTTAATCCACAGTGTAGGCAATACATCATTCTCCTCCTATATTCACCCTATATATGTCCTGGCTTCTTATAATAACCACAAATATGATTCTTCTTGATTTGTGTCTACTAAGCTAGAACACTAATTCATGGATGAGGCATATATTTTATATTAGAACACTTCAGAGGTCTACGGTGGATAATACCTATCACGACCCGCTTCCACTTTCGGGATACAAGTACAATGCCAAGTCCAACCTACGCCATGACATGGGCGATAGTATGATGTCTAGACCTCAATATCAATCTCAAATTTAAATACATTCTTCTAATCATAAATAATATATTTTGCTCATTGACAACAACTATTCAATTTACAAATCTAATAATATATCGAAATAATACTTGGGAAAAACCTACTAAGTATTTAAGATAAAAAATATGTAATCTATATACACCTCCAAAATATCTAAGATTGGGCTCCAAAAATCTGTCTCCGACTCTAGAACCGTAAGGTAACTCTAGAGGGGAGGTAAATAAGTACAGCAGAATAATCTATCCAATTAAAAATATATAGCAGAGTAAAGGCAACTAGCAACTAATAATTGTAAATAAAGTATAGCAGTAAAGAGAGCGAGAGAGCAAACACAAACACCATGATGTATACTTGTTTCCCTCTTAGAGGACTAGTATAGTCCCAAGAATAATTGCTCAAATTTTTATCCACTATAATCACCAATAGTGAATCACAAGCTTTGATCCGAAGGCTTTCCACTTCTTTTCAACCACAAGCTTTGATACGAAGGCTTGCTACTTCACAACTAGAGAGAAAACTAGCTGATCCAAGCTCTTACAACTCTGATTGACCTCTAAACCAAGATCGCACTTGGCACTTAGAAGGCTAGGGAGTTGATCTTGGAGATAGAAAGGTTAAAGCTCAGGTTATAACTCATTAGAGGATAGAAAGATGAATAGAAGATGAGTGAGTAGGAATGTGAAAATCCATGGCTATTTATAGGGTATTCCTAAACCGAGTTCGGCCAGAATACAATATAGGATATTCAAATTTTTGAACGTTGGAGGCCACAATATCAAGGATTTCATAACTGGTCAAATTTCTAAAATAGGCTGACCGAGTTCGGTCCGAGTTTGGTTGCTTTATTCTAGTAGGGTTTTGGGTTTATGTATGGCTATTTTTGGTTTGATTTGGTGGATAGATTTCAGGCTATTTGAGTGAACTTGAGTTATGCCAGTGTGACTCGTTGTACATAAGTCCTAAACTGAAATAAAGTGAAATATTACATAGAAAAATTACAAAAATATGCAGTACAACCAGCATCCGTCGCAGCATTGTTGAGTCTTCAGTTTGTATCATATTGTGACATATCGAAACAAGGTTTAGTTAATTATAAAAATTAATTTGATTGAGACCGAATGGGCCAACAATCTCCCTTATTTTGATAATTGACTAAATATTAATGATACTACAAATCTTGGATGTGCATAGATCCCCCACAACTTGTGGAGCGATGTTGTCCAGTGTCCAAGTATCATGTTCTTCTCATGTTCTCTCCTTCGTTGTTATTTGATCGAAATAGCGTGCTCCCCCAAAATTAGTAAAGTAATTTTGACAAGGAAACAAAAGAGTGAAACAACACAAATAATAATAATAACGAACAATTTTTGTAAAAAGTTGATAACATTACATTCATTGAATTCAGACAACTAGTTTTAAACCAAAAAACACACATAGAGTTTTGAAAACATATAAAAATGTCTAAAAGTGATGTGAACTAAGAACAACATAGTAGAAAAATCTAACTAAGCTTAAAGCTTTAAAAAAAATTTATTTTAACATCTAGTGCTCATATTCATCATCATCGTTTGGTTTAGCAGTTCTATTGTGTCACGACCCACACCCAAAAAATTAGGCATGAGTCTTGGGTACATCCAACCTACGCCACAGAATTGATGGTAGAACGCTGTCTAGGTCCGTTCTAGGTCACAACTATATATATCTCACAATAACCTGTCAAGATAACCGCTCCAAAAGGAGGGCAATATCACAATATATATAAACTCAATCACAATTGAAGAGTAAAAGCATGATAAGATCTCAACAAAGAAATAAAGAACCAAAGAGAGCAAGTATAATATCCAAATATACAGTCCAAGTCTAAAAGTCTATAACATCACACAATAGCAAAATAATAAATACAGTCATCCAAAATACCAACTGGGAACAACCTAGAGAAACTCACCTAGCTACACTAGGGCGCTAGCGGTGTCTCCTCTGCTGGGACGGGCTCCTCCTCAAAATCAGGGTCGCAACACTCCTCGACACCTAGCCCGTAGAAGGTCGGGCAAAAATCCTCAGGATCCTCTGGAAAAAATATGTCCAGTCAGGACTGGAGCAAAGTACATAACTCTGAAAGCAACTCTAAATACATGGTAAGGTGTATATGACTAGCAATAGAAAATAATACAAGATGCACAGGAAAGTAAATACATGGTAGAACCGATAAAGTAACTGTAATGTAAAACCGAGGAACAATACAAGTAGTAGAGAAGTAACTGAATGTGAGAAAATAGGAATACTAGCTAAGTGCCTTGAGCACAAGTTCGTTATGTGATCGGCTTAGGTTACACATGAATAATCTATGATAACTTCGTTATGCGTGAGTTGTATAACCGACATAAACATGAATATTGTTTGACTTTGATCACATAACCAACTCCTACTCCCCTCCCCCACTAATACTCTTGGATCCAACCATGTCACGCTACGTTCATGATAAATAACTCGCACACATGAAGGCGAGATCACATGAAGCACATAATAGCACATGAGAATCAATACCCGAAGCATATGATAAAATACACGTGATAGAGTACCCGCTGAACACGGTAAGGGGGATAACATCTCATGACGGGATTCAACTAGTACCAGCTCGTGAAATAATGTGTCAAAACTAAGTATTATAGTTCTTGAATAGGTGATATATACGCTATCATGAAATAGAAACAATCATAGGTAAGTACTCGCCTGACGTCCTAAGCAACTGGTGAGGATCAAAATTCGTACTGGCGTCGCAAGGACCTATTATGAAAAGCAAGGTTAAACGGGGTTCTAAAGAGTTAAACTGATATAAAATAACTAAAAATAATCTTCTAGGATTATTCTAGGTCGAACGGGTCAAACCGGTAAAATTTGGATCAAAAAGTCAATCCATGGTCCAAAAAGTCAACTCTGGGTCAAAACTTGGTCAAACATTGACTTTTGTGGTCAACGGAGGCAATTATGGTCAATGCTAGGTCAAACTAGGGTGCCCCTAAAATTTTAGGTCAAAACTAGCTCATTAAGCTAGTAAACCCTCAAACTCGCCTCCTTGAGATATCGGGATACCTTCGATATCCGATACCTCAACCTAAGCTATACACCCCGCATAAACCCACTAACACATACCCTAACACATATATAAATATACACCTATACATATAAACCCAACACTAATCCCAAACCTAGGCAAACGCCCAATACCTCGCCCCGATACCCAATACCTTGAGTATCTTAAGGTATTGAGATACCTTGATATCTCAAGGTATTGAGATATCCATCTTACCCCTCTCTAATACTACTAACTAGATAACTATCCATGTATGTATATACCCCTATTTGCTGCTGCACTGCTCCCATTCTGTTCTGCTGCTACTGCATTCAGCTGCTGCTCTGCTGCCCATTCTTCCCATCTTCCTGCAGCTCCTATTAGCCACTGCCCCCTATCTACTAACTCTAATGCACACTACACACACACACACACACACACACACATAAACACACAATCACACAAATCTATATATACAAAGGCACACACACACACATACACACACATACACACACACACACACACACACACACACTAATACACAACACACAACACTCTCAAACACACACACAACTACACACAGCCTCACACACAACCACACACAACTACCCAAACACTTATATATACCTATAAATATATAAAATATAACTCGAAAAACCTAGTACACACTCTCCTAAGCTAAACCAATCCGCGTACAAGCTCGAAACCTAGAAACCAAGTCGAAATGGCCGTTCGTTCATTTCGACGAACACGTGAAGTACCGTTCGTGATACCTCATGAAACGCACACCAAACCTACTCAAAATTGACTCAAAATATAACCACGAGTTCTAATCGATGTCTAGAACCTAGAAAAAAATGCTAACTCTTTGATTCTAGGTCCGTGGCAAAAGCCCGTATGCATGTAGAACCCACGGTGAGGAAAAACTCCCAAATTGCCCGAAATGTCCAAATCTTTGCGACATGACCTCACGTATCCGAACGGGGACACATACTTACCCTTAAGATACCGAAGCACATTTACCTTGGTCCATCAAACCTAGGGCATCACTCAAAATTTTGCCAATCTCAGATTTTACCAAAAATTGACACAAAATCTAATGTCAAAGTCTCCAAACACAACAAAACAAGTTTTAACTTTCTTCCATGGGTAGCCTTAAGGTCTAGGAAGGTTCTAAAATACTAATTATACTATATTAAAGCAACCACTAAGAGAAAAGTTATTGTTTACCTCTTGCGAGTTGGAATCCCAAGGCCAAAGTCTCCAAAACCCTAGAAATCACCAACCTCAAGCCTCCAAGCCTCCAAGCTAAGCCTCTACACGAAGTCTAGGATCTACACACCTAGGTTAGGAAAAAATAAAGGGTTAGGATTTGTATTGGGGGAGAGAAATAAATGAAGGAAGAGAAGAAGGGGTGAAGCACTTACTTGAAATGGAGAAATTGGAAGAAAGAAGAAGAAGAGAAAATGAAAAGAGTGAAGAAGAAGAAGAATAGAATGAGGGAATGGCAGGTTCGGTCATGAAGGGATTAGGGTTAGGAGGGGCCGACCATACACATAAAAATAGGGTTTATATTTATCACAAAGACTAAAATGCCCTCATAATTAGTCATCCAACTTGGGTTTAGGTTTAGGGTTTACTAAATGCAATCGAACTAATCCAAAAGAACCCATCTAACTAAATAAAAATATAATAGCTATTCTAAACCCATAAATAAGTTTAACAAGGGTATTGGTTGGGTCTGACATGGGTCTTCTAGGGTCTGACATGGGTCCAGACTAGCCAAAACCCTAAAACAACCAATAAAAATAAATACAACCACTAATTAAATATAAATATAATTAATTATGATCAATACATAATTTACCAAAAATAAAAAAAGAAAATCCTATTTTCTAGAATTGGGTAGTGACAAGCCTACCCTCCTTAAAATAATTTCGTCATCGAAATTAAAAGATGAAACAAGGACATGAATGCAAGGAAAAGAAAGAACCATACCTCGGGGCTTGAAAAGATAAGGATATTACTTGCGCATTTCATTCTCCCTCTTCCAGGTCGACTCACCTGGAGAGTGATGCCTCCACGTGACGCGAACCAAAGAAATAGTCTGGTTCCTCAACACCTTCTTCCGCCGATCAAGAATCTCCATCGGCTGCTCTGGATAGCTAATGGTAGGGCCCACCATGATCTCTGAGTGATCCAATATGTGACTGGAATCCGCTATGTACCGTCTCAACTGTGATACGTGGAACACATCCTGAACTCTCTCTAGCATAGGCGGCAAATCTAGCCTATACGCCACAGCGTCGACCCTCTCAAGTATGCTGAAGGGTCCGACAAAACATGGGCTAAGCTTTCTGCCTCCAACGAAAAGAATAGTTTCCCGCGTTGGAGAAATCCTCAGGAACACCAGATCACCAACCTAGCACAAACAAGGTCTCAACACTTAATCTAAAATAAGCAATCACAAGCAAACATAAGAACAAAATCTAGATTCTAAGTTATACCTCAAACTCCAAAGGTCTCCGGTGGCTATCGGCCCAATGTCGCTGCCTGTTCTGCGCCATCCGAAGTCTATCTCTAATGAGCTTAACCTTCTCCGCCGTATCTAGTACCATCTTCGGACCAAGCAAAGCTCTCTCGCCTACATCATCCCATGATAACGGAGTGCGACACCTCCGTCTATATAACACCTCAAATGGTGACATCTCGATACTGGGTTGGTAGCTATTGTTGTAAGCAAACTTTACCAAGTGCAAGTGATCCTCCCAGGAGCCTCTAAAATCCAAAACACAAGTTCGAAGCATGTTTTCGAGTGTCTGGATGGTCCTCTCTGACTGACCGTCCGTCTGTGGGTGATATGCAGTACTAAACTTGAGCTGGGTGCCCAAGCTAGCCTGTAGACTCCTCCAGAAATATGAAGTAAAGCGACTATCCCGTTCTGATACTATGCTTACAAAAACTTCATAAGTCTGACTATTTGGCACACATACATCTCTGCTAGTCTCTCCGTAGACGTACCCATTTTGAATGGTAGAAAGTGGATCGATTTGGTCAACCTGTCTACGATGACCCAAATCGCATCCTTCCCTCCTGGAGAACGGGAAAGCCCAGAAAAAAAATTCATGGTAATATGCTCCTATTTCCACTCCGGAATGGGTAACGGCTGGAGCAACCCTCCAGGCCTCTGTATCTCCGTCTTCACCTGCTGGCACACTAAGCATCGGGATATGAAGCGTACTACTTTCCACTTCATCCCGTACCACCATACATGCTCTCTCAGATCTCTATACTTCTTGTTGCCACCTGGATGCATAGAGTACTAGGATCGATGCGCCTCCTGAAGAACCTTATTGCGCAATGACCCACTCGGCACACACAACCTGGTACCGTGCCGTAATGAACCATCATCAGCAATGGTGAAGTCATCTGATAATCCAATCTGAACCTGCGCCCTGATGCTCCTTAGGGACTCATCCTCAAACTATATAGCTCTGATCCAGTCTACCAACTCTGACTGAATCTGCAGTCCCCATATCTGTATCTCAACTCCAGGCACTATCACCTCAATGGTGTAGTCAGGCACATAGCTACCAGATGCCTTCTCAGCGCATTCGCAACTACGTTTGCCTTTCCTGGATGGTACTACAATAGTATGTTGAAGTCTTTAATCAACTCCAACCATCTCCTCAGCCTCATGTTCAGCTCTTTTTAGGTAAACACATACTTCAAGCTCTTGTGGTCAGTAAAAATCTCTACATGCTCTCCGTATAAATAGTATTTCCATAACTTCATAGCAAAGATGACTGCTGCCAACTCCAAATCGTGGGTAGGGTAGTTTTTCTCATGAGAACATAATTGCCTGGAAGCATAGGCAATCACCCTTCTATTCTGCTACAACACATAACCCAGTCCCTTCTCCGATTCATCACTATAGATAGTGAATTCTCCAGACCCCGATGGCAATGTCAATACTGGAGCTGTCGTCAATCTCCTCTTCAGATTATCAAAGGCGACCTGGTACTCCTCTGACTAAACAAACTCTACGTCCTTTCGCGTCAGCCTAGACAACGGCTCTGCAATCCGAAAAAATCCTGAATAAATCTCCTGTAGTAACCTGTCAGCCCCAGGAAACTCCTGACCTCTACTACTGAACTCGGAGCACTCCATACCTCAACTGCCATGATCTTTCTCGGATCCGCCGAGATCCCCTCTCCTGTCACCACATGACCAAGGAATTCAACATTGTCAAGGAAGAACTCATATTTCGAAAGTTTTCCATAAAGCTTTTCCTTTCTGAGAGTCTCCAGCACTATCCTCAGATGCTCCCCATGCTCCTCTGGGGTCTTCGAATACACCAAGATGTCATCTATAAATACCACCACAAACCTATCCAGATGTTGAAGGAACATCTTGTTCATTAGATTCATGAACACTGCTGGGGCATTAGTCAACCTAAACGGCATCACCATGAACTCATATTGTCCATACCTGGTTCAAAAAGCTGTCTTCGGAATATCCACCCGCCTGACCTTCACCTGGTGGTAGCCTGTTCTCAGATCAATCCTGGAAAACACCCTTGCTCCACTCAACTAGTCAAAGAGATCATCAATACATGACAGCGAATACTTGTTCTTGATTGTGAGGTTATTCAGAGCCCTGTAGTCGATACATATCTGTATCGACCCATCCTTCTTCGGCACAAAAAGTATCGGAACACCCTACAGAAAAGAACTAGATATGATAAGTCCCTTGTCCTGACCTTCTTCTCCAACTCTATCATCTCACTGTTGTTGACTCTATAGACATGCTGGGTTATCGGCTCCGCGCCTGGCACCAAGTCTATAGAGAACTCTACATCTCTGTCCGGAGGTAACCCTGGTAACTCCTCCAAAAAGATATCCATGAACTCCACTATCAATAGATGTGGCAACCTTTGCTCTACCACCAGGGCTCCGTAGAAGACTTTCTCGCTCTACTCCGCTGCTCCTCTGGCAAACTCAAACTCTGGCTCTCCCGGCGGACTAAACAATACTCTGCCTCCATGATAATATATACGAGCACAGTGCATGCTCAACTAATCTATCCCGAGTACAATGTCGTAGCTCGGAAGTGGCATTACGAGTAGGCACACACTCAACTTCCAGCCTCCTAAGGTAACTCTTTGGTCTCTGCAGACATCACTGACTAGGATGATGCCACCCCCGGTCGTGATCTTGCAGAGTCTAGCTAAAGATTCAGCAACAAGATGGTGTCTAATAGCAAAAGATACAGACATAAAGCTATGGGAAGTACCAAAATCAAATAAAGCAAGTGCTGGAATAGAATCAAGAAGAACAGAACCTGAGATCATGTCACCAACGTGCTCGGCCTCCTCTACCGTCAGGGAAAAAGCTCGCCCTTGCTGTCCTCCTCGGTGCTGCTGCTGGTGCTGGACAAACCTCTGTTGTTGAGTCTGCAAAGGCTATCCTCTCTGCTGTACTGCAGGTGCTCTGGCTAGTCCCCTCTGAGCGGCTCTTCCGCCCTGATCTGTACGAGCAAGTGCTGAAGGGCAATCCTTCAACTGGTGATCTGCTGTACGACATAACAAACATCTACCCAGCCTCTTTCTATAAATATCCCATCCGTGTCCTGGCTTCCTACAAAAAAGGTAAGTGATGGGCTGTCTCGGACCCTGCTGATGTCCCTGCCTTTGCTGTTGGGGCGCCTGTCGGAAAGGCGCACGACCCTGACCCTAGTGCTGCTGAGTCTGCTGGAATGGCCTCTTGGCTGGGTCGATAATGCTGCTCGCTCTAAAAGCATCTCTACTCCTCTTAGTCTTCAGCTCCAAGTCGTCCTCAGTCCTCTGATCATCACTCATAATCTGCTTGAAGGTTGCCTCGCGGTCACTCCTAGTTAAGGACTTGACCGCCATGACCAAACACTTACAAAACTTTTGCGTCTTTGCTGCCTCGCTCAAACCTTCTAAAAATTTGCCTAGACGGCAGAACTCTGCTATATACTCATCCACCAGCATTATCCCCTGGACGAGCGCCTTAAACTGGCTCTCCAAAGCCCTGAGAGCCACATCCGAAAAAAACTTCTCCTTGAAAAGCTTCTTGAAAGCCTCCAAAGTCAGTCCCGATATCGCTATCCTCGTGTCAGTACGGTACCAAGTAAGGGCAAGATCGAACATCTGGCTGCCCGCTGCCTCTATCTGCATGCTAGCTGGATCAGTGCCAGCCTGAAGATGCCCTCAATATGCTCGATCCAGTCATCCGCGTACAGGATCCCCTCTGTACCCCGAAACTTCTTGGGCCGCATCCTCTGAAAGTCAATGATGCTGCCTGGCCTCAAATGCTGAGCCTACTCTGCCTGTGGCTGGATTTGAGCCACTCTATCTACGTCCGTCATGGCTACCTGGTGTGTATAATCAATGTCCAATCTCATTACGTCCACCTGGCGGTGCTGTATGTCCATCTTCTCCCTGAAGAACGTAAATAACTGGGCTGCATCTACCAGTACAGGAGGTGGTGGAGGAGGTACCACCAAAACAACTGGGGTAGCTCTCAGATTCGTAGGAGGAATAGGATCTCCGAGAGAAGCAGATGCTTTCTTAACCACATGAGTGGCACGTGGAGGGTTGGCAGCTACCTAAAGTCGAGCAGGACGAGAGGTAGTAGACCTCTCGGTGGTAGCTGCTAGAACGGTACGGTGAGACCGTATCTTCGGAGGCATCCTGAACACAGATCAAAAGAAGTCAATACGGTGCAAGATACGATATCATCAAAGAAGGACAGTAATATTTCAAAAGAAAATAATTTCAGAAAAATTAAAGATAGCAAAAATCAGGAAGGGTCCTAGTTATGATTGAGCATACACTCTCTCTGCCTATATCCTATATCCTATCACGGGTAGACCTAGAAACTATACCTGCGTGAGCCACCACCAAAAATGTGTCACGACCCGCACCCGAAAAATCGGACATGAGTCTTGGGTACGTCCAGCCTACGCCACAAAATTGATGGTAGAACGCTGTCTAGGTCCGTTCTAGATCACAACTATATATATCTCACAATAACCTGTCAAGATAACCTCTCAAAAAAGGGCAATATCACAATATATATAAACTCAATCACAATAACTAAGGGAAGAGTAAAAGCACGATAAGATCTCAATAAAGAAAAAAGAACCAAAGAGAGCAAGTACAATATCCAAATATATAGTCCAAGTCTAAAAGTCTACAATATCTCACACCAGCAAAATAATAAATACAATCATCCAAAATACCAACTAGAAATAACCCAGAGAAACCCACCTAGCTACACTAGGGTGCTAGCAAAATCTTCTCTGCTGGGGCGGGCTCCTCCTCAAAATCAGGGTCGCAACACTCCTCGACACCTGGCCCGTAGAAGGTCGGGCAAAAATCCTCAGGATCCTCTAGAAAAAATATGTCCAGTCAGGACTGGAGCGAAGTACATAACTCTGAAAGCAGCTCCAAATATATGGTAAGGTGTTTATGACTAGTAATAGAAAAGAATATAAGATGCACAAAAAAATAAATACATAGTGGAACATATAAAGTAACTGCAATATAAAACTGGGGAACAATACAAGTAGTAGAGAAGTAACTGCATGTGAAAATATAGGAAGACTAGCTAAGTGTCTTGAGCACAAGTTCGTTATGTGATTGGCTTAGGTTGTACATGAATAATCTACGATAACTCCGTTATGCGTGAGTTGTATAACCGACATACACATAAATTCTGTTTGGCTTTGATCACATAACCAACTCCTACTCCCCTCCCCCACTAATACT